>CM038682.1:254522360-255122360 GCA_021605205.1 Aegilops longissima | reverse complement strand
TGCACCAGAGTTTGACTTCTGTGAAGTTCGTCCCGTTATCAGTGATGATGCTATGGAGGACGCCGTAACGGTGTACTACCCTTGATATGAAGTCTATCACCGGTCCGGATTCGGCCGTCTTTGCAGGCTTGGCCTCTATCCATTTGGTGAACTTATCCACCATGACCAATATGTATTTTTGCTTGTGGGTTCCTCCTTTAAGGGGTCCAACCATGTCAAGCCCCCAGACCGCGAAGGGCCAGGTGATGGGTATAGTTTTGAGGGCGGTGGGTGGCATGTGGCTTTGATTAGCAAAGAGCTGGCAACCGACGCATCGTTGGACTAAGTCCTGAGCATCTGCCCGGGCCGTCGGCCAATAAAATCCTGTACGGAAGGCCTTGCCTACAAGGGCCCGGCTGCGGCATGGTGCCCACCGAGTCCGGCATGAATTTCAGCCAGGAGATTCCGCCCTTCCTCTTCGGAGATACACCTTTGAAGGACTCCGGTTGTGCTTTTCTTATAAAGCTCTCCCTCATGGACCTTATAGGCTTTAGACCGCCGCACTATGCAGCGGGCCTCGTTTTGGTCCTCGGGAAGTTCCTGCCTAGTTAGGTAGGCTAGGAATGGTTCTGTCCACGGGGCGATGACTGCCTTATTGCGTGGGCTGACGGTGTTATTTCGTTGGCGGGACCACCAACTATGTCGGAATGTTCGGTGTGGGGCAGTGTGGTTGGGTCCGGGTTGTTATTTCCGGACTCTCCCTCCCATAGTACGGATGGCTTGAAAAACCTCTCTAGGAAGATGTTGGGGGGGACGGCATCGCGCTTTGCGCCAATGCGTGCCAACACGTCTCTGCTGCTGGTTGTTATCCCGGCTATATGGTGAAATTCGAGCCCCTCAAACCGAGTGACATTTTAGGACGGCATTGCGATAAGCTGCCATTTTCGGATCCTTGGCATCAAAGTCCCCATTTATTTGGGATATCGCGAGGTTGAATCCCGCACCTCTAGGCGTTGAATGCCCATGGAGACGCCATCCGGAGACCATGTAGAAGGGCCTCGATTCGCCTGCGTTGGTGGAGTCCGTGTACATTATTTGAAGTACGTATTGGACTGTATCTCCGGTTGGGGACGTCGAAACGACGCCAGCCCCCCAGCCGCCAACATTTTGGAGCCGTCGAAGTGCATGATCCATTGGAATATCGCGTACTCTTTAGGGAGTTCGGCTTGATCCATTCGCGATGAAGTCAGCCAAAACTTGTGACTTAATAGCTCGCCGTGGCTTGTAGGTTATGTCGAACGGGAGGAGCTCAATGGCCCATTTAGCAATCCGGCCCGTTGCGTCGCGGTTATTTATAATGTCATTAAGAGGTAATTCTGAGGCTACTGTTATCGAACACTCTTGGAAGTAGTGTCGCAGCTTCCAGGATGGCATGAACACCGCGTATGCTATCTTTTGATAATGCAGGTACCGTGACTTGCATGGAGTTAGGACAGTGGACACGTAGTAAACTGGTTTTTGGAGAGGGAACTTGTGTCCGTCCGTTTATCGTTCGACAACGAGCACCGCGCTTACAACTTGATGGGTTGCTGTGATGTATAATAGCATTGGTTCGCCCATGTTGGGCGCGGCCAGGACCGGATTTGTTGCCAATATGGCTTTGATTTCTTCGAGTCCGGCCGTGGCAGCATCCGTCCACTCGAAGTGTTCGGTGCGCCGGAGGAGGCGATAAAGGGGTAATGCCTTTTCTCCTAAGTGGGTGATAAAGCGGCTTAGAGCCGCCACGCATCCAGTCAATTTTTGTATTTGTTTGAGGTCTTTGGGGATATCCAATTGTGACAGAGCTCGGATCTTGGTTGGGTTTGCTTCAATTCCTCTACCGGATACAATGAAGCCCAAGAGCTTTCCGGCTGGTACGCCGAAAACGCATTTTTCCGGGTTGAGCTTGATGTCATATGTTCGGAGATTATCGAATGTGAGCCTCAAGTCGTCGACTAGGGTTTCGACATGCTTGGATTTGACGACCACATCGTCTACGTATGCCTCCACTGTTTTGCCGATCTGGTTTGCCAGACATGTCTGAATCATGCGCTGATATGTTGCGCCGGCGTTTTTGAGCCCAAAGGGCATTGTGTTGAAGCAGAATGGGCCGTATGGAGTGATGAATGTCGTTGCGGCTTGGTCTGGCTCTGCCATCTTGATTTGGTGGTAGCCGGAGTATGCGTCGAGGAAACACAATGAATAGTGTCCTGCGGTAGCGTCGATAATTTGATTGATGCGGGGGAGAGGGAAGGGATCCTTTGGGCAAGCCTTGTTAAGGTCCTTAAAATCGACACATAGGCGCCAGGATTTGTCCTTCTTTGGTACCATTACCAGGTTTGCTAGCCAGTCCGGATGTTTAATACCTCTGATGAATCCGGCCTCCAATAGTTTAGCTAGCTCCTCTCTCGTGGCCTGTCTCTTGGGTTCGGAAAAACGCCGAAGAGCTTGTTTGACTGGCTTGAATCCTTTAGGATATTTAGGATGTGCTCTGCTAGCCGGCATGGGATTCCTGGCATGTCTGAAGGGTGCCAGGAAAAAATGTCCCAATTTTCGCGTAGGAATTCTCGTTGTGCGGCGTCCACATCAGGGTTTAATTGTGCCCCGATGGAGGCCGTTTTTGTAGGGTCCGTTGGATGGACTTGGAATTTGACTATTTCATCTGCCGGTTTAAAAGAGGTGGACTTGGATCTCTTATCGAGTATCACATCGTCCCTGTTCACCGTGGGCCGTTGCGATGAGTTCCTCTGCCGCTAGGGCTTGGATAGTGCCTCAAGGGCAAGTCGGCTATTTTATTTTTGGCGCGAGCGCTATGTCCGGTCACTAGCGAGTGATAATTCCGTTGGGTCCGGGCATTTTGAGCTTCATGTACCCGTAATGGGGTATAGCTTGAAAAATTGTGAATGCCTCTCGCCCTAATAGGCGTGGTATCCGCTGCTGAACGGGTCACTTGGAATGTGACCTCCTCGGACCTATAATTGTCCGTGCGAACACCACATCTAGTGTGATCTTTCTGTCTGAGATGCTTCCCGACCGGGGATTATTCCTCTAAAGTTTATGCTGCTTTGCTCAATGCGGCTCCAGTTTATTTCCATTTTTTGAAGGGTTTCCTCGTAGATGAGGTTTAATCCGCTGCCGCCGTCCATGAGTACCTTGGTAAGGCGAAAGCCGTCCACTATTGGACCGAGGACCAATGCGGCTGGTGCTCGGGCTGTTCGAATTTAGGTTAAATCATTTGGCGTTAAAGGTAATAGCCGTGTCACTCCATGGATTTATTGTTGCTATCTAGTAGACTTCGGCAAGGCTGCAGAGTGTTCGTTTCCGCATATTATTTGCTGCGGAAGTCTCGAAGACTGTTAATACCGTATTGGTATTGCTTTGGCTGGTGCTCTGAGCTAAAGCTCTTCGCCACTTTTGGCCACCGCCGTAGTATCCAACATGCTCTAAGGCTATGAGTTGGAGTGGCGCCCTCGTGCTATGAATTTTGCAGGTCCATTGAGCCATCCCTCCAAGACGGTTCCATGCCCTTTGGGGTTTTTTTGCTTTTGGTATGTAACCCGGTGTGCGGTGATGATGCACCCTTTATTTCAGACTAGGGTCGATTCGGGCGGATTATCCCAAAATTTGATTTCGGTTTTCCAGCGCTCTCCATCGCAAAAGATTTTTCGTACTATGGACGCCAAGTCAGCGGCGTGTAATTTCACGACGACTTATGGCGTTTAGGATTCCTTGTCCGTGCAATTATTGCGAAAGAATGAGATTGCGTCCTCCTCGCGGCAATCCTTTATCCTGTCCATAACCAGGAGGAATCTGGCCTAGTAATGATGTACTGTTTCACCAGGCTCTTGCGGGTTTGGGATAGATCGCTTATGTTTGGGTGGGTGGGTGGAATTAAATTCCGAACCCCGTCCGATCTAAGATTCAGGGGCCAAGAAGTTTCCGAACTTGGAAGCTTGGGTTCTTGGGGGTTGTCCAATGAATCTAGCCCGCTGCCTGACTTTAAGTTCAGGGCTTGAGTGGTGTCCTCCCCTCCGCGGGAATCCGGCATGGAGGGGTCAGGAATCCGGACATAGCTAGTCCTTAAGGTAGGAGAAGAGTCGCCGTATTGTTCCTCTACCATAACAACGTGGTGGGTAGCCTGGGGAGAGTTGATCTCTCTCATATCGGTTTTAGGCCCAATCTGATCGTAGTCATGGCGACTCCCGTATGCGGCGCGATCCAAGAGCTCGTTTAAGGAAGAGAGCTCCATCGGATCTAACTGCTCGGCGAGTTCCGAGTTAACGTGAAGATTGCTTCGATGACCCGAGAAGTCATCGTCGGTAGCGGCCGAACAGCGGTCATAAGAAAACCGCTTAGCCGAGAGTTTGGCGGTGGCCAAAGCTCCTTTAGCAACGGTGCCGTCTTTAAAGACGGATGAGGCATCCTTCCCGACAGCGGCGCACGAGAGGACCTCTCAATGAAAGCACCAATGTCGGTGTCAAACCGCAGATCTCGGTAGGGGGTCCCGAATCGTGCGTCTAGGCGGATGGTAACAGGAGACAAGGGACACGATGTTTTACCCAGGTTGGGCCCTCTCGATGGAGGTAAAACCCTACTCCCGCTTGATTAATATTGATGATATGGGTAGTACAAGAGTGGATCTACCACGAGATCAGAGAGGCTAAACCCTAGAAGCTAGCCTATGGTATGATTGTTGTTCGTCCTACGGACTAAAACCCTCCGGTTTATATAGACACCGGATAGGGTTAGGGTTACACAGAGTCGGTTACAACGGTAGGAGATCTACATATCCGTATCTCCAAGCTTGCCTTCCACGCCAAGGGAAGTCCCATCCGGACACGGGACGAAGTCTTCAATCTTGTATCTTCATAGTCCAGGAGTCCGGCCAACGGTGATAGTTCGGCTATCCGGACACCCCCTAATCCAGGACTCCCTTAGGCCCCAAGATGGGATCTCATGCGTACAGAAGGTTGCGGTGGTGGAATTAGGTTTTTGACTCCGTATCTGGTAGTGTCACAGCCCTAGAGCTTGCTTGTAACTAGTGGAAATGCATCCATGCATCATGTTTAATTTTCATGAAACTTGAAATGGGGATGACAAACCCTAGCACTAAATGAAATGCATTTAGGATCAAAATAAAAATATTCTCAATGAACCCAAAATGCTCTTCAGAAAAGTTCATTATTTTTGGATTGGTCTAGAACCTCTCCCTAAAATGGTGCACATTTTCCTAGGTCATTCTGGATTTGTGAATTAAATCATTACTTAATTGCATTTGGGCATTTAAATACTATAAAATATTTTAAATGCTCAAATAATCCCAAACTGAAATGTTTACTGCAGGATATATTTCCAACAGTGGTCATGAGCAGTTGCATGATTTTGGGATTGATTTAGTATTTTTAATAAAGCCACAAAGCTGCAGAAAAATAGAAAACAGGAATTAAAATAAAAGAGAGAGAGAGCAAACTCACCTGAACTTACCCCTCCAGCCCACCTGCACAGCCACCCGACCGCCCAAAGATCAGAGTGGCTGCCCAGCCCACCCACCCCGCCGCTCGTCGTCCTCCTCTGCCAAGAGGGCGAGGCGAGGCATGGCGCAAGACCAGAGCCCCGGCCACCTCCTCGCTTCAGGTGGCAGCCTCCCGACATCCTCGCGACGCCACAGAGGCACCCAGAGCCTCCCTCGTTCTCCCCACTCCTCTAGACCGCTCCCCTCCTCGGCTCCCTCTTCCCTCTCTTCCTGTGAGCCCCGAGAGCACGCCGTCGCCGTGAGCGTGGCCATAGGCCACCACCCGCCCAACCAAGACGGGCGAAGAGCTCCACCACGACGCCTCGAGCTACACATCGACGCATGCGACCACGGAGCCCTGCAACGTCATCCCGGCCTCATCTTCAACCTCCGGCCGCCGGTGACTTCGCAGTCGATTCGCGGGCTCCAGCACTTCCCCGACCTCATCGTCGACTCTGCTAGTCCCTACGTGAGCCACTCTCCATTTTCCCCCTGGAACCCACGTCGTTCCCCTCCCCTAGCTAGCTTCCCCACCTTGGCCGAGCTCCGGCCGCCGCCAAAGCTCGCCGTCGCCTGCTCTAAAGCCAGTCTCCGCACCTGCCGCATCCACCACTCGATGCGTCGCGTCGCCCTGAGTACGTAGAGCCCAACCCCGCTTGCTCGCACACCGCAACGCTGCCCGCACCCACGCCCGAACTCCGGCGGCCGCAACCGAGCTCGCCGCGGTCGACTCCGGCCACCCCCGCCTCCGTTGTTTGCTCCATTGGATGCACGTCACTCCCCGGAGCATGTAGGTGCAAGTGGCTCTTCAAACCGGGCCCCGTAGCGAAAGTCCGACGGCCTCCGCCGCGGATTTGGTCGCCGGCGTTTACACGCCGATGGTGATGATGTGGCACGCTTAATTAGCGCTAATGATCCAACTAATGAACCCACACCCACTGACGGATGGACCCCACTTTTAATTTAACCCTGGGATTTATTCTCTGCTTAGTTTAGATTAATACAGCTGGCCCCACTTGTCAGTTTGACCCTGCCACGTCAACGTTGACTGGCCCATCGTCACCTCTCTGTTCCATACTGGTCACGGCGTGGGACCCTTGGTCAGGTTTGACCCGAGCCAGCCCTGTTGACTCTGCTGACGTCACCCTGACGCAATGCTGACGCAGTTAATGATTTTCTGGAATTTAAATAATTCAGGAAATTTCAGAAAATAGTCAAAACTTCTGAAATTCAAAGTAATTCAACCGTAACTCCAATGGAAATAACTTATATATGAAAAATGATCAGAAAAATCCAATCTATCCATCTGTATCATTTTCATGCATGTTTGAACAACTTAAAGTTGCTGTATAAGACAATTTGAATTAATGGCATTTGAAATGTCATATATGGAGTTTGAATTTGAATCTTGGATTCAAACCAACTCCATTTAACATGTTCTAGCTTGCATTAGCCCAAAACACATTCATATTGCCATGTCATGATCATGCATCATATTGTCGCATTGCATTGATTGTGTTCTTCCTCTCTTGCCAGTGACTGTCCCCTCTCAGTAGACGACGTACCGACGATGAGTTCGTTGACACCAATGAAGAACTATATTATCTTCAGAAGTGCCAGGCAAGCAAAACCCCCTTGTTCATTCTGATATAATCCCACTCTCTCGCTCCTGCTCTCTTTTACTGCATTAGGACAACAACGTTTCATCTGTTACTTGCTGCGGTAGCTGAACCCCTTTATCCTCTGCATGACCTGTCATTCCACAGTAATTAGATGAAACCCACTAGCATGAGTAGGAGTTGCTTGAGCCATGTTGTGCCTACTCATCCATGCTTGTTTGTCATGCCTGCTACTGCTTAGAGTTGAGTCAGGTCTGATTCATTGGGAATGAATTGGAATGGTGTGTGAACATGTCCTACTGTGTGTGAGCTAAGTGTGTGAACACGATTTGGTAAATGTAGCGGTGAGAGGCCATGTAGGAGTACATGGTGGGTTGTATCATTGAAACCGTCCTCAGGAACTGAGTTCTGTGTTTGTGATCCATGAAACAGTTACTACCACACATTGGGATCCTTAAATGACTCTCTCGGCTTCTTAACCACCCTTGTCCTCTGTCCGGGAGTTGCAACTAGTTTCGGTGTTTGTAGGATATGTGTTGGAGGCCGTGCGTGGGCTGACCCTAGGGGTGGGCTATGATGCGGTAGATACACGTGGCCGGTGTAGCGAATGCCCGTTTGGTATCTCGGGAACCCCGCACACATCGTTCGGGGCTGTATGGGAAACCTTGGCGGACTCCTGCGGATGGAACCTGAATAGGCGATAAACCCGGACTAGGGACTTGAGTGTTTAGGTAGGCCGTGGCCGACACCCACGTTGGGCTTCCGCTTGAAGGTTGCCGAGTACATGTCGTGTAACGGCGATAAGTGGTGAGCGTGTGTGAAGAAGTACACCCTTGCAGGGTTAATATGATCTATTCGAATAGCCGTGTCCACGGAGAAGGACTTCGGGTTGCCTATATCGGTTCATAGACAAGTGAAAGTAGATACTCTAAAATACGCAAGATAAGTGTGAGTGCTATGGATGGCGTTCTCGTAGGGAGGCGGGAGCGGGTCCATAGTGGTGTATTGATATGGTGAATATGTGGACTCGTGCGCCACCTCAAAAGAGTTACTTGCAATCGTAGTTCAGATAGCCACCGAGTCAAAGCTGGCTTGCTGCAGTCAAACTCCACCACCCCCTTTGTTGATAATGATGCATATGTAGTTAGTTCTGATGTAAGTCTTGCTGAGTACGTTTGTACTCACGTTTGCTTATTTTATGTTTTGCAGAGAGACGTCAGTCTCGCTAGTAGTTCTGCGTGGCCTTCGACGTTATAGCTTGTTACCTCAGCTACGATCTTGTGCCCTCGGCAGGATCTGGTAGATAGTCAGGCTTCTCAGCCTTTTCCATTTATAGTTGTCTGTACTCAGACATGTTTAGCTTCCGCTTGTGCTTTGACTTGTATGCTCTGAGTGTTGGGTCATGAGACCCATGTTTGTAATATCTCGCTCCTCGGAACCTAATGAATAAATATTTGAGTTGTAGAGTTATGTTGTGATGCCATGTTGTATTTACACATATTGAGCATATTGTGTGTATGTTTGAAATGCTTGATATGTGTGGGATCCGACAATCTAGTTGTTTATCCTTGGCAGCCTCTCATATGGGGAAATGTAGTCTCGCTTAGCTTCGAGCGAAAGTAGTCCGCTACAGCCCGGTTCACCGGAGTCCTGCTAGCCCAAAGACTACTGCTTGGACACTTGATCGGCGGCATGTGTTTCACTTCGTTCCTATGTCTGTCCCTTCGGGAAATGTCATGCGGTGATATTCGAGTCCTGCCTAGCTCGCTACAGCCGGAATACCGAGTCCTGTTAGCCCAGTGCTACAGCCCGAATTCATACGTTGATGACCGACATGCTCGATATGATTCATGTATGCCTGTCCCCATGGGTTAGTGCCGCTTTGGGTTCACGACTAGCCATGTCGGCCCGGGTTCTTTGTCATATGGATGCTAGCGACACTATCATATACGTGAGCCAAAAGACGCAAACGGTCCCGGC
Organism: Aegilops longissima; assembly: GCA_021605205.1. Lineage (NCBI taxonomy): Eukaryota > Viridiplantae > Streptophyta > Magnoliopsida > Poales > Poaceae > Aegilops > Aegilops longissima. The sequence goes on along the minus strand of CM038682.1, from coordinate 255,113,231 downwards.
CATGGTAAGGCGACACCGTGGGAATACCGTGCGTGAGGCCGCAAAGTGATATGAGGTGTTACCGCTAGATCGATGTGACTTGGAATCGGGTCCCGACAGCGTTGTTATCGAGCCCGACTTCAGAGGATCACCAAGCCAAACTGGTCGAAGTTGTGTCTAGAAATGCTTTAGTTATGTAAGGGAATTGATTGTGGAAGGAACGTAAGGCTCTTTTACTCCTTATACCTCATGGCCTTCGATCCGAGTCATCCTCTTCTCTTCTACGGGTTTAAGAACTAGGCTTCTCATCTATCTATCGGGATGACGTGTTACTAATCCATAGACCTTTAAGATTGTTGGATTTAAGCCCCGCTCAGTTCCTACTATTCTTGTATGATAATTGTTGATCTCGGAACCTTGATATTGTGATGTTGAGTGGTTATGCCACCATTTTTGCAGGATGTCTCAAATCATTTTGAGCATTTACAGCCGTTATGCTGTCCGAGTCATCCCAGGTCTCTAAATAGTCTGATGCATTTGCAAATCCCTTCTTTCCATTCCCAATGTCCTTTATGGTCAGAATAAGCACACTAATCGGTAAGTTGAGGTACTTTGTTGCCTCGGCGTAGATGTTGGAGCTATTATTATGACCCTAGTTGTTTAGGAAGTCACCTAGCAATTTAGCAATGCTTTTGTATCCCCGGTGTGATGATTCTGGCCATTATTCTTGAAAGCATCCCGTGATGTTATTAGTTAGTAGGTATTCTATTCCTGGGTTCCTGAACCCGAGATTCACCTTACTTCATGTTGATAGTGTTTGCTAGTTCCTTTAGGATATTAGTAACTTTGTGATAGTCCTCGAGGTCCGTGGTATTCTTCTTCTTCCAAATACCATGAACTGCTTATGGCAGAAGTTCTTTTGAACCAAAAGATCACAACCAGAGTACTCTTGAGGAGTTCTCCATTCATAATTGTGAATCTGCCAGTTCCACCTTTCTGCATGGGTTATCCGGAAGAAACCTGTTGAACTTGATTCGACATACTAACCTATGCATCCACAACTCAGAAAGTTATATGTTCCTTTGAGTTGTCCCTCTTTAGTTGTTTTCTGACCCTCGTCTGTCAATTGATAGTCAAGGGTATGCGTGCATTTGTTTATCGGTGCCTATTATCCTTGTGGTCCGTCAAGCCATTCTATTCCGAAATGACTAGGAGAAACAAACTATAGTACCTTGTCCATTTCGAGGATTGGGTCAAAGTAGTTGTATTCCGCAGGTCAAAATGCCAATCCAGCTCTTGATTCTGTTCTATCCTGAAGTATTACCCACTTTATGTCAGGAACGTCATGAGAATTGCACCTTCTCTTATGAATTCTTGACGCAGTGATACTTCTTGCCATCATTATTCATTCCTCGGTCCCGAGTTGTTGTAACCGGAATGCCGACAAGTGAATTGTGATATGTGAAATCAATACTCCGAGCAACTCGTTGCTTGGTAGCTAATGGACAATATCCTCATTCTTAGCGTGTTGGTTATTAAATCATCATCCTAAGATTGATCGTGCTACCTAGTCCTTATTTCTGGTGCATTCTTCGATTGATGAGTTAGGATCTTGCCAAGTCCTCACTCGTTTGATCATATCGTCTTGCCCTCAAAAGCAAGATTGTTCTCGAGCTTAGTAACATATCGGTGGTTCTTGACTTTCCAAATATCTTCTTGGAAGTGTTACCGGGTTGGTTCCTGACTGTTATGTTGAGCTTGTGATCAAGTGGTTTCTTGTGAACCACCCTTTCTCCAAGAATCTGTGTTGGATATCCCTGAGCTAGTTGGTTAAGCTAGACAACAACTTGGAGAGTTGAAAGATAAAAGCTTGCCTAACTTAGTTCGTTCCAAAGGGATATTCTTGTGTAGTGTGTGTTGAAGAAAGATGATGTCTTCATCGATTGGTCCCGGTGATCAGTTGCTGGACCTATTGTCTTATCAATCCTTTGATTTGAGTGTGGGCCATCATCAAATCAAATCAGTACCAACGATGCTCGTAATGTTGTCTTGCTCGTGGTTGATCCCTCGAGCATATACCATTACATCTTTTGGTCTGACCAATGCTATCACCGTGTTCACATGATGGTGGAAGTCCAGTGATATGGAAATTCCGATGAGTTGCTGTTGAGCCCATTAGCAGCATGTTGTCTCCCCCATGATTCATGTTGAACATCTAGCTAGTGTTGGAAACTTGTGAGCAATGCTTTCATCAACCGTTCATGGAGCATATGTTCGGATGTAAGAAGTGACTTCCTCTAATTCACGTGCATATGATGCAAGTTGCCGCCGTGAATTTGAGAAAGGTTTGTTTTGCTTCCTTTGGAATCATCCCAATTCAGTCATGCATATGTGCGAAGTATCATGTGGTCTGGAGACTTGCAACCTTCATTCCATATGTATTCCTAGCACACCAAGCCACTGATTGATTTGTTCAAGGAGAAGGAGTTCCTTCATAACAACTAGTCATGACTTATGTTAGGACTTCGTTATCCTCGATGATGGTTCCCAACCTGAACTCAGTAGTGTTTCATTATAAGACTACCCTGTGATCATGCTTGTCTAGGACAGCATGTTCACATGTGTGTAGCAGAACCAGCTCATGTTTTGGAGCTTGCTATCGTAGTTCATATCCCGAGAATCTCGCAACGTCATCTCGTCGATTTGTGTTGCGACCTTTCTTTTCAGACTTGATGAGTCTGGAATATCCTGACACCAACCAGATCTGAATCTTAGGCAGATATGATGGTTGGAGCATTCCCAACAGTTGCGTCTTGTTCCATCTTGCACCGCTATTGTGCCAATTTCCCATGGGCTGCTCTCTCAGCAGTTGTTGTTCAGGATCATCTTCAGAAGTGGTCCTACCATGGGTTCCATCCATTCCGGTGATAAGCAAAAATCATCCATTGCGTTGTCTTCAACAAGGTAGTCCACATCATCCATTCTATTCCGGGTATGCCATTCCTTTGCACTCCACCAAACGATCGTTTGTGATTGCCTTAGGCTGGTATAAAGAGTTTCAATGATCTCTGAATCAAAAGTAATTCTTTTTGCCACTTAAGGGAGTAGTTCTTCGAGTCACTTTTCCTAAGGTGTTCCGTTATGGAATCATGGCAATCATCTCCTTGTTACTTTGAAACCATGCACCATCCTACTTAAGCATGGAATGGTTGCCTACCAATTTGAACCTTCACATCCATTTCTTTACCATCATTCCTAATGTGTGTTTGGTGCCTCGACTCAAGAGTTGTTCTTACGCTCTCCATGAACTGATCTTGAGTTGCTCGATCTTCAAGAAGATTAAATCTGTAGGGTTTCCCCTTCTTTCTCATTGTCGTGTCGAGTGAAGATCTCAAAGCAAAGACGTCAAGACCAAGATGATGGAATGAATCAACATCCTCGAGAAAGACATCTGGATCGTGAAGTTTGTGCTAGCTTGTGTCCCTCCGCCTTCTTACCTCACGTCTTGAATCTCCGGACGAGATTCTTGTTTAGTGGGGGTGAGTTGTCACAGCCCTAGAGCTTGCTTGTAACTAGTGGCAATGCATCCATGCATCATGTTTAATTTTCATGAAACTTGAAATGGGGATGACAAACCCTAGCACTAAATGAAATGCATTTAGGATCAAAATAAAAATATTCTCAATGTACCCAAAATGCTCTTCAGAAAAGTTCATTATTTTTGGATTGGTCTAGAACCTCTCCCTAAAATGGTGCACATTTTCCTAGGCCATTCTGGATTTGTGAATTAAATCATTACTTAATTGCATTTGGGCATTTAAATACTATAAAATATTTTAAATGCTCAAATAATCCCAAACTGAAATGTTTACTGCAGGATATATTTCCAACAAAGGGTCATGAGCAGCTTGCATGATTTTGGGATTGATTTAGTATTTTTAATAAAGCCACAAAGCTGCAGAAAAATAAAAAACAGGAATTAAAATAAAAGAGAGAGAGAGCAAACTCACCTGAACTTACCCCTCCAGCCCACCTGCGCAGCCACCCGACCGGCCCAGCACTGTAGCTGGCCGGCCCAGCCCACCAACCCCCGCCGCTCGTCGTCCTCCTCTGCCAGTAGGCAGAGGCGAGGCGTGGCGCGCGCCCGAGAGCCCCGGCCACCTCCTGCTTCGCGGTGGCAGCCTCCCCGACATCCTCGCGATGCCACGGAGGCACCCAAAGCCTCCCCTCGTTCTCCCCACTCCCTCTAGACCGCTCCCCCTCCTCTGGCTCCCTCTTCCCCTCTATTCCCTGTGAGCCCCGAGAGCACGCCGTCGCCGTAGCCGTGGCCATAGGCCACCACCCGCCCAACCAGCACGGCGAAGAGCTCCACCACGACGCCGTGGAGCTACACACTGACGCATGCGACCACGGGAGCCCTGCAACGTCATCCCCGGCCTCATCTTCAACCTCCGGCCGCCGGTGACTTCGCATTCGATTCGTGGGCTCCAGCACTTCCCCGACCTCATCGTCGACTCTGCTAGTCCCTACGTGAGCCACTCTCCATTTTCCCCTTGGAATCCCCGTCGTTCCCCTCCCCTAGCTAGCTTCCCCACCTTGGCCGAGCTCCGGCCGCCGCCAAAGCTCGCCGTCGCCGCCGCTAAAGCCAGTCTCCGCACCTGCCGCATCCACCACTCGACGCGTCGTGTCGCCCTGAGTACGTAGAGCCCAACCCCGCTTGCTCGCACACCGCAACGCTGCCCGCACCCACGCCCGAACTCCGGCGGCCGCAACCGAGGTCGCCGCGGTCGACTCCGGCCACCCCCGCCTCCGTTGTTTGCTCCATTGGATGCGCGTCACTCCCCGGAGCATGTAGGTGCAAGTGGCTCTTCAAACCGGGCCTCAGAAGAAAGTCCGACGGCCTCCGCCATGATTTGGTCGCCGGCGTTTACGCCGGTGGTGATGATGTGGCACGCTAATTAGCGCTAATGATCCAACTAATGAACCCACACCCACCGACGGATGGACCCCACTTTTAATTTAACCTCGATTTATTCTCGCTTAGTTTAGATTAATCCAACCGCCCCACTTGTCGGTTTGACCTCGCCACGCCAACGCTGACTGGCCCATCGGTCACCCTCTGTTCCGCCTGGTCATCGATGTGGGACCCCACAGTCAGGTTTGACCGGGGCAGCCCTGTTGACTCTGCCGACGTCACTCGACCGCAATGTCGACGCAAGCTTAATGATTTTCTGGAATTTAAATAATTCAGGAAATTTCAGAAAATAGTCAAAACTTCTAAAATTCAAAGTAATTCAACCGTAACTCCAATGGAAATAACTTATATATGAAAAATGATCAGAAAAATCCAATCTATCCATCTCTATCATTTTCATGCATGTTTGAACAACTTAAAGTTGTTGTATAAGACAATTTGAATTAATGGCATTTGAATGTCATATATGGAGTTTGAATTTGAATCTTGGATTCAAACCAACTCCATTTAACATGTTCTAGCTTGCATTAGCCCAAAACACATTCATATTGCCATGTCATGATCATGCATCATATTGTCGCATTGCATTGATTGTGTTCTTCCTCTCTTGCCGTTGATCGTCCCTCTCGTAAGACGACGTATCGATCGCGATGAGTTCGTTGACACCAATGAAGAACTATATTATCTTCGAAGTGCCGTGCAAGCAAAACCCCTTGTTCATTCTCGATATAATCCCACTCTCTCGCCTCCTGCTCTCTTTTACTGCATTAGGACAACAACGCTTCATCTGTTACTTGCTGCGTAGCTGAACCCTTTATCCTCTGCATGACTGTCATTCCACAAGAATTAGATGAAACCCACTAGCATGAGTAGGAGTTGCTTGAGCCATGTTGTGCCTACTCATCCATGCTTGTTTGTCATGCCTGCTACTGCTTAGAGTTGAGTCAGGTCTGATTCATTGGGAATGAATTGGAATGGTGTGTGAACATGTCCTACTGTGTGTGAGCTAAGTGTGTGAACACGATTTGGTAAAGGTAGCGGTGAGAGGCCATGTAGGAGTACATGGTGGGTTGTCTCATTGAAACCGTCCTCAGGAACTGAGTTCTGTGTTTGTGATCCATGAAACAGTTACTACCACACATTGGGATCCTTAAATGATTCTCTCGGCTTCTTAACCACCCTTGTCCTCTATCCAGGAGTTGCAACTAGTTTCTGGTGTTTGTAGGATATGTGTTGGAGGCCGTGCGTAGCGCTGACCCTAGGGGTGGGCTATGATGCGGTAGATACACCGTGGCCCGGTGTAGCGAATGCCCGTTTGGTATCTCGGGAACCCTGCACACATCGTTCGGGGCTGTATGGGAAACCTCGGCCGGACTCCCTACGGATGGAACCTGAATAGGCGATAAACCAGGACTAGGGACTTGAGTGTTTAGGTAGGCCGTGGCCGACACCCACGTTGGGCTTCCGCTTGAAGGTTGCCGAGTACATGTCGTGTAAACGGCGGTAAGTGGTGAGAGCGTGTGAAGAAGTACACCCTGCAGGTTAATATGATCTATTCGAATAGCCGTGTCCACGGAGAAGGACTTCGGGTTGCCTATATCAGTTCATAGACAAGTGAAAGTGGATACTCTAAAATGCGCAAGATAAGTGTGAGTGCTATGGATGGCGCTTCTCGTGGGGAGACGGAGCGGGTCCATAGTGGTGTATTGATATGGTGAATATGTGGACTTGTGTGCGCCACCTCAAAAGAGTTACTTGCGATGTAGTTCAGATAGCCACCGAGTCAAAGCTGGCTTGCTGCAGTCAAACTCCACCACCCCTTTGTTGATAATGATGCATATGTAGTTAGTTCGATGTAAGTCTTGCTGAGTACGCTTGTACTCACGTTTGCTTATTTTATGTTTTGCGAGAGACGCTGGTCTCGCTAGTAGTTCCGCGTGGCCTTGACGCTTAGCTTGTTACCTCAGCTACGATCTTGTGCCCTCGGCAGATCTCAGTAGATAGTCGGGCTTCTCAGCCTTTTCCATTTATAGTTGTCTACTCGAGACATGTTTAGCTTCCGCTTGTGCTTTGACTTGTATGTTTCGAGTGTTGGGTCATGAGACCCATGTTTGTAATATCTCGCTCCTCGAGCCTAATGAATAAATATTTGAGTCGAGAGTTATGTTGTGATGTCATGTTGTATTTACACATATTGAGCATATTGTGTGTATGTTTGAAATGCTTGATATGTGTGGGATCCGACAATCTAGTTGTTTATCCTTGGCAGCCTCTCATATGGGGAAATGTAGTCTCGCTTCCGAGCGATAGTAGTCCGCTACAGCCGGTTCACCGAGTCCTGCTAGCCCAGCACTACTGCTTGGACACTTGATCTGGCGGCATGTGTTTCACTTCGCTCCTATGTCATCCCTTCGAGGAAATGTCACGCGGTGATATTTGGAGTCCCGCCTAGCTGCTACAGCCGAATACGAATACTGTTAGTCCTCATAGCCTGCTACAGCCAATTCATACGTTGATGACCGACATGCTCGATATGATTCATGTATGCCTGTCCCCATGGGTTAGTGCCGCTTTGGGTTCACGACTAGCCATGTTGGCCCGGGTTCTTTGTCATATGGATGCTAGCGACACTATCATATATGTGAGCCAAAAGATGCAAACGGTCCCGGGCCATGGTAAGGCGACACCCTTGGGAATACCGTGCGTGAGGCCGCAAAGTGATATGAGGTGTTACCGGCTAGATCGATGTGACTTGGAATCGGGGTCCTGACAGGTAGTTTGGGGCTATGTAGGTATATATAGGAGGAAGGAGTACGTCGATGGAGCAACATGGGGCCCACGAGGTGGAGGCGGCGCCTGGGGAGGGGGGTAGGCGTGCCCCCACCTCGTGCCCTCTGGTTGATGTCTTGACGTAGGGTCCAAGTCCTCTAGATCACGCTCATTCCAAAATCACGTTCCCGAAGGTTTCATTCCGTTTGGACTCCGCTTGATATTCTTTTTCTCGCTAAACTCAAATAGGCAAAAACAGCAATTACGGGCCGGGCCTCCGGTTAATAGGTTAGTCCCAAAAATAATATAAAAGTGTATAATAAAGCCCATTAATGTCCAAAACAGAATATAATATAGCATGGAACAATAAAAAGTTATAGATACGTTGGAGACGTATCACTTGGGGGCCATTGTTGCACGAAGGTTGCATAATAATGGTTTAAGTGGAGACTTGTTTGGTGAGATTTATGCAACCGCGTGGCTAATTTTCTTGAGATACCCATACATGAAAATGATATGGAATTGCCTCCCGCTTATCTAGATTATGATGCTATGGTTCGCCATCAGTTTATTGAGAGGAATGAATAGCCTCTCCAGTACCGACTAATGTTTGACAGGCGCCGCACTGTCCATGTTGCTCTCCCTGCTCCTACTTTCTTTGAATTTTAGGCAAAAGGGAGATATATTATAACCAGGGAGGAGGCGGACGAGTATAAGAGGAGGACGGAGGCAGCTCGCCTCCAAGCGGCAGCTCATGAGGCAATAGCTGCTGCATCTCAGTACGACCCCAGCTACAACTTTGATCCTTGGGCATAGACCAACTTAGGCCAAAAGCCTAAGTTTTGGGGGAGTACATATTTTCTCACCGACATTACATTCATGTTCACACACTCATTCTAGTTGTCGGTGCTCATACTTTTTCATTATACTATCCATGCTTGTTTATTTTCTTTAAAAAGCCTTCTTTTTGTGTGTTTGAAAAACCTTAAGAAAAACCAAAAAAAATTAGTTGTAGCTTCTAGCTAGTTTACTTTCCATGCTTGTAGTAGTAATAATTAAAAGAAAACCCAAATAGATTTCTCGTTCTTCTTTTGCTTGTTGGGAGCTTTCCTGTGTAAATAGTTTTATTTTATTTCTTTTCTTTTATTTGGGGGTCGAGAGGAGAAGACTATGATTAAAATGTTGAGGTGGCTCTTATATGCATTATTGTTGATTTAACGAAGAGCCCATATTATCTTGTCTTCTCCTGTGTATTGAATGCTTGTAGATTCCAGCTTAGTCCAATGCACGTGCACTATTATTATTATCCACACCGTTTGGTCATGCAAGTGAAAGGCAATAATGACGATATATGATGGACCGATTGAGATGAGAAAAGCTGGTATGAACTCGACCTCTCTTGTTTTTGTAAATATGATTAGTTCATCGTTCCTGATTCAGCCTATTATGAATGAAACATGTTTGCAATGACAATTAGAGATTATAGTTGCTTATGCCATGTTTAATTTGCTAGGAGTTTATAATGGTTACCTTGCGTGCCAACATGCTATTAAAATGGTTGTGATGTGGTATGATAGGGTGGTATCCTCCTTTGAATTATTCGAGTGACTTGACTTGGCACATGTTCACGCATGTAGTTGAAACAAAATCAATATAGCCTCCACCATATTTATGTTCATGGTGCATTATATCCTACTCATGCTTGCACTCAATGTTTATTAATTTTAATGCATGTTCATGACTATTGTCGCTCTCTAGTTGGTCGCTTCCCTGTCTTCTTCTAGCCTTCACTTGTACTAAGCGGGAATACTGCTTGTGCATCCACTTCCATAAACCCCAAAGTTATTCCATATGAGTCCACTATACCTTCCTATATGCGTTATCTACCTGCCATTCCAAGTAAATTTTTATGTGCCAAACTCTAAACCTTCAAATGAAATTCTGTTTTGTATGCTCGAATAGCTCATGTATCAATTAGGATTGTCTGTATCTTCCATGCTAGGCGGGTTATTCTCAAGAGGAGTGGACTCCGCTCCTCACTCACGAGAAAATGGCTGGTCACCGGGATGCCTAGTCCCATGCTCAAACCAAATCAAAATAATTGCAAACAAAACTCCCCCAGGACTGTTGTTAGTTGGAGGCACCCGTTGTTTCGGGCAAAGCCATGGATTGATGCTTGTTGGTGGTGGGGAGTATAAACTTTACCATTCTTCTTGGGAACCGCCTATAATGTGTGTAGCATGGAAGATATCGAGATCTCCCGGTTGTTATGTTGACAATGAAAGTATGCCGCTCAAAATATTATTTATCTCTATTTCAAGACCGAGCTCTGGCACCTCTACAAATCCCTGCTTCCCTCTGCTAAGGGCCTATCTATTTACTTTTATGTTGAGTCATCATCCTCTTATTAAAAAGCACCAGCTGGAGAGCACCGCTGTCATTTGCATTCATTACTATTAGTTTATATTGGGTATGACTAAGACTGGATCTCTTTTACCATGAATTACAATGTTTAGTCAGTCCTTGATCTTCAAAGGTGCTCTGCATTTATGTTTTACGGTCTCAGAAAGGGCTAGCGAGATACCATCTTGTTATATCATATTATGATTGTTTTGAGAAAGTGTTGTCATCTGAGATTCATTATTATTGCTCGCTAGTTGATTATGCCATTGATATGAGTAAACATGAGACCTAAATGCTATTGTGAATATGGTTAGTTCATAATCTTTGCTAAAAGCTTGAATGCTGGATTTACATATTTAATTTGTAAAAGTTTTTCTTTATCACTTTCAGTTTGTCAACTGAATTGCTTGAGGAAAAGCAAAGGTTTAAACTTGGGGGAGTTGATACGTCTGCATCGTATCTACTTTTGCAAACACTTTTGCCCTTGTTTTGGACTCTAACTTGCATGATTTGAATGGAACTAACCCGGGCTGACGCTGTTTTCAGCAGAATTGCCATGGTGTTATTTTTGTGCAGAAATAGAAGTTCTCGGAATGACCTGAAACTTCACGGAGAATATTTTTGGAATTAATAAAAATACTGGCGAAGAATCAAGGCCAGGGGCCCACACCCTGTCCACGAGGGTGGGGCGCGCCACCCCCGGGCGCCCCCTGCCTCATGGGCCCCCTGGTGCTCCACCGACCTCAACTCCAACTCTATATATTCATGTTCGGGGAGAAAAAAAATCAGAGAGAAGGATTCATCACGTTTTACGATACGGAGCCGCCGCCAAGCCCTAATCTCTCTCGGGAGGGCTGATCTGGAGTCCGTTCAGGGCTCTAGAGAGGGGAATCCGTCACCGTCGTCATCATCAACCTTCCTCCATCACCAATTTCATGATGCTCACTGATACATCTCCAACGTATCTATAATTTACGAAGTATTCATGCTATTATATATTCTTTTTTGGATATTTAATGGGCTTTATTATACACTTGTATATTATTTTTGGGACTAACCTATTAACCGGAGGCCCAGCCCAAATTGTTGTTTTCTTGCCTACTTTAGTGTTTCGAAGAAAAGGAATATCAAACAGAGTCCAAACGGAATGAAACCTTCGGGAGAGGTATTTTTGGAATGGGAGCAATCTAGGAGACCTGGAGTAGACGTCAGGGAAGCTTCGAGGAAGCCACGAGGCAGGGAGGCGCGCCCTACCCCCTGGGCGAGCCCCCACCCTCGTGGGCCCCTCGTGGCTCCCCTGACCAAATTCTTTCGCCTATATATGTCCATATACCCTAAAAACATCAGAGAACAGAATAGATCAGGAGTTCCGCCGCTGCAAGCCTCTGTAGCCACCAAAACCCAATCGGGACCTGTTAAGCACCTGGAGGGGGGACCCTCATCGGTGGCCATCTTCATCATCCCGCGCCTCCATGACAAGGAGGGAGTAGTTCACCTTCGGGGCTGAGGGTATGTACCAGTAGCTATGTGTTTGATCTCTCTCTCTCTCTCTCTCTCTCATGTTCTTGAGGTGGTACGATCTTGATGTATCGCGAGCTTTGCTATTATAGTTGGATCTTATGATGTTTCTCCCCCTCTAATCTCTTGTAATGGATTGAGTTTTCCCTTTGAAGTTATCTTATCGGATTGAGTCTTTAAGGATTTGAGAACACTTGATGTATGTCTTGCATGTGCTTATCTGTGGTGACAATGGGATATCACGTGATCTACTTGATGTATGTTTTGGTGATCAACATGCGGGTTCCTTAATCTCGTGAACTTATGCATAGGGGTTGGCACACGTTTTCGTCTTGACTCTCCGGTAGAAACTTTGGGGCACTCTTTGAAGTACTTTGTGTTGGTTTGAATAGATGAATCTGAGATTGTGTGATGCATATCATATAACCATACCCATGGATACTTGAGGAGACATTGGAGTATCTAGGTTACATTAGGGTTTTGGTTGATTTGTGTCTTAAGCTTTTATTCTAGTACGAACTCTTGAATAGATTGATCAGAAAGAATAACTTTGAGGTGGTTTCGTACCCTACAATAATCTCTTCGTTTGTTCTCCGCTATTAGTGACTTTGAGAGACTCTTTGTTGCATGTTGAGGGATAGTTATATGATTCAGTTATGTTATTATTGTTGAGAGAACTTGCACTAGTGAAAGTATGAACCCTAGGCCTTGTTTCCAAGCATTGCAATACTGTTTACGCTCACTTTTATCATTAGTTACCTTGCTGTTTTTATATTTTTAGACTACAAAAACCTATATCTATCATCCATATTGCACTTGTATCACCATCTCTTCGCCGAACTAGTGCACCTATACAATTTACCATTGTATTAGGTGTGTTGGGAACACAAGAGACTCTTGGTTATTGGGTTGCAGGGTTGTTTGAGAGAGATCATCTTCATCCTACACCTCCCATGGATTGATAAACCTTAGGTCATCCACTTGAGGGAAATTTGCTACTGTCCTACAAACCTCTGCACTTGGAGGCCCAACAACGTCTACAAGAAGAAGGTTGCATAGTATACATCACTCACCGCCGTGCATGAGTAATTCCATCGTAGGCTTGCTGGACGGTGATGGGTTGGATGAGATTTACCATGTAATCGAGTTAGTTTTGTTAGGGTTTGATACCTAGTATCTGAAGGAAATATGCCCTAGAGGCAATAATAAAGTTATTATTTATTTCCTCATATCATGATAAATGTTTATTATTCATGCTAGAATTGTATTAACCGGAAACATAATACATGTGTGAATACATAGACAAACATATAGTCACTAGTATGCCTCTACTTGACTAGCTCATTAATCAAAGATGGTTATGTTTCCTAACCATAGACATGTGTTGTTATTTGATTAATGGGATCACATCATTAGAAGAATGATGTGATTGACATGACCCATTCCGTTAGCCTAGCACTTGATCGCTTAGTATATTGCTATTGCTTTCTTCATGACTTATACATGTTCCGTAACTATGAGATTATGCAACTCCTGCTTACGGAGGAACACTTTGGTGCTACCAAACGTCACAACGTAATCGGGTGATTATAAAGGAGTACTACAGGTGTCTCCAAAGGTACATGTTGGGTTGGCGATTTCGAGATTAGGTTTTGTCACCCGATTGTCGGAGAGGTATCTCTAGGCCTTCTCGGTAATACACATCACATAAGCCTTGCAAGCATAGCAACTAATAAGTTAGTTGTGAGATGATGTATTACATAACGAGTAAAGAGACTTGCGATAACGAGATTGAACTAGGTATTGATACCGACGATCGAATCTCGGGCAAGTAACATACCGATGACAAAGGGAACAACGATGTCGTTATGCGGTTTGACCGATAATGTAACATCCCAAATTTTGGAATGTTAATATAATTAATTGAATTGTTTGTTTGTTTGCTTGCGTGAATTAAACTTGAGTGAAATTTGAACCTTTTCAAAACTTTTGAATGAGAGGAATAAAATGACTTTCCCTTCTCCGTAAATTCAAATTCATCCTATTAAAATCAATGAGAGAAGATGACATGACTTCTTCAACTATAAAGAATTTGAACGGAGTTTTGCAATTTAACTCTTTCAAATATTTGCACTTGCTTCTATTTTTCTTCCCGAGAAATACCCGAAAAATAAATTCTTGCAAGCAAGAAAGAGCGGAGGAAAATGACCCTCCAAAATCAGGGGCATTTTTGAAAATATTTGAGCCAAGAAAACCAAAGTTTTTATTTAAAATTATTTGCAAAAATAAATAAAGCCTTTAGGGATTTTGTGAAAAACATTTTTTTTTAAGTTTTTATTTTGGCCGTGGAATAATGCTCATCATCTACATTTTATTTTTCTGATAATTTTAGTATATAAAAAACACTTGATTCCGAATTGATTTGATTTCCTTTTTATTGTTTTAGTTTCCTAATTTTAAAAATAGGAATGGAATCGCTTTTATTAGGAAAAACCTGCTGGCCCATTAAGCACTTTCCTATTCTAGCCCAACAAGAGATCATCTCCTTCCTCTGTTTCCTCTCACGTTACAGAAGCTTTCCATATCCATGGAGACAGGAATCTCCACCTTCCCGATCTCCCTCGTCTTTCCATCCCAGCGCCTCCGAGACCGCCTATAAAACCCCTCCTCTCCTCGCTCCATTTTTCCCATCACCACGCCTCCCTGCCCGTAGCCTTCTCGCCACCGTCCTCCTTTTCCTGCCTAGAACGCCACCAGAGCTCTCCTGAACCTCCCATCGCCCAGCGCCACCTCCCAAGCGCCGACCCCCTCCTCCGCCACCCCACCCTCGCCCGCGACCTCGCCCCCTCGCCGAGCAGCCTCCACATCGCCTCTCCTTCCTGCCATCTCTACCTCACGTACAGGTAACTCCGCTTTCGTTTTCAGATTTATTTCCGTAACAGATTTAGTTCCGTTCTTGTTTAGCTTATAACTTTTGATCTAGAAGTCCAATGATGCTGATTCTTTTTGCGTTGGATCACAATTTTCTTGTAGTTTCCAAAATATATAATTTGTCTATGTTTGGATTTATAAAATTGAGTTAGATCAGATTTGAATTAAAGCTTGTTTTGCTTATTCGGGAGTTTCATAATAGATTTTTATTTAATTCTTTTTGCTCCTAGTTGCTTAATGAAATATTTTCTGTTTAGTTAACATAAAACCATGATTAGGTGATGTTAAGAAATTTTTGTTATATAAAACTATTTTTGTTGTTATTTGAAGTAGGAAAACTTTGAGTTATTTTTTCTTTAAGTTTTCCCTTTGGGTTTTGCTTTGTTGGTTTTGGTGTGTTACTTTGTTATGTTATGTTATGCTATGTGCTTATTATAGTTATTGTTTGCCTCGGTAGAATTTCCGGAGTGCGAAGATTGCTACTACGAAACCCTAGTTTTTCGAAGATCATCAACAAGGCAAGTTCACTTTGACCATGCTTTTTCTTACCTATGTTTTATTGCATTTAGTGGCACCTTTGCAACCACCCTCAAGAGTGTTATTGAATCCTTGTAGTGAGTAGTATGCATGAGGTAGGAACCCATCACCCTGTTACCAAGCCCGGACGTTATTTCTTTTAATGCTACGCTATAGTAGACGGGTTTGGTATGAGTGCTCGGAGTGGTGTGAGAATGGAGGCTCTACGTCAATGACGATAACTCCATGATGGAAAGCTGCAAGGACTGCATCTTCAAGGCCTCAAGACTTCAAGACTCAAGACAAGAATTCAATACACACTCATTGGGTGAAGGATTTGTTGACGGGCACCTGGAGAAACCAGTGGTTGGCGGGATGCATGGAGAAGCGCCATGACATCTTGCGGAAAGCTTCACCCAGACTCAAAGAGACGAAAGAATACTTCACGCCGGAAGCTTACCTGCAACCGCAAGTCATTATGGGCTCGCTTGGTTGACCTTAGTTGTGACTCTGGCTGGGACGATGCTAGCAGATGTAGAACTACGGTAGGATTGGATGGGTACCGGACAAGGTCGAGGAACTCTTTGGAAGACCATGTTTGGTCATCTTGTTCTCAAACACTCAAGTGCGAGAACGTAAAAGAGGGATCGAATCTTGCGGGTAAAGTGTACAAACCTCTGCAGAGGGTTTAAACCTAATCGATTAGCCGTGTCCCGATTACGGACAATTTGAGCCTCGGACTTGGATCTATCTCGAACTCTCAACACCGGATTGATAACTTAATTGTGGGCAACTTATGATGATTTGGGCTATGAGACATCGGTTGGCGGAACCATGTCATGACAGAAAAACTCCATAGTACAGACTTCATTATTCCTTTGATGTAGGTAAAATAAAACTAGCTTTTACGCAAACAAAACTCAGATACTGAGCCACAAAGCCATACCGCATATAGTATAGTTTATCATCTGTTTTATCTTATTGTGATCTTGCCGGTACATTCAATGTACTGACCTACACGGCTGCAACGTATCATGTTGCGATATTTCCTCGACGAGTAAGAGTTACGATACAGGTTACGGTCTACACTCAACCTGCCGATGGCGTTGATGGGACTCCACACCCGCTTGATTGTTTCCGCTGATTATTATGAGGTATATATCATTTTACGTTATTTATACATGTGATTGCACTTTGATATATACATTGATGTATTGTGTGTGCCAAAGATACCGATCCGTGGATGGCATAAGAATACGTAGGCTTGACCGTCGAGGTCGGGTCGCTCATGATATGGTATCGAGCACATGTTGACTGTAGGACGTGACCCTAGAAATCGGAAAGCCCCTAGGACAGAAATCTCTAAAACTTTATTTTGAAAAGGATCCTTTACTTCTCGTCTTTTCTGATTTTATCGATAGACCTCTCACCTCAAATAGTTAGAATATACCCGTTATCCTTTGATCACCCGGAGGATCAATCAAGACGCTCCAAGAAGGATTTGATATCGAGAACTGATGACCCCTTCAGAGTAAAGAGGATTTCTCCATTAGAATCTACAACAGTTGAAGACTCAAGACTTGAAGGATCTCAAGAATTATTTGACCTTTAGAAGACCAAACCCTGCTATACACCTCGTTAGATGCGATGATTTGTGAGCTGTCATTTGTTTGATGTTTTCCGACAGCCCCAAAATAAAACTTGTTTCTTCAAAACTATTGTTTGTATTGTGTGTATATCCTCTCCACCTCTCTCTCATCTCACCCTAAAACCCTTGAACCCCATAGATGATGAATGAAGTTGGACTGATATTCTTCGATCAAGACTCAGCGGAGGCAGAGCTATGGATGCAGAACATGGAAAAACACTTCGGGAGCAATTTGGTTTCAAGGAAGTATGAGGTCCAATACGCTTCAAGATTTTTTACGTAAAGTGCTGCAACCTGGTGGAGAATGCATCAAGCCATACAAGGATTTAAAGGAGCAAGAACTTGGGAGGAATTCAAGAAGACCTGATGAGATCACGCCTTATCCGAAGCACCATGATAACCTCAAGAAGAAACCTTGTGCCTGCAAGATTTATGGAGAAATAGGACACACCCAGAGGAACACAAGGAGGATGCTCTCATTGTGAGGAGAAACACCCACCGAGGAATGCCCAACTAGCTGTGACTTGCTTCCCTGTGTGAAGGAACCACCCACTACCCGGTGCAAAGGTCACATTTACTCCACGGTGCAACAAACTATTCAAGCAGGAAGATAGAATGGTAGAAGGCCTTCATATGGGAACAACATCAGGAATTGGAAACTCCCGAGCATTGAAGACCTGAAGAAATGAGGACTTAGAAACGAAACCATAGTAGAAAGGCCATTACAAACGATAATTTTGTTGATGAGTGGGTAATTGCCTTCTCTTCTATCTCAACTGCACTCAAATCTTGAACCCATGGACAATCGAACACCAAACCTTTCGGAGACAATTGCAACTTCCCATGGAGATATATCCCTTGTTCTGAGCACTCCTCTTATCCTACACATGCAGATGACAACCCTTTATGAGTCTTTCCTTAAGGGCCCTGAAACGATCATGACCCTGACAAGTGATCATGATTACCCGAAAATCTTGAAGGACATGATGAAGCATATTCACCTTGAAGGAGATGTAGTCTACAAAGGCTACCCTTCATGTAAAAGGGAGTGGAACTTTGGTATGTGGAGGTACACCTCCACCGCTTGAAAGGAGTTTGCCCAAAGAGGATGGGGCATTACTTTTCATCTCACGTGTGCCACAAGCAACTTTCTTCGATGCCGTTCGTGAAGCAGCCATGGAAGCCATACGCCGATCGAGAAATACTTGAAGCAAGACTCCGTTATACTCGGGAATACCTAAGCGAAGTGCATGCAGAGATGATGAAGGTGAAGCTCAAGACCACCATGATGAAACAGAAGATTGAAGATTTCAAGGCTCATGTCTCACAATTCCAAGGGGATCAAGAATCCTCGAGGAGGATAAATAAATAAAGTGGAAGTAATGTCCACCATACCAAATCATGTGGGTGGCAGCATTTGTAACAAGTACTTTTGGAATTTGGATTTACTTAAAATGGTTAAGGATGTAATGAAAGATTGATATGAAAATAATGAGATTTTTGGATAAACTTGTGCATTCTTTTGGTCATAGTACTCTGTAAAGCCACAAGATCAATGAAGAAAGAAATGTGTTATTCATGACGGTCCATAGAAGGAAGCTGAACAAAATAAGTTGGAGTTTTGTTTTGATATGATGGTATGAAGAAACAGAGTACTACTGGATTCAAAGGAGGTGTAATAAGAGAGTTACTCCAAGGATGAGTTAAAGTTGCACAAGAGCTGAAGTGGGCCATACCCCACAGGCCCAGGATTTTGAAAGGAAACTGATATAACCTTGATAAAGGAATAAATTGGAGGAATCTGTGATCCAATCAGCCTACGTTTCGTAGGAGGTTACGCAAAAACCTAAGAGTGGTGAACTAACGATAGATGTTTTGTTTGGCTTGCAGAAACCATGGATTTACTCGAAACCAGTTCGGGAACATGAGAAATTTCTGTAATGCTGGTGAGAATGCCCAAGTGTTAGAATACGTGATTCGATATTTACGTATGTGGTAATGGTTCAAGTACGGGATGGATTGGCCCCCATACCGGAGACTTCTATCATGAACTATCATATGTTGATGGAAAATCAGAGAGCCTTGAAAAACTTAGAAGAGTATCGACGCTATAAGCCCTAAAACCATAGAATGGTAGTACGATGGAACCCTTTACAGACAACCGCTGCCAATCGTAGGATATACGGTGAAGTTCAACCTAGACCGTTTTCTGCAGGAGAAACCATAAATTGTAGACCACCATGAGTATTTCGAAAGTTGTTTAGAATGGACACGAGCCTGTCAGCTAAGAAGATCCAGTCCCGGACGAACTTCAACATTGACGAACCGACCCAAGATTCTGAGGAAAACTCTATGCTTCCGACAGAGGAGCTATTGTAAGATATGTGAAGAGACATACATTGTCAACACTCCAGAGGAAGTATCTGAGTTTATTGGAACTGTAACCTTGCTTTTAAGTGTGGTAGCACCCCGACCTTCCTGACCAGAACTCTTGCTAGAAGACCCCCAACCCCTAACCTTTTCTTGTTAGTTTCTTCAATCTCGAGGACTAGATTCATTTTAAGTGTAGGTTTGTAACATCCCAAATTTTGGAATGTTAATATAATTAATTGAATTGTTTGTTTGTTTGCTTGCGTGAATTAAACTTGAGTGAAATTTGAACCTTTTCAAAAACTTTTGAATGAGAGGAATAAAATGACTTTCCCTTCTCCGTAAATTCAAATTCATCCTATTAAAATCAATGAGAGAAGATGACATGACTTCTTCAACTATAAAGAATTTGAACGGAGTTTTGCAATTTAACTCTTTCAAATATTTGCACTTGCTTCTCTATTTTTCTTCCCAGAAATACCCGAAAAATAAATTCTTGCAAGCAAGAAAGAGCGGAGGAAAATGACCCTCAAAATCAGGGCATTTTGAAAATATTTGAGCCAAGAAAACCAAAGTTTTTATTTAAAATTATTTGCAAAAATAAATAAAGCCTTTAGGATTTTCTGAAAACATTTTTTTTAAGTTTTTATTTTGGCCGTGGAATAATGCTCATCATCTACATTTTATTTTTCTGATAATTTTAGTACATAAAAAACACTTGATTCCGAATTGATTTGATTTCCTTTTTATTGTTTTAGTTTCCTAATTTTAAAAATAGGAATGGAATCTCTTTTATTAGGAAAAACCTGCTGGCCCATTAAGCACTTTCCTATTCTAGCCCAACAAGAGATCATCTCCTTCCTCTGTTTCCTCTCACGTTACAGAAGCTTTCCATATCCATGGAGACAGGAATCTCCACCTTCCCGATCTCCCTCGTCTTTCCATCCCAGCGCCTCCCGAGACCGCCTATAAAACCCCTCCTCTCCTCGCTCCATTTTTCCCATCACCACGCCTCCCTGCCCGTAGCCTTCTCGCCACCGTCCTCCTTTTCCTGCCTAGAACGCCACCAGAGCTCTCCTGAACCTCCCATCGCCCAGCGCCACCTCCCCAAGCGCCGACCCCCTCCTCCGCCACCCCCACCCTCGCCCGCGACCTCGCCCCCACCCCGGAGCAGCCTACCACATCGCCGTCTCCTTCCTGCCATCTCTACCTCACGTACAGGTAACTCCGTTTTCGTTTTCAGATTTATTTCCGTAACAGATTTAGTTCCGTTCTTGTTTAGCTTATAACTTTTGATCTAGAAGTCCAATGATGCTGATTCTTTTTGCGTTGGATCACAATTTTCTTGTAGTTTCCAAAATATATAATTTGTCTATGTTTGGATTTATAAAATTGAGTTAGATCAGATTTGAATTAAAGCTTGTTTTGCTTATTCCGGGAGTTTCATAATAGATTTTTATTTAATTCTTTTTGCTCCTAGTTGCTTAATGAAATATTTTCTGTTTAGTTAACATAAAACCATGATTAGGTGATGTTAAGAAATTTTGTTATATAAAACTATTTTTGTTGTTATTTGAAGTAGGAAAACTTTGAGTTATTTTTCTTTAAGTTTTCCTTTGGGTTTTGCTTTGTTGGTTTTGGTGTGTTACTTTGTTATGTTATGTTATGCTATGTGCTTATTATAGTTATTGTTTGCCTCGGTAGAATTTCCGAGTGCTAAGATTGCTACTACGAAACCCTAGTTTTTCAAGATCATCAACAAGGCAAGTTCACTTTGACCATGCTTTTTCTTACCTATGTTTTATTGCATTTAGTGGCACCTTTGCAACCACCCTCAAGAGTGTTATTGAATCCTTGTAGTGAGTAGTATGCATGAGGTAGGAACCCATCACCCTGTTACCAAGCCCGGACGTTATTTCTTTTAATGCTACGCTATAGTAGACGGGTTTGGTATGAGTGCTCGGGAGTGGTGTGAGAATGGAGGCTCTACGCCAATGACGATAACTCCATGATGGAAAGCTGCAAGGACTGCATCTTCAAGGCCTCAAGACTTCAAGACTCAAGACAAGAATTCAATACACACTCTTTGGGTGAAGGATTTGTTGACGGGCACCTGGAGAAACCAGTGGTTGGCGGGATGCATGGAGAAGCGCCATGACATCTTGCGGAAAGCTTCACCCAGACTCAAAGAGACGGAAGAATACTTCACGCCCGAAGCTTACCTGTGCAACCGCAAGTCATTATGGGCTCGGCTTGGTTGACCTTAGTTGTGACTCTGGCTGGGGCGGTGCTAGCAGATGTAGAACTACGGTAGGATTGGATGGGTACCGGACAGTGGTCAGAGGAACTCTTTGGAAGACCATGTTTCGGTCATCTTGTTCTCAAACACTCTGAAGTGCGAGAACGTAAAGAGAGGGATCGAATCTTGCGGGTAAAGTGTACAAACCTCTGCGCAGAGGGTTTAAACCTAATCGATTAGCCGTGTCCCCGTTACGGACAATTTGAGCCTCGGACTTGGATCTATCTCGGAACTCTCAACACCGGATTGATAACTTAATTGTGGGCAACTTATGATGATTTGGGCTATGAGACATCGGTTGGCGGAACCATGTCATGACAGAAAAACTCCATAGTACAGACTTCATTATTCCTTTGATGTAGGTAAAATAAAACTAGCTTTTACGCAAACAAAACTCAGATACAGAGCCACAAAGCCATACTGCATATAGTATAGTTTATCATCTGTTTTATCTTATTGTGATCTTGCCGTACATTCAATGTACTGACCTACATGGCTGCAACGTATCATGTTGCGGATATTTCCTCGACGAGTAAGAGTTACGATCTGAGGTTACGGTCTACACTCAACCTGCCGATGGCGCTGATGGGACTCCACACCCGCTTGATTGTTTCCGCTGATTATTATGAGGTATATATCATTTTACGTTATTTATACATGTGATTGCACTTTGATATATACATTGATGTATCGTGTGTGCCAAAGATACCGATCCGTGGATGGCACAAGAATACGCAGGCTTGACCGTCTGAGGTCGGGTCGCTACTGATAAAGATCTTCGTAGAATATGTAGGAACCAATATGGGCATCCAGGTTCCGCTATTGGTCATTGACCGAGAATAGTTCTAGGTCATGTCTACATAGTTCTCGAACCCGTAGGGTCCGCACGCTTAACGTTACGATGACAGTTTATTATGAGTTTATAAGTTTTGATGTACGAAGTTTGTTCGAGTCCCGGATGTGATCACGGACATGACGAGGAGTCTCAAATGGTCGAGACATAAAGATTGATATATTGGAAGCCTATATTTGATATCGGAATGGTTCCGGTGAAATCGGATTTCATCGAACACCGGGGTTACCGAACCTCCCGAGGATAATGGGCTTTAGTGGGCCATGAGGGAGAAGATGAGGGCGGCCAGGGCAGGCAGCGCCTCCTCCCCTAGTCCGAATAGGACAAGGAGAGGGGGCGCGCCTTCCTCTTTTCCTCCCCCTTTCCTTCTCCAACAAGGCAAGAGGGGAGTCCTACTCCCGTGGGAGTAGGACTCCTCCAGCGCACCCCAGGGGGCGGCCGCACCTCCCCTCCTCCTTTATATATGGGGCAGGGGGCACCCCATAACACACAAGTTGATCTACGGATCGTTCCTTAGCCGTGTGCGGTGCCCCCTCCACCATATTCCACCTCGGTCATATCGTCGCGAGTTTAGGCGAAGCCTGCGCGAGAGAGCATCATCATCGTCCACCACGCCGTCGTCTTGTGGAACTCATCCCCGACGCTTTGCTGGATCGGAGCCGGGGATCGCCATCGAGCTGAACGTGTGCTGAACTTCGGAGGTGCCGTCGCTCGGTACTTGGATCGGTCGGATCGTGAAGACGCACGACTACATCAACCGCGTTGTCATAACGCTTCGCTTCTGATCTCGAGGTACGTGGACAATACTCTCCCTCTTGTTGCTATGCCATCACCATGATCTTGCGTGTGCGTAGGATTTTTTGAAATTACTACGCTCCCCAACAAAGGCATCCGAGCCTGGTTTTATGCGTAGATGTCATATGCACGAGTAGAACACAAGTAAGTTGTGGGCGATACAAGTCATACTGCTTACCAGCATGTCATACTTTGGTTCAGCGGTATTGTGAGATGAAGCGCCCGGACCGACATTACGCCAGACGCTTCGCGAGACTGGTTTCACCGCTTGAGAACTCATTGCTTAAAGGTGATCAAGCGGGTGTCTCGCTCTCTCACTTTAGTTGAACTGAGTGTGGCTACGCCCGGTCCATGCAAAGGTTAAAACAGCACCAACTTGACAAACTATCGCTGTGGTTTTGATGCGTAGGTAAGAACGGTTCTTGCTCAGCCCGTAGCAGCCACGTAAAACTTGCAACAACAAAGTAGAGGACGCCTAACTTGTTTTTGCAGGGCATGTTGTGATGTGATATGGTCAAGACGTGATGCTATATTTTATTGTATGAGATGATCATGTTTTGTAACCAAGTTATCGGCAATCGGCAGGAGCCATATGGTTGTCGCTTATTGTATGAAATGCAACGCCATGTAATTGCTTTACTTTATCACTAAGCGGTAGCGATAGTCGAGAAGCAATAGTTGGCGAGACGACAACGATGCTACGATGGAGATCAAGGTGTCGCGCCGGTGACGATGGTGATCACGACGGTGCTTCGGAGATGGAGATCACAAGCACAAGATGATGATGGCCATATCATATCACTTATATTGATTACATGTGATGTTTATCCTTTATGCATCTTATCTTGCTTTGATTGGCATTTTAAGATGATCTCTCACTAAAAATTATCAAGACGTGTTCTCCCTGAATATGCACCGTTGCCAAAGTTCGTCGTGCCCAGACACCACGTGATGATCGGGTGTGATAAGCTCTACGTCCATCTACAACGGGTGCAAGCCAGTTTTGCACACGCAGAATACTCAGGTTAAACTTGACGAGCCTAGCATATGCAGATATGGCCTCGGAACACGGAGACCGAAAGGTCGAGCGTGAATCATATAGTAGATATGATCAACATAGTGATGTTCACCATTGAAAACTACTCCATCTCACGTGATGATCGGTTATGGTTTAGTTGATTTGGATCACGTAATCACTTAGATGACTAGAGAGATGTCTATCTAAGTGGGAGTTCTTAAGTAATATGATTAATTGAACTTAAATTTATCATGAACTTAGTACCTGATAGTATTTTGCTTGTCTATGTTTCTGTAGATAGATGGCTCGTCTTTGTTGTTCCGTTGAATTTTAATCGTTCCTTGAGAAAGCAAAGTTGAAAGATGATGGTAGCAATTACACGGATCGGGTCCGTAACTTGAGGATTATCCTCATTGCTGCACGTAAGAATTACGCCCCGAAGCACCGCTGGGTGCCAACCTCGCTGCAGAGCAACGCCGAAGTTGTGAATGTCCGCAGAGCAAAGCTGATGACTACTCTATAGTTCGATGTGCCATGCTTTACGGCTTAGAACCGGTCTTCAACGACGTTTTGAATGTCATGGAGCATATGAGATGTTCCAAGAGTTGAAGTTAATATTTCAAGCAAATGCCGGATTGAGAGATATGAAGTCTCCAATAAGTTCTATAGCTGCAAGATGGAGGAGAATAGTTCACAAGGTGAGCATATACTCAAAATGTCCGGGTATAATAATCACTTGATTCAACTGGGAGTTAATCTTCCAATGATAGTGTCATTGACAGAATTCTCCAATCACTGCCACCAAGCTACAAGAGCTTCGTGATGAACTATAATATGCAAGGGATGACCAAGACAATTCCTGAGCTCTTTGCAATGCTAAAAGCTGCGGAGGTAGAAATCAAGAAAGAGCATCAAGTGTTGATGGTCAACAAGACCACTAGTTTCAAGAAAAAGGGCAAAGGGAAGAAGAAGGGGAACTTCAAAAAGAACAACAAGAAAGTTGCTGCTCAAGAGAAGAAACCCAAGTCTGGACCTAAGCCCAAACTGAGTGTTTCTACCGCAAGCAAACTGGTCACCGAAGCGGAACTGCCCCAAGTATTTGGCGGATAAGAAGGATGGCAAGGTGAACAAAGGTATATGTGATATACATGTTATTGATGTGTACCTTACTAGAGCTCGTAGTAGCACCGGGTATTTGATACTGGTTACTTGCTAACATTTGCAACTCAAAACAGGCACTACGGAATAAGCGAGCACGGCAAAGGACGAGGTGACGATGCATCGGGAAAGCGGTTCCAAAGTCGATGTGATCGCGGTCGGCACACTACCTCTACATCTACCTTCGGATTAGTTTTAGACCTAAATAATTGTTATTTGGTGCCGCGTTGAGCATGAACATTATATCTGGATCTTGTTTGATGCGAGACGGTTATTCATTTAAATCGAGAGAATAATGGTTGTTCTATTTATATGAGTAATATCTTTTATGGTCATGCACCCTTGAAGAGTGGTCTATTTTTATTAAATCTCGATAGTAGTAATACACATATTCATAATGTCGAAGCCAAAAGATGCAGAGTTAATAATGATAGTGCAACTTATTTGTGGCAATCGCCGTTTAGGTCATATCGGTGTAAAGCGCATGAAGAAACTCCATACTTGATGGACTTCGGAATCACTTGATTATGAATCACTTGGTACTTGTAACCGTGCCTCATAGGCAAGATGACTAAAACACCGTTCTCGGTTCTATGGAGAGAGCAACAGATTTGTTAGAAATCATACATACAGATGTATGTGGTCCGATGAATGTTGAAGCTCGTGGCGGATATCGTTATTTTCTCACCTTCACAGATGATTTAAGCAGATATGGGTATATCTTCTTAATGAAGCATAAATCTGAAACATTTGAAAAGTTCAAAGAATTTCAGAGTGAAGTTGAAAATCATCGTAACAAGAAAATAAAATTTCTACGATCTGATCGTGGAGGAGAATATTTGAGTTACGAGTTTGGTCTACATTTGAAAAATTGCGGAATAGTTTCGCAACTAACGCCACCGAACACCACAACAGTAATGGTGTGTCCGAACGTCGTAATCGTACTTTACTAGATATGGTGCGATCTATGATGTCTCTTACCGATTTACCGCTATCGCTTTGGGGTTATGCTTTAGAGACGGCCGATTCACGTTAAATAGGGCACCATCAAAATCCGTTAAACGACTCCTTATGAACTATGGTTTGGCAAGAAACCAAAGTTGTCGCTTCTGAAAGTTTGGGGCTGCGATGCTTATGTGAAAAACTTCAACCTGATAAGCTTGAACCCAAATCGAAAAATGTGTCTTCATAGGATACCCAAAGGAAACAGTTGGGTACACCTTCTATCACAGATCCGAAGGCAAGACATTCGTTGCTAAGAATGGATCCTTTCTAGAGAAGGAGTTTCTCTCGAAAGAAGTGAGTGGGAGAAAAGTAGAACTTGATGAGGTAACAGTACCAGCTCCCTTATTGGAAATTGGTTCATCACAGAAATCGGTTCCTGTGACACCTACACCAATTAGTGAGGAAGTTAATGATGATGATCATGAAACTTCGGATCAAGTTTCTGCTGAACTCGAGGTCAACTAGAGTAAGATCCGCACTGAGTGGTACGGTAATCCTATTCGGAAGTCATGTTACTTGACCATGGTGAACCTACAAACTATGAAGAAGCGATGGTGAGCCCAGATTCGCACAATGGCTGGAAGCCATGAAATCTGAGATGGGATCCATGTATGAGAACAAAGTATGGACTTTGGTTGACTTGCCCGATGATCGGCAAGCCATTGAGAATAAATGGATCTTTAAGAAGAAGACTGACGCTGATGGTAATGTTACTATCTATAAAGCTCTATTTGTTGCGAAAGGTTTTCGACAAGTTCAAGGGGTTGACTACGATGAGACTTTCTCACCAGAGGCGATGCTTAAGTCTGTTCAATCATGTTAGCAATTGCTGCATTTTATGATTATGAAATTTGGTAAATGGATGTAAAACTGCATTCTTGAATGGATTTCTAGAAGAAGAGTTGTATATGATGCAACCAGAAGGTTTTGTTGATCCAAAAGGTGCTAACAAAGTGTGCAAGCTCCAATGATCAATTTATGGTCCAGTGTAAGCCTCTCGAGTTGGAATAAACGCTTTGATAGTGTGATCAAAGATATGGTTTTATATGAGACTTTTGGAGAAGCCTGTATTTACAAGAAAGTGAGTGGGAGCTCAGAGCATTTCGATATTATATGTGGACGACATATTATTAATTGGAAATGATATAGAATTTCTGGATAGCATAAAAGGATACTTGAATAAAAGTTTTTCAATGAAGACCTCGGTGAAGCTGCTTATATATTGGGCATCAAGATCTATAGAGATAGATCAAGACGCTTAATTGGACTTTCACAAAGCACATACCTTGATAAAGTTTTGAAAAAGTTCAAAATGGATCAGGCAAAGAAAGGTTTTTACCAGATTACAAGGTGTGAAATTGAGTCGACTCAATGCCCCACCACAATGCAGAAGATAGAGAGAAATGAAAGATGTTCCTATGCTTCAGCCATAGGCTCTATCATGTATGCAATGCTGTGTACCAGACCGACGTATGCTTAGCAATAAGCTTGGCAGGAAGGTACCAAAGTAATCCAGAGTGGATCATCGGACAGCGGTCAAGAACATCCTGAAATACCCGAAAAGGACTAAGGATATGTTTCTCGATATGGAGGTGACAAAGAGCTAGTCGTAAATGGTTACGCCGATGTAAGCTTTGACACCGATCCGGACGATTCTAAATCGCAAACCGGATACGTGTTTTTATTAAACGGTGGAGCTGTCGGTTGGTGCAGTTCTAAACAAAGCGTCGTGGCGGATCTACATGTGAAGCGGAGTACATAGCTGCTTCGAAGCAGCAAATGAAGGAGTCTGGATGAAAGAGTTCATTTCGATCTAGGTGTCATACCTAGTGCATCGGGACCAATGAAGATCTTCTCGTGACAATATTGGTGCAATTGCCTTGGCAAAGGAATCCAGATTTCACAAGAGGACCAAGCATATCAAGAGACGCTTCAATTCCATTCAGACCAAGTCCAAGTGGGAGACATAGAGATTTGCAAGATACATACGGATCTGAATATTGCGACCCGCTGACTAAGCCTCTTCCTCGAGCAAAACATGATCAGCACCAAGACTCCATGGGTGTTAGAATCATTCTTGTGTAATCTAGATTATTGACTCTAGTGCAAGTGGGAGATCAAGGAAATATGCCCTAGAGGCAATAATAAAGTTATTATTTATTTCCTCATATCATGATAAATGTTTATTATTCATGCTAGAATTGTATTAACCGGAAACATAATACATGTGTGAATACATAGACAAACATATAGTCACTAGTATGCCTCTACTTGACTAGCTCATTAATCAAAGATGGTTATGTTTCCTAACCATAGACATGTGTTGTTATTTGATTAATGGGATCACATCATTAGAAGAATGATGTGATTGACATGACCCATTCCGTTAGCCTAGCACTTGATCGCTTAGTATATTGCTATTGCTTTCTTCATGACTTATACATGTTCCGTAACTATGAGATTATGCAACTCCCATTTACGGAGGAACACTTTGGTGCTACCAAACGTCACAACGTAATCGGGTGATTATAAAGGAGTACTACAGGTGTCTCCAAAGGTACATGTTGGGTTGGCGATTTGAGATTAGGTTTTGTCACTCCGATTGCCTGGAGAGGTATCTCTAGGCCTTCTCGGTAATACACATCACATAAGCCTTGCAAGCATAGCAACTAATAAGTTAGTTGTGAGATGATGTATTACGAACGAGTAAAGAGACTTGCGTAACGAGATTGAACTAGGTATTGGATACCGACGATCGAATCTCGGGCAAGTAACATACCGATGACAAAGGGAACAACGCGTGTCGTTATGCGGTTTGACCGATAAAGATCTTCAGAGAATATGTAGGAACCAATATGGGCATCCAGGTTCCGCTATTGGTTATTGACCGAAAATAGTTCTAGGTCATGTCTACATAGTTCTCGAACCCGTAGGGTCCGCACGCTTAACGTTACGATGACAGCTTTATTATGAGTTTATAAGTTTTGATGTACCGATGTTTGTTCGAGTCCCGGATGTGATCACGGACATGACGAGGAGTCTCAAATGGTCGAGACATAAAGATTGATATATTGGAAGCCTATATTTGGATATCGGAATGGTTCCGGTGAAATCGGATTTCACTGAACACCGGGGTTACGGAACCTCCCGGAGGATAATGGGCCTTAGTGGGCCATGAGGGAGAAGAGGAGGGCTGGCGGGGCAGGCCGTGCGCCCCCCCTAGTCCGAATAGGACAGGAGAGGGGGCGCCCCTTCCTCTTCCCTCCCCTTTCCTTCTCCAACAAGGCAGAGGGGGGAGTCCTACTCCCGCTAGGAGTAGGACTCCTCCAGGCGTACCCCTTGGGGGCCGGCCGCACCTCCCCCCTCCCTCCTTTATATACAAGTTGATCTACGGATCGTTCCTTAGCCGTGTGCGGTGCCCCTCCACCATATTCCACCTCGGTCATATCGTCGCGAGTTTAGGCGAAGCCTCGCGCGATAGAGCATCATCATCGTCACCACGCCGTCGTCGACGGAACTCATCCCCGACGCTTTGCTGGATCGGAGCCCGGGATCGCCATCGAGCTGAACGTGTGCTGAACTCGGAGGTGCCGTACGTTCGGTACTTGGATCGGTCGGATCGTGAAGACGTACGACTACATCAATCGCGTTGTCATAACGCTTCCGCTTACGGTCTACGAGGGTACGTGGACAATACTCTCCCCTCTCGTTGCTATGCCATCACCATGATCTTGCGTGTGTGTAGGATTTTTTTTTTTTTGAAATTACTACGTTCCCCAACAGTATCCACTATGATCTGAGATTGATGTTGCTATAACTTTTCTATGCTTAATGCTTGTCACTAGGGCCCGAGTGCCATGATTTCAGATCTGAACCTATTATGTTTTCATGAATATATGTGAGTTCTTGATCCTATCTTGCAAGTCTATAGTCACCTATTATGTGTTATGATCTGTTAACCCCGAAGTGACAATAATCGGGATACTTACCGGTGATGACCGTAGTTTGAGGAGTTCATGTATTCACTAAGTGTTAATGCTTTGGTCCGGTACTGTATTAAAAGGAGGCCTTAATATCCCTTAGTTTCCAATAGGACCCCGCTGCCACAGGAGGGTAGGAAAAAATATGTCATGCAAGTTCTTTTCCATAAGCACGTATGACTATATTCGGAATACATGCCTACATTACATTGATGAACTGGAGCTAGTTCTGTGTCACCCTATGTTATAACTATTGCACAAGGAATCGCATCCGACATAATTCTTCATCACCGATCCAATGCCTAAGAGCTTTTCACATATTGCTCTTTGCTTAGTTACTTTTCCGTTGCCATTGTTACAATTACTACAAAACTGCTACTGTTACTTTTGCCACTGTTACCGTTACTTTCATACTACTTTGCTACTTAATACTTTGCTGCAGATACTAAGTTATCCAGGTGTGGTTGAATTGACAACTCAACTGCTAATACTTGAGAATATTGTTTGGCTCCCCTTGTGTCGAACAAATAAATTTGGGTTGAATACTCTACCCTCGAAAACTGTTGCGATCCCCTATACTTGTGGGTTATCACTCCCTCACATGGAGATGAGAAACTCCCAAGCTGTGCACCAAAACAACCCTAAATGTCCGGATTGCGCGGTCCGGACACTTTAGACCATCCAATGTCATGCACCAAACAAACGCGGCACGGTCCGGACGTCTAAAATCTCACAAACTGGAAGCAAAGCCGAGGGAGGTTTACAGGCGTCCGGACCTCTGCCACGTAGGGCTTCGACACCCCCAGCCCACCCAAAGACCCCACACGGAGCCCCGATTTTCTCACTTTGTCCCTCCACCCTTGCTCTTTATTCGTGTAGTCAAAGACCGATGTCACCGCATACCACCCAAATCATCGACCAGGCCTTCCTGGACTGAGTCGCTCCACTGGTCCGACCGCCACCCAGGTACCCTGCGCCCTTGCACATTACCGTCATTGGAGGACGCCATTTCCATGTTGATGAACTATGTAATAATTAAGTATTATCTGTGTTTTATTTGTTTCGGATTAATCTATATATCTTATACAGACAAACCCCATTACAAGTCATTAATTGCCATTTACAGCGCATGTGTGCCCCCACATCACCCCAATCATTATTAGCCATGCAATCAAAATTGGGTGGCATAGGTTGCACCGATTTCCCTTTGTCCTTCCACATCTCTAGGATGCACGCATGCATGCCGGCCGTGGGTGGAAATGTCTCATCTACTTCATCTTCTACCACCTCGTAAGTTTGATCGATTGATTATCCATTAATTCTTCATTGTGCTTTACTTTTTATGGAAGAGAATCTCACAAGAAATCTGTCGATGCAATTCAAAGTTAAGGGTGCAACTCAATGAGTCCGATGTGTGGGTGTGCCTAAGTTTGTGGAAAGAAACCATCCTCGACAACACAAAGCGATGCGACATAATTTCTTTCATTTTAGTGTGTGTGTGTGCCACATGGTAGTATATGACACATGAGGATAACAATCGCATGGGCCATGCATCTAGTTTGACATTAGTTTGATATTATTTTATAACATTGCATATGCTCAAATGTGTGTGCTATATGAAGGACAAATTTTAGGGCACCGGTTTTAGGGTTGCTAAAAAAGCAGAAACTTTTTTGGTGCCCAAAAAATCTTCTCCATCCACACCTAAACCATTTTTAGGGCATCAATATTTTTGCTGCTGTTGGACTGATGCCACACATTCAACCACTTTTCTGATTGTGCCATCTCCATTGATCTTAACGCACCCCACCTCCGAGGGATCCCACTATGCACATGTTCGCGCATGCGCACCAAAGGCTGGAGTAGGTATATCCGACCCAGAGATGAGTTCATGAATAATCTTCTTGTATCTGCAAAGAAGATGACTAGCCCTAAAGATCTTGATATGTTTTATTATTATTATTAGGAATATCTATACTACTTGTTTGACCTAGATCTAAGGCCTTTTCATGAAAAACTTATGAATAAAGTAGAGCATAAACATATACGCCATCTCCATTGATCTTAAAGCACCCCGCCTCGGGGTTCCCACTTATGCACTTGTCCGCTCGTGCTTACCAAGGCCAGATCAGGTATATCGAACACAAAGATGAGTTCGTGAATAATCTTCTTGTATCTGCAAAGATGATGATCAGCCCTAGAGATCTCGATATATTTTCCTTATTTTTTAGGGATATTTGTTTATTTGAGCTAGATCTGTCCTTTTATTGGAAATCACATATGAACAAAGTAGAGCACAAACATATGCACCATCTACGTTGATCTGAAGGCACCCTGTCTTTGGGGTTCCCACTTATGCACATGTCTGGGTAGAGCAGGTATATCCAACGCATAGATGAGTTCATGAATAATCTTCTTCTATCTGCACAAAAGATGATCAGCCCTAGAGATCTAGGTATATTTTCTTTATTTTTTATTAGGATATCTCTACCTATGGGTTGATCTAGATCTAAAGCCTTTTCAGGGAAAAAAATATATAAACAAAGCGGAGCACAAACATATGCGCCAGATTCCACTGCACAATTGTCTTTAATTTCACATCCATTCAAAATTACAGACCAAGCAGGTAAAATGGAGCACTGCATGAATCCACTGCAATGATGACAATACAGCAACACCCAGCTCAAGAACTAAAGCTAATCGATACATACTGATCGCCAGTGGTGTGAACTCGACAGCTTCGACGCAGGAGGAGCTCCCCAGCTCGCAGCACGCCGGCGGCGGACCGGCAGGGACGACGTCATGGTGCCGCTGTCATCGTCGTTGCGTTCGCTGTTGCTGAAATCATGAAGGCCTCCGCCGTTGATGTCGCCCAGGCCCAGCATTGCTCGCAGTGCCTTCCGCGCCATGTCCTTGTGAACGCCGGGGTCCGCTTGCTCGGCGATGAGTATGAGTGGCCGGTCGGCTCCGGCTGCTCTGGCGAGCCCACGGAACCGCGGGCTTCCCTTGCTCATGTCGTACAATGCCGCGACGCAGCATTCTTGAAGCTCCGACCTGTGAGCGTCGTCGGAAAGGATGACGGAAAACGTCGCCACGGCGCCGGCGTCCATGAGCGCTGTCCGGCCCTCAGCGCAGGCGGCAACGTTGCAGATCACCATGAGGGCCAGCCTGCGGATGGGCAGGGGCTCGTTGGAATCGGAGGAGATGGAGAGCAGGTTCTTGGCGGCGCCCGGGGCTCGCGCGAGCTTAGACTGGTTAACGGCGGCGAGGGAGAGGTGGAGCAGAGCCATCCCGGCATCGCGGCGCGCTCGCTGGGCCTGGTCGCCCGTGGTAAGGAGTGCCAGAAGAGGAGGCAAGGCGCCGAGCACGCCGATGGCGGCGCGGTTGCCCTCGTGGAGGGCCAGGCCGAACAGAGCGCCTGCGGCGTGCTCGCATGCCTCCGGGGCGGCAGCACCCAAGCTGGCAACCTCGACGAGCGCCGGCACGGCGCCCGCGCGGACGATGGGCACCCTGTTCTCCGGCTCGAGGGAGAGGTTCGCCAGAGCAGCGGTGGCGTCGGCGCGCGCCGCGGCGGAGTGACGCGCGGACAGCAGCACGCGACGGAGCGCAGCGAGCAGCTGCGGCACGCAGAGCGCCCGCCTCCTCGGCGCGCTTTCCCGCGTCACCCGTCGCAGCGCCGCCATCGCTGCCTCCACCTCCCACTCATCCCCGCCGGCCACAGCCTTCACTGTCAACTGGCCCACTTCCTCCTCCCCCTCACCAACCCGCAACGACTCCGTTTTCTTCGCGCACGCCATCTCCAGCTGCTCCACCGCCGTTATCTCTGACGACGATCGGGAGGAGGAGGACGACGTCGACGCAGCGGACGCCCTGGAGGAGCAGGACAAGTTAGAAGACGACCTGCCTGGGGGCCGCGGAGATGGAACCGCGCGTAGCACGGCCTCCCGTGCCGCCGCGGCGGAAGGGGCAGCAGGCGGCGCGCGTCCAGACCGCGCGCTCCAAGTCCGGATGGCCGCTCCGAGCGCGTCGTTGGGTATGGGAACCACCCCACCCGATGCCGGCGAGTCTCCCTCCACGCCAGGCGGAGAGACGGAAAGCTCCGCGCAGGCTTGGATGCAGGCGCGCTCGTACGTCCGCCCCGACGGCAGGATCACCGGGTCGGACATGGGCGCGCCCAGTATCGGGCACAGGAACTCCCGTGGCACGTCCTCCTCCTTGTCCACCGGGGACAGGGTTGCAGGGAGGGACGGTGGCGGCGGCGGCGGCGGCTTGGAGTGGAAGGGCAGAAGCTTCCAGCGCCATGCGCGCGCGGCACCCATGCTTAATTATCAGCTCGGCAGCTGCAAGCAGAGCAGCGGCGCTTTGGTGCTTTTGGTGCAATAATGGACGGTGGCTCACCTTTGCTTTGGCTGGCTGGAGCCGTGTGCTCGCCGTCCTTTTCGGGCGTTTAAGTATTGTGGCTTGGGGACATTGCGAGGTGACTTAGCCTGGAAGGGATCGGCGATTAGGTACTGACATGTAACCTCTGGATCTGCATCTCAAACAGAGGCAGGATAGATAGTACTTGGCAAGAATGTTCTTGAACATTCTTATCGCTTTTTTACATGGAAAACACACCAGTGGTACATAATAAAAAGAGTCAAATACATCACGGATGCCTCAACTTGCCCGGCACGGTCACTTTGGTGTCTAAATTTGTAAAATACATGAAACTGATGTCATAACTTGTCCGAGCGTTCAAATACGGTGCCTCCGTCCGTATCCGGGCATATGCACTGCCCACATGGCGTGCCAAAATGGCATCGGCCCAACTGTCAATGGCTGTGAGAGGAGTGTGCTGGTTGTTTTAGAGCAAACTCCTTATACTTTAAATAATTTTCGCAAATGCTCCTGACATTTTATTTAAATACGTCAAACTGCATTGATCCCACCTGTCAGACCTAGGTCTCGCATGTCAGCACGCGGGATAAAATAGTAATAACAAAAAAGAGAGCACCAGGCAAGATTCGAACTCAGTACTAGGGTGCACAGTCTACAGTCGTACACACATGTGCTAATCACTACGCCAAGAATAGTTGAATGAGCAATTTTCTGATACACTTCTATTTATCAAGAAACCTGGTGAAATAATAAAGAAAAATAAAAAAAGTTTAATTCGTGGGAAATTAAAAAAATATTAAGAAATTCTCACATTTGGAAAAAAAACTATTCAACATATTACTGCCATCAACTTAAAAAAGTGTTAGTGTATTTTAGAAAATTCAACATATTTTTGAAAAATTCTAACGTGTATTAAGAAATTGTAAGCAAGTTTCTAAAAATGGCCATCATGCATTCAAAAAAATACAACATCAATTTGATAAAATGTTCAATATATAAAAATGTAGTGTAAAGTTATTCTTACATTTCTACAAACACGTTTAACATGTTTAACACATTTATAGAATTTATTTTTCTACACAATGATTTTTAATACATGTTGAAGAATTTTCAAAATACAATGTTGCTGATTTTATCAGTTATGTATTCTAAAATATAATGAAGATACAAAATTATTCTACATGCTTGTGGTCCTGAGTGAAGATACAAAACAATTTTAAATATTTTATAATATACATTGAACTGTCTAACTCCACATAAATTTTAGAAAAATTTAATGGTTAAATCTTTGAACTAAGAACAATAAAAATAGAAAAAAATTAAATAGGCAATAACCGCATATTGGTAGCTGTTTTATTTTTGTATTAATATGTTGTATATCATAAAAACCAAACAATATCTTAAAAAAACAGAGTAGAAATTGCAGAGCGATAGATAGACTTTCCAGCTAACAGCTGTACAACCGGGTGGCAGACCTGATTAACAATCTCAAACCTTGATATATGCAACAAAAAAAGTTAACATCTATACACAAAGTTTTTTTAGGGTATTATTACTCTCGGTGGCTAGCGTGCGTACTAGCTATTTAATCTGGATGTCCCAGGGTTCAAACCAATTCAAAGACGCAGTTTATTTTACCCCTCAAAAAAATAAGATGCAGTTTATTTTTTCCCTGTTATTAGCATATACAGAGCAAGAGCTTACTTGTGACTTTAATTAAATCTTAGGGGATTTTCTGCGCAAATAAACTCGTATGCATTTCATCCAGCGCAGGCATCGCTCGCACCCACTGACATGTGGGTCAGCCGCGAGCTGTCACTCCATGTGGACAACATATACGGTGGCATACCGGCGAAGGCACCGTATATGCACGTTGCGACAAGTTATAGCACCATTTTTGTGTATTTTACAAGTTTATGCACTAAACTGACTGCAAGGGACAAGTTAAGGCACCTGTGATGTATTTATCTCTAATAAAAAAGAAAGAAAAAGAGTTAAATACATCACGGGTGCCTTAACTTGTCCGTTGCGGTCGGTTTAGTGCCTAAACTTGTAAAATACACAAAAATGATGCTATAACTTGTCACACGGTGCATATACGGTGCCTCCGCCCGTATGCCATCGTATGTGCTGTCCACATGGAGTGACAGCTGGTGGTTGAATCAGATGTCAGTGGGTGTGAGCGATGCCTGTGCTGGGTGAAATGCGTATGAGATTTTTTGTGCAAAAAATCCGCTAGGATTTAACTAAAGTCACAAATAAGCACTTATATGCCAATAACAGGAAAGAAAATAAATTGCATCAATTGGTTTCGACCCTGGGACATCCAGGTTAAATAGCTAGTACGCATGCTAGCCGCCAAAACAAATAGTACTTTGTGTACATCTATTAGCTAGAAAGTCTATTGATCGCTCTTCAATTTCTATTCTGTTTTTTTAAGTTACTGCTTGATCTTATGATATATACAATATTCTAATATTAAAATACAATAATTATCAATATGTGATTATTTTCTATTAAAAAAATTATTCTATTTTTTATTATTTGTAGTTCAAAGATTTAACCATGAGCTTTTTCTAAAATTTATGTTGATTTAAATAGTTCAACATATATTAAAAAATATTACAAATTTGTTTTGCATCTTCACTCAGGACCACAAGCACGCAGAATTATTTGGTATCTCCATTGTATTTCTAGAATACATAATTATTAAAATCAACAACGTTGTATTTTGAAAATTGTTCAACATGTATTAAAATCATTGTGTAGAAATAATAAATTTATAATTGTGTTAACACATGATAAACGTGTTTGTAGAAATGTAAGAATAATTTTACACTAAATTTTTTAATACATATTGAACATTTTATGAAATAGATGTTGTAAAATTTTAATGCATGGCAGACATTTTTAAAAACACATTTATAATTTTAATACACGTGAGAATTTTCCAAAATATGATGATTTCTTTGAAAAGAACTAAAACTTTTTAAGTTGATGGCAGGTAATATGTTGAATAGTTTTTTTTCAAACGTGAAACTTTCTTAATATTTTTTCAATTTCCCATGAATCAAATTTTCTTTTTTATTTCTCTTTATTATTTCACCCGGTTTCTTGGGAAATAGAAGCGTATTAGGATATTGCACAGTCAACTATTGTAGGCCTAGTGATTACCATATGTGTATAGGCTATGCGCCCTCATACTGAGTCCGAATCCTGCCGGGTGCTCTTTTTTTGTTATTGCTATTTTATCTCATGCGCTGACATGCGAGGCCTAGGTGTGATAGGTGGGACCAATGCAGTTTGACGTATTTAAATAAAATGTCAATAGCTTTTGTCAAAATTATATAAAGTACAAGGAGATTTATGTAAAACAACCAGCACACTCCTCTCACAGACATGTGGGCCGATGCCATGTTGGCATGCCATATGGGTAGTGCATATGCCCGGATACGGATGGAGGTACCGTATTTGAACGCTCGAACAAGTTGCGGCACTAGTTTCGTGTACTTTACAAGTTTAGGCACCAAATGATTGCACCGGACAAGTTGAGGCACCCGTGATGTATTTGACTCAAAGAAAAAAACAACGCCTCTTCACTATTATCGCCTTATAAAATCACGGAGACTCACATCTCGTCTAAAAATGGATCGACACAAAATATCAATCCAATGAGAAGATTGTTCTATCGCAAGAAGAGAAAATCAAGTGATACCAAAGATCCAATGCCGACTTCATTTTAGAGGAAGACAGTAACACACAATACTTTTAAATAGTCGTCAATAGACGACATAGAAAGAAATGTATTTGTAGTCTCCAAGAAGATGAAAGGCAGATCGAAGGACACATGAAGCTTAAAAGTTATCTTATCAAGTACTACAAATCACTGTTTGGGTATAACGACCCGAGTTCAATTCCTAGAATTGACAGGTGATACATATGGGGTTTTCCCCATTTATTAAGGATCAAGCTTGATGTGTGATGGAACCAGTCATCAAGAAATATCTTGATACTCATTTAAAAAAAATTATGAGCACCATGTTTATCTTGGTACTCATACTAAAATGGTTGTATGCATCCCTAGTTGGCGTAGAGGCCGGAAAGTGAAAATCTCTCTCATTTTTAAGCAAAGAGAGCCTTGGGTCAGTTGTTGGGTATGCAGTTCTGCAGCCTAACGATCCGAATTCAATTCCTAGAATTGACAGGTAATGCACAGGGGATTCCCCCCATTTGTTGACGATTAAACTTGGTGTGTGGTGGAACCACTCATGAAGAAATATCTTGATACTCATTAAAAAAATTCTGAGGATCATGTTTATCTTGGTACTCATGCTAAAATGGTTGTATGCATCCCTAGTTGGCCCGTCACCACTCTCCTCTTCGCAACCGGCGACGACGACGCCAGCGCAGAGCCCAAGCGGCTCGGCGATGGCCTTGTCCTCGTGCGCCAGAGGCTCAAGATCGGTATGGCGAATCCTATCTCGATCTCCTCGGCAGTGATGGTGGACAACAACGGCTAGGGTGTGACGGCGGGCTGCAGTCGTAGCGGCAGGTGGCGGCGGCAACCATGCTACGGCCGCTTAACCTCCGGTTTGGCTTCCAATCGCGGTGGTGCTCCTGGTCTTGTTCTACATCACGCGGGCACCTGGGGCGGCGACCCTGGGCTTGGCGGTGGTGGTTATCTCCTCTGTCAGAGGTGGTTAGCCTAAGGCTGGGTGGTCGGATCTAAAGATCCGTCATCTAGTCCTGGTTGCGAGTTGGGGAGACTAGTTTCCGGTGAAAACTGAGCCGACGACACGCAATGGCGGCCTCTGGGCCATTACCTTGATGAAGGCATCGTCGTGTAACTACTCTCGAGCCGCTAGTGCTGCTCCGGGGGAAACCCTAGGATTTGGTCTTCCAGATCGGACGACGGCGGCACTGCAGTGTCATTTCTCTCTTGGAAGCATCATTTGTGGAGCAACGTTGGAAGACAAAGGAAAGAGGTGGAGCGGCTTCGTCTTGCACAGAGCTTTGGTGGAGATGTCAAGTCATGTCTGACCGACAAGTGCTACATTGTGTCGTGCATGTCCGACAGGTACTACACATGAGAGATCTTCAAGAGACTTCAAGCTGTGTTGACGGGTGGTACGTGGCTGAAGGAAATATGCCCTAGAGGCAATAATAAAATTATTATTTATTTCCTTATTTCATGATAAATGTTTATTATTCATGCTAGAATTGTATTAACCGGAAACGTGATACATGTGTGAATACATAGACAAACAGAGTGTCACTAGTATGCCTCTACTAGACTAGCTCGTTAATCAAAGATGGTTATGTTTCCTGACCATGGACAAAGAGTTGTTATTTGATTAACGGGATCTCATCATTAGGTGAATGATCTGATTGATATGACCCATTCCATTAGCTTAGCACCCGATCGTTTAGTATGTTGCTATTGCTTTCTTCATGACTTATACATGTTCCTATGACTATGAGATTATGCAACTCCCGTTTGCCGGAGGAACACTTTGTGTGCTACCAAACATCACAACGAATCGGGTGATTATAAAGGTGCTCTACAGGTGTCTCCAAAGGTACATGTTGGGTTGGCGATTTGAGATTAGGATTTGTCACTCCGATTGTCGGAGAGGTATCTCTGGCCCTCTCGGTAATACACATCACATAAGCCTTGCAAGCATTGCAACTAATGAGTTAGTTGTGAGATGATGTATTACGGAACGAGTAAAGAGACTTGCGGTAACGAGATTGAACTAGGTATTGGATACCGACGATCGAATCTCGTGCAAGTAACATACCGATGACAAAGGGAACAACGTATGTTGTTATGCGGTTTGACCGATAAAGATCTTCGTAGAATATGTAGGAGCCAATATGAACATCCAGGTTCCACTATTGGTTATTGACCGGAAACAGTTCTAGGTCATGTCTACATAGTTCTCGAACCCGTAGGGTCCGCACGCTTAACGTTACGATGACAGCTTATATCATGAGTTTATGAGTTTTGATGTACCGAAGGAGTTCGAGTCCCGGATGAGATCGGGGACATGACGAGGAGTCTCGAAATGGTCGAGACGTAAAGATCGATATATTGACGACTATATTCGAGTTCGGAAAGGTTCCGAGTGATTCGGTATTTTTCGGAGTATCGGAGAGTTACGGAATTCGCCGGGAGTATATGGGCCTTATTGGGCCATACGGAATAGAAGAGAGAGGCCAAAGGAAGGAGGCCTGCGCGCCCCTCTGGTCCGATTGGACAAGGGCGCAGCCCCTTCCTTCTTCCTCTCCCCTCTTCCCCTTCTCCTACTCCAACAAGGGAGGTGGAATCCTACTAGGACTAGGGAGTCCTAGTAGGACTCCACACTTGGCGCGCCCCCTCCTAGGGCCGGCCTCCTCCCCCCTTGCTCCTTTATATACGGGGGCAGGGGGGCACCCCATGACACACAAGTTGATCATCGTGATCGTTCCTTAGCCGTGTGCGGTGCCCCCCTCCACCATATTCCACCTCAGTCATATCGTCGCGGAGTTTAGGCGAAGCCCTGCGCCGGTAGAACATCATCGTCGTCACCACGCCATCGTGCTGACGGAACTCATCCCCGACACCCTGCTGGATCGGAGTCCGGGGATCGTCATCGAGCTAAACGTGTGCAGAACACGGAGGTGCCGTACGTTCGGTACTTGGATCGGTCGGATCGTGAAGACGTACGACTACATCAACCGCGTTGTCATAATGCTTCCGCTTTCGGTCTACGAGGGTACGTGGATAACACTCTCCCCTCTCGTTGCTATGCATCACCATGATCTTGCGTGTGTGTAGGTAATTTTTGAAATTACTACGTTCCCCAACAGTGGCATCCGAGCCTGGTTTTATGCGTTGATGTTATATGCACGAGTAGAACACAAGTGAGTTGTGGGTGATACAAGTCATACTGCTTACCAAAGATGTCATATTTGGTTCGGCGGTATTGTTGGATGAAGCGGCCGGA
The DNA here is from genome assembly GCA_021605205.1 of Aegilops longissima. Lineage (NCBI taxonomy): Eukaryota > Viridiplantae > Streptophyta > Magnoliopsida > Poales > Poaceae > Aegilops > Aegilops longissima. The sequence goes on along the minus strand of CM038682.1, from coordinate 255,071,645 downwards.
CCGACATTACGCGTACGCTTACGCGAGACTGGTTCTACCGACGTGCTTTGCACACAGGTGGCTGGCGGGTGTCTGTTTCTCCAACTTTAGTTGAACCGAGTATGGCTACGCCGGTCCTTGCGAAGGTTAAAACAACACTAACTTGACGAACTATCGTTGTGGTTTTGATGCGTGGTAAGAACGGTTCTTGCTCAGCCCGTAGCAGCCACGTAAAACTTGCAACAACAAAGTAGAGGACGTCTAACTTGTTTTTGCAGGGCATGTTGTGATGTGATATGGTCAAGACGTGATGCTATATTTTATTGTATGAGATGATCATGTTTTGTAACGAGTTATCGCAATGGCGAGAGCCATATGGTTGTCGCTTTATTGTATGAAATGCAAACGCCATGTAATTGTTTTACTTTATCACTAAGCGGTAGCGATAGTCGTAGAAGAAATAGTTGGCGAGACGACAACGATGCTACGATGGAGATCAAGGTGTCGCGCCGGTGACGATGGTGATCATGACGGTGCTCGAGATGGAGATCACAAGCACAAGATGATGATGGCCATATCATATCACTTATATTGATTGCATGTGATGTTTATCCTTTATGCATCTTATCTTGCTTTGATTGACGGTAGCATTTTAAGATGATCTCTCACTAATTATCAAGAAGTGTTCTCCTGAGTATGCACCGTTGCCAAAGTTCGTCGTGCCTGACACCACGTGATGATCGGGTGTGATAAGCTCTCGTCCATCTACAACGGGTGCAAGCCAGTTTTGTACACGCGAATACTCGGGTTAAACTTGACGAGCCTAGCATATGCAGATATGGCCTCGGGCGCGGAGACCGAAAGGTCGGCGTGAATCATATAGTAGATATGATCAACATAGTGATGTTCACCATTGAAAACTACTCCATCTCACGTGATGATCGGTTATGGTTTAGTTGATTTGGATCACGTGATCACTTAGATGACTAGAGAGATGTCTGTCTAAGTGGGAGTTCTTAAGTAATATGATTAATTGAACTTAAATTTATCATGAACTTAGTCCTGGTAGTATTAGCATATCTATGTTGTAGATCAATAGCTCGCGTTGTTGCTTTCATATGTTTATTTTGATATGTTCCTAGAGAAAATTGTGTTGAAAGATGTTAGTAGCAATGATGCGGATTGAATCCGTGATCTGAGGTTTATCCTCATTGCTGCACATAAGAATTATGTCCTTAATGCACCGCTAGGTGACAGACCTATTGCAGGAGCAGATGCAGACGTTATGAATGTTTGGCTAGCTCAATATGATGACTACTTGATAGTTTAGTGCACCATGCTTAACGGCTTAGAATCGGGACTTCAAAGACGTTTTGAACGTCATGGACCATATGAGATGTTGCAGGAATTGAAGTTAATATTTCAAGCAAATACCCGAGTTGAGAGATATGAAGTTTGCAACAAGTTCTATAGCTAAAAGATGGAGGAGAATCGCTCAACTAGTGAGCATGTGCTCAGATTGTCTGGGTACTACAATCGCTTGAATCAAGTGGGAGTTAATCTTCCAGATAAGATAGTGATTGACAGAATTCTCTAGTCACCATCACCAAGTTAGTAGAACTTCGTGATGAACTATAGTATGCAAGGGATGATGAAAATGATTCCGAGTTTTCATGATGATGAAATCGATGAAGGTTGAAATCAAGAAAGAACATCAAGTGTTGATGGTTAACAAGACCACTAGTTTCAAGAAAAGGGCAAAGGGATAGAAGGAACTTCAAGAAGAATGGCAAGCAAGTTGTTGCTCAAGTGAAGAAGCCCAAGTCTGGACCTAAGCTTGAGACTAAGTGCTTCTACCGCAAAGGACTGGTCATTTGGAAGCAGAATTACCCCAAGTATTTGGCGGATAAGAAGGATGGCAAGGTGAACAAAGGTATATTTGATATACATGTTATTGATGTGTACTTTACTAGTGTTTATAGCAACCCCTCGGTACTTGGTACTGGTTCGGTTGCTAAGAGTAGTAACTCAAACGGGAGTTGCGAATAAATGAAAACTAGTTAAGGGTGAAGTGACGATGTGTGTTGAAAGTAGTTTCAAGATTGATATGATCATCATCGCACACTCCCTATACTTTCGGGATTAGTGTTGAACCTAAATAAATGTTACTTGGTGTTTGCATTAAGCATGAATATGATTTGATCATGTTTATTGCGTGTAACATCCCAAATTTCCAATTTGGAATGTTATACATTAGGTCATCATGCATATCATATTTTTCTCGCATTTTTTTTCGATCCTAGAAAATTTCACGCAACTCAAGGACCCTCGGAGAGAGTTGGAGATTTCATATTTGGGGATTTCTCAAATTTTGAAAATAGGATCATTGGGATTTATTTATTTATCTTCAAAAGTTTTTCCGATAAAAGAATTAAGAGAGGGAATAATATGACTTTCCCAACATTTAGGAAAAATGAAGATTTAATGAATAAATCAAATTTTGGTTTTTCGAAAGTTTATTTGCTTTAGGGAAAAATGAGTATTTTAAAAAATATGCATTTTGCCCGTTTAAAGTTCATTTTGTTCGACTCATTTTTAGGAGTCGGGAATTTTTTTAATTTGGAGTTTGTTTGGTTTTATTTTTATTTCGTTTCGTTTTGTTTAAAAAAGCAGCGCCGCTCCTTTGGGCCAAGGGCCCACCATTAACCGCCGCCGCCCGGCCCACCGCCCTCCTCCCCTCATGCCTGAGGAGTCCGTCGTCGCCGCCCCGCCGAGTCGGCTCGGACCACCGGACGCCGCCGCCGTGCCCCTCCCCAAGGCAACCGGAGACCCCCCCTTTATAACCCCCGTCCCCCTCTCCTCACCCGGCGCCGCCCCCCCCAATCTGAGCCGCCGCCGCTGCCGCCGCCACCCCCCCCTCGCCGCCCTCGCCCGACCCGCCAACCCGCCGACCCGTCGCCGCCACGCGGAGCCGAGCCCGCCGGTGACTCGCCGGAGGTAGCCGCCGCCACCACCCACCGATCCGGTTTTGCTTTAAAACCGATCCGGTTTCGTTCGTTGTTGGTTTTTTTAAAACCCTAGATGGTTTATTTTTTTCGGTTTTATTATTTAGTGGCGTTCACCGACCCGTTCGTTTCAGTGAACATGTTCGTCGGATTAGATCTGTTAACGAACGTCCGTCGCTTAATCTGTTCGTCGTTTTTCTTTTAAATCGGATTTAATCCGTTATTTTCCGATTTCGATTTCCGATTCGATTTTCAAATCTGTTTATTTTCTCGCTCGTTTATCGGAATCAGGTGATTCAAGCGCCTGGAGTTTCGTTACGAAACCGCCGTTCCGACTAACCTACTTAAACAAAGTTTTGCTACTGTAAAATTTTGACCTAGTTTCAAATTGCTAAAACCGAGTCGTTCTCTCTCGACTTTCGACTTTCGATGCTTTATTTGATTTGATTCTTTTGTAAGCAGGGTTCTTAAGTTGAACTGTCTGGTTAGATCTTTTATTCGAGATTTCCCTGTGCATTAGATGAGTACTTATTGTATGCTTGTTGTTTGTCTGCGTTAGATCACCCGGTGTGCGCCGCTTGTTACTTCGAATCTCTAGTTCTCGCGGATCATCAGCAAGGCAAGTAACACTTGATCATACCTTTTCTACTACCCAGTTTTATTGCATTAGATCAAACCCTCAAACACTTGCATGTTTAGGATCTAATTAAATTGTGGGATGGGAAGTAGATTGGGGTAGTACCTATTACCTGTTTTACTTATGAAACCTTGGGAGTTACTTCTACGTTTGCTTAATATGCCATGCTATGCTAGTAGACGTGGATTGCGTGAGTGAATATCCATGACAGATGTGAGATTGTTAATTAATGGTTTATCTAAGGTGGCAACCTAAACACACATCTGGGTGGATTGAGGCACCTGGTTTCTATCAGACTTGCTGTATTTCTTGGACCGCCACCCGTGCTCTAAGGGATCATAAGATTATTCAAGCTGAAACTTCCGTGTGCAGCCACAAGCCAATTATGGGCTCTGGCATAGTTAAGTAAGTTGTGCGAACTCTTACGGGCAGACTAGCTGATGTAGGGGATGTAGGTTGGTACGGTCTACCCACATGTAAGGTCTTGGCGCTTCGAAAGACTATGTCTCGGTCATCCGTTTCTCAAACACCATGTAGTCACGAGAACCAAGCGGAGGCGATCGAGTCTTAATGGGGAAAAGTCGCAAACCTCTGCAGAGTGTATAAACTAATCATGATTAGCCGTGTCCCGGTTATGGACATTTTGAGTATCTGGTATTTGAATATCATGTGAATCTCAACATGTTACTTCTAATAAATGTATTGGGTTTTGATGAGTACTTTTTAATTGGGATTGAGGATCTGTCAACCATTCTCAATGTTTAACAACCACCATGATAGTTAAATAAAATTATTCCTTTGTTGTAGGGAAAAACTAGCTTTATGCAAAATGTAACCATAGAGCTTTACCACCAGCCATATATGCATGTAGTATAGGCTTATTCCTTCATTACTCTCTATGTGTTACATTGCGGCATATTCCATGTGTGACCCGTTTTGGCTGCAACTTTCACGTTGCAGACTTTTGCAACGACGAGTAAGGTGTTAGGTCGTGGTTCTATACTCGGTGATGCCGATGGAGTTGATGGACTCACTTATCTTCCAAGCCTTCGCTGTTATTATTAGATGGCCTTAAGCCATTTTATTGTAATAAGTTCCCTTGTGGACAACGATGTAATAAGTGTGTGATTGCTACTCTGCTATAAATCCTTGAAATCTTGTGTGGTGTCAAGCATTCTTGATCCGGGGATGACATCGAGCACGAGACTTGATCCATTCGGTGCTGTCGCTAAAGAGATGGTATCGAGCACCTGCTGACCGTGAGACCACGACCACTAAGTTAAAGCCATAGATCACTACTCTCTTCCCATTTTCTAACTCCTCATCTTTTCTACTCTTTAGGATGACGGACGCGAAGATCAAGTACACCCAACCGATGAAGGCACACCTTTTGGATTTCACTTGAAGGAAGTCACCAAGTACCGAACATTGGACTACCCACTTCACGGAACTTTCAACGCCACTCTGCACGAAGAGGAGCTGGAAGATTCAAGCTCACGTTCGGGAAGGACATTCGCCCCAATCACCAAGCCTATAGATAGTGTTTTCGATTGCACCAACTTGGAGTCCAGGAAAGAGCATGGCAGCTCACATCACCATGGGACGCATTGGAGAAGTTTATCAAGAAGACCTCAAGGACACTATCTACCAGATTTGCGGACGCCGAGATGACAAATGGGACATAGTCGGCACCAAGAAGGATAGATCCATTGCAGCTTTCATACAGAGTTAAACCAGCACATTCGGCGCCGGAGAACCGGATGTCTGCGATATGTTGGAGTTGCGAGCATAAAGGAAGGATCATCGAACTTGAAGAAGAACTAAAGACTACGCGCAAGGACTACATGGACGAGATCGTAGCTCTAGCAAGACATAATAACGATCTTAAGTACGAGATCGAAGAACTCAAGAAGAAGTTGGCGCTCAGGAATGAAGACCAGTATATCGGTTGCCCAAGCGACTACATCAACATCGACGCCACTGAATCGGATCCAAGTGAACCCGACTTTGAAGACGAAGCTGGAGCAGACATCATGGAGTCTTCCACCGGTTCAAATTAGTAGAAGTCCCCCACATATTAGTAGTATTCCTTCCATGTAAACGTTATAGTACACGCACTTTTGCGATAGTTAGATCGTTGTAAGCCCTTTGTTTGATTGAATGAAGTGAATTGTGTGCATTTGCTCATGTGCATTGGGTAGTGTTTTCCCCTTAGACCTCAATCTATTCTTATTTTCTCGTCTCTTCTAAACCCATCAGATGCCTCCGAGACGCGACCCGGGTTCGTTTTCCGCGAGAGATCACCCAATTGATTCAGCGCGAGAATACCCGATTCAAACATTGGTGCGAACCGAGGCAACAACAACAACAACAACAACAACCCACCACCACCACCACTGCGGATCACCGACTCGTTTCCTTAGACTGAATCCGCGGTGTATTCCATAACACCGAGCCGATTGTAGCAGATGATTGGCTCCGCAAGATAGGAAGGAGTTGACCACTGCGGGATGCATGATGGAGAAAGAGTGAAGTTTGCAGCACATCAGCTTGAAGGACCCGCAGCAGCATGGTGGGAGAATTTTACAGCCACTTACCCGTGAGACACACGCACATGGGATCAGTTTCAGCAAGCTTTTCGCACCGCCCATGTTTCAGCAGGGAGCTATGGCCATGAAGAAGCGTGAGTTTCGCAACTTATGCCAAGGAGGAAGGATCATTGGCGAGATGTGGATGATTTTAGTAAGTTAGAGCGTTATGCCCCGGATAGCGTTACTCTGAGACGCTGCTAAGCAGGAGAAGTTTCTAGAAGGACTGAATGATGAGTTCACATGCCGTTGATGGTAGCAAGTTTCAATAACTACCAGGAGTTGGTAGACCGAGCCCTCATGATTGAAGGAAGCAGCAACAAATTGAGAACCGCAAGAGGAAGTATGGACGGGGAAGTATAACTCGGAGCCCATGAAGCCTCGTTATACCCCTAAATCAGAATTCAGTTTCAGATACCCATGGAGGAGGTAATTCGCATAACCATAATGGCGCTAAGAATGGGAACGGGAATGGAGGAAGCAATGGACAGAACCGCACCAACCCGTCAAACACCATCCAAGGTAGACCTGAGTCACATCACTTGTTTTAAGTGCCGCAAGACGGGCATTATGCCAATGACTCCCGAAGGCGAGAATGGAAATGGCAATGGAAGCTCGGAAAGAAGCCCAACCCTTTCAACAGGGGACAGGTGAACCACATTGATGTGGAGGAGGTTGAAGATCAGCCCGATCACGATGTCGGTAAGTTTTTGGTTAAGTCATTTCCGCAGTTGTTCTTTTTGATCTTGGTGCATCGCATTCATACATATCAAGGGATTTGTGGATAAGTACAAATTACCGACCCAAGCCCTTAGGTCACCCATGCTAGTAACCTCACCCGGAGCGAATACATGGCTAGTAAATGGTGTGATCGACGCCATTAAGGATTGGACACTATGTTTTCCCCTCGGACCTAATAGTTACGGAATCCCAAGGATTGGATGTGATATTAGGAATGGATTGGTTATCAAAGTATGGAGGAACATAGATTGCACCACAAAGTCAATTTTGCTCACCACACCGAAGGAAGAAGGATCAAGTATGTATCATGGCACGAGCGAAGAGAGCGCAAGTAAATTGCTTATCAAGAGTGGTGCGGGAAGAAGTACCGATGGTGAAGGATTTTCTGATGTATTTCGGAAGAGTTGCCGGAATGCCACGGATAGAGACATTGAGTTTTGATCGAGCTGTTGCGAGAACAGGCCCGATATCGAAGCGACCGTCTGGGATGCCCGCACGAGATTTGGCGGAAATCAAGAAGCGATTAAGGAACTATTGGATAAAGGTTTTATTAGCCCAAGTTCTTCACCTTGGGGATCACCCGTATTGTTAGTGGAGAAGAAGGATGGATCGTTAAGAATGGTTGTTGATTATCGTGGATTGAATGAAGTAACAATCAAGAACAAGTACCCACTACCTATGATAAATGATCTGTTTGATCGCTTGCAAGGAGCTAAGGTGTTTTCCAAGATCGATTTGCGATCAGGGTATCATCAGTTGAAGATTCGGGAGCAGGACATACCCAAGACAACGTTTACCACGAGATATGGACTGTATGAGTATACCGTTATGTCATTTGGATGACTAACGCATGACCTATTTCATGAACCTGATGAACAAAGTGTTTATGGAGTTTTGGATAAGTTAAATCGTGGTGTTCATCGACGACATTTTGATTTTCTCAAAGAATGAAGAAGAACATAAGGAACATTTGAGATTGGTTTTGGAGAAACGAGGAACACCGGTTGTATGCCAAGTTCAGCAAATGTGAGTTTTGGCTAAAGGAAGTTGGATTTCTCGGACATGTTATATCCGGAGAAGGAATAGCATTGACCCCACAAAGGTTGAGACCGTAACCAAATGGGAAGCACCAACGACAGTTGGAGAGATTCGAGTTTCCTTGGACTCGCAGGATACTACCAAGATTCATTGAGAATTTCTCAAGGATTGCAAAGCCTATGACAGAATTGTTGAAGAAGGATAACAAATTCATATGGACCGAGGACTGTGAGGCAAGTTTTCAGAGTTGAAGAAAAGATTGGTTACCTCACCAGTTTTAATATTGCCGGATCAAACTAAGGATTATGAGGTGTATTGCGACGCTTCACGTCGAGGACTTGGAGCAGTGCTTATGCAGGAAGGAAGAGTTGTGTCGTATGCTTCACGACAACTTAAGCCCCATGAGTTGAATTATGCCACACATGATTTGGAGTTAGCAGCCATTGTGCATGCCTTGAAGACATGGAGACATTTTCTCATTGGAAATCATTGTGAAGTGTACACGGATCACAAGAGTTTGAAGTACATCTTCACACAGAAGGAATTAAATCTCAGACAGAGGAGATGGTTAGAGCTTATCAAGGATTATGACATGAGATTGCATTACCACCCCGGAAAGGCTAATGTCGTAGCAGACGCATTGAGCCGTAAGAGCCACGTCAATACCCTAATGATGGGAGGAATACCCAATGAGTTAGCCGAGGACCTTCGAGAGCTATGTTTGGAAATAGTTCCGAGAGGCTATGTAGCAGCATTGGAGATTCAGTCAACACCGATGGACAAAATCGGAGAAGCCCAAAAGGAAGATAAGGAAGTTGCCTCTATAAAGGAGAAAATGAGCAAAGGAAAAGCTAAAGGATTTCGTGAGGATGAGCACGATACCCTATGGTTTGAGGACCGTGTTTATGTGCCCAATGACCCGGAGATCGGAAGTTGATTTTGCAAGAAGCTCATGATTCCCCTATTCGATTCACCGAAATACCAAGATGTATTTGGATTTGAAGAAAACTTTCGGTGGACGGAATGAAGAAGGATATTGCGGAGTATGTAGCAGTTTGCGATGTATGTCGAGAAAGTAAAGGCGAGCATCGAAGCCAGCGAGGATTATTACAACCATTGCCGATACCCGAATGGAAGTGGGAAAAACTAGGCATGGATTTTATCACAGGATTGCCAAAGACTCGTTCAGGATATGACTCGATTTGGGTCATAGTCGACCGTTTAACAAAGGTAGCTCATTTTATTCTAGTCAAGACTACCTATAGCAGTGCTAAGTTGGCAAAGATATACATGACCAGAATTGTGTGTTTACGGGAGTTCGAGGAGCATCGTGTCGTACGGAGGAACCCAATTTACCTCAAAATTTTGGAACCAGTTACACGAAACATTGGGAACCCGATTGGAATTCATACAGCTTTCCACCCACGTAACGATGGACGGTGAGAGGGTCAATCAGATTTTGGAGGATATCTTTGAGAGCTTGTGCACTAGATTATGGATCTAGTTGGGGCGATAATTTGCCGTATGCAGAATTTTCTTATAACAACAGCTACCAAACCAGCTTGAAGATGGCACCTTCGAGGCTCAGTATGGAAGAAAATGTAGGACACCGTTGTCATGGGACTAAACCGAGATCGTCAATTGTTTGGACCAGATTTGATTAAGGAGTGCGAACGAAGGTTAAACTGATTCGGGATAGGCTCAAGGTAGCCCAGTCCGAACGGAAGAGCTATCAGATTCAAAGCGCAAAGCGTTGAATATGAAGTTGGAGCAGTATATCTTAGAGTATCCCCGCTTGAGGAGTTAAGCGTTTTGGAGTTAAAGGAAAGTTAGCACCACGTTTCGTTGGACCGTATAAGATTTTGCAACGCATGGGAGAAGTTGCTTATAAGCTGGAATTGCCAGAAGGACTATCAGGAGTTCTTGATGTATTCCATGTTTCTCAGCTGAAGAAATGTCACCCCGAGATAGCAGAGGTACCGTTAAGAGACACAGTGCCCCTGGAAGCAATTCAGTTGAAGGATGACTTAACATATGAGGAAAAACCGGTTAAGATTCTCGATTATGCCAGTAGAGTTACTCGCAGCAAGGTTATCAAGTTTTGTAAGGTTCAGTGGAGCCACCACACCAAAGATGAAGCCACCTGGGAAAGAGAGGAAGTTTTTCTCAAGGACCACCCTCACCTATTTTCTAGCCAACCCGAATCTCGAGGGCGAGATTCATCTTAAGGGGGTAGGTTTGTAACATCCCAAATTTCCAATTTGGAATGTTATACATTAGGTCATCATGCATATCATATTTTTCTCGCATTTTTTTTTCGATCCTAGAAAATTTCACGCAACTCAAGGACCCTCGGAGAGAGTTGGAGATTTCATATTTGGGGATTTCTCAAATTTTGAAAATAGGATCATTGGGATTTATTTATTTATCTTCAAAAGTTTTTCCGATAAAAGAATTAAGAGAGGGAAAAATATGACTTTCCCAACATTTAGGAAAAATGAAGATTTAATGAATAAATCAAATTTTGGTTTTTCGAAAGTTTATTTGCTTTAGGGAAAAAAATGAGTATTTTAAAAAAATATGCATTTTTGCCCCGTTGTAAAGTTCATTTTGTTCGACTCATTTTTAGGAGTCGGGGAAAATTAATTTTTTTTTATTTGGAGTTTGTTTGGTTTTATTTTTATTTCGTTTCGTTTTTGTTTTAAAAAACGCTACCGCTTGCCAGAATAAGGGCCCACCGCCCAACCGCCGCCCGCCCAGCTGCCCCTCCCTCCCCTCGCATGCCATGAAGGAGTCCGTCGCCCGCCGCCGCCGAGTCCGGCTCGGACCACGGACGCCGCCGCCGTGCCCCCTCCCCAAGGCAACCGGAGACCCCCTTTATAACCCGCCGCCCCTCTCCCCTCACCACAGCGCCGCCCCCCCAATCCGACCGCCGCCGCCCGCCGAGCGCCGCCGCCGCTGCCGTGGCCGCGCCGCCCCTCGCCGCCCTCGCCCGACCCGCCAACCCGCCGACCGTCGCCACCGCGAGCCGGAGCCCGCCGGCGACTCGCCGGAGGTAGCCGCCGCCACCACCCCACCGATCCGGTTTTTGCTTTAAAAACCGATCCGGTTTTTCGTTCGTTGTTCGGTTTTTTTAAAAACCCTAGATGGTTTATTTTTTTTCGGTTTTATTATTTAGTGAGCGTTCACCGACCCGTTCGTTTCAATGAACATGTTCGTCGGATTAGATCTGTTAACGAACGTCCGTCGCTTAATCTGTTCGTCGTTTTTCTTTTAAATCGGATTTAATCCGTTATTTTCCGATTTCGATTTTCGATTTGATTTTCAAATCTGTTTATTTTCTCGCTCGTTTATCGGAATCAGGTGATTCAAGCGCCTGGAGTTTCGTTACGAAACCGCCGTTCCGACTAACCTACTTAAACAAAGTTTTGCTACTGTAAAATTTTGACCTAGTTTCAAATTGCTAAAACCGAGTCGTTCTCTCTCGACTTTCGACTTTCGATGCTTTATTTGATTTGATTCTTTTGTAACCAGGGTTCTTAAGTTGAACTCTCTGGTTAGATCTTTTATTCGTGATTTCCCTGTGCATTAGATGAGTACTTATTGTATGCTTGTTGTTTGTCTGCGTTAGATCACCGGTCGCCGCTTGTTACTTGAATCTCTAGTTCTCGCGGATCATCAGCAAGGCAAGTAACACTTGATCATACCTTTTCTACTACCCAGTTTTATTGCATTAGATCAAACCCTCAAACACTTGCATGTTTAGGATCTAACTAAATTGTGGGATGGGAAGTAGATTGGGGTAGTACCTATTACCTGTTTTACTTATGAAACCTTGGGAGTTACTTCTACGTTTGCTTAATATGCCATGCTATGTTAGTAGACGTGGATTGGGTGAGTGAATATCCATGACAGATGTGAGATTGTTAATTAATGGTTTATCTAAGATGGCAACCTAAACACACATCTGGGTGGATTGAGGCACCTGGTTTCTATCAGGACTTGCCTGTATTTCTTCGGACCGCCACCCAGGCTCTAAGGGATCATAAGATTATTCAAACTAGAAAGTTCCGTGTGCAGCCACAAGCCAATTATGGGCTCTGGCATAGTTAAGTAAGTTGTGCGAACTCTTACAGGCAGACTAGCTGATGTAGGGGATGTAGGTTGGTACGGTCTACCCCCATGTAAGGTGCTAGCGCTTCGGAAAGACTATGTCTCGGTCATCCGTTTCTCAAACACCATGTAGTGCGAGAACCAAGCGGAGGCGATCGAGTCTTGTGGGGAAAAGTGCGCAAACCTCTGCAGAGTGTATAAACTAATCATGATTAGCCGTGTCCCCGGTTATGGACATTTTGAGTATCTGGTATTTGAATATCATGTGAATCTCAACATGTTACTTCTAATAAATGTATTGGGTTTTGATGAGTACTTTTTAATTGGGATTGAGGATGCTGTCAACCATTCTCAATGTTTAACAACCACCATGATAGTTAAATAAAATTATTCCTTTGTTGTAGGGAAAAACTAGCTTTATGCAAAAATGTAACCATAGAGCTTTACCACCAGCCATATATGCATGTAGTATAGGCTTATTCCTTCATTACTCTCTATGTGTTACATTGCCAGCATATTCCATGTGCTGACCCGTTTTCGGGCTGCAACTTTCACGTTGCAGACTTTTCAGACGATGAGTAATGTGTTAGGTCGTGGTTCTATACTCAGTGATGCCGATGGAGTTGATGGACTCACTTATCTTCCAAGCCTTCCTGTTATTATTAGATGGCCTTAAGCCATTTTATTGTAATAAGTTCCCTTGTGGACAACGATGTAATAAGTGTGTGATTGCTACTCGCTATAAATCCTTGAAGGCATCTTGTGTGGTGTCAGCATTACTGATCCAGGGATGACACTGAGCACAGAGACTTGATCCATTCGGGTCTGGTCGCTACATTGCGATATGGTTATTCATTTAAAGTTAGAGAATAATTGTTATTCTGTTTACATGAATAAGACCTTCGATGGTCATACACCCAATAAAAATAGTTTGTTGGATCTCGATCGTAGTGATACACATATTCATAATATTGATGCCAAAAGATGCAAAGTTAATAATGATAGTGCAACTTATTTATGGCACTGCCGTTTGGGTCATATCGGTGTAAAGCGCATGAAGAAACTCCATAAAGAAAAGATGGATTTTCGGAATCACTTGGTTATGAATCATTTGATGCTTGCGAACCGTGCCTTTGGGCGAGATGACTAAAACTCCGTTCTTCGGAACAATGGAACGAGCAACAAACTTATTGGAAATAATACATACTGCTGTATGCGATCCGATGAGTGTTGAGGCTCGCGGCGGGTATCATTATTTTCTGACCTTCACAGACGATTTGAGCAGATATGGGTATATCTACTTGATGAAACATAAGTCTGAAATATTTGAAAAGTTCAAAGAATTTCAGAGTGAAGTGGAAAATCATCGTGACAAGAAAATAAGGTTTCTACGATCTGATCGCGGAGACAAATACTTGAGTTACGAGTTTGGTCTTCAATTAAAACAATGTGGAATAGTTTCACAAATTCATGCCACCTGGAACACCACATCATAATGGTGTGTCCGAACGTCATAACCATACTTTATTGGATATAGTACAATCTATGATGTTTCTTACCGATTTACCAATATCGTTTTGGGATCATGCATTAGAGACAGCTGCATTCACGTTAAATAGGGCACCATCTTAATCCGTTGAGACGACGGCTTATGAACTGTGGTTTGGAAAGAAATCAAAGTTGTCGTTTTATAAAGTTTGGGGCTGCGATGCTTATGTGAAAAAGTTTCAACCTGATAAGCTCGAACCTAAATCGGAGAAGTGCATCTTCATAGAATACCCAAAGGAAACTGTTGGGTACACCTTCTATCACTGATCCGAAAGCAAGATATTCATTGCTAAGATGGATCCTTTCTAGATAAGGAGTTTTCTCTCGAAAGAAGTGAGTGGGAGGAAAGTAGAGCTTGATAAGGTAATTGTTCCTTCTCCCGAATTGGAAAGTAGTTCATCACAAAAATCAGTTCCTGTGATTCCTACACCAATCAGTGAGGACTGGCAAGGATGACGCGGATATCTTTCCTGAAGATGGGTCAGCAGTTTGATGATGGTGGCGGCTTCTAAAATGTATGCATTTGGTATACACTTTAGGTTTGTTGCACCGGTTGTAGGGTTCGATATGTTATGTGGACGGATCGGCAACGACACCGGTTTTAGATATGGGGAGTGAAAGCACTCAACATTATTGAGTTGGTAGGTGTGAGTGGTGGCTTCGGGTGGCTTGATGTATGTTCTTGGTAGACCTTTGTTGAATAATTCATAAAGATGGCTACATGCATCGATTGATGAAGAGACTGGGGGTTTTAACCTCCTTTTCCAAAAACAAAACTGTTCAGGGCGCCAGATGAACGGAACTTCATCCTTGATGAGACTCGAACAGATAATATTCCACAGGTCACACCAGAAGAGAACTATATCTCACAACATCTTTCTCTAAGAGGAGGTGAGACCTATGGTGTTCCAATGGAACATAACAAATCTCCAGTCCTTGATGGCTTGCGTGCATAGTTCTATCAAAACTTTTGGGATTTCATCAAGACTGACCTATTGCAATTGTTCAACCTTATTCGTGCCGGCCAACTTGACCTATCTAGGCTTATTTGGCGAGATTGTTTTGTTGCCAAGAATTAAGGTGGCTGAGCAGATCTGGCAATATGGACTCGTATGCCGCCATAATGTCAGCTTCAAGATATTCACCATGGTGGCTACTAATAGGCTCAACGCGGTTGTTGACCATGTCGTCCGGCCATCTCAAACGACTTTCATGCAAGGAAGAAATATACTCGATGGAGTAGTGATTCTATATAAGACTGTACTGAGATGCACCGAAGAAACATGAGTGGGGTAGTATTGAAGATTGAATTTGAAAAGGCTTATGACAAAGTCAAATGGCCGTTTCTCCAGTTGTCCTTGAGAATGAAAGAATTCTCCGACAAATGATGCTAGTGGATCCAAAATTTTATTTCTAGAGGAAGTGTGGCTATCAAAGTTAATGACGATGTGGGTCATTACTTCTAGAAAAAAGGACTATGGCATGCTGACCCTATGTCTCCAATGTTATTTAACATTGTAGCAGCCATGTTGGATATACTGGAGCGTGCCAAGTAGAATGGTCAGATTGCAGGAGTAGTGCCATGCCTTGTGGATGGTGACCTCTCTATATTGCAATATGATGATGATACGATTCTTTTTATGGAACATGAATTGGATAAGGTTTGCAAACTGAAACTCTTGCTTTCAGCATTCGAGCAAATGTCGGGCCTTAAAATTAACTTCCATAAAAGTGAATTGTCCTGCCTTGGAGAAGCTAGTGAGGCGACTACTGAGTATGCTTGGCCTTCATGGCACCCAGAGGGCGAGAGCCCCTCCGAGATTGGATCTCTATCTCTCTCTATTTCTCTGTTTCGGTACTGTTTCGGAGGCCGAGCACCATTTTTAAACATCCGCAGATCCGTAACTCTGATTCGGCAGAAATTTTAAGGGGATTTCCCCCATAAATTTAACTTATTTGCGGCGAAAGAAGAGCCTCAACAGACCTTCACAACCCACACCAGTCCCTCACGTGTGTGGGGCCTAGGCCGTGCCGGGAGGCCATGTGCAGCCCTTAGACACCACCTTATGACGATTCCTTCGCACAAAAAGCTGATATTTTCCACAAATGATTCAAAAAAATCACCTCATTCCGGCTCTGTGAAATTTTTACCTATATTTCTAAAAAATAGAAAATAGGTACCGACCTTTGGCACTGGATTAATAGGTTAGTCCAAATAAATATTGTGCAAAAACATAAATAAATGATGTAAATATAGCATGAATACTTCAAAAATTATAGATAATAGATACGTTGGAGATGTATCAGCATCCTCAAGTCTAATCCCTACTCGCCCTTGAGTACGTAGATGATAGAAAGAATAATTTTGTAAGTGTGAGTGCTTTAATAGAACAAACCTTTGATCACATTGGCAATGATAATTTTAATAACAAGTAGCACCATTGTATTAAATTCAACATATCATAAAGTGGTAATGAAGTATATCACAAATCTTTCAAGACTATATTGCCAACGTAAAGGAAACAATGAAGTAAAGATGACGACTAGGTACTCCAGTTTGAAGATAACCATCATACTTATGCAATGCTGAACAAATTACTATTATAAAAATGCATACAAAGCTAAGAGTTATTCCCGTGCTCAATACATGGTGCCGCAAAATATAAAGATGTAATTGACTCGACAATAAAAGTAAATAGATAGGCCCTTCGCGGAGGGAAGCAAAGATTAACATGTACTAGAGCTTATTGGTTAAAATAGAGAAATATACTTTCAGAAGTTTACTTTTCCTGTCAACGGTTTAATGAGAAATGTTCTATTATCTACCATGATAAACACATTAAGATCGGTTCCCATGCTTCAACACTCCTCCGCCACCGTAATTAACACAAACCATGGCTTGGCAAAACCAAGGGTGCCTGCCAACTTTCAACTTTTCTGGAGGAGTGCTTTCTTTATATAACAAGATTTGGGACTAGGCGTCCCTATACCAGATCTCTCATAAGTTAAACAAGCATATTTCATGCTCATTGGGAGTAGAACACATTTAACATGGAAGTATAAAGGCACATAACTGAAACACATTTCATACTCACGACCACACAAAATAGATGACTTTTTGAAGGTTTAGAAGTGGCTGATGCAAATTTACCTGGAATGGCAGTGAAGTATCACATATGGGTTGGTTTGGTGGACACTTTATGGCATATATTTGTTTCATGGATTTTAGATGCACAAGCATTATTTTCGCTTAGTGCAGGAAAAGGCTAGCAAAAGACTGAGAGCAACCAATTTACTAAGCACAAAAACCACAATCATGCATTCTCTAATAGTAACGTTATTCAGAAAATATAATCATGATGATAACCTACAAACCTGAATCCCACCAAGCCCGAACTAGAATTTATTGATGAAGCTATGTACCTAGGGTAGGGTCATGGACCTGTCCAAGATACCCTCCCCAAGGACATCTCTAAAAGAACCAGAGGCATTCGAAGAAAAATCATCATCCACTCGACCATGAAGCTATGTTCCACTCGACAGTCTTGAAGACACTCGACCATGCAGACAATCACTCGATTACCAGGAGATCTAGAGCCACTCCGCTCTGCCACAGTCGGGAATTAAGTCATAGCTTTAATGGTCATTATGTATCTTTATTGTGGCGTTACGATGCGCCCCCCTCTTGATGTACATTGAACCTGTGTAACGGAGGGGAGCTGGGGTCTGGCGCCTCTATATAAGCCACTCCCTCCTGCTGGACAAGGGTTCGCACCCCAGAAACTCACACGCATATAATCCAGTCGACCGCCTCCGGGCTCCGAGACGTAGGGCTGTTACTTCCTCCGAGAAGGGCCTGAACTCATAAAACTTGCGTGTACAACTCCTCCATAGCTAAGATCTTGCCTCTACATCACCTACCCCCCATTCTGCTGTCAGACTTAGAACCACGACATTTATCAAACATGTGCCTAGCTAATCATCTATCCTTCACTGGGAGATACTTACCACCACAACATGATAAGTTCAACTTAATGCAAGTAATGATGATTGTCATTATTATATAACTCCCTTACTAGATTAAAGATATGCACTATTGCTACTCCCGTAGTTGTCGTTGAGTTTCCCTAAAGAGGAAGGGTGAAGTAGGTGGCAGCAAAGTTTTCCCTCGATTAAGAACCATGGTTTATGGAACCAGTAGGAGCTTCTAAGCTAACAGTATAATCGGTACCTGCACACAAACAAAATAACATACTTGCGCCCAATGCGTCAAGAGGGCTGTCAAGCTCCCTCTTGCTAGTTAAAAGGTTAAAAGTAAATAAAAAATAGTGGTGAAGTGAAAGGGAAAAAATAAAAGGAGCAATTTTTGTAGAAGAACGTATAGATGGAGAATGGACCCGGGAGGCATAGGTTCACAAGTGGCATCTCTCTCTCAAAATCAGGAGGATAGCATGGTAAACAAATTACAGTTGGGCAATTGAAAAAATTGCGATATTTATGACTACGATCATTCATGACCTAATCTGATATATGCATTACGTTCTTGGTAAGTAGACCCTTAATCCAACTGCATCTACTACTAATACTCCACCCCAAAACCGCTATCCAGCATGCATCTCAAGGTATTAAGTTTACAAGAAACAAAGTATTGCAATAAGAAAGATGACATAATGTAGACAGGAAGAAATCAATCAATATAACAAAACCCCATTGTTTTATCCTTAGTGGCAAGAATACTATATATGCCTTGGCCCTTCTTCTCACTGGGTTAATTAGATCACCGCAAGATTGAACCAACTACAAAGCACTAGTCCCATTGAAGAAAAAACCCATCAAACTTGGACAAAGAAGACAGATAGATCTGAGATCATGCAAAGCTATTTAATTATACAAAAATAAAACATCAAAAGATTCAATTAGCCAAACTCAAAATATTTAAGTGAAGCGCAAAGAGCATTCTATAAATCCATAGTCAATAGATATAAGTGAAGTGCATAGAGCATTCTGTAAATCAATCAAGGACCATAAAGAGTCATCCCAACTAGCATGGTAATTTTTTATTTCAAAATAAAAAGAAACAACACTCCAAGAATTTACGCATATTATGTGATCAAATAAGAACTTATGTCCAACCGAGACATACTGATAGTTGTTGAAAAATATGAAGGGGACGCCTTGGAGCTTCAGACCTCTTCACATGATGTCTTGGGAGTTTCTTGGGCATCCCCAATCTTGAGCCCTTGTGTCTCTCCAACTTTCTCTCATATAGCTATCTCCCCTGTGTTCTTCCACATAAAACACAACAAAACTTTTATTAGAGGGGCTAGTACAAATAACATCAAATCCCAACATGTTTTGCTAGAACATTATTGTATAATTATAACTTGACAATACCTATTGTATGCTAACACAATACTACCACTCTCCCATCAATGGGTCACAATAAAATTGCAAACATAAGCAGTTAAAGAGACTATAACAAGAATTTGTGAAAACATGATAATCTCTAAAGATGCAAATGAAACATATACTTCTCTAACTCGAAAAAATCTGAAAAATTAAGATGTACAGATAACTCATAAATGTGCACTGAGTTAAAATTTCATGATTTTACTACCTTCTCTTGAATTTATGTGATTTTTCTAGTGACAACAAACAATCTGTTTCATCAGATCACACATAAACTTGTGAACTACCACATGCGAAACTTCCATGAAAAGAATATGTTGTTCCCTGAGCATGAATACAAGTAATCAAGGTCGACCCTCACTTCTTCAATGCATAACTTTTAATTCACTTCTCTTTCTGAAAACGTTTTTAGGTTCCCTCTTTATTTTTTTACTTTTGAAAAGTTTAAAGACACACAAAAGAATAAAATGACTCTCTAAAACTTCTGATTTGTCTCGCATGTAGCCCTTTTATTTAAATCCATTAAGCTGGGATAAAAGTGCTCAAGTAATCATTCCAACAGGTTCCGAAGGAATATTGCAGCCAATTTTAATTAATAAAGATTGAGACCTTAGTAATGAGCACAAAGTAACATATATCATGTTACAATGAAGTCTAACTCTCTTTCTATACATTGGCATGTTCAAAGAGAACAATTCATGCACACAAAATGAAGGCCAATGCATAATGTAGATAGTTTCTTGCAACTTTTTTATATTAGAAACCTAGAGAGTTGGTGATAAGGGTCCTCTCTCATAATAATTGCAAGTAGGAGCAACAAGCACATGCATATTACTTTAACTAAAATCATCATGTGCATAAGAGAATTAAAGAATATAATAGGGCTATCAAGTGTGGGTGCAACAACAATTTAATTCTTAACATACGGAACTATAGCAAGTTCATCTCCATAAGAATCATTCATAGGGACATCATTGCCATATGCATAGAAAGCATAAAGTTCATTAAAAAGGGATATTTCAAACAAATCCAATGGATCATAGCATTCATCCTCCGGTAAGTATGGAGGGAAAAGTAAACAATGTATGAGTTAAAGAGTTACTCTCGTAAGAAGGTGGGCATGGGTAGCTAATCCGCTCTTCCTTTCGTTCTTCATTATCCTCCTCATATTTTTTATCTAATGAGCTCACAATTTTAGCAATGTCTTCTTTCATAGATTCCTGCAAAATATTAATCTCATCTAGGGCAGCGGAGACTCCCTTAATATAATCATTAATATCAGTATTGTATTCATAGTTTTCATAGAAATATTTAACCATGGCTTTTTTCTTCATATTTGTAAGGAGCATCATCATACTTTTCAAGTAGAAAAGCAATTTCATAGGGACCCTTAAAAGCAACAAATTCTTCAATTTGTTCAACAACATAGTAATCATAAACAACATTATTAGCATAAGAAGCTAAAATTTCATTATCATTGTACTCACATTGCAAGGTAAAGTGTTACACTGATATGCTAGATAATAAAGAACGTATAAATAAAAGTTACTCCCTGATCTAAAATATCTTATATTAGTTTACAAAGGGTAGTTGCTGCTTTGTAAAATAATAATAAAGTAAGGGAATATCCCTAGGCTGTTGGATATGAACTAATGTGATAATCATCTATTGCAGTTTTTTATGCCGGAGAGGCCTAACATGCAGCAAAATCCATTGACTACCAATACTTATGATTGGAACTCTAGCAAGCATCCGCCAATATCAAAGATTCATTAAGGTAAAAACAAACCATAGTATTAAGATCTAGGGTCCTCTTTAATACCATATGCGACAAATCGCGAACTATGGTTTTGGTTTCAATCACTCCAGCAACCCACCATAAGCAAATCAATCACATATTGGAATAAACTATAACGTGAATCCCACACATGTGCGCAACACCATAGGACAACACCATAATAACATACAACTCAAAGCAACCGTAGCATATCACAATTAACCCATAGGATAAAAAGAAACTACTCGGAGATAATAGAGATGCAACACATCATTGGATAGTAATAAATAGCATCAAAAATCATGTTCATGTAGAGATTATTGCGGGTTGAGGGAGAGTATTCCACTGCATAGAGAGGGAGAAAGATGTTGATGACGATGGCGAAGTTGATGGAGATGATTGTCGTGACAATGATTCCTATGGTGGTGCTCTGGCGCCATAAGGAAAGAGGAGAAGAGAGGCTCCATCCTCCCTCTTCTTCTTCTCTGTTGGTCTTCCCCTATATGGGAGAAGGTATCTCCCTCAAGTCCTCGGCCTCCATGGCTCTCGGAGGGCAAGAGACACTCCGAGATTTGACCTCTATCTCTTTCTCTCTCTCTCTCTCTCTCACTCTCACTCTCACTCTCTATCTCTCTCTCTCTCGCTTGATCTCACACACTCTCTCTCCCTCTCCGTGTGTTTCTCTATTTTCTTCTTTGTTTTGGTACTACTTTTTAGGCCGAGCAGCGTTTCTTAATTATCTTGAGATGCATAACTCTGATTAGGCTAATATTTTAAAGGGGATTTTGATACGTTTCCAACGTATCTATATTTTTTGATTGTTCCATGCTATTATATTATCAATCTTGGATGTTTTATATGCATCTATATGCTATTTTATATGATTTTTTGGGACTAACCTATTAACCGGTGCCTAGTGCCAGCTGCAGTTTTTTTTGCTTGTTTTTGGTTTTTCAGAAAACCAATACCAAATGGAGTAAAAACACTACAAATATTTTTGATGATTTTTTTCTGGATAAGAGAGACCCTAGAAGCTTCAGGAGGAGGCCAAACGCAATCGAGGAGACGGCAAGGCAACATGGCGTGCCCTGGGGGGCACCCTGTTACCTTGTGGGCTGCATGAGGCTCCATCTGACCTAATTCCACTTATATAAATTCTGAAGTATTGTGAAACCAACAAAGAGCCACCCAAAACCCTTTCTCCGCCGCCGCAAGTTTCTGTTCTTCCGTGATGCCATCTGGAGACCTTCTTCGGTACTCTGCCGGAGGGGGGAATCGATCACGAAGGGCTTCTACATCATCCTTGCTGCCTTCCTATGATGCGTGAGTAGTTCACGACGGACCTATAGGTCCATAGCTAGTAGCTATATGTCTTCTTTCCTCTCTT
This sequence comes from Aegilops longissima, assembly GCA_021605205.1. Lineage (NCBI taxonomy): Eukaryota > Viridiplantae > Streptophyta > Magnoliopsida > Poales > Poaceae > Aegilops > Aegilops longissima. Next base: position 255,049,423 of record CM038682.1, on the reverse strand, counting down.
TGATCTTCAATACAATGTTCTCCTCGATGTTCTTGGAGTTCTATTTGATGTAATCTACTTTGCGGTGTGTTTGTTGGGATCTGATGAATTGTGGGTTTATGATATGAATATTCATGAGAAGTAATTGAGTCTTTTCTAAACTTTATTATGCATGATTGTTATAGCTTTGTATTTCTCTCCAATCTATCTATTTGGTTTGGCCAACTAGATTGATTTAGCTTCAGTGGGAGAGGTGCTTTGTGATGGGTTCGATCTTGCGGTGCTCTATATCCCAGTGACAGAAAGGGACAAGACACATATTTGTATTGTTGCCTTTAAGGATAAAACAATGGGTTTATTCATATTGATTGAGTTTACTTTGTCTACATCATGTCATGCTTAAGGCGTTACTCTGTTTTCATACTTAATACCATAAATGCATGCTGGATAGTGGTCGGTTGGTGGAGTAATAGTAGTAGGTGCAAGCAAGAGTCGGTCTACTTGTCTCCAACGTGATGCCTATATACATGATCATTGCCTTCGATATCGTCATAACTATGCGTTTTTCGATCAATTGCCCAACAATAATTTGTTCACTCACCGTATGCTATGTGTTCAAGGGAGAAGCCTCTAGTGAAAACTATGGCCCCCGGGTCTAATTTTATCATGTTACGAAAACAAAAATTCCTTTGCTGCATTTTTCCATATTTTATTTTGTTTTGCAATTTATCTGTCTACCACTATGTAGCGATCCGACCTCAGACGGTCAAATCTCTGTGTATAAGTGTCATCCCTGGATCGATAATGCTGACACACACAGTACTCGAGGAATTATAACAGAGTTCAATCACACACTTATTACATCGAATGTCTCAAAGGAGAACTATTACAATAATATGTCTTAAGGCCATCTAAATAAGATAACTGCGGAAGCATCGAAGATAAATGAGTCCATCAACTCCAACGGCATAGCTGAGTGCATGACAACGACCTAGCGCACCTTACTCTTCATCTGAAAAGTCTGCAACATGATACGTTGCAGCCCGAAACGGGTCAGCACATGGAATATGCTGGCAAAATAACACTATAGAGCAATTAACAAGATAACAACTATCGCTACATGCATATATGGCTGGTGGAGGCTCTATGGTTATTATTTTTGCGTAAACCCAGTTTTTCCCTACTTCAAAGGAATATATTTTATTTAACTACAAAGTTGGTTGATAAATATTGAGAAGGTTCGTCCAACTCAATCCCAATTAAACAATATTAACAACCCAACAAATTTAATTAAAGAGTGATGGGATCAAATCAATAATTCAAGTACCAGATACTCAGGATGTCCATAACCAGGGACACGGCTAACCATGATTAGTTTATACACTCTGCAGAGGTTTGCACACTTTTCCCCACAAGACTCGATCTCCTCCGTTGAATTTCTCGCACTACATGGTTTTTGAGAAACGGATGATCGAGACACAGTCTTTCAGAAGCATTAACTCTTTACTATGGGTAGATAGAGCCTCCTACATCCCCTACATCTGCTAGCCTACCACTGAAAGAGGTCACGCAACATACTCAACCATGCCAGAGCCCATAATGGCTTTTGGTTGCACACGGAAGTTCTAGCATGAATAATCTTATGATCCCTTTGAGCCTGGGTGGTGAACCATAGGATGATCACACGGGTACTCTCGTGGGATTGTCACGTCGGATGTCCTAGGGTGAGGACTTAGTCGTGGAGCCATCGCAACGAATTTAGCTTAAAGGGGTTAAAACAGGACAATGGACACGCGGAGTTTATACTGGTTCGGCCCCTTCCGGTGAAGGTAAAGGCCTAGTCCAGTTTGAGGTGGTATTGCTAGGGTTTCGATGACCAGGGAGCGAATACGCTAAGCCTGGCTCTCGATCTCTTGTTTCTTGCCCTAAGCCGCCGCCGGGTCGTCCCCTTATATACACGGGTTGGCATACATGGTCTCTGAGTCCCGGCGGCTCATATACGTGTCTGGCTCGGAGACCAGTTACACATGCCTTACAATACAAGTCATAGATACATGGCGGTTTATAACTGTGGGCCTTAAACCGCCTTTGGGCTTGGGCCCTCTACTCAGCCTATCTATGAACCGCCATTACGATCTTGGGATTCATGGAGATGAATCGTCATCAGGATGACCCGGCCCCTCCTGGCGGGTCATGCCTGATAGTTATATCCCCAACATAGTTATAGTAAGAAGAGGCAGGGGAGGTATGCTTAGCAAACAAAGGAGTGAAACCTCCAACCGAGAAGAACCGGCATACCCTCCAACATCGAAAACATCATAGAAGATGCATGAGAAATCCTTTTTCGATGAACTCGAGCTTGTCATAAAAATGACCATAAGCTCCAAATCTCACAAGGAGAAGAACCAAACAAGAACCAAAAAGATGATGCAAGGATACAATGGTTTGAGCTCTCTACGAACGATACGATCAAGCTACTCATCGAGAACCCCCCTTGATAGTACGGCAATCGATCCTATAACCCGGTCTCCCAACTACCATCATGAGACCGGTAAAATAGAAAACCTATCAAGGGCAAACCTTTGCCTTGCACATGGTCCACTTGAGCTAGATGATGACGATCTTGACTCCCTCAAGTTGGACCACCTTTCTTGATTGCATTGGCTCGAAGAAGACTAGTTGATTGCTCCCCCATACTCCACTATGGGTGAGCCACTCTTCTGCACATCTTCACAAGTCCATTGTCGCCACAATGGACGGCAAGCTTCAAGCATATGATCTCTTCGTTATGATTCAACTTGAGCTTGCACACCGCAACCTAACCCCACAAAGAACTCTCACGAAGACCATGGGTTAGTACTCAAAGCGTAATGGACAATGCTTACCATACCATGGGATCACTTGATCCCTCTGTACATCTTGTACGCTTTGTGTGTTGAATCTTTCCAACTCTCTTCATTTGGATGATGTCTTGAAGGTGGACATGAATGATCACACAATCTTATTCTTCAAGACATGCTTGCAATAAGCTCAACACTCACATGACCAATCTTTGGATAATTCCTTGAATAGCACCTTGGTCGACACAAAACTCTCCTTGAAACCAACACATGTACTCCAAGAAAAGCCTATGGACAAAACCTTCAAATAAACTCAAGGCAACCATTAGTCCATAGAGAATGTCATCAATTACCAAAACCACACATGGGGGCACCGAATGTCCTTTCATTACCGAACACCCCTGCTCCTCGGAAACGTCGAAACGAGGTGCTTAAACTTGAAAAACTCTTCGCATCTGTCAACGGGTCTTGCTTATTTGTTATTTAACTCTTTTAATGATTATTGACCAGGAACTTGCTCGTTCTTCTTCTGACGGCTCATCACAAACTGAAATGCTGACTTTTAAGACTACCACTGGGTAATAACAATTAACTTTATTCTATACCTTCATATGTTCTTATATTAATACTGACTTGTCATAACCTCTGTAGTGGTCAAGCAAAGCCAAATAAGAAGGCTAAAGTGATCAAGCCAATAGAAGCACCCGAAATCCCTGAACCGGAACAGCAAATCCCTGTCCCTAAGGCTTCCGATAAACAGCCGAAAGAAACTGTCATTGTCACCCCTCCTGAGATTCTGGATCTTAGTGTTGGTGGTACTGCCATTAATCCTTCAACTTCTGCCCCTTCAAGTTCACCTAAGCCGTCAGAGCCTCAAAATGACGATGTGTTGATTACTGGCACCAGCTTTGTAGAGCCAGGAAATTCAATATCTCTGGCGAAGCATACATCCAAACAAGAAGTCATTGAGAGGCGGAAACAAAAGTTTGATATTTCTCACTACTCACAACTGAGCAACAATGAGATCCTCTCCGGCTATCTCAGCCAGGTCCACACTAGCCGTGACCTTGAAATTGATATGGTGAAGCAGATGCACCAAAAATATGAGGTATGACTTTTAGCGTTAAGTAATTTTTATATATATCCTGCCAGCCCCCAAGTCGACGAACTGTGAAAGATTGAATAGGTTGTAGACTTCAGAAAAATCCATAGCTTCTGTCTTAGAATCCCTCCTTGGCTGGTTTAAATGTAAACCAGATATTTGTACAAGTTGGGCTTTCCCGGAGTAGGTTGACGGGCCGCATACTGTGCCTCTAATTCAGTCTCTCAGCATGCTCTACCTTGATCCACCATATTACGAGCATCGGCACGCCGCCGCGGGTTATTCCCGTCTTGGCGGGTTCTGATTTCACGCCTTCGCTTGATATAGCCGGTTCATCCAGATGCCTGCTATAACTCCGGCTTGGGCGAGGGGTGGAATGAATCCTATCACGACTGTAAGAATACGCCTGCTGCTGAACCAAAGCAGTTTGAAGGAGATCTCTGGCCTTCCGTGTTTCAACCGTCGTCGGAGATTCACCTTCAACCGGGAGAGCCGCCAATCGTGACGCTGCAGAGATCATGTTATCCAAAGGGTTAGAGTAATGACCCGTCGGTGCCGGCATGTGCTGCGTCGGGTTATTGCTCTGATGAGGCGGGTCCACCGTTCGTGGCTGAACCGGCGTGCCCGTTCCAGGTGTCTCAACCCGATTTACCACCGCCGAGTTACTGGTTTCTGCTCCCGGTGTGTTAAAGAGATTCCCCGCCTCGTAAACCGGGGGCAGATGACTCCGATGCCTCCTCCTCATGACATCATTTGAAGCGTTCTGATCTAGCATGAGCCGGTATGACTCCGACTGAATCCGCTGCGCCTGAGCATCCAGAGCGGCTCGCTCCTCAGCCATCCTCACGTTTTCTGCGTTTAGCTCCTCCTTAGCCTATGCTATCTCATCACGCAATTTTGCAATTGCCGCATTGTGTTGATCCTGATCTACCGGGTTAACCACCGTAGTCACCAGCGCTGTCAGTTTATCCACTAAATCAGTCAAGAGTTGAGCCGGCGGGCGCACAAGTCCTCCTGCCCCGCAGCCGTCGCCGCTGCTGACCCGGAAATCAGTGCTGCTGCAGTCGATGAGTGCTGCACCGGCTGTGTGCCGGCCATGAAGATCGCAACCCGGTTCGGCGGCTCACAGGGGTCCGGAATACTGTCGCCATCGGAACAGCTCCCAAGCCGGCCGTCTTGAAGTTGGTACAAAGACTCGGTCTCGCCGGTGGACGATTCACCATCGGAGTAAACGACCATCTCATCACTAGACACCGATCTAACCTAAGATTCCGCTCCGCGGATGAATCCCACGAAGGCACGCTTCCTGGCTGGCTGAACACGGGCGGGTCTCGCACGCTGAGCCGTCTCGATGATGTCGGTGCAGATGTCCGGCTCAGGGCCCGGCTCGCTGATTTTTTTTGACTGTGAACTGTGGGGTAAAACCCCCACAGCATATCAAAACTTTATTAAAGCCAGACAACAGTTACAACAACATGATTACAAGAGGTAACCGAAAGGAGAGGAGAAAAACAAAATAAAATAAAGAAAAGGCTAAAACTTAAGGTGGCAAGAAAGAAATCCACTTGAGTAATTCATCCTTGTATCCAGATTTGATTCGATGCTGCATCAGAGTAATGTCATGCCTGAAAGCTCCTCTCCATTTGTTGAAACTTGCCCTCTCACCTCTGAACACTTTGGCATTTCTGATGATCTAGATATTCCACCGAAGGGGACCCGATATCCGTACTCAATTGAGCCGGCTTCGAGGTCCCAGCCTGCATCGTTGATGTAGAGCTTGCCGCGACGACTCTTGGTCATCCGGCCCACGGCGTATCCCTTGAGCCCTTCGAAACTGCCCTCTAAGAACTTGAAACCATCGTGCGATAGCCCCACGGTGGGCGCCAACTATCGTGGGATTGTCACATCAGATGTCCTAGGGTGAGGACTTAGTCGTGGAGCCATCGCAACGAAGTGAGCTTAAAGGGGTTAAAACAGGACAAAGGACACGAGGAGTTTATATTGGTTCGGCCCCTTGCGGTGAAGGTAAAGGCCTAGTCCAGTTTGAGGTGGTATTGCTAGGGTTTTGATGACCAGGGAGCGAATACGCTAAGCCTGGCTCTCGTTCTCTTGTTTCTTGCCCTAAGCCGCCGCCTGGTCGTCCCCTTAAATACACGGATGGACGCCCTGCGGTCTACAGAGTCTCGGCCGGCTCATATACGCGTCCGGCTCGGAGACCAATTACACATGCCTTACAATACAAGTCATAGATACATGGCGGTTTATAACCGTGGGCCTTAAGCCGCCTTTGGCCTTGGGCCCTCTACTCAGCCTATCTATGAACCGCCATTACAATCTTGGGCTTCATGGAGATGAATCGTTATCAGGATGACCTGGCCCCTCCTGGCGGGTCATGCCTGATAGTTATATCCCCAACAGGTACTCCGGGATATCCCAGGACATCGCTGGATTGCTCCAGGTGCCCAGACAACCACTGGGTGCTCCAGGGTGCCCCAACCAATCCACCCAGATGTGTATTAAAGTAGTCACCTTAAGTTTAACCATTAACAATACACTGACACCTGTCATGGATCTCTCAAACCCAAACCACGTCTACTAGCATAGCATAGCATATCAGTATAAGCATAACGTAGAAGTAACTCCCAAGGTTTGAAATAAAGGACAATAGGTTCTACCTCATCAACTACTTCTCAATACCCACATGTTAATCAGATCCTACTCATGCAATGTTTGAGGATTGAAACTAATGCATAAAAACTGGGTAATAAAGGGATATGATCAAAGTGTTACTTGCCTTGCTGACGATCGAAAAACCCTAGTGACTCATAGTAGCACGCTTTGCACTCCGAAAACTCTATCGTAAACAAACAATAACATACGTAAGCACTCAAGCATAAGATGCAAGGGTAAAACTCAAAATAAAAGATCCAAACTGAAAGTTCAACTGAAGAGCTTCGATTTGCAAAAAGAATCAATCAAATCGGAGCTACGAAACTGAAACTACGATCAAAAGAAGTTTGAATTCAAATCTGCTTGAAACCAAATTTTAATTTTTCAAACCATGTTCAAGTTGATTATTTAGAAAGAGGGGTCCGAGATGAAAATTTTGGCGTTGGTTTCACTGGGTTTGGATAAACGAGCAAAAAGTTGCGAGGGTTTAAAGATCAGGGACTAATCTGTGATAAAAATAATCACGAATAGGTCCCTGTCCGAAACAATAAAAATAAAAATAAAAACTTAACGAACGAACGTTCGCTATCAGGGACAAACGAATGAATACATTCGCTAACAGAGACGTTCGAGCGAACGTTCGCTAATTAGCGAACCCTAAAAAATCGATCTAACGAAAAAACCAGAAAAGAAAACCGGGGCGATGGTTCGGCGGTTTTTTACCGATTCTAAAGAAAAAACCGGCGACTCGGCGGCGGCGGGATCCGGAGGGTCCGACGTGGCGGTGCTCCGGCGAGGCGGCGGTGGCGGATCCGCGGCGGTGGCCATCGGCGACGGCAGCCTTGGCGCTGGATGGCGGCGGCGACGCGCCAAGCAGCAGATGGCGGCGGCGGCGGGTGCGGCGCAGCTGCGAGGAGGTGGGCGGCAGCGGCAGCGGTGTGGGGTGGAGGCGGCGGCGAGGCGGCGGTATATAAAGGCCCAGGGGGGCGTGCCTTGGGTGAGGGGCGGCTGCAATGGGAGTCTGGCTCGGACTCCCCCGAGCGGCGGCGACACGGCGCGGGACTCCTCCCACGCGGGGAGGCGGTGGCGGCCTGCTGGGCCGGCTGGGCCTTCGGCCCGGTCGGTCTGAAACTTTTTTTAATAAAATTTCACCCGAAGAAAAATCCTAATAAAATATAGAAAAATCTAAAAATACCAGAAACAATTTTCACCGTCTAAACCTAATATTTAGAACAAGGTGATAATTTTTCTGGCCTAAAAATGCAATTTTCAAAAATGCATATTTTTCTAATTCAAATAAAATAGCAAATAAAATATTTATTTGATTTTAAAATTTCTTCTCCAATATTCCTGTTATTTGGAGAAGTCATTTTATCTCCTCTCAGTTGTATTTATTATTGGAAATAATTGGAGAGAAAGATATTAAAATCAAATTGATCCTCTTTTCAAATTTGAGAAAAATCAAATATGAAAATATATGAAACCTCCAACTCTCTCCGTGGGTCCTTGAGTTGCTTAAGATTTCTAGGATCACAACAAAAATGCAAATAAAATATGATATGCATATGATGACCTATGTATAACATCCAAATTGAAAATTTGGGATGTTACACACTACAAGAGTTGATCCTTGCAAGTAACGAGTTCAAGGGGATTGACTACCCTCTTGCCCACGTTGGGTGCAAGTATTTGCTTTTGTGTGTGTAGGTGTTGTTCACGAGGCTTTGCGTGATTCTCCTATTGGTTCGATAAACCTTGGTTCTCACTGAGGGAAATACTTATCTCTACTGTATTGCATCTCCCCCCTTCGGGGAAAATCCCAATGCAGCTCACAAGTAGCAGGAAGAATTTCTGGCTCCGTTGCTAGGGAGACATCATCAAAACCTATCAAGTACCTATACACAAACTATCATCTACTTGCTCTACTTTTTATTTGCCTTTGCCTCTCGTTTTCATCTACCCCACTTCTCATAAAAGTACAAAAACACATTTTTTTTTCTTGTTTGCTCATTCACTTGCTTTGTTGCCATGTCTTAAGAAAATTTATCTTTTATTTCTTGTCATAAGAGATTAGCGGAAATTGAGTATACTACTAAGAATTTCATGTTTTCACAGTATGAGCACATTTTTTGCTGAGGAACTTAAAGAACACTCAACAATGATAGATGCTATTAGTAAACTGAAAGAACATGCGGTGCCCCCATGTTTAGTTTTGGTAATTGATGAAAATCTCTATGGATTAATCGTTGTCTTGAGTTATATTTGAAGGATTTGTCCATAGGAATTTCTTGAATTCCATTTGTTGGTTTCAAGGAGTTTATATGTTGACCAATGTGCTATTCAAGGAATTATCCAAAGAGTGGTCATGCAGAAGACACGATACAAGGTTGACCAAGACTAACTCAAGAGTGAATCAATTGATCAACACACAATGCGTACAAGATGTATCAAGAGGGATCAAGCGATCCCATGCTATGGTAAGCATTGTCCATTACGCTTTGTGTACTAACCCATGATCTAAGTGTGAGTTCTATGTGGGGTTAGGTTTGTTTCCTTGGGTTTGCATCAAGAAGAAGATCTCATACAACACATGGAGGATGACATCAAGTGGTAATCGTCATCAAGATTGCGATGTGCAAGTTCAAGTGGAGCATCACGAAGAGATCATCCTTGAAGCTTGTCGTCCATTGTGGTGTCAATGGACTTGTGAATATGTGCCAAAGAGTGGGTCAACCATAGTGGATTATGGGGGAGTAATCAACTAGTCTTCATCGAGCCAACGCAATCAATAAAAGTGGTCCAACTAGAGGGAGTCAAGATCGTCACCATCTAGCTCAAGTGGACTATGTGCAACACAAAGGTTTGCCCTTGATAGGTTTTCTATTTTACCGGTATCATGGTGGTAGTTGGGAGACCGGTTATAGGATCGATTGCCATACTATCATGGGGGTCTCTCGATGAGTAGCTTGATCATATCATTCATAGAGAGCTCAAACCATTGCATCCTTGCATCATCTATATTGGTTCTTCTTTGGTTCTTCTCCTTGTGAGATTTGGAGCTTTTGGTCATTTTCATGACAAGCTCGAGTTCCTGGAAAACAGAGTTCGCATGCATCTTCTATGATGTTTTTGATGTTGGGGTTTTTGCCGGTTCTCTTTATGAGTCTTAGAGCTTATGGTCATCTTGATGACAAGCTCGAGTTCATCGAAAACGGAGTTCACATGCATCTTCTATGATGTTTTCGATGTTGGAGGATATGACGGTTCTTCTCTTTTGGAGGTTCCACTCCTCTATATCTTAGGCATACCTCCCCTGCCTCTTCTTACTATAATCTCCCCTGTCGTTGTTGGATGCTACTCATCGTCATCTATCCAACAAGCTTGAGTTTGCTCAATTCAGAGCTCATATGCAGAAGTTGTGGCAGTTTAGGCTTTATTGCATTCTATGTTTTCTCCGTTGTGTTCCTGAAAGCCTCAAGCGGCATTACTACTCTCTAGAGCGGTAGTACTGCTTGTAAGCGGCAGTACCGCAGCCCTGTGCCGCGCGTAGTACCGCTGCTTCTAGGGATGCGTTTTTTCGTGTCGGGTTTCACGGTAGTAGAGCGGTAGTACCTCTTATAAGCGGTAACTGGTACTACCTCTCCACCCGAGCGGTAGTACCTCTTATAAGCGGTAAGCAGTACTACTTCTCCACCTGAGCGGTAGTACCGCTTATAATTAAGCGGTAAGTGGTACTACCTCTCCCCAGAGCGGTACTACCTCTCTAGCAGAACTACAACTCGTGTTTCCCTCTCTCGTTGGGCTGTTTTGACCGTGCTAAGTGGTAGTACCGCTCCTCCAAGCGGTAGTACCGCTTGTGCACAACCTGAGCACATAACGGTTGGATTCGGGAGGTTCTATAAAAGGGGGGCTTCTTCCCCATTGAAACTTATCTCTTGAGCTCGTGTTCTTCCCGCATTGTTGACCTTCTTCGATCTTGCTTTCTCTCAATCCCTCCATGGATTCTTGCTAGTTTTTGGGGGAAAAGAGGGAGGATATCTAGATCCACATTTCCACCAATCACTTTCTCCTCTGTGTGAGGGGAACCCCTTGGATCTAGATCTTGGAGTTCTTGGTGTTCTCCTTCTTGTTCTTCCTCTCTTTTTCCTCCATAGCTTTCGTTGCTTTGGTGGGATTTGAGAGTGAGGGACTTGGGCACTCCATGTGCCCTTGCCATTGCATTTGGTGCATAGTTTTGAGTTCTTCGTGATGATACGTGGAAGTTACAAATTGAGAAGCTTATTACTCTTGGGTGGTTGGTACCCTTGAGCTTGTTCCTCTTGGGTGCTTGGGCACCCTAGACGGTTGGTGGTGTTCGGAGCTCAATCATTGTGGTGTAAAGCTCCGGGCAAGCGTCGGGGTATCCAATTAGGTTGTGGAGATCGCCCCGAGCAATTTGACGGGTACCGGTGACCGCCCCCAAGGGTTTCCAAGGTGTACCGGTTTGGTAACCGCCCCCAAGGGTTGCCATTTGTACGGGTTCGATGACCGCCCTCAAGGGTCCCTTAGTGGAATCACGGCATCTTGCATTGTGCGAGGGCATGAGGATATTATGGTGGCCCTAGTGGCTTCTAGGGGAGCATTGTGCCTCCACACCGCTCCAAACGGAGATTAGCATCCGCAAGGGTGTGAACTTCGGGATACATCTTCGTCTCCGCGTGCCTCGGTTATCTTTTACTCGAGCCCTTTACTTATGCACTTTACTTTGTGATAGCCATAGTGTTTCATGTTATATATTTTGCTATCACTTAGTTGTTTTTCTTGATTATCATAAGTTGTTGGTGCACATAGGTGAGCCTAGTTGTTGTAGGTTTTGTGCTTGATAAATTAATCGCTAGGTTTATTCCGCATTTGTTCAAGCCTAAACCGTAATTATTTTTGAAACGCCTATTCACCCCCCGCCCTGTAGGCGACATCCTCAATCTTTCATAAACAACTTGATGGTGTTAATCAAGAAGTTGCCAACTTGCAATCTCAGCTAGCTCGTACTGAAAATTTGTTGGAAAAAATTCCCGATAAGCAAACCACTCTAGTGAACAAGATGGCTGCTAAACCTGAGTCTTTTACTAGTGATGATGAAGATATTAAAATGATTGGTGTCTCACCTATTGAATCCTTGTTTGGTAATATAAAACTTGATGAAAAAGGGACTGGAGATGAGTCAACTTTAGCTAGAAGGTGTCCCAATTGTTCGGAGGGTGCTAGCGTTTCTACTATACCAAAATCTTTATGTGATGTGCTAGGCCTTGTTGATATGGATCAATGTTCCCTTAATTTGCACTTAGCGAATTAAACTATTAAGAAACCATTGAGTAGAATAAATGATGTTCTTATTCTTTTTAACATGAATTTATTTGCCTATGGATTTAATTGTGCTTGATATTGAATGTATTCCGTCTTGTCCTATAATACTTGGTAGGCCTTTCCTACGAACCATAGGTGTTATTATTGATATGAAAGAAGGAAATATAAGATTCAAATTCCCATTAAATAAAAGGATGGAGCACTTCCCTAGAAAGAGAATTAAACCACCATATGAATCTATTATGAGGGCCACCTATGAAATTAATGTGAAATATGAGAATACTTGAAACAAGGCCTTACACCTAGCTAGGGGCGTAAAAGATTAGAGCTTGTTGGGAGGAAACCCAATAGTTATCTTTTTTTCTCATTTTTCTTTCTATTTTTTGAGTGTTGACACAATTATGCTACTATTATGATTGTATTTTTATGTTTTAATTAGTTCTTGTGCCAAGTAAAGCCTTTGGGATGATTTGGTTGATACTTGACTTGATTCTGTGAATAAACAGAAACTTTTGAGCTGAGTACTGGAAGTTTCATAATTCATTGGAACATGATAAACTGCTGATTTTTTACATATTATTTCTATAAAAATTACCCATGTTGTCCAAATTGTTCAGAGTTTTTCTAATTACAGAATTATAGTGTTTGTTCAGTTCATTACAAACTATTCTATTTTAGACAAATTATGTTTTATATTGCATAGTTTGCTTGTTTTAATGATGCCATGGATTACATCGGGGGTATAAGTCGTGGAGAAGTTAGAATATAGTGGGTATCATTGGTCCCGCCGGGTCACGGATATTATCCACTCATTTCATGGCATATCAACCGCCCAAGCTGTCTTGATTTTGGAGAAAAACTGCCATTTCGATCCTTTGGTGCAGAAGCTTGGGCGTCTCAAGCGGGCGGTTCCGGACATGGGCGGTCTAATGGATGTTCTTACCAGATATGCTGAGTCAGATGCCATGAAGGATCCTACGTCAAATGAAGAAAAAGCTGGCAAGGGCAAGAAAAATGGTGGTGGCAAAGGACAACAACAGAACAACTCCGGATACAATGGGAATCATGGCAATTAGGGCAATTGTCGCAAGCACAAGCACCCAGAGGGTGGTTCTGATTTTGGTGCCAATACCAACACTGGTTTCAAGGGCCAGAGGCGGAATAATTCTAGGAAGCCGTTCAATAAAGCTCACAATTTTGAGGAAGCTCTCAAAGGTCCGTGTCCCAAGCACAGTCCTCAGGATAAGCCGCAAATCCTAGGGTTTTTGGATCTCATGGTTCTGGAACTTGCGGCGGCTAGAATTGTGTTTCTCGACTGTCCTAGGGTTTTTGGATTTTCGAGGTCTTTATAGAGCAAAGAGGCGGTGCGGGAGGCAACCGAGGTGCACACAACCCACCAGGGTGCGCCTGGGCCCCAAGGTGGGTTGTGCCCCCCTCGGGGCACCCCTCTGGTACTTCTTTGGCCCAAGTTGTTCCTTCTGGTCCAGAAAAATTCTCCAAAAAGTTTCGGTGTGTTTGGACTCCGTTTGGTATTGATTTTATGCGAAGTAAAAAACTAGCAAAAAACAGCAACTGGCACTGGGCACGATGTCAATAGGTTAGTCCCAAAAAATGATATAAAGTTGCTATAAAATGATTGTAAAACATCCAAGAATGATAATATAACAGCATGGAACAAGCAAAAATTATAGATACGTTGGAGACGTATCAGCATCCCCAAGCTTAATTCCTACTCGTCCTCGAGTAGGTAAATGATAAAAACAGAATTTTTGATGTGGAATGCCGCCTAACATGTTCATCGCATATTCTTTTCTTTTGTAGCATGGACATATGGACTTTTATATGATACAAAGCAATAGTCTAGTTTTGACATGAAGGTTTCAATACTCAAGCATATCAACAAGCAACCATGTCTTTCAAAATATCAACACTAAAGCAAGTTATCCCTAGCCCATCATGCTCAATCATTGATCCATTCATGAAACACGCTTGCATATTAGCTACACCCAATGCTCAAGTACGATCATAGTGCCCTTTAGTTGGTGCTTTAGAAGAGAAGATGGAGACTCAAATAAAAGATAAAAATTTCATAAAGTAAATAGAAATGCCCTTCACAGAGGGAAGTAGGGATTTGTAGAGGTGATAGAACTCAAAGAGAAAAAGATAGAGATAAAATATATTGGGTGGCATGCTTTTCCTGTCAACGAAAACGATTGAGTAGTTCCCAATAATTTCCATGCTAGATATATCATAGGCGGTCCCAAAACAGAAAATAAAGTTTGTTCCTTTTTCCACCATACTTTCACATTCTAGGCCTAGCCGTATCCACGGTTTCCTTCCATACCAACACTTTCCAAGGAATTTATTATTTGACAACGTAAAGTAAATTCATTTTTAATTTCGGGATTGGGCATCCCTAATACCTTTGTCGTACTCTCATGCAATACCAAGTGAATAAACACTCATCTTGAGAATAACACATCTAGCATGGAAAAATATCAGCCACCCCCTAACGTTTCATGAGCGGTACAAGCACACAAAAGGAAATTATTTTTAATTAGAGATGGCACATACAAAATTTCTTAGAACGGCACGGGAATACCGCATATAGGTAGGTATGGTGGACTCATATGGCAAAACTGGGTTTAAGGATTTTGTGTGCACAAGTAGTAATCCCACTTAGTGCAAGGTAAGGCTAGCAAAAAGATTGAGAAGCATCCAACCAATAAATGAAAAATCACATAAGCAAGCATTAAGCATAACTAACACCAAATAATGCACCACAAGTCGGATGTAATTTCATTGCACAACTATTGACTTTCGTGCTTGCATAGGGAATCACAAACCTTAACACCAATATTCTTACAAAAGCATAATTACTCATCAACATGACTCACATATCACTATCATCATGTCGCAAAACTATTACAAAGAATCAAGTTTATTTTGTCCAATGATCTTCATGAAAGTTTTTATTATATCCCTCTTGAATATCTATCACTTTGGGACTAGTTTCATGAAAGTGAAGAAAATGAGAATAAAAATATTCATCTCTCAAAATAATATAAGTGAAGCATGACAGAATTTTTCAAAAGTTTACTAACTCTCAAATAAATCCAAGTGAAGCATGAGATCATTTCTTCAAAAATAGTAAAGTACACCGTGCTGAAAAAGATATAAGTGAAGCACTAAATAAATTCCATAGCTCAAAAAATTTAAGTGAAGCATAAAGAGCAATTTTAACAAATCATAGCATAATTCTGGCTCTCTCGAATAGGTGTGCCCAGCAAGGATAGACGACACAAACTAAAAAGCAAAACAAGCAATGTCGCATATAATACAAGACGCTCTAAGCAAAACTCATGATATGTGACGAATAAAAATATAGCTCCAAGTAAAATACCGATGGTCGTTAGAAGAAAGAGGGGATGCCATTCGGAGGCATCCCCAAGCTTAGTTGCTTCTTACTCCATATTCCTTCATCCATCGTGATCTCACCCACAACTTGAAAACTTCAATCACACAAAACTCAACAAAACCTTCTTGGGATTCGTTAGTATAACAAAGCAAATCACTACTCTAAGTACTATTGCAAACCCATTCATATTTTATTTTTTGCATTATATCTACTGTATTCCAACTTTACCATGGCTTATGCCTCCTGATACAAACCATAGATTCATAAAAATAAGCACACAACACAAAGAAAACAGAATCTGTCAAAAACAGAAAGGTCTGTAGTAATCTGAAAAAATTGTATACTTATATAACTCCAAAAATTCTGAAAAATTAGGAAAGCGTTGGAAATTTGTATATCAATCTTGTGTAAAAATTCAGAAATTTATCGCACTTCTATTATTTTTAATAATTCTGTGATTGGTGCACAAAGTTTCTGTTTTCCAACAAGATCAAATCAACTATCACCCAACATGATCCCAAAGGATTTACTTGGCCCAAACACTAATTAAAACATAAAAACACGATCATAACAGTAGGATAATTGTGAAAACACTCAAGAACCGAAATAAAAAGGCAAAAATAAATTTTATTCATTGGGTTGCCTCCCAACAAGCGCTAGCTAGGCATAAAGCATAGATCTAAGTGTTTTCATATTTATTTCTAGATTCATAGGATGCCCTCATGATTGATTCATGTGGTGGCTTAGTCCTTGTTCAAGGGAAGTGTTCCATACCCTTCCTTAGTGGAAATTGAAATATAATATTGCCTTCTGTCATATCAATCACGGCACCAATAGTACGTAAAAACGGTCTACCAAGTATAATTGAACAAGACAGATTGCAATCAATATCAAGGGCAATAAAATCTATTGGCACATAATTCCTATTGAAAGAATAATAACATCATTAATTCTTCCCAAAGGCTTTTTAATAGTAGAATCCGCCAAGTGCAAATTTAAAGAACACTATTCAATATTGGTAAGACCAAGCACATCACATAAAGATTTCGAAATTGTGGAAACACTAGCACCCAAGTCACATAAAGCAAAACACTCATAATTTTTAATCTTGACTTTGATAGTAGGTTCCCAATCATCATGTAATTTTCTAGGAATTGAAATCTCTAATTCCAACTTTACTTCTAAAGCTTTCATCATAGCATCAACAATATGTTTAGTAAAATCTTTATTTTGTTCATAAGCATGGGGTGAATTTATCATGGATTGCAACAAAGAAATACAATCAATCAAAGAGCAATTATCATAATCAAAGTCTTTGTAATCCAAAAGAGTGGGCACATCACTAGTTAAAGTTTTGACCTCTTCAAACCCACTTTTATCAAATTTTTCAACAAGATTTTCACTCGCCAAATTATCGGGATGCCTTCTAACTAAAGTTGACACTTCTTCAGCCCCTTTATCATCAATTTAAGTTTTACTAAACAAAGAATCAATAGAAGAAACACCAATCACTTTAAGATCTTCATCATTTTTATGTTCTAACGGGATTGGTATAGCGGCCATTTGATTCACTAGGGTAGTTTGTGCATCGGAAATTTTTCCTAGCAAACTTTCAGCAAAAGCATATTTAGATTGAAGATTACAACCTTCTCTACTAATATCAGGTTGTTTTGTTATAGCATGCAGCACAACAGAGTGTTCCTTAAGTTCCTCGGTAAAATATTTATTGTGCTCAAATTGTGCAGTCATATATTCCTTAGTACTTTTCTCAATTTCAAGCAAAATATTTGGATAAGGAACATCATAATAATTTCTTTGAGGCATCATGACTATGCAAACGAGAACGCAAACAAATATAGATCTGACGAGAAGAACGATGAACGAAAAAGAGGGCGAATAAAATGACAAATTTTTGTGAAGTGGGGGAGATGAAAACGAGAAGCAAATGGAAAATAATGTAAAGTGTATGGAGATGAGATTTGTGACTAGGAACCTGATAGGTGTTGATGATGTCTACTCGGCAACGGCGCCAGAAATCCTTTCTTGATGGCTCGTGTCTGCGTTAGTATTTCCCCCGAAGAAGAAGGGATGATGCAGCACAGCTACGATAGGCATTTCCCTCAGTGATGAGACCAAGGTTATCGAACTAGTAGGAGAGCCACGCAACACTATGTAAACAATACCTGCACAGAAAGAACAAATACTTGCAACCCGACGTGTAAGAGGGGTTGTCAATCCCTCTCGGGTAAAAGATAGATTGGTTTGTAGTAGATTGGATAAATAGATCTCGCAGAAACGTGAAATAAAATAAATAACAAAAAATTTCAGCAAGGTATTTTTGGGTTTTTGGAGTAATAGATCTGAAAATAAAAGAGGCACATAATAGATCGGAAAGCAAATATGATAAAGAGTAGACCCGGGAGCCATAGATTTCACTAGTGGCTTCTCTTGAGAAAAATAGCATACGGCGGGTAAACAAATTACTGTTGGGCAATGATCATTATATAGGCATCATGTTCAAGATTAGTAGACCGACTCCTGCCTGCATCTACTACTATTACTCCACACATCGACCGCTATCCAGCATGCATCTAGTGTATTAAGTTCTTGGAGAAGCGGAGTAATACAATAAGAACAATGACATGATGTAGACAAGATCTATACATGCAGGAACAGGCCCCATCTTGTTATCCTTAATAGCAACGATACATACGTGTCATGTCCCCTTGTGTCACTGGGATTGAGCACCGTAAGATCGAACCCATCACAAAGCACCTCTTCCCATGGCAAGAAAAATCGATCTAGTTGGCCTCACTAAACCAAAGATTCTAAGAAGAAATATGAGGCTATAAGCAATCATGCATATAAGAGAACAAAACTCAAATAACTTTCATGGATAAAATAGATCTGATCATAAACTCAAAGTTCATCGGATCTCAACAAACAGACCGCAAATAGAGTTACATCGAATATATCTCCAAGAGACCATTGTATTGAGAATCAAAAGAGAGAGAGAGGAAGCCATCTAGCTACTGCCTACGGATCCGTAGGTCTACAATGAACTACTCACTCATCATCGGAGAGGCACCAATGAGGATGATGAACCCCTCCGTGATGGTGTCTATATTGGATCTCGTGGTTCTGGAACTTGCGGCAGTTGGAATTGTGTTTCATCGACTCTCCTAGGGTTTTTGGATTTTCGGGGTATTTATAGAGCAAAGAGGCGGTGCGGGAGGCCACCGAGGTGGGCACAACCCACCAGGGCGTGCCCGCGCCCAGGTGGGTTGTGCCCCCCTCGGGGCACCCCTCTGGTACTTCTTTAGCCCAAGTTGTTCCTTCTGGTCCAGAAAAAAATCTCCAAAAAGTTTCACTACGTTTGGAGTCCGTTTGTTATTGATTTTTTGTGAAGTAAAAAGCAAGCAGAAAACAGCAACTAGCATTGGGCACTATGTCAATAGGTTAGTCCCAAAAAATGATATAAAGTTGCTATAAAATGATTGTAAAACCTCCAAGAATGATAATATAACAGCATGGAACAAGAAAAAAATTATAGATACGTTGGAGACGTATCAACCGTGAATATGGTTGAGTCGGCGGTCCCTCAGTACCTAAACTAGTTAGAGCAGCCGGTCATCTGGAGTAGAGAAGATCACCCGCCTCGAGTCGAGAATCCGGGTTGTCTTGCTCTGGTAGTGGTGCCTCAAGTTGATGGTTATATGCTTAATAAGGTACTCAGGGTTGTAGGAAGCAACATCAATATTTTGTATTTTGATACTTTCAGACACATGAATTTGCCAGAGAAATAGCTCCTACCATCTTTGACCGTTTTTCACGGGATTGTTCCTGGAAAGTCCGCTTATCCTATTGGGCGGATTAAGCTGGAAGTTTCTTTTGGTGATGAGTATGACTATAGATCGGAGTTTTTGACGTTCAAGGTAGTTAAAATCAGAAGCCCATATCATGCTTTGTTCAGACGGCTGGCTTATGCTCGTTTTATGGCTCGGCCTTGCTACGTATATCTCAAGCTCAAGATGCCTGGGCCAAAGGGCTGATACGTCTCCAATGTATCTATAATTTATGAAGTATTCATGCCATGTTTATAACAATTTTATATTGTTTTGTTATGATTGCATGGAACTAACCCGGACTAACGCTGTTTACAGCAGAACTACCGTGGTGTTGTTTTTTGTGCAGAAATGAAAGTTCTGCAAATGAGCTGAAACTTTTTGATGATTTTTTTTGGAACAAAAGAGACCCTCGAAGCTTCGTGGAAGGACCAGAAGGTGAAGGAGTAGGGCACAAGACCCTTGTCCGTGCCTCGGTGAGTTGTGCTCACCTTGAGGCCCATCTTCGCGTGAAACCGACGCCAAAAAATCTTATAAATAGAGAAACCATCAGAAATAACCCTAGATCAGAAGTTCCGCCGCCGCAAGCCTCTGTAGCCACGAAAAACCAATCTAGACCCCGTTCCGGCACCCTGCCGGAGGGGGAAATCATCACCGATGGCCATCTTCATCATCCCAGCGGCCACCATGATGAGGAGGGAGTAGTCCACCCTCGGGGCTGAGGGTTTGTACCAGTAGCTATGTGTTTAATATCTCTCTCTCTCTCTCTCTCTCTCTCTCTCTCTCGTGTTCTTGAGATGTCATGATCTTGATGTATCGCGGGCTTTGTTAATATAGTCGGATCATATGGTGTTTTCCCCTATCTATTTTGTTGTGAATTGAGTTTTCTCTTTGAGATTTCAATTTATCGGATTGAATACTTTTATGGATTTGAGAGCACTTGATATATGTCTTGCATATGAATACTCGTGGTGACAATGGGGTATCGTATTGATTCACTTGATATATGTTTTGGCACTCAAATCACGGATTCCCGAGGTGACATTGGGGTAATCTACGAATAGGGGTTGACGTACGTTATTATCTTTGTTTCTCCGGTAGAAATCTTGGGGCACTCTTTGAGGTTCTTTGTGTTGGATTGAGTATTATGAATCTGAATTTGTTTTGGTGTTAATTTAGTATGAACTCTTGGATAGATCGATCGGAAAGAATAGCTTTAAGGTGGTTTCATACCCTACAAACAATTTATTCTTATGTTCTCCGCTAGATAGGAACTTTCGAGCAATTCTTCATCGCACATTGAGGGATGGTTATATGATCCAATTATATTAGCACTGTTGAGAGATATCACTAGCGAAAGTATGGACCCTAGGCCTCATTTTCAAGCATAGAAATACCGTTTTTGTGCCCGTTTACTATCTGCTACCTTGTTGTTTTATTTATTCAGATATTACAAATATATTTCTACCATCAATATTACACTTTTATCACCATCTCTTCGCTGAACTAGTGCACCTATACAAATTACCATTGTATTTGGTGTGTTGGGGACACAAGAGACTTTTTATTAGATGGCAGGGTTGTTTGAGAGAGACCATCTTCATCCTACACCTCCCACGGATTGATAAACCTTATGTCATCCACTTGAGGGAAAATTGCTACTGTCCTACAAAACTCTGCGCTTGGAGGCCCAACACGTGTCTACAAGAATAAAGCTGCGTAGTAGACATCAAGCTCTTTTCTGGCGCCGTTGCCGGGGAGGTTAGGTAAGCAGCACTCACATCCCGTCAATGAAGCTCTTTTCTGGCGCCGTTGCCGGGGAGGTGAGTGCTTGAAGGTATATCTTTAGATCTTGCAATCGAATCTTTTAGTTTCTTGTTTTATCACTAGTTTGGTCTATAAAAAAATTAAAAAAATGGAATTGAGGTTGCATCATATTATTCATCATCTATATAATATCTTTCTTGAAAATGATGGATCGAAAAATTGTGCTCAATTGATAGAAGAAGAGTTCTATAAAATGTTTGGCACAAATGATGAGCATGATTGCAATGTTATTAGTATGAACTCTTTGAATATCCATGATGCTAATGATATGCAAAGCCACAAGCTTGGGGATGCTATTTTGATGAAGATGATATTTTTAGTCCCCCAAGATTTGATGTGCAAATTTGTTATAATGATTGCATGCCTCCTATTTATGATGATTATAATGATGAAAGTGGATTTGGAGAGGTCATGACTTTATTTAGTGATGAATCCACCATTTTGGATGAGGCTTCAATTGACTATGATAAGAAGTTGTTATTTATGATGATTATGGTGATGACATGTATGCTATAAAGAATAATGATAACCATGAAATTTTTCATCATGATTTTAATTTTCACTCGCATGATAGTTATTTTGTTGAGTTTGCTCCCACTACTATTGATGAGAAGAAATTTGCTTATGTGGAGAGTAGCAAAATTTCTATGCTTGTGGGTCATGAAAAGAATGCTTTATGTGATAGTTATGTCGTTGAATTTCTTCATGATGCTACTGAAAATTATTATGAGGGAGGAGCTTATGCTTGTAGGAATTGCAATAATATCAAGTTTCCTCTCTTTATGTTGAAAGTTTTGAAGTTATGCTTGTTTTGCCTTCCTATGCTAGTTAATTCTTGTCCCCATAAATTATTTGGTCATGAAATCCCTATGCATAGGAAGTGGGTTAGGCTTAAATGTGCTAGTCATATGATTCATGATGCTCTCTTCATGTTTCAATTCTTATCTTCTACGTGAGCATCATTGAAATCATCATGCCTAGCTTAAAAGGCATTAAAGAAAAGCGCTTGTTGGGAGACAATCCAACACTTTTACCTACTGTTTTTGTGTCTTCACATGATTATGCTACTATAGTAAATATGTTTTATAGGTTTTGTTTCAATAAAGTGCCAAGTAAAGCCTTTCGGATAGTGTGGATGATAGTTGACTTGAATCAGTGCAGAAACAAAAACTTTTGCTTCCAGAAACAGAATTGTTTAAATTCACTGGAACGTGATAGAATTCTGAATTTTTTACAGATGATTGATATACAAATTTTCTATGTTGTACTGTTTTTCATAATTTTTGGAGTAGTAGAAGTATAGTAGTTATCCAGATTATTATAGACTGTTCTGTTTTTGACAGATTCTATTTTCAATGCATAGTTTGCTTGTTTCTAGTTTCTATGGCTTATATTTCTCAATATAAATTGTGGAAATGATATGATAAAGTAAGAATTGCGTGATAAAAATTATGAATCTTGTCTTTGACAGTACCAAAAAGTGAATGGTTTGCTCTTTATCATACTAACCCATCTCACAAAGTTCCATTAAATTTTGTGTGATTGAAGTTTTCAAGTTTTGGGTGAGATATCAATATGAGGAGAATAAGGAGTGAAAAGACCCTAAGATTGGGGATGCCCAAGGCACCCCAAGGTGATATTCAAGGAAGATCCAAGCAACTAAGCTTGGGGATGCCCCGGAAGGCATCCCCTCTTTCGTCTCTAACAATATTGGTAAACTTGCTTAAGGCTATATTTATATTCGTCACATGATATGTATTTTTCTTGGAGTGTCATTTTTGTATTTTGTATTTGCTTTCTGCTATTTATAATAATGTTTTGCATCTTTCTTTTCAATAAAAATATGAAGTATAGCCTTTGCCATGCTTATCTTACAAGTCTACATGTTGCTGTTTGAAAACAGAAAGTTTACCGCTGTTGCAAAAATTCCCTAAAAAAGTAAGAATGTGATAGAATGTTGAAAGTTTTTGCAAAATAATCTTTGATAAATTTTCTAAAGTGTTGTAATTTTTTCAGAATTTTTGGAGTTAGGGAAATATGATGAATATTGCATTCTTTACAGACTATACTATTTTGGCAGATTGTTGTTATGTTTGCATATGTTTGCTTGTTTAATGATTCTATTTGAGGATAGGAGTATTAAATATCTAGAGGCATTTAGTATGCAATGTTGAATAATAATTTTAGTGATTTGCTACAGTAGATAATGATAACGTTTTTGCATTCGTTTATACTAACTTACCTCACGACTTCTTGTTGAGTTTTGTGTGGATTAAGTTTTTAAGATTTAGAGAAACCGTGATATAAAGGAATTAAGGAGACACAAAAGCTCAAGCTTGGGGATTCCCAAGGAATCCCAAGATAATATTCAAATAGTCTCAAGCATCTAAGCTTGGGGATGCCCCGGTAGGCATCCCACCTTTCTTCAACAACAATTATCGGTTAGTATCGGTTGAGCCTAAGTTTTTGCTTCTTCACATGAGTTGTGATATCCTTGAAATGTCATTTTATTTTCATTTTGCTTGTTGTTTTAATAAAATACTTAGATCTGAAAGTTTTAAATAAGAGTGAGTCCTCAATTAGCTACCCATTTACTTAACTACTTGCATGATTTTCACTTATATCTTTTTGGAGTAGTTTGTCATTTACTCTCGTGCTTCACTTATATCCTATGAGTAAATTGTTGAATAAACTAAATATCATGAAGTTGAAATCATATCATGCCTAGTGGTAGCTTCACATTGGGTTTAGAAAGTGAAATCTTTTTAGGCTTAACAATCACAATATTGGCCATACAAGAAATTCACGAATGATTAGTAGAATGAGGAGAACTTTCACATGTAAATACACTATCTTGGAAATCTATTGTGATTGTGAGCCCCCATCAAAATATTATATGCCAAAATTGTTGACCTTGGACAAGGAAGACAATGTAATGGTTTATGTTTGTTCATATTCACATATAAGTTATATTGTCATAGATCCTTCAACATGTGGTGCTTGCCCCCCCCCCCCCCATCTTTGCTAGCCAAAAATTCCGCACCAAGTAGACATACTACTTGTGCATCCAAAAATCCTTAAACCTAATCTTATCTTCAAGAGTCCACCATACCTACCTAACGATTGAGCAAGATCCCTCAAGTAAGTTGTCATCAGTGCAATACGGCAGTAAAAATTGCTTCTAAAAGTGTGAGATCATTTTAGTGTAAGAGAAAATTGAGCGTTGTACAAACTTGTGATGGTGAAGAATAAAAGCGACAGACTGCATAAAAGGTTGCCATCACAAGGGGAAATAAAACATGACATTCTTTTGAACTAAGGAATTGAGCATATAAACAAATAAGCGCATGGAAACCACTGCTTCCCTCTGCGAAGGTCCTATCTTTTACTTTTACGTATTTAATTTTATGCAAGAGTCAAAGTTTTTCTCTCTATTCCTTTTTATTTTTATCCTTTGGCAAGCATCATGTGGTGAGGAAAGATCTAGGCACATATGTCCAGTTGAATATGGGTAGCATGAGTTATTATTGTTGACATCACCCTTGAGGTGAATACGTTGGGAGACGAAATTATAAGCCGCTATCTTTCTATGTGTTTGGTTGAAACATTTTGCTCATGTGTGTGCGGTGAGTGTTAGCAATCATAGAAGACTATATGATGGTTGAGTATGTGGAGCTCTTACTTAGACTCTGTTGAATAAGTTGACTTGCAATTGCTTGGTGACTGAGAACATAGGTTGTTGAGTTTCCAGAGAATTCATTGTTTGAACCTTAACATGTGAATTGGTTGTAATTTACCATGATGAGTTTTATGAGAAGGAATTGCGGTTATGATGCTAGGAAAAGTGATTTAAATTATCATTGATCAAACTTATGCACTTTGCTAGCATTCACACTTCATAAATTATGTCTTTTATCATTAACCTACTCGAGGACGAGTAGGAGTTAAGGTTGGGGATGCTGATACATCTCCAACGTATCTATAATTTATGAAGTATTCATGCCATGTTTACAACAATTTTATATTGTTTTGGTATTATTTGCATGGAACTAACCCGGACTGAAGCTGTTTTCAACAGAACTACCGTGGTGTTGTTTTTTTGTGCAGAAATGAAAGTTCTCCAAATGAGTTGAAACTTTTTGATGATTTTTTTGGAACAAAAGAGACCCCCGAAGCTTCGTGGATGGACCAGAAGGTGAAGGAGTAGGGCACAAGACACCGAGGCATGGGCCGTGTCCGTGCCTCGGTGGGTTGTGCTCACCTCGAGGCCCATCTTTGCGTGAAACCGACGCCAAAAAATCTTATAAATAGAGAAATCATCAGAAATAACCCTAGATCAGAAGTTCCGCCGCCGAAAGCCTCTATAGCCACAAAAAACCAATCTAGACCCCGTTCCGGCACCCTGCCGGAGGGGGAAATCATCACCGGTGGCCATCTTCATCATCCCAGCGACCACCTTGATGAGGAGGGAGTAGTCCACCCTCAGGGCTGAGGGTTTGTACCAGTAGCTATGTCTTTAATCTCTCTCTCTCTCTCTCATGTTCTTGCGATGCCATGATCTTGATGTATCGCAGGCTTTGTTAATATAGTTGGATCATATGGTGTTTTCCCCTCTCTATTTTGTTGTGAATTGAGTTTTCCCTTTGAGATTTCAATTTATCGAATTGAATACTATTATGGATTTGAGAGCACTTGATATATGTCTTGCATATGAATACTCATGGTGACAATGGGGTATCATATTGATTCACTTGATATATGTTTTGGCACTCAACTCGCGGATTCCCGAAGTAACATTGGGGTAATCTACGCATAGGGGTTGATGCACGTTCTTGTCTTTAATTTCTTTCTCTAGTAGAAATCTTGGGGCTCTCTTTGAGGTTCTTTGTGTTGGATTGAGTATTACGAATCTGAATTTTCTTTGGTGTTATTTTAGTACGAACTCTTGGATAGATCGATCGGAAAGAATAGCTTTAAGGTGGTTTCGTACCCTACAAACAATTTATTCTTATTTTCTCCGCTAGATAGGAACTTTGGAGCGATTCTTCATCGCACATTGAGGGATGGTTATATGATCCAATTATATTAGCACTATTGAGAGATTGCACTAGCGAAAGTACGGACCCTAGGCCTCATTTTCAAGCATTGCAATACTGTTTTTGTGCCCGTTTACTATTTGCTACCTTGCTCTTTTTATTTATTCAGATTATAAAAATATATTTATACCATGAATATTACACTTTTATCACCATCTCTTCACCGAACTAGTGCACCTATACAAATTACCATTGTATTTCGTGTGTTGGGGACACACGAGACTTTTTATTATTTGGTTGCAGGGTTGTTTGAGAGAGACCATCTTCATCCTACACCTCCCACGGATTGATAAATCTTAGGTCATCCACCTGAGGGAAAATTGCTACTATCCTACAAAACTCTGCGCTTGGAAGCCCAACACGTGTCTAGAAGAATAAAGTTGCATAGTAGACATCAAGGGCACCATCACGGTCAATCGCGACAGGAAAATTGCTCATGAGTGTGAAGAAGGGGAAGCGGCTTATGCTGAGTCGGCTTGTGCAACAGAGGAGTTGAAGTTTTACACATCCAATGTCGACCCGACTGACATGACGCCCTTGAAGAAACCCACCACAGAGTCTGACCCCCGCTCAAGTTTAAGACGACCGAGGACACGATACAGGTTGATTTCACCCCTCACGACTCATCCTAATAGTTCACTATTGGGATTGGCATGGATCCCAAATAGTAAAGCGCACTCATCGAGTTCATCCATGAGAATCGGAACATCTTCGCATGGAAACCTTCTGACATGCCTGGTGTACCGAGAGAATTTGCTGAGCACCACCTTAATGTTGATCCTAAGATGAAAGCGGTCCAACATTACCTCTGTCGTTTTAACGAGGAGAGACACAAGGCTATCGGGGAAGAAGTTTCCTGGCTCCTAGCTGTCAGGTTCATTGTGGAAGTATTCAATCCTGAGTGGTTGGCCAATCCAGTGCTTCTTCTAAAGAAAAAAAGCACTTGGCGTATGTGTGTTGATTACACAGATCTCAACAAGGCTTGTCCCAAAGACACATTTGCCCTCCCTCGCATTGATCAGATCATTGATTCTACTGCTGGATGTGAGAGCTTATGTTTCCCGGATGCTTACTCTGGCTATCATGAGATAAAGATGGCTGTTGAGGGCCAGGAGAAGACGGCCTTCATCATGCCATTTGGGCCTTTTGCTATGTCTCCATGCCTTTTGGGCTTAAAAGTGCAGGGGCTACTTATCAGCACTGCGTGCAGAATTGTTTTCACAATCAAATTGGGCGCAATGTTCATGCTTATGTTCATGATATTGTGGTCAAGTCCCAGAAGAAGGAAACATTGTTGGATGACCTCAAGGAAACTTTTGACAGTCTTTGGGTTTATAAGATGATGCTTAACCTAGCCAAGTGTGTTTTCTGGTATCTGAGTGAGGCATTTAAGCTAATCCAGAGATAATCAAGGCGGTGACCTCCCTTGCTAAGCCGGCTAACATAAATGACGTCCAGCGTATGGCGGGTCGCATTGCTGCTTTAAGACGGTTCATAAGCCGCCTTGGTGAGAAGGCAATTCCCTTGTATCAGATGCTAAAAAAGACTGACAACTTTGTCTAGAGCGACGCTACAGATAAAGCTTTTGAAGCCCTCAAGAAACAGTTGGCTGAGCCGCCCATCCTGGCTGCTCCCATATACAAAGAGCCAATGCTCCTGTACATTGCTGCCAATAACAAAGTGGTCAGTGTTGCAGTCGTCTTGGAGCGCAAGGAGGCGGGGAAGGAATATCCCTTCCACAGACCGGTCTATTATGTCAGCGAAATTTTGACCGAGTCCAAGCAGAGATATCCGCATTGGCAAAAACTAGTATTTGGTGTCTTCATGGCTAGTCGCAAGTTGAAGCATTATTTTCAGGAAAACCCCATCATCCTGGTCAGCTCTGCCCCTTTGGGAGATATCATCCAGAACAGGGAAGCCACAGGACTGTTGCTAAGTGGGCAATTGAGCTTGGGCCACACCATGTGAATACGTACCTCGAACAACCATCAAGTCTCAAGCATTAGTGGTTTTCATCAATGATTGGACTGAATTTTAGATTCCAGAAGAGAAGTCGGGCAACACATATTGGACAATTCACTTCGATGGATCCAGAAAATTGGAAGGCTCGGGGGCTGGGGTTATCTTATCTTCCCCTCGAGGTGATAAATTTGTTATGTTCTAAGGATTATGTTTCCTTGTACTAACAATGCAGCTAAATATGAGGCCCTCCTTCATGGCCTCCATATAGCTAAAGAGATGAAACTTAGCCGAGTCAGGTGCCTCGGCGACTCTGATCTAGTTGCTCAGCAAGTTTCTGGCAAGTGGGATTCCAAGGATCCTCCCTCATGGCAGTTTATTGATATCAAGTGGATCATATAGCTCGGCAGGTTAATAAGGCGGTTGATGCTCTTTCATGACTCGGCTCTCAGCATAAGCTGGTCCCTCGCAATGCGTTACTTGATGTGTGATACATCTCCAATGTATCTATAATTTTTTTTATTATTCCATGTTGTTATATTATCATTCTTGTATGTTTTACAATCATTTTATATCATTTTTTGGTACTGACCTATTGACACGATTGCCCAGATGCGATTGCTTGTTTTACGCATGTTTTTACATCGCAGGAAATCAATACCAAACGGAGTACAAACGCAGCGAAACTTTTTGTGGATTATTTGGACCAGAAGACATCCAGTGGGCCAAAGCAGTACCGAAGAGGGACCCCAAGGTGAGCACAAGACACCAGGGCACGCCTGGAGGCCCAGGCACCCCCTAGTGGGTTGTGCCCACATCGGTGGCGTCCCTCGCCGCCTCTTTGCTCTATAAATACCCCAATATTCCAGAAACCCTAGGGGAGTCGACGAAAATCAATTCCAGCTGCCGCAAGTTCCAGAACCACCAGATCCAATCTTGACACCATCACAGAGGGGTTCATCAAGTCCATTGGTGCCTCTCCGATGATGCGTGAGTAGTTCTTTGTAGATCTACAGGTCCGTAGTTAGTAGCTAGATGGCTTCCTCTCTCTCTTTTGATTCTCAATACAATGCTCTCTTGGAGATCCATATGATGTAACTCTTTTTGCGGTGTGTTTGTTGGGATCCGATGAACTTTGAGTTTATGATCAGATCTATCTTTTTATCCATGAAAGTTATTTGAGTCTTCTTTGATCTCTTATATGCATGATAGCTTATAGCCTCGTATTTCTTCTCTGATATTTGGGTTTTGTTTGGCCAAGTTGATCTATTTATCTTTCAATGGGAAGAGGTGCTATGTGATGGGTTCAATCTTACGGTGCTTGATCCCACTGACAGAAGGGGAACCAACACGTATATGTATCGTTGCTATTAAGGATAACAAGATGGGGTCTATTTCTACATAATAGATCTTGTCTACATCATGTCATTGTTCTTATTGCATTACTCCATTTTTCCATGATCTTAATACACTAGATGCATGCTGGATAGCGATCGATGTGTGGAGTAAGAGTAGTAGATGTAGGCAGGAGTCGGTCTACTAGTCTTGGACGTTATGCCTATAAAATGATCATTGCTTGGATACCGTCATGATTATTTTAAGTTTTATCAATTTTCCAACAGTAATTCGTTTACCCACCGTTTGCTATTTTTCTCAAGAGAAGCCTCTAGTGATCTCTACGGCCCCCGGGTCTCTTCTTTATTATATTTGCCTTCACGATCTATTTTTATTTGCTTTTATTTTCAGATCTATTAAACCAAAAATACAAAAATACCTTGCTGCACTTTATTTTATTTGGCGATCTATCAATCAATTTATTACAACTTTCTCACGTCCACTTGCCAATTTCTGGCGCCGTTACCTGAAAGGGATTGACAACCCCTTTAACACGCCGGGTTACGAGTATTTGTTATTTGTGTGCAGGTGCTGTTTACGTAGTGTTGCTTGGTTCTCCTACTGGTTCGATAACCTTGGTGTCATCACTAAGGGAAATACCTACCGTTGTTGTGCTGCATCATCCCTTCCTCTTTAGGGAAATACCGACGTAGTTCTAGCAGGCCTCAAAAGGAATTTCTGGCGCCGTTGCCGGGGACACATCATCAACATCTACCAGGTTCCTAATCACAAATCTCATATCCTTGCAATTTACATTATTTGCCATTTTCCTCTCATTTTCCTCTCCCCCACTTCACAAAAATTTGCCGTTTTATTCGCCCTCTTTTTCGTTCGCCGTTTTCTCGTCAGATCTGTTTTTGCGTGCGTTCTTATTTGTGTAGTCATGATGCCACAAAGAAAATATTATGATGTTCCTTACCCAAATATTTTGCTTTAAATTGAGAAAAGTATTAAGGAGTATATGACTACACAATTTGAGCATAATAAGTATTTTACCGAAAAACTTAAGGAGCACCCCATTGTGCTAGATGCTATAACAAAAGAACTTGATGATACTAGTAGAGAAGTTTGCAATCTCCAATCGAAGTACTCTTTTGCTGAAAGTTTGCCAGGCAAAATATTCGATGCACAAGCTACTCTAGTGAATCAAATGGCCGCTAAACCAATCTCGTTAGAAGGTAAAAATGATGAAGATCTTAAAGTGATTGGTGTTTCTTCTATTGATTATTTGTTTATTAAAATTAAGATTGATGAAAAAGGGACCGGAGAAGAGTCAACTTTATCTAGAAGGCGTCCTGATAATTCGGAGGGTGAAAATCTTGTTGAGAAAATTGATAAAAGTGGGTTTGAAGAGGTCAAAACTTTAACTAGTGATGTGCCCACTCTTTTGGATTACAAAGACTTTAATTATGATCGTTCCTCTTTGATTGATTGTATTTCTTTGTTGCAATCCATGATAAATTCACCCCTTGCTTAGGAACCAAATAAAGCTTTTACTAAACATAGTGTTGATTCTATGATGAAAGCTTTAGAAGAAAAAATGGAATTAGGAGTTTCAATTCCTAGAAAATTACATGATGAATGGGAACCTACTATCAAAGGCAAGATTAAAAATTATGAGTGTTTTTCTTTATGTGACTTGGGTGCTAGTGTTTCTACAATTCCAAAATCTTTATGTGATGTGCTTGGTCTTACCGATATTGAAGAATGTTCTTTAAGTTTGCACTAGGCGGATTCTACTATTAAAAAGCCTATGGGAAGAATTAATGATGTTCTTATCCTTGCAAATAGGAATTATGTGCCCGTAGATTTTATTGTTCTTGATATTGATTGCAATCCATCTTGTCCAATTATTCTTGGTAGACCATTTTTACGTACTACCGGTGACGTGATTTATATGAAAAAAGGCAATATTAAATTTCAATTTACACTAAGGAAGAGTATGGAACACTTCCCTAGAACAAGAATTAGGCCACCATATGAATAAATCATGAGGGCATCTTATGGATCTAGAAACAAAGATGACAATACTTAGATCCTTCGCTTTATACCTAGCTAGGGGCGTAAATCGATAGCGCTTGTTGCGAGGCAACCCAATGAATAAAATTTATTTTTGCCTTTTGCATTTTTTTCTTGAGTGTTTCCACAATTATACTACTGTTATGATTGTGGTTTTTGTGTTTTAATTAGTGTTTGTGCCAAGCAAAGCCTTCGGGATCATGTTGGGTGATAGTTGCTTTGATCTTGTTGAAAAACAGAAACTTTTACGTCCAGAAAAACAGTTGTTCAAAATCGCAGAAGCGACGAAAAATTCTGAATGTTTTACACAAGATTGATATACAAATTTCCTAAGTTGTCCTAATTTTTCAGAATTTTTGGAGTTACAGAAGTATTCGAAATATCCAGATTGCTACACACGATTCTGGTTTTGACAGATTCTGTTTTCTTTGCGTTGTGTGCTTGTTTTGATGATTCTATGGTTTTCTTTGAAGAGTTTTTTCCATAAAAAGTTGGAATACGATATATATAATGCAAGAATAAAATATGGATGGCTTTGCAACAATACTTATAGTAGTGATTTGTTTTCTTATACTAACGGATCTCACGAAGGTTTTGTTGAGTTTTGTGTGATTGAAGTTTTCAAGTTTTGGGTGATGTTACGATGGATGAAGCAATAAGGAGTAAGGAGCCTAAGCTTGGGGATGCCCATGGCATCCGAAGCTATTATCCAAAGAGAAGCAAGCAACTAAGCTTGGGGATGCCCGAGTGGCATCCCCTCTTTCTTCTAACGACCATCGGTATTTTACTTGGAACTATATTTTTATTCATCACATAATATCAGTTTTGCTTGGAGCGTCTTGTATGATATGAGTCTTTTCTTTTTTTGATTTTTATTTTAAGTCTTGAATCCTTGTTGGACACATCTATTTGAGAGAGCCAAAATTATGCCATGACTTGTTAGAATTGCTCTCTATGCTTCACTTAAATCTTTATGAGCTATGGAATTGCTCTAGTGCTTCACTTATATCTTTTTGAGCATGGTGTGCTTTGTTATGTTTGAAGAAATGCTCTCTTGCTTCACTTAGATTTATTTGAGAGTTATTAAAAATTTAAATAAATTATCTCTTGCTTCACTTAAATTAATTTGAGAGAAAGAAATATTATGCTCATAATCTTCACTTATATTTGTTTGAGCTTATCAAAAGCAACACATGAAAATTATTCCCAAAGTGATAGATATTCAAGGGGGATATAATAAAAACTTTCATGAAGATCATTGGACAAAATAAACTTGATTCCTTGTAATAGTTTTGAGATATGATGATGTGATATGTGAGTCAAGTTGATGAGTAATTATGCTTTAGTAAGAATATTGGTGTTAAGGTTTGTGATTCCCTATGCAAGCACGAAAGTCAATAGTTATGCAATGAAATTATATCCTACTTGTGGTGCATTATTCAGTGTCAATTATGC
The DNA here is from genome assembly GCA_021605205.1 of Aegilops longissima. NCBI lineage: Eukaryota > Viridiplantae > Streptophyta > Magnoliopsida > Poales > Poaceae > Aegilops > Aegilops longissima. The sequence goes on along the minus strand of CM038682.1, from coordinate 255,016,475 downwards.
TTAATTCTTTCTTATGAGATTTTTTGTTTCTTGGTTGGTCGCTTCTCAATCTTTTGCTAGCCTTCATTTTGCACTAAGTATGATCACTACTTGTGCATCCAAAATCCTTTAAAACAGTTTTGCCACATGAGTCCACCATACCTACCTATATGCGGTATTCTTTTCCGTTCTAAGCAAATTCTTATGTTCCATCTCTAATTTTCAAAATAAGATTCTCTTTTGTGTGCTCGTACCGCTCATGAAACGGTAGGGGGTGGCTAATATATTTCCATGCTAGATATGTTATTCTTATGATGAGGGTTTATTCACTTGTCATTGCACAAGAGTAAGGCAAAGGTATTAGGGATGCTCATTCCCAAAATGAAAAATGAATTTACTTTATGTTGTCAAAAAATAAATTCCTTGGAAAGTGTTGGTATGGAAGGCGCTCGTGGATACGGCTAGCCACGGAAAGTGAAAGTATGGTTGAAAAAGGAATAAACTTTAATTTTTGTTTGGGAATTGCCTATGATATATCTAGCATGGAAAGTATTTGGAACTACTCGATCGTTCTCGTTGACAGGAAAAGCATGCCTCCCAAAATGTTTTTATCTATCTTTTTCGCTTTGAGCTCTGGGGCCTCTACAAATCCCTACTTCCCTCGGCGAAGGGCCTTTCTTTTGCTTTATGCAATTTTTATTTTTATTTGAGTCTCCATCTTCTCTTATAAAGCACCAACTAAGGGGCACTATGATCGTACTTGAGCATTGGGTGTAGCTAATATGCGAGTGTGTTTCATGAATGGATCAATGATTGAGCATAATGGGCTAGGGATAACTTATTTTAGCGTTGTTATTTCAAAAGACATGGTTGCTTGTTGATATGCTTGAGTATTTAAGTCCTCATGTCAAAACTAGACTATTGCTTTGAACCATATAAAAGTCCAAATGTCCATGCTACAAAGAAAAGAATATGTGATGAACATGTTAGGCAGCATTCCACATCAAAAATTCTGTTTTTATCATTTACCTACTTGAGGACGAGCAGGAATTAAGCTTGGGGACGCTGATATGTCTCCAACGTATCTATAATATTTTATTGTTCCATGCTGTTATATTATCATTCTTGGATGTTTTACAATCATTTTATATCATTTTTTGGTACTAATCTATTGACATAGTGCCCAGTGCTAGTTGTTGTTTTCTGCATGTTTTTTACATCGCATGAAATCAATACCAAACGGAGTCCAAACGCAGCGAAATTTTTTGTGGATTTTTCTGGACTAGAAGACATCCAGTGGGACAAAGAAGTACCAAAGAGGGAGTCCGAGGTGAGCACAAGACACCAGGGCGCGCCTAGAGGCCCAGCCGCGCCCTGGTGGATTGTGCCCACCTCGGTGGCCTCCTGCACCACCTCTTTGCTCTATAAATATCCCGATATTCCATAAACCCTAGGGGAGTCGAAGAAAATCAATTCCAGCCGCCGCAAGTTCTAGAGCCACCAGATCCAATCTAGACACCATCACGGAGGGGTTCATCATGTCCATTGGTGCCTCTCCGATGATGCGTGAGTAGTTCTTTGTAGACCTACGGGTCCGTAGTTAGTAGCTAGATGGCTTCCTCTCTCTCTCTCTCTCTCTCTCTCTCTCTCTCTCTCTCTCTCTTTTGATTCTCAATACAATGGTGTAGCGACCCGACCCAAAATCGGTCAAGTCTCTGTGTAGCTGTACCGTTTCAAGATCATGCTAGCACACACAGTACATTGATGAAAAGATTCAAAGTTCAATCACACCTGAATTTATTACACGATTCTCATATCGAGTCTTTATTACATCATAATAAATTCGGCCAAAGGCCAACTCATGAGAAATAAACTAAATAAAGCTGCGGAAGCATAGACGTATAGCAAGTCCATCCGACTCCATAGGGCGATCGCCAAGCGTAGATCGTAGCCTCACTCCTGGTCGGAAAACTCCTCTACAACATGAGACGTTGCAGCCGTGTAGGTCAACATTTTGAATATACCGGCAAGTCACAGAGAAAGACAATAGTAACAGTGCTAATACCATATGCAATTTGGCTGTGGGGCTCTAAGTTTTATGTTTTTGTGAAAAAGCCAATTTTTTTCCTACAACAAAGGACTTGCTTGCAATTACCACAAAATGTTGGTTGTTAATGAGATGGTTCCGCCAACCAATGTCTCATACCCGAAATTATTAATAACCCATCAATTAATTAATTATGTTCGGTGTTGAGATTTCTGAAATACTCCAATTCCATAGGCTCATTTGTCCGTAACCGGGGATACGGCTAATCGATTAGGTTTTCACTCTGCAGAGTCTTGTGCAATTTACCCGCAAGATTCGTTCCCTCTTTTATGTCCTCGCACTGCCTGTTGTTTGAAGATGGGAAGAACGAAACAGGGTCTTTCGTAGAGTCTCTCTGGGAACTGCCGGTGCCCATCCATGTCCTACCGTTCTTCTACATCTGCTGGCACCGTCCGTCCAGAGTCACACCTAAGGTCAACCCAGCCAGAGCCCATAATGGCTTGCGGCTGCACAGGTAAGCTTCCGGTCAAGGTGTATCCATCCGTCTCTTCGTGGCTGGGTGAAGCTTTCCGCAAGATGTCATGGCGCTTCTCCATGCATCCCGACCATCCACTGGTTGCTCCAGGGTGCCCGTCAACCGTCCTCCACCCAGTAGTGAATTTGAAGTCCATCTTGAGCTTGAAGTCATGGGGTTGTCATCAGCTTGACTCTCACATCTCCCATATGAATCACTCAACCAACCCCGTCTATGAGCATAGCAAAATAAACTACATCGTCCTGGGCAATTGTAACAAGGGGAATTGGGTTCTTCCTACCTCATGATACTACTCAAAACTTAAAATTCTCCTACTGCATGCATGGTGGGGAGGAATAATTCTAATGCAACAAAATCATAAGTATTGTAAAACATGATCAAATGACTTGCCTGACTGACGGTCTTCAAACGCTAGTGACTCGTGATAGCAAGCTTCGCACTCCGGAAATTCTATCGAAGCAAACAATAACCACATAAGCATACAAACATACAATCATATTAACATAACAGCAAGCTAACATAAATCACACAAAAGCCATCAAACCAAAACCAAAGAAAAACTCGAAGAACTCCAAGCCAACAACCAGCAAGAATGAAAATAAAAATTTTCTTTTTCTGTAAATAAAAGTTCACGTTCTAAAACTACAAAAACAAATCTAAAATAAATTATAACAGAGGTAAAATAAAATTTTAAAATAACTAGAACAACAGAAAAGCAGCTAAAAAAACTAGAAAAGCTTGTTTTCGGGTAAAACTATTTTAAAAAAAGACTAAACATACCCAAATAAATTCCTACTGCTAGGCAAGGTCAAAACAAAGCAGTGACAAAAATAAACACTAAAAAAGAATAATCCTAACTCAATTTATAGTAGAAATACTAATCTGACTAAAACTAATATAAAACTATTTTTGCAAGCTTAAACATGGCGAATCTATTTTCTGCAGACTCGAGAAAAAGAATCAACAAAAAATATTAAATAACCTAAGAGATATAGATTTTACAAAATTGGAACTATTCTATTAAAAACAGAAACGAAAATTAAACAAAAAAAAACAACTAAGGCACTAACGGGCCGGAACAGTGAGCGCTCTAAAACTACCTAACGCGCGAGCGATCTTTAACTGAAACGTATACGGGCTAAGTAAAAACAACTGATCGGGCCGGTCTAACTAAACCAGGAACTAAACCGGAAATAAACCGTAAACTAAACCGATCTACTGAAAATGACCTAACCCTTCGCTGATCTAATCTAAGCCGTACATGCGAGATCTAACGGTGGAGGGGAGCTCGGGCTTACAGTGGACGACGGCGACGGACGGAGACGATAGCGGCGGCTCGGGCGTCGGTGGCAGAGGGGCTCCGGTGGTCCGGGGTGACGGCGGTGACGTCAGGGAGATGCGATGGAGCGATGCGGAGGTGGTGGTGGATTTGTTGGAGCTCGGGGACGGCGCGGACGTCGAGGGCGAGGCGAAGGAGAGCCCGATGCTCTGTAGCTCCGGCGGGTGCCGGACGAGCTCGGGGTCGTCGCTGCTGTGGGTAAGAGGGCGGCAGACCATGTCAAAAAGGTGGGAAACGGCGATGGAAGTACGTGGGTGGTAATTGGGGTCGAGGATGTTGGGGAACGTAGTAATTTCAAAAAATTTCCTACGATCACGCAAGACCATGGTGATGGCATAGCAACGAGAGGGGAGAGTGTCCGTCCACGTACCCTCGTAGATCGAAAGCGGAAGCGTTATAACAACGCGGTTGATGTAGTCGTGCGTCTCCACGATCCGACCGATCCAAGCACCGAACGTCACGGCACCTCCGAGTTCTGCACACGTTCAGCTCGATGGCGATCCCGGACTCGATCCAGCAAAGTGTCGGGATGAGTTCCGTCGGACGACGGCGTGGTGACGATGTTGATGCTCCACCGGCGCGGGGCTTCGCCTAAGCTCCGCGACGATATGACTTCTCGGCGCAGGGCTTCTCCTAAGCTCATGACGATATGACCGAAGTGGAATATGGTGGAAGGGGCACCGCACGGCTAAGGAAAGATCCGTAGATCAACTTGTGTGTATTGGGGTGCCCCTGCCCAGATATAAAGGAGACAAGGGGAGGTGGCGGCCCTAGAGGAGGCGACAAGGAGGAGTCCTACTCCCACCGAGTAGGACTCCCCCTCTCCTAGTTGGACTAGGATTGGAGGAGGGAAGAGGAAGGCGCCGCCCCTTCCTTGTCCTATTCGGACTAGAGGGGAGGGGCGCGCAGCCCACCTTGGCCTGCCCTTCCTCTTCTCCCATGGCCCATTAAGGCCCATAGACTTCCGGGGTTCCGTAACCTCCGGTACTCAGAAAATCGATTTCACCGGAACACTTCGAAGTCAAACATAGGCTTCCAATATATCAATCTTTATGTCTCGACCATTTCGAGACTCCTCGTCATGTCCGTGATCACATCCGGGACTCCGAACAACCTTCGGTGCATCAATACTTATAAACTCATTATGAACTGTCATCGAAACGTTAAGCGTGCGGACCCTACGGGTTCGAGAACTATGTAGACATGACCTAGAACCATTCTTGGTCAATAACCAATAGCGGAACCTGGATGCCCATATTGGTTCCTACATATTCTACGAAGATCTTTATCGGTCAAACCGCATAACGACATACGTTGTTCCCTTTGTCATCGGTATGTTACTTACCCGAGATTCGATCGTCGGTATCCAATACCTAGTTCAATCTCGTTACCGGTAAGTCTCTTTACTCGTTCCGTAATACATCATCTCACAACTAACTTATTAGTTGTAATGCTTGCAAGGCTTAGGTGATGTGCATTACCGAGAAGGCCTGGAGTTACCTCTCCGACAATCGGAGTGACAAAACCTAATCTCAAATCGCCAACCCAACAAGTACCTTTGGAGACACCTGTAGTACTCCTTTATAATCACCCGATTCGTTGTGACGTTTGGTAGTACCAAAGTGTTCCTCCGTAAACGGAGTTGCATAATCTCATAGTTATAGGAACATGTATGGGTCATGAAGAAAGCATTAACATACTAAGCGATCAAGCTGTTAAGCTAACGGAATGGGTCATGTCAATCAGATCATTCAACTAATGATGTGACCTTGTTAATCAAATAACAACTCCTTGTTCATGGTTAGGAAACATAACCATCTTTGATTAACAAGCTAGTCCATAGAGAGCATACTAGTGACATCTTGTTTGTCTATATATTCACACATGTATTATGTTTCCGGTTAATACAATTCTAGCATGAATAATAAACATTTATCATGATATAAGGAAATAAATAATAACTTTTATTATTGCCTCTAGGGCATATTTCCTTGAGTCTCCCACTTGCACTAGAGTCAATAATCTAGATTACAAAGTAATGATCCTAACACCCATGGAGTCTTGGTGCTGATCATGTTTTGCTCGTGGAAGAGGCTTAGTCAGCGGTCGCAACATTCAGATCCGTATGTATTTTGCAAATCTCTATGTCTCCCACTTGGACTTGGTCCCGAATGGAATTGAAGCGTCTCTTGATGTGCTTGGTCCTCTTGTGAAATCTGGATTCCTTTGCCAAGGCAATTGCACCAGTATTGTCACGAAGATCTTCATCGGTCCCGATGCACTAGGTATGACACCTAGATCGAAATGAACTCTTTCATCCAGACTCCTTCATTTGCTGCTTCCGAAGCAGCTATGTACTCCGCTTCACATGTAGATCCCGCCACGACGCTTTGTTTAGAACTGCACCAACTGACAGCTCCACCGTTTAATAAAAATACGTATCCGGTTTGCGATTTAGAATCGTCCGGATCGTGTCAAAGCTTGCATCGGCGTAACCATTTACGACTAGCTCTTTGTCACCTCCATATCGAGAAACATATCCTTAGTCCTTTTCGGTATTTCAGGATGTTCTTGACCGCTGTCCATGATCCACTCTGGATTACTTTGGTACCTTCCTGCCAAGCTTACAACTAAGCATACGTCAGTCTGGTACACAGCATTGCATACATGATAGAGCCTATGGCTGAAGCATAGGAACATCTTTCATTTTCTCTCTATCTTCTGCATGTGGTCGGGCATTGAGTCGACTCAATCTTACACCTTATAATACTGGTAAAAACCTTTCTTTGCTGATCCATTTTGAACTTCTTCAAAACTTTATCAAGGTATGTGCTTTGTGAAAGTCCAATTAAGCGTCTTGATCTATCTCTATAGATCTTGATGCCCAATATGTAAGCAGCTTCACCGAGGTCTTTCATTGAAAACTTTTATTCAAGTATCCTTTTATGCTATCCAGAAATTCTATATCATTTCCAATCAATAATATGTCGTCCACATATAATATTAGAAATGCTACAGAGCTCCCACTCACTTTCTTGTAAATACAGCTTCTCCAAAAGTCAGACAAACCCATATGCTTTGATCACACTATCAAAGCGTTTATTCCAACTCCGAGAGGCTTGCACCTGCACCATAAATTGATCGTTGGAGCTTGCACACTTTGTTAGCACCCTTTGGATCGACAAAACCTTCTGGTTGCATCATATACAACTCTTCTTCTAGAAATCCATTCAAGAATGCGGTTTTTACATCCATTTGCCAAATTTCATAATCATAAAATGCGGCAATTGCTAACATGATTCGGACAGACTTAAGCATCGCTACTGGTGAGAAAGTCTCATCGTAGTCAACCCCTTGAACTTGTCGAAAACCTTTTGCAACAAGTCGAGCTTTGTAGACAGTTATATTACCATCGGCGTCAGTCTTCTTCTTAAAGATCCATTTATTTTCAATGGCTTGCCGATCATCGGGCAAGTCAACCAAAGTCCATACTTTGTTCTCATACATGGATCCCATCTCAGATTTCATGGCTTCCAGCCATTTTGCGAATCTGGGCTCACCATCGCTTCTTCATAGTTCGTAGGTTCGCCATGGTCAAGTAACATGACTTCGAATAGGATTACCGTACCACTCTGGTGCGTATTTTACTCTGGTTGACCTCGAGGTTCAAGAGTAACTTGATCTGAAGCTATATGATCATCATCATTAGTTTCTTCACTAATTGGTGTAGTTGTCACGGAACCATTTCTTGTGATGAACTACTTTCCAATAAGGGAGCAGATCTGATTATCTCATCAAGTTCTACTTTCCTCCCACTCACTTCTTTCGAGAGAAACTCCTTCTCTAGAAAGGACCCGAATTTAGCAACGAAAATCTTGCCTTCAGATCTATGATAGAAGGTGTACCCAACAGTCTCCTTTGGGTATCCTATGAAGACACATTTTTCCGATTTGGGTTCGAGCTTATCTGGTTGAAGTTTCTTTACATAAGCATCGCAGCCCCAAACTTTAAGAAACGACAACTTTGGTTTCTTGCCAAACCACAGTTCATAAGGCGTCGTCTCAGCGGATTTTGACGGTGTCCTATTCAACGTGAATGCGGCCGTCTCTAAAGCATAACCCCAAAGCGATAGCGGTAAATCGAAATAGACATCATAGATCGCACCATATCTAGTAAAGTACGATTCGACGTTCGGACACACCATTTCTCTGTGGTGTTCCGGTGGCGTGAGTTGCTAAACTATTCCACATTGTTTCAAATGTAAACCAAACTCGTAACTCAAATATTCTCCTCCACGATCAGATCGTAGAAACTTTATTTTCTTGTTACGATGATTTTCCACTTCACTCTGAAATTCTTTGAACTTTTCAAATGTTTCAGATTTGTGTTTCATTAAGTAGATATACCCATATCTGCTCAAATCATCTGTGAAGGTGAGAAAATAACGATACCGCCAAGTGCTTCAACATTCATTGGACCACAAACATCGGTATGTATGATTTCCAACAAATCAGTTGCTCGCTCCATAGTTCCGAGAACGGCGTTTTGTCATCTTGCCCATGAGGCACGGTTCGCAAGTACCAAGTGATTCATAATCAAGTGATTCGAAGCCCATCAAGATGGAGTTTCTTCATGCGTTTTACACCGATATGACCTAAACGGCAGTGCCACAAATAAGTTGCACTATCATTATCAACTCTGCATCTTTTGGCTTCAACATTATGAATATGTGTATCACTACTTGTCGAGATTCAACAAGAATAGACCATTCTTCAAGGGTGCATGACCATAAAAGATATTACTCATATAAATAGAACAACCATTATTCTCTCGATTTAAATGAATAACCGTCTCGCAATAAACAAGATCCAGATATAATGTTCATGCTCAACGCCGCACCAAATAACAATTATTTAGGTCTAAAACTAATCCGAAGGTAGATGTAGAGGTAGCGTGCCGATCGCGATCATATCGACTTTGGAACCATTTCCAACGCAGCGCGTCGTCACCTCGTCCTTAGCCAATCTTTCGCAATCCGTAGTTCTGTTTGAGTTGCAAATATTAGCAATGAACCAATATCAAATACCTGTACTATGCGGTATTAGTAAGGTACACATCAATAACATGTATATCATATATACCTTTGTTCACCTTGCCATCCTTTTTATCCGCCAAATACTTGGGGAAGTTCCGCTTCAAATGTCCATCGCTTGCAGTAAAACACTCGATTTCAGGCTTAGGTCCAGACTTGGGTTTCTTCTCTTGATCAGCAACTTTCTTGCTGTTCTTTTGAAGTTTCCTTCTTCTTCCCTTTGCCCTTTTCTTGAAACTAGTGGTCTTGCTGACCATCAACACTTGATGCTCTTTCTTGATTTCTACCTCCATGCTTTCAGCATCGCGAAGAGCTCGAGAATTGTCTTAGTCATCCCTTGCATATTATAGTTCATCACGAAGCTCTTGTAGCTTGGTGGCGTGATTGGAGAATTCATCAATGACACTATCATCCGGAAGATTAACTCCCAGCTGAATTAAGTGATTGTTATACCCGGACATTTTGAGTATGTGCTCACCGATGTAACTATTCTCCTCCATCTTGCAGCTATAGAACTTATTGGAGACTTCATATCTCTCAATCCGGGCATTTGCTTGAAATATTAACTTCAACTCTGGAACATCTCATATGCTCCATGACGTTCAAAACGTCGTTGAAGACCCGGTTCTAAGCCGTAAAGCATGGCACACTGAACTATAGAGTAGTCATCAGCTCTGCTTTGCCGACGTTCACAACTTCGGCTCAAGATCTGCAGCAGAACTGTCACCCAGCGGTGCTTCCAGGCGTAATTTTTCGTGCAGCAATGAGGATAATCCTCAAATTACGGACCCAGTCCGTGTAATTGCTACCATCATCTTTCAACTTTGCTTTCTCAAGGAACGCATTAAAATTCAACGGAACAACAAAGACGAGCCATCTATCTACAGAAACATAGACAAGCAAAATACTATCGGTACTAAGTTCATGATAAATTTAAGTTTAATTAATCATATTAAAAACTCCCACTTAGACAGACATCTCTCTAGTCATCTAAGTGATTACGTGATCCAAATCAACTAAACCATGTCCGATCATCACGTGAGATGGAGTAGTTTCAATGGTGAACATCACTATGTTGATCATATCTACTATATGATTCACGCTCGACCTTCGGTCTCGTGTTCCGAGGCCATATCTGTTATATGCTAGGCTCGTCAAGTTTAACTTGAGTATTCGCGTGCAAACTGTTTTGCACCCGTTGTATTTGAGCGTAGAGCCTATCACACCGATCATCACGTGGTGTCTCAAAGACGAAGAACTTTCATAGCGGTGCATACTCGGGAGAACACTTCTTGATAATTTTAGTGAGAGATCATCTTATAATGCTACCGTCAATCAAAGCAAGATAAGATGCATAAAGGATAAACATCACATGCAATCAATATAAGTGATATGATATGGTCATCATCATCTTGTGCTTGTGATCTCCATCGCCAAGCACCGTCATGATCACCATCGTCACCGGCGCGACACCTTGATCTCCATCGTAGCATCGTTGTCGTCTCGCCAACTATTGCTTCTCGACTATCGCTACTCCTTAGTGATAAAGTAAAGCAATTACATGGCGTTGCATTTCATACAATAAGCGACAACCATATGGCTCCTGCCGATTGCCGATAACTCGGTTACAAAACATGATCATCTCATACAATAAAGTATAGCATCACGTCTTGACCATATCACATCACAACATGCCCTGCAAAAACAAGTTAGGCGTCTTCTACTTTGTTGTTGCAAGTTTTACGTGGCTGCTACGGGCTGAGCAAGAACCGTTCTTACCTCGCATCAAAACCACAACGATACTTCGTCAAATAGACTCCGTTTTAACCTTCTCAAGGACCGGGCGTAGCCACACTCGATTCAACTAAAGTGAGAGAGACAGACACCCGCCGGTCACCTTTAAGCAACGAGTGCTCGGGCGGTGAAACCAGTCTCGCGTAAGCGTCGCGTAATGTCGGTCCGGCCGCTTCATCTCACAATACCGCTGAACCAAAGTATGACATGCTGGTAGGCAGTATGACTTGTATCGTCCACAACTCACTTGTGTTCTACTCGTGCACATGACATCAACGCATAAAACCAGGCTCGGATGCCACTGTTGGGGACCTAGGAATTTCAAAAAATTTCCTACGATCACGCAAGACCATGGTGATGGCATAGCAACGAGAGGGAGAGGTCCGTCCCACGTACCCTCGTGGATCGAAAGCGGAAGCGTTATAACAACGCGGTTGATGTAGTCGACGTCTCCACGATCCGACCGATCCAAGCACCGAGCGTCACGGCACCTCCGAGTTCGCACACGTTCAGCTCGATGGCGATCCCGGACTCCGATCCAGCAAAGTGTCGGGATGAGTTCCGTCAACCTGACGGCGTGGTGGCGATGTTGATGCTCCACCGGCGCGGGGCTTCGCCTAAGCTCCGCGACGATATGACTTCTCCGGCGCAGGGCTTCTCCTAAGCTCCGCGACGATATGACCGAAGTGGAATATGGTGGAAGGGGGCACCGCACACGGCTAAGGAAAGATCCGTAGATCAACTTGTGTGTATTGGGGTGCCCCCTGCCCCCGTATATAAAGGAGACAAGGGGGAGGTGGCCGGCCCTAGAGGAGGCGCACCAAGGAGGAGTCCTACTCCCACCGGGAGTAGGACTCCCCCTCTCCTAGTTGGACTAGGATTGGAGGAGGGGGAAGAGGGAAGGGGCGCCGCCCCTTCCTTGTCCTATTCGGACTAGAGGGGAGGGCGCAGCCCACCTTGGCCTGCCCTTCCTCTTCTCCCATGGCCCATTAAGGCCCATAGACTTCCCGGGGTTCGGTAACCTCCGGTACTCCGTAAAATCCGATTTCACCGGAACACTTCGAAGTCAAACATAGGCTTCCAATATATCAATCTTTATGTCTCGACCATTTCGAGACTCCTCGTCATGTCCGTGATCACATCCGGGACTCGAACAACCTTGGTGCATCAATACTTATAAACTCATTATGAACTGTCATCGAAGCGTTAAGCGTGCGGACCCTACGGGTTCGAGAACTATGTAGACATGACCTAGAACCATTCTTGGTCAATAACCAATAGCGGAACCTGGATGCCCATATTGGTTCCTACATATTCTACGAAGATCTTTATCGGTCAAACCGCATAACGACATCGTTGTTCCTTTGTCATCGGTATGTTACTTACCCGAGATTCGATCGTCGGTATCCAATACCTAGTTCAATCTCGTTACGGTAAGTCTCTTTACTCGTTCCGTAATACATCATCTCACAACTAACTTATTAGTTGTAATGCTTGCAAGGCTTAGGTGATGTGCATTACCGAGAAGGCCTCGAGTTACCTCTCCGACAATCGGAGTGACAAAACCTAATCTCGAAATCGCCAACCCAACAAGTACCTTTGGAGACACCTGTAGTACTCCTTTATAATCACCCGATTCGTTGTGGACGTTTGGTAGTACCAAAGTGTTCCTCCGTAAACGGAGTTGCATAATCTCATAGTTATAGGAACATGTATGGGTCATGAAGAAAGCATTAACATACTAAGCGATCAACTGTTAAGCTAACGGAATGGGTCATGTCAATCAGATCATTCAACTAATGATGTGACCTTGTTAATCAAATAACAACTCCTTGTTCATGGTTAGGAAACATAACCATCTTTGATTAACAAGCTAGTCCAGTAGAGGCATACTAGTGACATACTGTTTGTCTATATATTCACACATGTATTATGTTTCCGGTTAATACAATTCTAGCATGAATAATAAACATTTATCATGATATAAGGAAATAAATAATAACTTTTATTATTGCCTCTAGGGCATATTTCCTTCAGAGGAAGTGCTCACCGGAGTCAGAACGGGCGGCGAACTGCGGCGGGAGCAACGAGATCGGAACAGCGAGAGAGCGAGCTATGGTGGGAGTTGTGGCAGGGTTTTGGGGGGTTTCGGATGAGGAGGTTGTGGGCTATTGATAGGACAAAGTCTTGGAGGAGGGGGCGGCTTCGGAGCGCGACCTCGCGAGGATCGAAACCACGGCGGCGCTCTGGACGCGCTCGGGTTTGGCGTGGCGTGCGCGAGGGGAAGAAAGGGGTGGGGCCGGCGCGTCGGTGAGAGAGGGAGAGGAGGGTTCGATCGGGCGACCGAAGCGGAGGCGGCTCGGACGTGTGCCGCGCTGGGCTTGCGGCCTTGGTGCTCGTTGGCCTGCGGCCTTGCTGGCTGGGCCGTCGGCCTGGCCAGCTCGGGTTTTTTTTTTGAATTAAGGCAGAGAGAGATAACTAATTATAGAGAAACCTATAATATTTTTGTATAGGACATATATATATCAATAAAATCAGAAAAATAAATCTTACAGCGTGAACATTTTTTCCAGAGGCAAAACAGAAACAAAACAAAAACATTTTTTGCAAATTCCAAATAAATTTCAAATTTGAATTCAAACCTTTTGGCAATATTTTATTCTGACATTTTTTTGGAGTGTCATGTTTGCTCCTCTCATACTTTTGAAAAAGTACTTGGCAGGTATTTTTGAAATAAATTTCAATTGCCAATTTAAATTCAAATTCAAATAAAACTCAAATGCCTCCGAAATTTTCAAATGCCACACAATTCAAACAAAATGCGTAGATGCTTAACTAATAACTGTAAAACATTCCAAATTGAAAATTTGGGATGTTACAAACCTACCCACCTTAAGATGAATCTCGCCCTCGAGATTCGGGTTGGCTAGCAAATAGGTGCGGGTGGTCTCAGCGGAGATCCTCTTCTCGCTCCCAGGTGGCTTCCTCCTCGGAATGATGACTCCACAGAACCTTGCAAAACTTGATGATCTTGCTGCGGGTAACTCTGTTCGCAGTCTCGAGAATTCTGACGGGTTTCTCCTCATAAGTCAGATCACTATCGAGCTGTATGGCCTCTAGGGGCACTATGTCTCTCAAAGGAATATCGGCCATCTCAGCATGGCATTTCTTCAGCTGGGATACGTGAAAGACATCGTGAACTCCTGACAATCCTTTCGGCAATTCCAGCTTGTATGCAACTTCTCCTCTGCGTTCGAGGATTTTGTAGGGGCCTATAAACCAGGGTGCTAACTTTCCTTTAACACCGAACCTCTTGATTCCTCGAAGTGGGGACACACGGAGGTATGCTCGGTCTCCCGCTTTGTACGTTATTTCCTTGCGTTTACTGTCGGCATAACTCTTCTGCCTCGACTGAGCTATCTTGAGTCTGTCTCGAATCAGCTTGACCTTCTCTTCGGAGTCTCTAATAAGATCGGGACCAAAAAGTCTTCGGTCTCCAACACCATCCGACAACAATGGTGTTCTGCACCTCCTTCCGTATAGAGCTTCAAAAGGGGCCATCTTCAGACTGGTCTGACAGCTGTTATTGTACGAGAACTCGGTGTATGGCAAATTGTCATCCCAGCTAGATCCATAGTCTAGCGCACAGGCTCTCAACATGTCCTCCAGAATTTGGTTGACTCTCTTGGTCTGTCCATCTATCTGCGGATGAAGAGTTGTACTGAACTCGAGCCTCGTACCCAAAGTTTCATGCAACTGATTCCAAAACTTTGAGGTAAATTGCGTTCCTCTATCTGACATGATACTCCTCGGAACTCCATGCAGACATACGATCCTGGTCATGTATATCTTGGCTAACTTGGCGCTGGTATATGTGGTCTTCACGGGAATGAAATGAGCTACCTTGGTCAAGCGATCAACCACTACCCAGATAGAATCATAACCTGAATGGGTCCTCGGTAATCCTGTGATAAAATCCATTCCATTTTCCCATTTCCACTCGGGTGTCGGCAGAGGTTGAAGTGACCCTGCCGGCTTCTGATGTTCCACCTTTACTCGCTGACAAAACATCGCATACTGCTACGTACTCAGCAATATCCTTCTTCATACCTGTCCACCAGAAACTTTCCTTCAAATCCAGATACATCTTGGTGTTGCCTGGGTGAATCGAGTACGGTGAATCATGGGCCTCCTGAAGAATTAACTTCCTAACCTCTAGGTCATTGGGCACATAGACAAGATCCTCAAAACATAAAGTTCTGTGTTCATCCTCACGAAAGCCTTTAGCATTTCCGTTACTCATCTTTTCCTTTATCTCTGCAATTTCCTTGTCCGTCTTCTGGGCTTCACGTATTCTTTCGGTCAAAGTGGACTAAATATCCAGGGTAGCGACATATCCTCTCGGTACTATCTCCTGTCAGAGTTCTCTGAGATCGTCGGCTAATTCCTGAGGTAATCCTCCAGCTATGAGGGTGTTCACATGGCTTTTACGGCTCAAGGCATCAGCTACAACATTTGCCTTCCCTGGGTGATAATGCAATCTCATGTCATAGTCCTTGATCAACTCTAGCCATCTCCTATGTCTGAGGTTCAACTCCTTCTGAGTGAAAATATACTTCAAGCTCTTATGATCCGTGTAAACATCACAACTATTTCCGACAAGGAAATGTCTCCAGGTCTTGAGTGCGTGCACTACGGCTGCTAACTCCAAATCATGTGTGGCATTATTCACCTCGTGAGGTCATAGCTGTCTGGAGGTATAAGCTACAACTTTTCCTTCGTGCATGAGCACTCCTTGACGAGAAGCATCACAATATACCTGGTAATCCTTGTGTATGTCCGGCAAAATGAGCACTGGGGCTGTAACCAGACGTTTCTTCAGCTCCTGAAAACTGGCTTCACAATCCTTGGTCCAAATGTACTTGGCTTCCTTCTTCAACAGCTCAGTCATGGGTTTAGCAATATTGGAGAAATTCTCAATAAATCTCCGATAATATCCTGCAAGTCCGAGAAAACTGCGGATCTCCTTGACAGAGGTGGGGGACTGCCAGTTGGTGATCGATTTAACCTTGGTGGGGTCGACTGCTATTCCTTCTCCTGAAATAACATGTCCGAGGAATCCGACTTCCTTCAGCCAAAATTCATACTTGCTGAACTTGGCATATAACTGATGTTCTCGGAGTTTCTCCAGAACTAGACGCAGATGTTCCTTATGCTCTTCCTCGCTCTTGGAGAAAACTAATATGTCATCGATGAACACCACGACAAACTTGTCTAGATATTCCATAAATACCTTGTTCATCATGCTCATAAAATACGCAGGGGCATTAGTCAATCCGAATGACATGACGGTATACTCATATAAACCATACCTGGTGGTGAAGGCTGTTTTGGGTATATCTTGTTCACAAATCTTCAACTGATGATACCCTGATCAAAGATCGATCTTGGAGAATACCTTGGCTCCAAATAGCTGATCAAATAAATCATTAATCATCGACAGAGGGTACTTGTTCTTGATGGTCACGTCGTTCAATGAACGATAATCCACAACCATTCTCAGGGTTCCATCCTTCTTCTCTACCAAAAGAACTGGGGCTCCCCAAGTTGACGAGCTTGGCCGAATATATCCCTTCTCCAATAGCTCCTTAATTTGCTTCTTGATCTCTTCCAAATCATTCGGGGGCATCCGATAAGGTCTCTTGGATATTGGGGCTGTGCCGGGCAATAAATCAATCAAAAACTCAATGTCTCTGTCCGGTGGCGTTCCTGGTAATTCCTCTGGAAATACATCGCGAAAATCTTGCACGATGGGCACTTCCTCCTGAACAACACCCGTGAGGGAATTCACCCGATTCTTCATCGGTGTGCGTTTGGATACATACTTGATCCTCTTCTGCTCCGGGGTGGTGAGCAAAATCGTCTTGCGGGCATAGTCGATGTTTCCTTCAAACTTTTTCAACCAATCCATGCCTAGGATTACATCCAAACTCTGGGATTCCAATACTATGAGGTCTGCGGGAAAATCATGGTTTCCGATGCTGAGGGTTGAATGACAGCCTAAGCCTGCCGTCATCTCTCCTCCTGGGGAAGTGACCTGAAGCGGGGTTCTAAGGGTTCTAGTGGGCAACCCGTACTTTTCCACAACTACCCTTGATATGAATGAATGCGTTGCACCGGAATCAAAGAGTACCAATACTGGACGTGAATTTAATAAAAACTTACCAACCACAGTTTCTGGCTGATCATAGACGTCCTCCACGTCAATGTGATTCACCTAAGCACGAGGAAAAGGGTTGGGCTTCTTTGCTGAGCTTCCATTGCCGTTGCCGTTTCCATTCCTTTGCTTGGCCTCCGGACAATCGGTGGAATAGTGTCCTGTCTTCTAGCACTTTAAACAGGTGATGTGACTCAGATCCTTCTGAGCCGGAGCGGGACGGTGCTGGTCGCCATTGCCTCCATTGCCTGACTTGGAGTTGTTGTTGTGGTTGCGATTGTTCCCATTCCCTCCATGGTTATGTCCTCCTTGATTATGTCCTCCATGGGTGTGATGGGTATGTCCTCCCGAGAATGGGGCATAGCGGGGCTTCTGCTGAGCTCCGGAGTTGTACTTTCCCTGGCCATATTTCCGCTTGCGGCTATCAATCTTTTGCTGCTTGCCTTCAAGTATGGTGGCCTTGTCTACAAGCTCCTAGTAGTTGTCGAAGGTAGCCACCATTAGCTGCATTCCCAGCTCATCATTGAGTCCCTCGAGAAACTTCTCCTGCTTTGCGGCATCTGTGGCCACATCATCTGGGGCATAGCGAGATAATTTGCTGAACTCATCCACATACTGCCCCACAGTACGGTTTCCCTGGTGTAAGTTGTGGAACTCACGCTTCTTCATACTCATGGCTCCAGCCGAGACATGAGCGGTGCGGAAAGCCTGCTGGAACTGATCCCATGTCATGGTGGCGACCGGATAAGTGGCGGTGTAGTTCTCCCACCAAGAGGCTGCAGGTCCATCAAGCTGATGTGCGGCAAAGCGCACCTTCTCTGCATTTGTGCATCCAACAGTGGCTAACTCCCTTCCGACCTTGCGGAGCCAATCATCGGCCACGATCGGCTCAGTACTGCTAGAGAACACTGGCGTATTCAACCTTAGGAAGCGGGTCAAGTTTTCAACGGGGGGTGGTCGTTGTTGTTGTTGTTGTTGGATGAGCATCTGCATCAGGGCATTCTGCTGCTGGATCAGCTGGGTGAGCTCCGGCGAAAAGTTGAAACCGGGGTCACGTCTCGGAGGCATCTGGTGTTTTGGAGTGGATGAGAAATTAGAATAGAACAAGGGTCTAATGAGAAAATAGCACTACCCATATGAATGCACAATCATAATCACACCAATCATTTATTCATTCAACTCAAACAAGGTTCAATCTCGGATTACAAAATCTCACGACTCGGAAATAACGGCCTAACTGATCGACGAAAGATAAAAAAACATGGCGGTCGACTAAATGTCTTCATCAATTATCCTTGCGTCCTCCGGTGCGGCGTCCTCTGGTGCGTCGTCCTCTGGTGCGGCGCCGCCTCTTGCGGCTTCCTTTGGTGGAGCTCTCTTCATAATCATGGTCATTGCTCATGAGGGGTCCATCGTCTCCACTCGGGAAAAGGTCTTCTCCCAGGTCCATCTTCTCCTCCAGTGTGGCAATATATTTATCCCGGTCCTCGATTCTATCCATAAAATCCTTGACTTCTTCTTCATGTTCAAGGAAGTCCGCGCGTGCCTTCTCCTCCGGCCCAGCCACGGAACAACATCCTCCCGTACCTTCGAGTTTCAGTAGCGTCTGATTTCCGGTTCTGATGAGACTCTCCAAGTCTTGGACATATGAAACAATGGGTCGTCCTCTACGGTATGGATGATATCCCCATTCCTAGCTCTGCGAGAAATCATGGCGAGGTCTGATAGGTCGAGCTCGGCCCTGTACTCTTCTCGGAGATGTCCAAGTGCACGATAAATTGCCATGTCTCTTCCGAGGATCCAAGTGAAATCGGTAAACTCAAAGTCAATGGGCTCTGAATGTCCTCCGAAGGTCCTCCCTGGAATGTGCACCTTAATCCTATAGCGGGTATCCGTCAGAAGTGCATTGGTAGGCTTCCCGGTGATTGAGGGCAGAGCAATCTTCAGCTTCTTCACGATCTGAACCAGCTTCTTGCCGAGAAGCATCGTCTCATCTGGCTAGCAAAACTCTGGTAGCAGAACTGGAGTGAACTCGGTGGCCATCTAGAATGTTGAAAATCGGAGAGAAGTCAGAAATGAACAGGGGAGAATTACGGAATGATAAGGACATAAAATAAAATAGTCTCTTCCTATGGCTTTCCGATCCTAGGGGTTACGTCCTACGGTCAACGTGTGCTCTGAATACCATCTCTGTAGCGACCCGACCCGAAATTGGTCAAGTCTCTGTGTAGCTGTACCATCCCAAGATCATGCTAGCACACACAGTACATTGATGAAAAGATTCAAAGTTCAATCACACCTGAATTTATTACACGATTCTCATATCGAGCCTTCATTAAATCATAATAAATTCGGCCGAAGGCCAACTCATGAGAAATAAACTAAATAAAGCTGCGGAAGCGTAGACGAATAGCGAGTCCATCCGACTCCATAGGGCAATCGCCAAGCGTAGATCGTAGCCTCACTCCTGGTCGAAAAAACTCCTCTGCAACATGAGACGTTGCAGCCGTGGAGGTCAGCATTTTGAATATGCCGGCAAGTCACAGAGAAAGACAATAATAACAATGCTAATGCTATATGCAATTTGGCTGTGGGGCTCTAAGTTTTATGCTGTTGCGATAAAGCCAGTTTTTTTCCTACAACAAAGGACTTGCTTGCAATTACTACAAAATGTTGGTTGTTAATGAGATGGTTCCGCCAACCAATGTCTCATACCCGAAATTATTAATAACCCATCAATTAATTAATTATGTTAAGTGTTGTGATTTCCGAAATACTCCAATTCCAGAGGCTCATTTGCCCGTAGCCGGGGACACGACTAATCGATTAGGTTTTCACTCTGCAGAGTCTTGTGCATTTTTTGAATTAAAGCAGAGAGGGAAAATACAATATAGAGAAAGACATATTATTTTTATATAGGACATATATATTTCAATAAAATCAGAAAATTAAATCTTACAGCATGAACATTTTTTCCAGAGGCAAAACAGAAACAGAACAAAAACATTTTCTGCAAATTCCAAATAAATTTCAAATTTGAATTCAAACCTTTTGGCAATATTTTATTCTGACAATTTTTTTGGAGTGTCATGTTTGCTCCTCTCATACTTTTGAACACTTGTCAGGTATTTTTGAAATAAATTTCAATTGCCAATTCAAATTCAAATTCAAATAAAACTCAAGTGCCTCCGAAATTTTAAAATGCCACACAATTCAAAAAAAATGCATAGATGCTTAAGTAATAGTTGTAAAACATTCCAAATTGAAAATTTGGGATGTTACAAATGGTCTCTTGGAGATCCATGTGATGTAACTTTTTTTGCGGTGTGTTTATTGGGATCCGATGAACTTTGCGTTTATGATTAGATCTATCTTTTTTCCATGAAAGTTATTTGATTCTTCTTTGATCTCTTATATGCATGATTTTTTATAGTCTCGTATTTCTTCTCCGATATTTGGGTTTTGTTTGGCCAACTTGATCTATTTATCTTGCAATGGGAAGAGGTGCTTTGTGACGGGTTCGATCTTACGGTGCTTGATCCCTATGACAGAAGGGGAACCGACACGTATGTATTGTTTCTATTAAGGATAACAAGATGGGGTCTATTTCTACATAAATAGATCTTGTCTACATCATGTCATCATTCTTATTGCATTACTCCGTTTTTCCATGAACTTAATACACTAGATGCATGATGGATATCAGTCGATGTGTGGAGTAATAGTAGTAGATGGAGGAAGGAGTCGGTCTACTAATCTTGGATGTGATGCCTATATAATGATCATTGTCTGGATATCGTCATGATTATTTGAAGTTTTATCAATTGGCCAACAATAATTTGTTTTACCCACCGTTTGCTATTTTTCTCGAGAGAAGCCACTACTGAAATCTATGGCCCCCCGGGTCTCTTCTTTATTATATTTGCCTTCACGATCTATTTTTATTTGCTTTTATTTTCAGATCTATTAAACCAAAAATACAAAAAAACCTTGCTGCACTTTATTTTATTTGGCGATCTATCTATCAATTTATTACAACTTTCTCACATCCACTTGCCAATTTCTGGCGCCGTTACCCGAAAGGGATTGACAACCCCTTTAGCACGTCGGGTTGCGAGTATTTGTTATTTGTGTGCAAGTGTTGTTTATGTAGTGTTGCTTGGTTCTCCTACTGGTTCGCTAACTTGGTCTCATCACCGAGGGAAATACCTACTGTTGCTGTGCTGCATCATCCCTTCCTTTTTTGGGAAATACCGACGTAGTTCTAGCAGACATCAATGTGTTCCACAATCCTTCCGTCAAATTTCTGTCCGAGTAAGATCTTGTCATACCTGACCCGAAGGCACAACTGGTGGCAAATGTTCATGCTATACCAGATTGGACGACTCCTTATTTGGCTTAATTTGACTCGCTGCGAGGTCCTTGAGGATGAACTCATTGCTCGTCAGATCGTTCGACGCTCCAAATCGATGACTATTATTGTCAACGGTGAGTTGCACAGAAGAAGCATCACAAGTGGTTTTCAATGATGTGTTTCCCTTAATGAAGGACGAGATATCCTCAATGAAATCCACTCTGGTGATTGTGGTCATCATGCTAGCTCAAGATCCCTGGCAGCGAAGTTGTTTCGACACAGTTTTTATTGGCTCACGGCTCATGCATATGCTGAGGATATTGTGTGCAAGTGTGATGGATGCCAGAAGTTTGCACATCAAGTTCATGTTCTTGCTCAAGAACTTTGGGTGATCCCAATCACATGGTCGTTCGCTGTCTGGGGGCTTGATATGGTTGGCCCGTTCAAGTGATCCAAGGACAAGAAGACCCACCTTTTGGTTGCTGTTGATAAATTTACTAAGTGGGTTGAAGCAGAGCCAATAAGCAACTGTGATGCAGGCACAACAGTTCAGTTCTGGAAGAAGTTGATATTTCGCTTTGGTTATCCGCACAACATCATCACTGATATTTTAACTAACTTGTCCAAGGGAGCTATGAAACAATTTTGTCAACGAGAGCATATCCAGCTTGATGTAGCATTAGCAGCACATCCTCAGTCCAATGGGTAAGCAGAACGCGCCAACCAGGAGATTTTACGAGGTATCAAGCCAAGGCTCATGGTTCCTCTACATCATACTCCGGGTTGTTGGGTTGAGGAGCTCCCCTCCGTCCTTTGGAGCATGCCGACTACTCCCAACAGATCAATAGGGTATACGCCTTTCTTCATTGTTTATGGTGCAAAAGTTGTATTACCAAGTGATACTTGTCATGATTCCTGAGCAAGCTTGACAAGACTCTCTTGATGCCCTGGAGGAGGAATGTGACTTTGCTGCAGCACGATCTACTATATATCAACAAGACCTACGTCGCTATCATAGCCATAGAGTTCGCGACCGTACTCTCCAGTAGGGCGACTTAGTGCTCCGGTTGATACAAGAATAAGTTGCTATGCATAACTCTCACCTCCTTGGGAAGGACCCTTTGTTGTCAGCAAGAATCTTAACAACGAGTCATATTACCTGGTTGATATACGTGAGCGTGATAAACCACATACATCGGAGGAGGAGACCAACCGACCTTGGAATATTGCTCATCTTCGTCCTTATTACACTTAGAGCCACTGGTTCCAGTTTTTGTACGTACCTTTGTATATGTGTGTGTGTGTGTGTGTGTGTGTGTATATATATATATATATATATATATATATATATATATATATATATATATATATATATATATATATATATATATATATATATATATATATTAATAAAGCCGGCATCCCGAAACTCGGGGCCTCTGTCGTTTCATCCCGTATATTGTGCATTAGTCTTTATTTTTTGATCATAGGCCACTTGGGGGCTTCCAACTCATTGAGTTTAGCTATTAACATCCCTCTTGTCTAGGCATATGCCATTATGAATCTTGGTTAAACCTATTTGTTTGCTTGATGCTCATCTGCCAAGATGACCCGGCGTCCTCTTGACAGTCAATCTATTATGACCCTAAACTTTTCAAAGTTAAAACGCCGGCCTATGTCATGTGAGAGCCAGCTTATAGAGAGCTAGGATAAACCAAGGGGCTATCATGCCAACTTCATTGAGGCAAGACTCGTGCCTCGAAAGCCCTACTTTTTTGTCGTGCCTCGAAAGCTTGTTAACAATTATCTTTATCTATATTTAAACTTCTGTTTTACAGGATTATTTTCTCCTAGATCAAACATTATATTGACAATAAGTCACCAGGTCAACCATACACCGACTTATTTTGATCAACATTGAGCTCTCAGCGATCATGAGTCGCCCGCTTCAATATGACACCGGGTTATCATCTATTTTTAAATGGCCAAGTGTCAAAAGTACTGACTAGATGTCCCAAATTATCAAGTATTGCTCGTTAATACGAGTAGAGACAAAACACAAGCATAAGGAAATCGGGCAGGTTACCAAAATACCACACCAGCTCAAGTATATTTTTCAAAATTGTTAAGCACACGACATTGCAAATGAAGCACATTATTGCACTACCCTATTACATAGCCACAGCTGGGCTCAATATGTCAACAAAGTTTTTTAGGAGTCATCTACTCCTGTACGCCGGCTCCTGTGCCCTTGAGGTTGTCGCTGTCCGGGTTGACACCTTCTTGGCAGATTCCAGCATTCGATGATTCGGGTTATCCCGCGCCGGCTCTTCCTCTTCTCTGATCTAAAGGTTGTTCAGATCTCAGTCGATAGTTGTTAATGCTTGGAAGACGGCATCAGCTTGTATTATAATTGATGAGTCAACATCAGGAGCAAATATATGCTTACGCCACGTAGGAGTTAAGTCAAACGGCTCAAAGGTCCGCGGGCTAGTCCATGAATTCTCCTCGTCATAAGCAGGCTGATATTTTCTCAAGTCAAGATCTCTAACAAGTTGACTCACCAGGATGCAAGTTTCCTTTACGCAACGAGCATAGTCTGATGCAGAAAATTGACTCCGGTCAACGTTAAATTCACGAAACCCACCAGGCATTTCAGCTGGATCCATCTCTGGCAAGTAAACTTTTGCTCGACTTAGCGACATCATTCTACCAGCTCGGGCGGCTGATCTCTTCCACTATTCAATTTTTTTGGGGATGGTCAAAAGTTGTTTCAGCACATCTCTTATAAATTGCGGTGGTTCTTTCCCACCCCTCACAACCATGATGGTAAATAAGCTCCCTGCATACATGATACGTCCATTTTGCATCATGCTTTTATATTGACATTTATTGCATTATGGGCTGTTATTACACATTATATCACTATACTTATGCGTTTTCTCTCTTATTTTATAAGGTTTACAAGAAGAGGGAGAAAGCCAGTAGCTGGAATTCTGGACTGGAAAAGGAGCAAATATTAGAGACCTATTCTGCACAACTCCAAAAGTCCTGAAACTTCACGGAGGATGTTTTTGGAATATATAAAAAATATTGGGCAAAGAAAGTCCCAGAGGGGGCCACTATCCAGCCACAAGGGTGGGAGGCGCGCCCTACCCCCTGGGCACGCCCCTCGACCAATTGTGGCCCCCCTGGCAGGCCTCCAGTGCCCATGTTTGGCTATATGGTGTCTTTTACCCTGGAAAAAAAATCAAATGGAAGCTTTCGGGATGAAGCGTCGCCGTCTCGAGGCGGAACCTGGGCAAATGGAATCATTGCCATTGTCATCACCATCGATCCTGTCATCGAGATGGGGTTAATCTCCATCAACATATTCACCAGCACCATCTCCTCTCAAACCCTTGTTCATCTCTTTTATTCGATCTTGGTCCCAAAACCTTAGATTGGTACCTGTGGGTTGCTAGTAGTGTTGATTACTCCTTGTAGTTGATGCTAGTTGGTTTATTCGATGGAAGATCATATGTTCAGATCCTTAATGATAATTAATACTCCTCTGAATATGATTATGAATATGCTTTGTGAGTAGTTACATTTGTTCCCGAGGACATGGGAGAAGTCTTGTTATAAGCAATCATGTGAATTTGGTATTCGTTCGATATTTTTATGAGATGTATGTTGTCTTTCCTCTAGTGGTGTTATGTGAACATCGACTACATGACACTTCACCATTATTTGGGCCTAGGGGAAGGCATTGGGAAGTAATAAGTAGATGATGGGTTGCTAGAGTGACAGAAAGCTTAAACCCTAGTTTATGCGTTGCTTCGTAAGGGGCTGATTTGGATCCATAGGTTTCATGTTATGGTTAGGCTTACTTTAATTCTTCTTTCGTAGTTGCGGATGCTTGCGAGAGGGGTTAATCATAAGTGGGAGGCTTGTCCAAGGAAGGTCAGCACCCAAGCACCAGTCCACCCACATATCAAATTATCAAAGTAACGACCGGAAATCATGTGAGCATGATGAAAACTAACTTGACAATAATTCCCATGTGTCCTCAGGAGCGATTTGCTTTATATAAGAGTTCGTCCAGGCTTGTCCTTTGCTACAAAAAGGATTGGGCCACCTTGCTGCACCTTAGTTACTTTTGTTACTTGTTACTTGTTACGATTTATCTTATCACACAACTATCACTACTACAGGTTGCTGCTAACGCGACACTACAATCAAAGACCCTTCGACCAAACTGTGTACAATGCCATAATCGCAAACGGTGGTGTAAAATAACCGTCAAAAAAGGTGCAAAATGTTTTCGGTGGAGGATTCATCAAACATGGTTCAGATTTTAGTTGCGTGTGCAATGCAGG
Organism: Aegilops longissima; assembly: GCA_021605205.1. NCBI lineage: Eukaryota > Viridiplantae > Streptophyta > Magnoliopsida > Poales > Poaceae > Aegilops > Aegilops longissima. The sequence goes on along the minus strand of CM038682.1, from coordinate 254,990,757 downwards.
GCATACGGTTCAGCTCAATTAACTGTTTGCGATGAGGAGGAACAAAAGAAACGGGCAGCCAGATGAAGGTGTGTGTGATATACAGAATACAGTTCACTCGGATGAACTGTTTGTGATTAGGCAACACAAAAGAAATGGGCAGCCAGATGAAGGTGTGTGCGATATACGTCATGCGGTTCACTCGGATGAACTGTTTGCGTTGAAACAAGAGAACAGAAACGGTTCAATATAACAAGATGTGTGTGATACGCGGCAAACAGGTCTGTAATCAGAAATGTGTGCGAAGACCGATAATAGCATAGACGATTGCTTCTAATAAGACGTACTATGTGATATGCTCTATCTACACAACATCTATTGTCCATTGGGGGACGGGCGGTCATCCGGATACGCCATAAGGATGCGAAGAGCCATCCTATCAGCAAGGACTAGCTGTTCCCAGTAGCTCATGTAAGAAAACTCTCAAGTTAAGTGTGCTCAGGCTGGAGCAGCAATCAGATGGGTGACTGGATGGGAAGTTGTGTTGATGTTAAATTAACTCATAGGATGGGTCATATCTGTCAAATTAAATGACTGATACGACCCATCCCATGAGTTAATTTAACCTTGAGGTCCTTGTTTTTTTAACACGTGTTAAAGCAGGTCTACCGCATTACTTTTTGACAATGTGCGATACGTGGCATACAGTTGATCCATCCGACCTGTTTGTGATGGAATAGGCCGCATGTGTTGTGGGAAAACACTTGCCAGTATTCAACCGTTTGGGATTGATAAATTCATCACCGACGGGTTCCCTAGTGTGGTCCGTGTTCATCTGATCATCATCTACTTCTTGTGCTAGCTCGATGTTCCTTCTGTGCTAAGTTTCCATTAATTGATGGCGTTTTATGAACACGTCACCGTTTCCTGCCATTTTCTCACCTATTTCCCGCCACCCAGTGATATTGCTCATAGGTGGCGCACGATGCACGGAGGCGACAAGCACAACCTGTAGCACATCCACCTTTTCCAAGAATGCCAACCCACCAAAGCTCCGCCTCTGCCATCAACCTTGTCGACGAGGAAATCGAGCAGGCGCCATGGCCCGTCGAGGCTGAGGCGCTCCCCGGCAACGCGATGGATGACACCGTGACGCGTGTCATCGCCAGGGTTGAGCAGAACTTTGGCGCATGGCGCTTGAGCGTCGTGGATCAAGATAGGCATGTCAGCACCGACAGGCTGCAGCTCGCCGCACAACATGATCGATGGCACGCCGCAGAGCAATCTAGGCGTCCGAGCCGATAGGCTGCGGCTCGCCGCACGGCGAGACCGTTGGAGCGCCGCAGAGCGAGAGGCGCGGTGCGCCGCACAGCAAGAGCGGATCCATCGGCGCTTGCCTGCTGTCGACATGGCATCGCAGCTGGATACATGTCCCTTCAGTACCCCGATTCCTCGCCAAGAGTGGGCAGAGGCCCTCAGCATCATACTTGCACCAGAGGCCGACCGTGTCGTACTTGCACTGGACACCCGCTGCGCTGTTCGCATGGGTGCCGCCGTTCGCCTTGTTCGCGGCCCGCTGGATGGCAACGCGCTGGTCCGTAGGCTCGACCACCTCCTTGGACCAGGTGTCCACCTGGGCGCAGTAGAGGAACATGGCCGTCACATCCTCGAGCTGGTGATCTCCAATGAAATAGCCAACTTGGATCTCGAGATCGCGCTCCAGATGTACCGCGATCGTGTTGACCTCTTGGACGAACGCCTGCACGAGTTCAGGCAGAGTCAAGAGCTACCGTAGGTAAGGGCTGCTGGTCATGGTCTCATGGACGCGTTTTATTTTGAAAAGTCGTTTCGACGTGGATAGCTATGTATTCACAACAATCATAGTATTGCTCTGTTTATTGCTCTGTTTCAATGTGTGTACTCTGTTTTCCATTCTTATATGTTCTGTTTCAATGTGTGTATATACACTTTCCATTTTGTATATGTGGATGATAACAGCTAGATTCGAATTAGTATACAAAAGCAGATCGAAAATGGAATTCATAATATATATATATTAATTGTTCATTAGTTCATCACAGAATATATATATATATATATATATATAAAACATCATTACACATACATGATGATACTTAACTACTAGGTATAATGCATAAAATTGAAAACGAACAATACTAAAACTAATAATCCCTCCTGGGGCCAGTATTCCGGCAGCCCCTCGACAGCAGCTCCCTGGTGCGCGGCGTCTTCCCAGTGCGGAGGCAGTACTCCGCCTCCTCCGCCACGCAATGCTTGATGTACCGATCTGCCTCTTGTTGGCGGACGCGCGCGACTGATCTTTCCATTTTGTTGGGCGCCCACCGGAGCTCCTCGTCAGTGGCACGCTGGAGCTTATCGGCCCACCTCCACGCAGCGACGAGGCGCCCAGCGCCTATGACCTTCTTTGCGAAGTACCCGTCTTCGTACACCTCCTCGGCACGATGACGCCCCCGCCCCCAAAGCTCCACCACCTCCTTTTTCCAGGTGGCATCATGGGCTTCACAGGCCGCCTGGTACCTGGCTTCCTCCTCTGCCCATCTCCTTCTTGAACGCCACTTGCCTGGCTTTCTCAGCCGGCGGCAGCGACTTCCACAGACAAAGATTGTACTGGCCCCAAAACCAATCCAAAGTTGGGGGGTCCGGCGCAACCTCGTCAGGAAGCGCGTAGGGGTCCTCGTCGCTGCTAATCGAGTGAGCGTCCTCGGGGGGCAGCAACTCCTCGTCGGCGCGTGGGTAGACCGGCGGCGCCATGGCAGAGATTTGAGAGAGAGAGAGAGAGAGAGAGAGAGAGAGGGCGAGCGAGGGGAGGATGTAGATGAGAATGCAAGCGGGACAAGGTGAGCAAGGTAGTATTTATTGGTGGCCGGAATCTAGATCGACGGGGACAGTACACATGCCGGTCTCCAGAATTTACAAGTACTGTAGTTTGAATTACACACGATTATTCCCGCAGGAAAATCCGTGTGTGAACATAATAGCCGACGGTTTCCAATACAGAACCGTGTCTGATTAATGATCCCCGCCACTCACCTATCAAACCTCGAGCCGCGAGATAGAGTGCCAATCGTGTGGGGGCCGGTTGTCTTGCCAGATCTTTACATTTTCTTTTTTGAACACCAGATATTTACATCGTTTGATGATTTTTAACTCGCACACATGTACACAAAAATATGATTTTTCAAACCGTTATGGTTAGGCGTTGCATGTAGATGTAGTTCAAATTTGAATTACGGTCATGAAATGGTTAGAAAATCACTTAAATGTCTTTAAAAGGTCAAATGGCCTCTGAAAATTTCCAAATTTTCAAATGACAGTTATATTAGTGCACGTTAAACATAGAAAAAATTTTGAAGGCCGTAAGAGGAAGCTATCTCCCGTTCGCCATCAAACTTGCATTGTTCCCTCTCGGAACCACGAACCTTCTAGTGGGTTGCTCTGGTTTGTGAGGGGTGTGTGTCCAAACTTTCGTCAAACAGGCCAATTTTTTTACCACATCATCTTGGTGGCATGGCATTAAATCAAGCAAGGTTTCATGTTTTTCTAATAATTTTTTATTTTTTTGGAATTAAAATGCCATGGCACTCCATGCATATGCCCATGCCTTGAGACCAATATGTTTGAAAATTCCTTCTAATTTACTGCACATGGAATTAACTCGCACACAAGTAAACAAAAATATGATTTTTTTTTCAAACCGTTTTGGTCAGGCGTCGCATGTAGATGTAGTTCAAATTTGAATTACGGTCATTAAATTGTTAGAAAATCACTTAAATGTCTTTAAAAGGTCAAATGACCCCTGAAATGTTCCAAATTTTCACACGACAGTTGTATTAGTGCACGTTAAATGTAGAAAAAAAATTGAAGGCCGTAAGAGGAAGCTATCTCCCGTTCATCATCAAACATGCATTGTTCCCTCTCGGAACCACGAGCCTTCTAGTGAGTTGCTCCGGTTTTTGAGGGGTGTATGTCCAAACTTTCGTCAGACATGCAAATTTCTTTACCACATCATCTTGGTGGCATGACACTACATCAACAAAGGTTTCATGTGGTTCTGATTTTTTTTATTTTTTCGAATTAAAACGCCATGTCACTCCATGCATACATATGCATGTGTCCATGTCGTGAGACAAATATGTTTGAAAATTCCTTCTAGTTTACTGCACATGGAATTAACTCGCACACAAGTACACAAATATGATTTTTCAAACCGTTTTGGTTAGGCATTGCATGTAAATGTAGTTCAAATTTGAATTACGGTCATTAAATGGCTAGAAAATAACTTAAATGTCTTTAAAAGGTAAAATGACCCCTAGAATTTTCAAAAATTTCACATTATAGTTCTACTAGTGCATGTTAGACGTAGAAAAAAAATTGAAGGCCGTAAGAGGAAGCTATCTCCCGTTCGTCATCAAACATGCATTGTTACCTCTCGGAACCACGAGCCTTCTAGTGAGTTGCTCCATTTTGTGAGGTGTGTGTGTCCAAACTTTCATCAAACATGCCAATTTTTTTACCACATCATCTTGGTGGCATGACATTACATCAACCAAGGTTTCATGTGTTTCTGATTTTTTTATTTTTTGGAATTAAAATGCAATGTCACTCCATGCTTAATTGTGTCATAGCCGTTAGACCAATATGTTTGAAAATTTCTTCCAATTTACTGCACATAGAACTAAATCGCACACAAGTACACGAAATATGAGTTTTCAAACCGTTATGGTTAGCTGTTGCATGTACATGTAGTTCAAATTTCAATTACGGTCATTAAATTGCTAGAAAATCACTTAAATGTCTTAAAAGGTCAAATGACCCCTGAAATTTTCCAAAATTTGACATGGCAGTTGTATTAGTACTACAAAATTTCTCGTTCATTTAAAACACCATCCGTTGCCACGTACTCCAGTTTCGTCTTTCGCAGCTAATAAAAAATATCTACAACATCACACACACTTGTTTTCTAGGAACCGTTTGTGATGAAAATATCTGGGTCTATTTAAGTCTCCCTCCTTAAGCTTCCCTGGCTTGTCCGCTCCAGTGCCGGCAACCCCCGAATCCATGAATCCCGATCCCCATTCCCGCACCCCCTTCTTGCAAAGATGATGCCGTGGAAACGCTTCGTGAAGGCCCGTACGATGGCCACGTCCCCCCGAGCACGGCCGCCTACGCCGAGAGTGCCGCCGCATCCGCATTGAGCATGGCCGCTTCCACTGAGAGGGCGTCTGCGGCGGCCGACAGGGCAGCTACAGTAGCCGAGACGGCTGCAAACGCTGAGAGCGCTCGAGCTGTCGTCCGTGCCGCCGATGTCGCCCTGGCCCGGGTCGAGGACATCCAAGCCAAGATCGAGGATGCACACGCCAAGATATTCTAGGACACCTCAGACTCCAGCATGCAACCCACGTCTGAAAAGGCGGCGTTGGCCATGGAGCACCTGCTTTCTCATGAGGTCGTCGAGCAGGAGCTGGAGATACAGGAGGCGGCGGAGATCGAGGAGCGCCGGGAGGAGGCGTTGCGCGTGGCCTAGGTCGAGGTAGAGAAGAGTCTGTCCGTCGAGGAATCGACGATGGATACCAACACGAGCTCTGGCGTAGCCACTACTACGACTACTACAACCTTGAGGGCGGCGCCGAGGACGAGGATGCGATCAACTTCAGCAGGGGGGACGCGGAGTCGACCAACGGTGGCATGCCACCAGGACAAGTCATCGTCGTCTCATCTCACACCGGCGATGCATAGGCCGGCGCGGCGGCGGATTTGTTAAAGTTATGCGTACTTAGGCTTTGTTTTTAATGCTGGTCTTTTCTTAGAGCAATGTTTAGGTCAAATGGCTCTGTTTAATTACTAAAATTGCTCGATTCAGTAAGTGTGGTCTGTCTGTTGTACGCTCTTTTGTGTGCCCAAATTAGCAAGCGATGTTAAATTATGCAATGACGTACCCGGGGAAATTTCCACCAAAATTTGAATTATCAAACTCATCCCATACGCGTAAAGCAGAAGAATCATTTGCGATGCACACAATCGTTCAAAGTGAATGGTCCAGCGGCACCGCACGCAAAGTTTCCCTCCACATTTCCAAAATTTTGGCCTACCGCCAAAATATCTATCCCCACCCCCTTTTCTCCCTGACCACAAGTCACATCTCCCCTGTTTCCTCCTTCCTTCCTTCCTTGCTAAGCTAGAGCCGCTTCCTCGCTCTCACCGTCTCGCATCCTACTGCCGGGGTCGCCGTGGTCTTCTTCAAAGACCTCTCCAGCGGTTCCTCCTCCGGCGACGACTCCTTCACCACCTGGGTATGCCTCTCTTCTCTCTCTCGGGCTATGACTTGGAATGAAGGATTTTTACTCGGCGAGCGATTTGAGTCATTTCTTCCTCTTGTAGCTCCCTAGGACCATCAGTGGCAACGAATGGAGCGGGGTGGCTGAAGATCTATCTGCTCGTTGTCACCATCAATCTCCATGCATGAAGCTAGTTGCGTTTGATTCTGTGGACAGTGGGAGGAAGTTTCTGGCATGTGCAGAGAAGGTTAGACCCTCTTTCGTTGTTACAAATCATTTGTTAGATGTGATTCAGACACTATCACAGTCCCAAACCATTCATACCACACCTTCAACCAAACGCATCCTAAGATAGTGTCACGGTTTGTACCTACTATCTTAAATTGTTGCCATCTCATCAGCAGTGTCATTAGAAAATTATTTGGCACTGCTTCAGCAGTTTGAGCAGCCAACTTTGGTCCACACATCCGAGCAGCCAAGCAGTAAAATACTAAATCTTTATGGCACGAAGGAACTGGGCATCGGAGCAACTACGTGCTCCGGAGTCCGGGTCCCTGATTTATTTCCGTTGCATCGGCTCGCCAATGGAGTGCACTGGTGCGAGATGTAGCAACAATTGTCTTTATCCCAGTTTTGGCATACATAGTGGACACTATTAGTTCTATGTTACTAAATTTGTGCATGTACACGCCTGTTAGTATCAATTTGCTATCATCCAAACACTGTCACTATGTTGTTTTAGTTATATGTACCATCCTCATAAAATGTTCAATTTGTTATTTATTGTACATGAGTAAGAACTTGTAGCATCGTTGTAGTTAATTATAGCTTCTGATGTTCCAGAATTTGGTTGTTGTCTCAGTATCAATTATTTCATTTGTACATTGATCTTTTTGAGAAGATATGTCATAATTAACATGTTTCTTCGGTTTTTCAAAATAAGCATTGGTGATTTTCTATGTTTCTATAAACCCATTTCCCCTACAATTGTTACTGATCTAGTTTTAAATATTATAGGATGAACGGAAGTGTTCTTACTTGGAGTGGGTTGATCAAGAGTGGCCACAATCTTTGAAGATGTGCCTAGCGAAGCTCTAGAGCATGTATGAGGAAGAGAACATATGTAGGCTTAGAGAAACTATTGTCAACGCTGAAGAATATTTGAAGATGCGGCATAAAAAGTTGAAGGTGGAGAATGAGCTCAGATTTTTTAAATCAGACTTTGCTAAGATGGTGTTGGTGTAGGAGGAGGCACTTTCCCAGTTGGCCCATGCAAAACAGGTTCTTACTGAACTGAAAGCAGAGGTGGATAAGACGAGCCTGGATGATCTCGATTAGGGAAATGAATATATTGTTCTTATGAAGTTGAACTAGCTATATGTTGTATTGTGTTGTTTTCATGTAGCTACCGTACTGTGATGTTATAATATATTTATGTGCCTGATATGAAGTTGGCAAACGGCTGTTCGATATGAAATGTGAATTTGCGTAATACTGGAATTATTAATTGTAAACTAATAAACCTGCTAATGTGCCATGGACCTTTGCAAACGGTTCTAGCAGTAAAAGCGCTTGCGATGGATAGCCCAATGCCACACAGTTTTCTTCATCAAATCGTGTGTGATATAGTTGATGAAAGAAAACAATTAACCAAGGCAGACCGTGTGTGATAGTTACACCTTTCACACACGAGCCTACACATAAAACTGTGTGGGATGTACGTACGAACGGAAACGTTTTCCCTGGATTGACTGTGTGGGACGTACATAAGAACGGAAATGTATTCCTTGGATTGACTGTGTGTGACACACATACAAACAAAAATGATTTTCTGGGATTCACCGTGTGGGATGTACATTCCTACAGAAATGGTTTTCTTGGACTACCGTGTGGGATGTACATACCTACGGAAATGATTGGGTTTCGATGCCTCACCCGATCGCACATGGCCCCAGCCTGTGTCCCAGGATGGCCTATCCCCGATGATTTTTGGGCCATGTGGGAAGGACCCCCCTATCGCCCACACTCACTTGGCGACTGTCGGGGAAACGACACCTATGGGATCCCGGGGAATCCCTTCTACGGTTGGCTGGGGCGTGGAGCTGTGCAAAGAGCAGGTCTAGCGATCAGCATGAGGGGATTTTTACCCAGGTTCGGGCCGCAAACGATGCATAAAACCCTAGTCCTGCTTTAGTGTATATTTAGTGTTCTTGAGCTCTTGAACTAGCTGCGGTGCATGCCCAATCCAAAAAGTCCGAATCCTTCCACAGTACGCCTTGGGCCTCCTTTTATATGTCAAAGAGGTCGCCACAGTGGTACATAGGAGGTGGAAAGTATCTACAGTGTACAAGTTTATTGCCTGACACCGTAGGACAAACACATTAAATGCGCTGCCTACGTGCCCTCTTGCTTTATTGGGGGCGACAATAGAGCTCGTCCCGTCCGTCGCCGCCTCACCTTGCTTCGACGTGCGTCCAGGCTGACGAGGCATGCAGCGCCATGCTGGCTGGCTGGTTGCTGTGCTGGTGCGATGACAGGGTCTTCACGAAGATCTGCATGCCACCACGCAGGTGCTTGACTAGTTGGCCTAGAAGCTGCATGCTGCCACGCATGCGCTTGACTAGTTGGCGGACTGGTTTCCACGTTGGAATGGCCGTGGGGCAGCACAACGTTGGTGGGTGCGGGCCTAGCCGTGGCCCCGCAAATTCCCCTGGCAAGGGTCTTGCCAGGATCTCGTGGGCGTCCCCGGCAAGGATCCTACCGGGGGTCTTCGGCCGTCCCCGGCAAGGATCTTGCCGGGGGTCTTCGTCTTCTATTTCTTATCTAGACTTGCGAGCCTTTCGTCTTGACAAAGATCTGCATGCCACCATGCAGGCGCCCCGAGCCTTAGTCTTGATGTTGTCGATGGTGTCAGAACTCTCAGGCTCAAGGGTGGCGGCCTAGCTGCTGTTGGGCAAGTCGCCTTGGCAAGGCTCTTGTCGGGGCTGTGTAGGCCGCCCTGGCAAGGGTGTTGCCGGGGGAAATCCATCTTGCCCCTTTGCTATTCATGCCTCTGCCTCAAGTGCTGCCTTGGCAGTCTCGTACTTTCCTTCCTCTGCCCCGCAAAGCATGGACGCAGGCGCGATTATGACTGCTCGTGCACAAGTAAAGTGGTACAGAAAGGCCCCTACATTTTTTACACCGACAGGAGACCCCAGGCCTGGGCCACACATAAGCACGAAGCGTTATTGGGCGAGGCCCGAAATGGTGCGCGGGCACGCGTGGCAGAGTTTTAACTGCAGTAACTTCTTTGCCACTTGCGCTTCCCCACGATTCGCATTGAGTGCATGACGTGGGGGTCGTGCGTGGAAAGGCCGCAACATGCTTGCGTGACCTTGTGGTGAATATTAAAGAGGCGACCCACGTCCTTCCCATAAAAAAGGAAGCCGCAGGGGCTTTGCTCATTTACAGAGTGGACTTGGGTCGTGGCCTTCATGGCGCCCGCACCCCACAATCACGGGGTGGGAAATAGTCGTCCCACTTGTCTTCTTAATTCTGGCTCGCCCGCCATGTGTCCCCCATGCCTCGGGGAGGGTAGGTGATGGATACGAAGGGCACGAGCCTTAACGTCGAGGCGGGAAGCAGTGCATTGCTGATTGGAGCAGCTGGTCGGTCCTGATTCCTTGCGCCTCTGGTGGCCGGATTGGTCGACTGGGGCGGCCGTCCTCAGGTTGGGGGGCCGAGCTCCGGCCACATCCCTCCATAAAAAGGGGAGAGGGACATCGTCCTCCTGCATTCATCTCCTTCCTTCTTGGTCCCTATCTTCCACTCGCCATGGCGAGAGGGCGCGCCGGCGCTCCAATGGAGGCGACAAGGGCTTCTGCTCGACAGCATGTCCCCCTCCTCCAGAGCTCATGGCGGCGGAGCCCGCTGTGAGAGGAAGAGGGAGGGGGCGAGTCCGAGGCTGCCGTGGCGCTCGAGGGAGAGGAGGATGGGGCAGCGCACCGGTCGCACTTCCGCCAGCGGCTCCCCCCCCAATGGAGGGCCATGTCGGAGACCAGCCCTGAGAGTTCTTCATCAGGCTGTACAAGCCAGTATGCAGTCACCTACGCCTCACCATCCAGTTTGCTCAGGTAATGGAGCTTGAACCACCACAGGCCTTGAGGCTGCATATGCGGGGCCGCGGGAACGGTGGCATGCAAGTCGACGTCGACTTTCCCGCCCTTCACATCATGTACCTCCGCCGTGGGTGGAAGACCTTTTCCCATGCCCATAGCCTATCAGATGGGCATGTTCTACAGTTCAAATTAATGGAGAACGGCCTGCTCTCCGTCAAGGTCTTCGAGCGCTCGGGAACCCGCTTAGGGTGCTACGTGGAGAGCTCCACTGACAACGAAACCTCCTCCTCGAGCAACAGTGACGAGGAGGACATCGATAGCGACGACTATGGTAGCGGGCGGGAGGACGCCGATTACAACTCCGGCTAACCATCAGCGGCAGCACCATCATCTGCATCGCCCTCCTCCCTCGGCCATGCGCCTTTCCGTGGGCCATCCCCGCCATGCTCTCCATCGGCGCGTTCCCCGTTGCCTCTTCTTTGCCTTCACCTGCCGCACCTGGGAGGAAAGCGTCAAGAACGGAGATCGCGGGGCACTTATCTTTCTTTTAACTTGTAGGCACTTGCCAAATCTTAATTTCTAAATAATGTAATCTCTCGAGCCTATGCCCGAGTCCTGTAACATTCATACTTGTATCAGCATGTCAATGAAAAAGACCAGTCTTGCCGGGAACTCGTGCATGTACACGTCCATGCAGAGGCGAAATGCCTCTTTAATGCAAATAAACGAGTTCTCCTGGCAAGCTATCCTGCTGGTGCCCTCTGTGCCTGCCGGAGAATCACATCTGCCGAGTTACAGACAAAGGGTCCAACTCCTCGTCAATCTCCTTTTAGCAAAGGCTACTGCGACCATTCTGACCGAAGCAGCGTTCGGGTCAGGGATGGGAGCACCTAAGTTTAAAAAAGAGTGGCGAGTTTTTCTAATGCATAAGTCATAGGTTACGAACAGGTATGGGCAAGAGGTGAACTTTATCTGTTTGGTTTGCCGGGGATCGCCGTGCTGGGCAGTCTTCCCAACTTCTTGCCGGAGCCGGGTCCTTGGCGGAATTGAGCGTCCTTGCCACGGATGGAAAGAAGAGATGACAGGAGCACGGAACCTTGGCGGTCCATTAATCATTTGTTGGAGTCAAAAAGCAGTACAATATCCTGGACAAGCATGTATATATGTATACACATAAACATGGAAATCAACGGGAAGCTGTAAATACTAAGGGTTTTCTTTCCCTGACCGCGCACAGGGTCTGTGCTTGGCTTTGTACATAGGGTTACATGCCTTGCCAGCAAGGCTAGTACAAAACGGGGTTGTAGGGGCTCCTGACAACCGCGCCTTAGGGGTAAAACTCGCGAAGATGTTCGATATTCCAGGAATTGCTCACCAGAATGCCATCTTCGGTCTCTAGGCGGACTGTGTCGGGCCTGGTGACTCGTATTACCCGATAAGGGCCTTCCACTTTGGCGCAACTTGTTTGAACTCTTGGCGGATTGGATTCGCCGAAGAACAAGGTCGCCTACCTCAAGGCTTCGGGCGTGAACCTTGCAGCTATGGTAGTGGAGCAAGGCTTGCTGGAAGCGAGCGGCTCGTACAGCAGCCTGAAGACGATCTTCATCAAGGAGTGTCGCATCATCTTGGCGCAACATCTCTTGCTCAAGCTCATCATAAGTGAGCACTCGAGGCGACCCGTATATGAGTTCCGTGGGGAGAACTGCTTCTGCCCCGTACACCAGGGCAAAGGGTGTCTAGCCAGTGGCTCGATTTGGTGTCGTTCTGATCGACTAAAGAACCGTTGACAACTCATCAACCCAGAACCTTCCGCACTTGTGTAGCCTGTCAAAAGTTCTGGTCTTGAAGCCTCGCAGCACTTCTGCATTCGCCCTCTCAGCCTGGTTGTTACTTCTAGGATGAGCAACAGAAGCAAAGCAAACCTTGCCGCCGAGGTCTTGGATGTACTGCATGAAGGTGCGGCTCGTGAAATGCGTGCCGTTGTCGATGATGACTCTATTTGGCACACTAAAATGGCAGACTAGTCCCTTGAAGAACTTGACGGCCGATTGTGCTTTCACCTTTCTCACCGGTTCCACTTCCGGCCACTTTGCGAACTTGTCGATCCCGACGTGCAAGTACTCAAAGCCCCCGACAGCACGGGGAAAGGGGCCCATTATATCGAGCCCCCTGACCGTAAATGGCTAGGAAAGAGGGATTGTCTGAAGAGCTTGGGCTGGTTGATGAAGCTTCTTTGAATGGAACTGGCACGCTTCACACTTGGTTACTAGTGCAGTTGCGTCCTGGAGAGCGGTGGGCCAGAAGAAACCTTGCGAGAATGCTTTGCCAGCAAGGGCTCTTGTCCCTATGTGGGAGCCACACATGCCTCCATGTATCTCTGCCAACAGCTCCAGTCCTTCCTCCTAAGGAATGCACTTCAATTTCACACCGTCCGGTCTCCTTCTATATAGGGCATCATCCACAAACTGGTACATGCTGGACTGACGGGCTACTTTCTCTGCTTCTTCCTGTTCGATCTTTCTTTGTATGTACGTACCTGCTACCTCTTGAGCATTGCGTTGGATTTCCTTGAAGAGGAAAGATGATGCAGCACAGTAGCGTAAGTATTTCCCTCAGTTTTTGAGAACCAAGGTATCAATCTAGTAGGAGGCTACGCGCGAGTCCCTCGTACCTGCACAAAGCAAATAACTCCTCACAACCAACGCGATAAGGGGTTGTCAATCCCTTCACGGTTACTTACAAGAGTGAGATATGATAGGATAATATTTTTGGTATTTTTGTGATAAAGATGCAAAGTAAAATAAAAGCAAAGTAAAAGCAAAGGAAATAAATAAAGTGCTGGAAGATTAATATGATGGAGATAGACCCCGGGGCCATAGATTTCACTAGTGGCTTCTCTCAAGAGCATAAGTATTTTACGGTGGGTGAACGACTTACTGTTGAGCAATTGACAGAATTGAGCATAGTTATGAGAATATCTAGGTATGATCATGTATATAGGCATCACGTCCGAGACAAGTAGACCGACTCCTGCATGCATCTACTACTATTACTCCACTCATCGACCGCTATCCAACATGCATCTAGAGTATTAAGTTAAAGAAAACAGAGTAACGCCTTAAGCAAGATGACATGATGTAGAGGGATAAATTCATGCAATATGATAAAAACCCCATCTTGTTATCCTCGATGGCAACAATACAATACATGCCTTGCTGACCCTACTGTCACTGGGAAAGGACACTGCAAGATTGAACCCAAAGCTAAGCACTTCTCCTATTGCAAGAAAAACCAATCTAGTAGGCCAAACCAAACTGATAATTCGAAGATACTTGCAAAGATAACCAATCATACATAAAAGAATTCAGAGAAGATCCAAATATTGTTCATAGATAATCTTGATCATAAACCCACAATTCATTGGTCTCAACAAACACATCGCAAAAAGAACATTACATCGAATAGATCTCCACGAGAGAGGGGGAGAACATTGTATTGAGATCCAAAAAGAGAGAAGAAGCCATCTAGCTACTAACTATGGACCCGAAGGTCTGAAGTAAACTACTCACACTTCATCGAAGATGCTATGGTGTTGATGTAGAAGCCCTCCGTGATGGATGCCCCCTCCGGCGGAGCTCCGGAATAGGCCCCAAGATGGGATCTCGTGGGTACAGAAGGTTGCGGCGGTGGAATTAGGTTTTTGGCTCCGCATCTGATCGTTTGGGGGTGCGTAGGTATATATAGGAGGAAGGAGTACGTCGGTGGAGCAACAGGGGGCCCACGAGGGTGGAGGGCGCGCCTGGGTGGGGAGGGCGTGCCCCCCTACCTCGTTCCTTCCTCTTTTCTTTCTTGACATAGGGTCCAACACTACTACAAAAAGGGCTATAGATGGAATGGCCACTAATGGCGCACCTGTCATGTGGTGCGCCATTACTATATTCTAATGGCGCACCATGCCTCGGTGCGCCATTAGTAATATATACTAATGGCGCACCTGGTGTGTGGTGCGCCATTAGTAGTTTTGAAAAAAACATAAAAATTTGTTACTAATGACGCACCATGTCCGCCGTGCGCCATTAGTAGTTGACATAATAATGGCGCACCACATCCGCCGGCGCCATTAGTAGTTTAAAAAAGTAAAATAAAAATAAAAAATATTTGTTACTAATGGCGCACCATGTCTCGATGCGCCATTACTAATTTAACTAGTAATGGCGCACCACCCACGATCGCCATTACTAACTTGCCCCAACACCAATGCCCCCGGTGGATCGCCTTTTCAGTTTAAGAAAAAAAAGAAAATGATGGAAATGTCAAAAAAAATAAAAGAAAATAAGTTTCCCATGTGATATGTGGTCTAGTTGTTGGGAAAATTTACAAATATGAATTTCGACTTTATTTGCAAAATCTCTCTGGAAATTTGTAAAATGGGCATAACTTTTGCATACGAATACGGAAACCCGTTAAACATTTTCAAAATCCCCAAAAACCTAACAGAAAAGAAGTTACGGGGCTTTCAAGATCTAGAGGCACAAAAATTCAAAAAAATTCAAACTTACTAGTGGCGCACCGTGGATGTGGTGCGCCACTAGTAACAGAAAAAAAATTGGTTTCGAATTTTTTTTTCAAAAAATGATGATACGTAATATGACCGGGAAGTTTGAAATATTTTTCAAAATTTCAATATAGTCATGAACATGAACAAAGTCCTAGACATCAACAATGTATAATAGGATTGATATGCTAGATATATCAACAAGTGTCTGTGACGTGAGCTGTTGCTGGTGTTGGATAGAACTCCGAAGTTAAGCGTACTTGGGCTGGAGTAGTGTGAGGATGGGTGACCTTTCGGGAAGTTTGACCATGGAGTGCGATTTGACCTAAGATTAAGCATATTGACCCGAGATTAAGCCATAGTGAACTGAGATTAAGAAAAAAACGAAAAAAAATTGAAAAATTTGAAAAAAATTGAATTTTTTTTAAAAAAAAATCTGAAAAAATATTGTTACTAATGGTGCACTTCTATGTGGTGCGCCATTAGTATACAGATACTACACCATTAGTAAAAAATACTAGTGGCGTGGTACTAATGGCGCACCGGTAGTGCGCCATTAGTAGGCAAAACCGGTGCGCCATTAGTAGGCCTTTTTCTAGTAGTGCAAGTCTCCTGGATCATGTTCGGTGAGAAAATCACGTTCCCCAAGGTTTCACTCCGTTTGGACTCCGTTTGATATTCCGTTTCTTCAAAACTTTGAAATAGGCAAAAAAACAGCAATTCTGGGCTGGGCCTCCGGTTAATAGGTTAGTCCAAAAAATAATATAAAAGTGAATAATAAAGCCCAATAATGTCCAAAACAGTAGATAATATAGCATGGAGCAATCAAAAATTATAGATACGTTGGAGACGTATCAGGCATCCCCAAGCTTAATTCCTGCTCGTCCTCGAGTAGGTAAATGATAAAAAAGATAATTTTTGATGCGGAGTGCTACTTGGCATAATTTCAATGTAATTCTTCTTAATTGTGGTATGAATATTCAGATCCGAAAGATTCAAGATAAAAGTTCATATTGACATAAAAATAATAATACTTCAAGCATATTAACTAAGCAATTATGTCCTCTCAAAATAACATGGCCAAAGAAAGTTCATCCCTACAAAATCATATAGTTTAGTCATGCTCCATTTTCGTCACACAAGAATTCTCTCATCATGCACAACCCCGATGACAAGCCAAGCAATTGTTTCATACTTTAGTAATCTCAAACTTATAAACTTTCACGCCATATATGAGCGTGAGCCATGGACATAGCACAATGGGTGGAATAGAATATGATGATGGGGGTTATGTGGAGAAGACAAAAAGGAGAAAGTCTCACGTCAACGAGGCTAATCAATGGGCTATGGAGATGCCCATCGATTGATGTTAATGCAAGGAGTAGGTATTGCCATGCAACGGATGCACTAGAGCTATAAATGTATGAAAGCTCAACAAAAGAAACTAAGTGGGTGTGCATCCAACTTGCTTGCTCACGAAGACCTAGGGCACTTGAGGAGGCCCATTGTTGGAATATACAAGCCAAGTTCTATAATGAAAAATTCCCACTAGTATATGAAAGTGACAAAACAAGAGACTCTCTATCATGAAGATTAGGGTGCTACTTTGAAGCACAAGTGTGTCAAAGGATAGTAGCATTTTCCCTTCTCTCTTTTTCTCTCATTTTTTTGGGCCTTTTTTATGGCCTTTCTCTTTTTTATGGCCTTTCTCTTTTATTTTATATTCCTCACTTGGAACAATGCTCTAGAAAATGATGATTATCACACTTCTATTTATTTACAATTCAATGATTACAACTCGATACTAGAACAAAGTATGACTCTATATGAATACCTCCGGCGGTGTACCGGGATATGCAATGAACCAAGAGTGACATGTATGAAAGAAATATGAACGGTGGCTTTGCCACGAATACTATGTCAACTACATGATCATGCTAAGCAATATGACAATGATGGATGTGTCATGATAAACGGAATGGTAGAAAGTTGCATGGCAATATATCTCGGAATGGCTACGGAAATGCCATAATAGGTAGGTATGGTGGCTGTTTTGAGGAAGATATAAGGAGGTTTATGTGTGAAAGAGCGTATCATATCACGGGGTTTGGAGTTTCGGGTCAATTGGACTCCGTTTGATATTCCTTTTCTTCGAAACACTGAAATAGGCAAAAACAGCAATTCTGGGCTGGGCCTCCGGTTAATAAGTTAGTCCCAAAAATAATATAAAAGTGAACAATAAAGCCCAAAATTGTCCAAAACAGTAGATAATATAGCATGGAGCAATAAAAAATTATAGATACGTTGGAGACGTATCACATGCCACCACGCAGGTGCTTGACTAGTTGGCCTAGAAGATGCATGCTGCCACGCAGGCGCTTGACTAGTTGGCGGACTGGTTGCCGCATCGGATGATAATCCTCAAGTGTAGGGAATCATCGTAGCAATTCCCAAAGGCGGAAGTGATAAGTATGGAGTGTCGAACCCACAAGGAGCTAAACATAAGATCGATATTCTCTCAAGTCCTATCTGCCACTGATACGACTCTATGTACATCGAATGTTTGCTTCCAACTAGAAACGAGAAATAAAACTACGTTGTGGGTCTGAAGAGGATAACTTTGCATGATGTCGGAGAGCTAAAATATAAAAGTAGGTGTTCTTATCATAAAGTTAGAATATATTACTAAATATTATAAATAGCGAGTATGGAATAATGATGGGTCGGTGTGCGGAATTATCCTAGGCAATCGTTAACAAGACCGCTAGTCGTCATTGCAATTTCATATGAAGGAGAGGCATAAGCTAACATACTTTCTCTTCTTTAATCATATGCACTTATGACTGGAACTCTAGCAAGCATCCGCAACTACTAAAGCTCATTAAGGTAAAACCCAACCATAGCGTTAACATATCAAGTCCCCCTTATCCCACATGCAACAACCCCCTTACTCGGGTTTATGGTTCTGTCACTCAAGCAACCCACTATAAGAGAATCATGAACGTATTGCAACACCCTACAACGGGAATCCCTCACGCTTGCGTGACACGGAGGGCACTATAGGACAGCACCAAAATAAAACATACAACTCATACCAATCTAGATCATCAATCAACCCAAAGACAAAGGATATCTACTCAAAATATCATTGGATGGCAACACATCATTGGATCATAATATGTGGCATAAAGCACCATGTTCAAGTAGGGATTACAGCGGGGTGCGGGAGAGTGGACCGCGTAAAAGAGATGAGGATGGTGATGATGATGGTGATGTTGATGAGGACGATCACCGCGGCGATGATTCCCCTCCCGATGGCACCCCGACGCCACCGAGAGAGAGGAGGAGAGGTTCTCCCCCTTGTGCTTCCTCCTCCATGGACTCCCCCCTATATGGGGATAGGTTCTCCCTCTGGTCCTTGGCCTTCATGGAGATGATGGCCCCTCCGGGACCCTTCTCCATGGCCTCCGGTGATGATGGCCCCCTCCGGCAGGGTGCCAGAGAGGGCCTAGATTGATTTCTTGTGGCTACAGAGGCTTGAGGCAGCGGAACTTCCGATCTAGGTCAAGTTCTGGAAGTTTGGGGATTTATAGGAGAGGTTGGCATCAAGAACAAGTCAGGGGGCCCCACAGGGAGTCCACGAGGTAGGGGGCGCGCCCTAGGGGGGTGGGCGCGCCCTCCACCCTCTTGGGGCCCACAGGACTCCCCTCCGGTAGCTCTTCGTTCCAGTATTTGTTATATTTTCCAGAAAAGTCTCCGTTGATTTTCAACGCATTCCGAGAACTTTTATTTCTGCACAAAAACAACACCACGGTAGTTCTGCTGAAAACAACGTCAGTCCGGGTTAGTTCTAATCAAATCATACCAAAATCATATAAAACTATTGTAAACATGGCATGAATACTTCATAAATTATAGATACGTTGGAGCGTATCAGCATCTAAGCTTAATTCCGCTCGTCCTCGGTAGGTAAATGATAAAAGAAATAATTTATGAAGTGTGAATGCTAGAAAGTGCATAAGTTTGATCAATGATAGTTCCAATCACTTTTTCTAGCATCATTATACATAATAACAGTAGCTCCACTCATAAAACTTCTCATGATTAAGTAACAAGCTATTCACATGTTAAAGTATAGATCATAAACTTTCTTGAAAACTAACAAACCGTGCTCTTAGTCATCAAACAATTGCAATTCATCTTATTTTCGGGAAGGGTCTATGTAAGAGCTTTGATTCAGCAAACTCCACATACTCAGCTATCATTTAGTCTTTCACAATTGCTAACACTCACGTCATATTTATGGGTTCAAAGTTTTAATCAGACACAGAGAAAGATAGGAGCTTATAGTTTCGCCTCCCAACATTTTACCTCAAGGGTAATGTCAACAATAATAATTCATGAAAATCTACATCCAAGTGGATATATATATCCGGATAGCTCCAAAACAAAGTGCTTGCCAAAGCAAAAAGAGTAAAAAGGAAAGGTGACGATCACCATGACTCTTGTATAAGGGTAGAAGGTAAAACTAAAAGATAGGCCCTTCGCAGAGGGAAGCAGAGGTTGTCATGTGCTTTTATGGTTGGATGCACAAAATCTTAATGCAAAAGAACGTCACTTTATATTGCCTCTTGTGATAAAGACCTTTATTATGTAGTCCGTCGCTTTTATTTCTTCCCTATCACAAGTTCGTATAAAGCTTATTTTCTTCGCACTAATAGATCATAAATATTTAGAGAGCAATTTTTATTGCATGCACCGATGACAACTTACTTGAAGGATCTTACTCAATCCATGGGTAGGTATGGTGGACTCTTATGGCAGAGCTGGTTTAAGGGATGTTTGGAAACACAAGTAGTATTTCTACTTGGTGCAAATAATTTGGCTAGGATGAGAGGGAAAGGCAAGCTCAACATGTTGGATGATCCAAGACAATATAACGTTTCGGATATAGGAAAACATAACCCATTAAGTTGTCTTCCTTGTCCAACATCAACCTTTTAGCATGTCATATTTTAATGAGTGCTCACAATTACAAAAGATGTCCAAGATAGTATATTTATATGTGAAATCTCTCTTCCTTCAGTATTCTTTCATGAATTGTTCAAGTGACCAATTCTGCGTTTGCTAACTTTCAATAAGTTACTACCTATACTTATTATGTGTGAAGTTATGACTCCCCATGTTATAAGCATATGAAACATATAGAAGTTCAGATTTATGATATTCAATTCATTCAACCATTTACTCATAGGATATATGTGAAGCACGAGAGTAAATGACAAACTACTCCAAAAAGATATAAGTGAAGAAAACTGAGTAGTCAAATAGTTAACTAGCCATGGGAGGATTCTTTTTCATTCAAGATTTCATATCCAATGATTTTAGTCAAACAGCAAGTAAAATTGAAAATATGCTCCAAGCAAAACAGATATCATGTGACGAATAAAAATATAGCTCCGAGTAAGGTATACCGATAGTTTTGAAGACGAAAGAGGGGATGCCTTCCGGGGAATCCCCAAGCTTAAGCGCTTGAGTCTTCCTTGAATATTACCTTGTGGTGCCTTGGGCATCCCCAAGATTATGGTCTTTCCACTCCTTATTCTCCTCATATCGATATCTCACTCAAAGCTTGAAAACTTCAATCACACAAAACTTAACGGAACCTCGTGAGATAGGTTAGTGTGATAAAGAGTAAACCATTCACTTTGGTACTGTCAAAGACAAGGTTCATAATTGTTCTGACACAATTCCTACTGTGTCATACCATTTCTACAATTTATATTTGAGAAATATAAGCCATAGAAACTAGAAAACAAGCAATCTATGCAATGAAAACAGAATCTGTCAGAAATAGAACAGTCTGTAATGATCTGAAGAGCAAGCATACTTATGCTACTCCAAAAGTTATGAGATAAATTGGTGGACGTGAGGAATTTTTCTATTAATCTTCTTCAACAAGAATGAACTCAAAAGCACTCTTATGTAAAAAATGGTAGCTAATCCCGTGAGCGCAAAGTTTCTGTTTTTTATAGCAAGATCACATTAACTCTCACCCAAGTCTTCTCAAAGGTCTTACTTGGCAATTTATTGAAACATAAAGCTATAAAACTTGATTACTACAGTAGCTTAATCATGGAATCACAAAAAAATTGTAAGGGTAAATATGGGTTGTCTCCTAACAAGCGCTTTTCTTTAATGCCTATAAGAATTGAAACATAAAGAGAGCATCATGAAGAATATGACTAGCACGTTTAAATCTAACCCACTTCCTATGCCTAGGGATTTTGTGAGCACATAATTTATATGAACAAGAATCAACTAGCATAGGAAGGAAAAACAAGTATAACTTCAAAACTTTAAGCACATAGAGAGGAAACTTGATATTATTGCAACTCCTACAAGCATGTATTCATCCCTCATAATAATTTTCAGTAGCATCATGAATGAGTTCAACAATATAACCATCACATAAAGTATTCTTTTCATGATCTACAAGCATAGAAATTTTACTACTCTCCACATAAGAAAAATTCTTCTCATTCGGAATAGTGGGATCACTAATTCTTAATGTTGACACTCTTCCAAACCCGCTTTAGATTATAGTATTATTCATACTCCAAAATATATAAGTGAAGTTCATGGAGCATTCTACAATTAATATAGACTAACCAATATCGAAGCTCAAAATATATAAGTGAAGCACACGAAGCATTCTATAAAACCATACTCAAAAGATTTAAGTGAAGCACAAAGAGCATTCTATAAGGTCATACTCAAAAGATATAAGTGAAGCACATGAATCATTCTATAAATTTATGAAGGGCTATCATACTAGCATGGTTCTTAAAGGAAAAACCAAAACACAAAGGACACAAATCATGTGAACAAAACAAAAACCGAGGTATACCGATAATTGTTGAAGAAGAAAGACGGGATGCCAACCGGGGCATCCCCAAGCTTAGATGCTTGAGTATCCTTGGAATATTTACTTGGGGTGCCTTGGGCATCCCCAAGCTTGAACTCTTGCCTCTCTTTATTCATATCATATTGATAGCTCCTCGATCTTCGAACACTTCATCCACACAAAACTTTAACAAAAACTTTGTGAGATCCGTTAGTAACCTAAAGCAAATCACTACCTTTAGGTACTGTTTTAAACTCATTCCAATTTCATATTATCACTTTATCTACTGTATTCCAACTTCACCATGGTTCATCCCCCCCGATACTACCCATAGATTCATCAAAATAAGCGATCAACACATAGAAAACAGAATCTGTCAAAAACAGGACCGTCTGTAATAATCTGGAAGTTTAGTAAACTTCTGTAACTCCAAAAAATTCTAAAAAATATGAAAATTTAAACAATTTGTACTGAAGTAACGTGAAAAAAAGTTTCTGGCCCATTTGACTTTCCAGTAAAAAAATTAATTCACACGCTACAGCCAAAGTTTCTGTTTTCGTACTGCACAAAGTAAACAAGCAATCTAATCATCCTAAAACCAAAGCTTGGCACATTATTTTTATAATACAATGGATATATACAAGGGGATAATTATTTTTATAGAAGCTTCCATGAATTTTTTTACATTGTTTCCATGAGCATGAACACAAGTGTTCAAGGTCGACCCTCACTTCTCCAATGCATAACCTTCCAATCACTTCTCTTATTGAAAAACTTTTTAGGCATGAGAGGCAAGTAATTTTTTTTGTATTTTAATTCTTTAATTTTTTTTGAATGTTTCACCCAACTAAACATAAACAAAAAGGAAAAACAAAATCTACTTAGTGAAGAAAGCAAACAAGCACACACGAGAATATCAACCCCATGCTATTGCTCCCCGGCAACTGCGCCAGAAAAGAGCTTGATAATCCCCAAGTGCAGGGAATCATGGTAGCAATTCCCAAAGGTGGAAGTGATAACTATGGAGTGTCGAACCCACAAGGAGCTAAAGGTAAGATCGATATTCTCTCAACTCCTATCTGCCACTGATACGACTCTATGTACACCGAACGTTTGCTTCCAACTAGAAACAAGAAAGAAAACTACGTTGTTGGTGTAAGGAGGATAACTTTGCATGATATCAGAGAGCTAAAATATAAAAGTAGGTGCTATTATCATAAAGTTATAATATATTACTAAATATTATAAATAGCAAGTATGGAATAATGATGGGTCGGTGTGCGGAATTATCCTAGGCAATCGGTAACAAAACCGGTAGTCGTCATTGCAATTTCATATGAGGGAGAGGCATAAGCTAACATACTTTATCTTCTTGGATCATATGCACTTATGATTGGAACTCTAGCAAGCATCCGCAACTATTAAAGATCATTAAGGTAAAACCCAACCATAGCATTAACATATCAAGTCCCCTTTATCCCATACGCAACAACCGCCTTACTCGGGTTTATGCTTCTGTCACTCAAGCAACCAACTATAAGCGAATCATGAACGTATTGCAACACCATAAAGTGGGAATCCCTCACACTTGTGTGACACGGAGGGCACAATAGGGCAGCACCAAAATAAAACATACAAGTCATAACAATCTAGATCATCAATCAACCCAAAGACAAAGGATATCTACTCAAAACATCATAGGATGGCAACACATCATTGAATCATAATATGTGGCATAAAGCACCATGTTCAAGTAGGGATTACAGCGGGGTGCGGGAGAGTGGACCGCATAAAAGAGATGAGGATGGTGATGATGATGGTGATGTTGATGAAGACGATCATCGCGGTGATGATTCCCCTCCCGATGGCATGCTGGCGCCACCGAGAGAGAGGAGGAGAGGATCTCCCCCTTCTGCTTCTTCCTCCATGGCCTCCCCCCTAGATGGGGATAGGTTCTCCCTCTGGTCCTTAGCCTTCATGGCGATGATGGCCCCTCCGAGATCCTCCTCCATGGCCTCCGGTGATGATGGCCCCCTCCGGCAGGGTGCCAAAGAGGCCCCAGATTGATTTCTCGTGGCTACAGAGGCTTGCGGCGGTGGAACTTCCGATCTAGGTCAAGTTCTGGAAGTTTGGGGACTTATAGGAGAGGTTGGCGTCAAAAACAAGTCAGGGGGCCCCACAGGGAGTCCACGAGGTAGGGGGCGCGCCCTAGGGGGGTGGGCACGCCCTCCACCCTCGTGGGGCCCACAGGACTCCCCTCCGGTAGCTCTTCGTTCCAGTATTTGTTATATTTTCCAGAAAAGTCTCCGTTGATTTTCAACGCATTCCGAGAACTTTTATTTCTGCACAAAAACAACACCACGGTAGTTCTGCTGAAAACAGCGTCAGTCCGGGTAGTTCTAATCAAATCATACCAAAATCATATAAATCTATTGTAAACATGGCATGAATACTTCATAAATTATAGATACGTTGGAGGCGTATCATCGGAACGGCCGCGGGGCATTGCATCGTTGGTGGGTGCGGGCCTAGCCATGGCCCCGCAGATGCCCGTGGCAAGGGTCTTGCCGGGGTCTCGCGGGCGTCCCCGGCAAAGATCCTGCCGGGGGTCTTTGGCTGTCCCCGGCAAGGATCTTGCCAGGGGTCTTCGTCTTCTAGTTATTATCTGGACTCGCGGGCCTTTGGTCTTGACAAACATCTGCATGCCACCACGCAGGCACCCCCGAGCCTTGGTCTTGATGTTGTCGATGGTGTCAGAACTCTCAGGCTCAAAGGTGGCAGCCTAGCTGCTGTTGGGCAAGTCGCCGCGGCAAGGCTCTTGCCGGGGCTGTGTAGGCCGCCATGGCAACGAGGGTGCTGCCGGGGGAAATCCATCTTGCCCCTTTGCTCTTCATTCCTCTGCCTTGAGTGGTGCCTTGGAAGTCTCGTACCTTTCCTTCCTCTGCCCCGCCAAGCATGGCCGCAGGTACGACTACGACTGCCCGTGCAGAAGTAAAGGGGTACAGAAAGGCCCATACTTTTGTACACCGACATTGACGGTTCCAAATGCCGTTGTGGAAAGGGGTTAAAAACCGTTTGTATAGCACCGACGCATACCAGTGTATCTGTTACCGATAATTTCAGTGCTTGTAGAGAATACCGTACTGAAAATCGCTTGTCATTTCCTACTGCTCCTCGTTGGGTTCGACACTCTTACTTATCGAAAGGACTACGATAGATCCCCTGTACTTGTGGGTCATCAATACATTTGCTCAAGGAAGGTGTATACAGCTTTTAACTTCACTTAAGGCACCTGGATGGCATTTTCATTTCATTTTCCTGCAAAATTTAGACATCCAAAAATTAAAAAATGTTGACCTTTTAACACGGGAATCGTCAGGCGAGTTATCAACAACTAGTCAAAAGAGCAGTTCACCAAAGATAGTTGTTGTCATATGAGTAATATAACGCTTTAACATGTTCAACTCTTCAGTGAACGGCTGATACGTCTCCTAGGTATCTATAATATATGAAGTATTCATGGCATGTTTACAACAATTTTATATGGTTTTGGTATGTTTTGGATGGAACTAACCCGGAGTGACACTGTTTTCAGCAGAACTAACATGGTGTTGTTTTTTGTGCAAAAATAAAAGTTCTCCAAATGGAAGGAAACTTTTGATGATTTTTTTGGAACAAAAGAGGCACTAGAAGCTTCGTGGGTGGGCCAGAAGATCCACGAGGTGGGCACAACCCACCAGGGCGCGCCAGAGGGGCGCGGCATGCCCCGGTGGGTTGTGGTCACCTCGAGTCCCATCTTCTCGTGATTCCTACGCTGAAAAATCCTATAAATAGAGAAAACATTAGAAATAACCCTAGATTAGAAGTTTCGTCACCGCAAGCCTCTGTAGCCACGAAAAACCAATCTAGACCCCGTTCCGGCACCCTGCCGGACGGGAAAATCATCACCGGAGGCCATCTTCATCATCCCTATGGCCACCATGATGAGGAGGGAGTAGTCCACCCTCGGGGCTAAGGGCTTGTACTAGTAGCTATGTGTTTAATCTATCTCTCTCATGTTCTTGAGATGTCACGATCTTGATGTATAGCGGGCTTTCTTAATATAGTTGGATCATATGGTGTTTTCCCTCTATCTTGTTGTGAATTGAGTTTTCCCTTTGAGATTTTGTTTTATCGGATTGAATACTTTTATGGATTTTAGAACACTTGATGTATGTCTTGCTATGAATACCCGTGCTGACAATGGGGTATCATATTAATTCACTTGATATGTGTTTTGGCACTCAACTCCCGGATTCCTGAGGTGACATTCGGGTAATCTATGCATAGGGTTTGATGCACGTTCTCGTCTTTGTTTCTCTGGTAGAAATATTGGGGCACTCTTTGAGGTTCTTTGTGTTAAATTGAGTATTGTGAATCTGAAATTGTTTGACACATATCATATAATCAACTCATAGATACTCGCGGGAACATTGGAGTATCTAGGTGACATTAGAGTTGGTTGGTGTGTATCATATTGTGTTATTTCGTACGAACTCTTGGTTAGATCGATCGGAAAGAATAACTTGGTGTTATTTTAGTACGAACTCTAGGATAGATTAATTAGAAAGAATAGCTTTGAGGTGGTTTCGTACTCGACAAACAATTTCTTCTTATGTTCTCCGCTAGATAGGAATTTTGGAGTGATTCTTCATTGCACGTTGAGGGATGGTTATATGATCCAATTATATTAGCATTGTTGAGGGATTGCACTAGTGAAGGTACGGACCCTAGGCCTCATTTTCAAGCATTGCAATACCGTTTGCACTCACTTTTGTTACTTGCTACCTTGCTGTTTTTTATTATTCCTATTACAAAAATCAATATCTAATATCACTGCTACACTTGTATCACCATCTCTTCGCAGAACTAGTGCACCTATTCAATTTACCATTACTACACTTGTATTTGGTGTGTTGGGGACACAAGAGACTCTTTGTTATTTGGTTGCAGGGTTGTTTGAGAGAGACCATCTTCATCCTATGCCTCCCACGGATTGATAAACCTTAGGTCATCCACTTGAGGGAAAATTGCTACTGTCCTACAAAACTCTGCGCTTGGAGGCCCAACACGTGTCTACAAGAATAAAGTTGTGTAGTAGACATCAAGCTCTTTTCTGGTGTCGTTGCCGGGGAGGTGAGTGCTTGAAGGTATATCTTAAGATCTTGCAATTGAATCTTTTAATTTCTTGTTTTATCACTAGTTTGGTTTATATAAAGAAAACTACAGAAAAATGGAATTGAGGTGGTCTCATACTGTTCATCTTTGTAATGTCTTTCTTGAAAATGATGGAAAGGAAAATTGTGCTCATTTGATAGAAGAAGAATTCAATAAAATGTTTTGCATAAATGATGAGCATGATTGCAATGTTGCTAGTATGAATTCTTTCAATATCCATGATGCTAATGATATGCAAAGCCATAAGCTTGGGGATGCTATGTTTGATGAAGATGATATTTTCCCCCCAAGTTTTGATGAGAAAAATTATTAGGATGATAGCATGCCTGCTATTTATGATGATTATATTGATGAAAGTGGATTTAAAGAGGTCATGAGTTTATTTAATGATGATTCTACTATTTTGGAAGAGGTTTCAATTGATTTGGCAATGAAGTTGTTATCTATGATGATTACGGTGATGGCATATATGTTGTAAAGCGTGATGATAACTATGAAACTTTTCATCATGATTTTAATGCTCAAATTAATTATGTGAATGAAGTATCTCATGATAGTTATTTTGTTGAATTTGCTCCCACTACTATTGATGAGAATAAATTTTCTTATGTGGAGAGTAATAAAATTTCTATGCTTGTGGATCATTAAAATAATGCTTTATGTGAGAGCTATATTGTTGAATTCATTCATGATGCCACTGAAAATTATTATGAGAGAGGAACATATGCTTTTACATATCTCAATTATATCAAGTTTTCACTCTATATGTTGTAAGTTTTAAAGTCATGCTTGTTTTGCCTTCCTATGCTAGTTGATTCTTGCTCCCCTAATTCGTTTGCTCACAAAATCCCTATGCATAGGAAGTGGGTTAGGATTAAATGTGCTAGTCATATTCTTCATGATGCTCTCTTTGTGTTTCAATTCTTATCTTTTATGTGAGCATCATTGAAATCATCATGCCTAGCTAAAAAGGCATTAAAGAAAAGCGCATGTGGGGAGACAACCCAACACTTTTACCTACTATTTTTGTGTGTTCACATGATTATGGTACCGTATCATGTTTTATAGCTTTTGTTTCAACAAAGTGCCAAGTAAAGCCTTTGGGATAGTGTGGCTGATAGTTGATGTGATTCTGTGCAAAAATAGAAACTTTTTCTTCCGATAAGAAAATTGTTTAAATTCACTGGAACGTGATAAAATTCTGATTTTTTACACACGATTGATATAAAAATTTCCTACGTTGTCCTAAGTTTTCATAATTTTTGGAGCAATAGAAGTATAGTCATTGTCCAGATCATTATAGACTATTCTGTTTCTGGCAGATTATATTTTCAATGCATAGTTTGCTTTTTTCCTAGTTTCTATGGCTTATATTGCTCAATATAAATTGTGCAAATGATAAGGTACAGTAGGAATTGTGTGGGAAAATGAATCTTGTCTTTGACAGTACCAAAGTGAATTATTTTTCTTTATCATACTAACCTATCTCACGAAGTTACGTTATGTTTTGTGTGATTGAAATTTTCAAGTTTTGAGTGAGATATTGATATGAGGAGAGTAAGGAGTGACAAGACCCTAAGCTTTGGGATGCCCAAGTCACCCCAAGTTAATATTCAAGGAAGATCCAAGCAACTAAGCTTGGGAATGCCCCGGAAGGCATCCCCTCTTTTGTCTCCAACATTATCGGTAACCTCACTTGGAACGTCATTTCATTTTATTTGTATTTGCTGGCTTGTATTTATAATAATGTTTTGCATCTTCCATTTCAATAAAAATGTCAAGGATAGCCTTTACCATGCTTATTTTGCAAGTCTATATGTTGCTGTTTTGAAAAATAGAAAGTTTTCTATCATTGTCTGAATTGTTAAAAAATGTCAGAACTAGATAAAATCTTTAAGTTTCTACACAGTAAGTTACAAAAAAGTGTCTAGAGTGTGGTAATTTTTCAGAATTTTTGGAGTTACATAAGTACGAATCTTCTTCCATTCTTTACAGATTGTACTGTTTTGCCAGATTGCTGTTATATTTGCATTGTTTGCATATGTTTGCTTGTTTAATGATTCTATTTGAGGATATGGCTATTAAATATGAAGAGGCATTTAGTATGCAATGTTAAATAATTTTTTTAGTGATTTTCTACAGTATAGAATGATAAGGTTTTTGCACCGATTTATACTAACTTATCTCACGAGTTCCTGTTGAGTTTTGTGTGGATGGAGTTTTTAATATTTAGGGAAACCGTGATATAAAAGGAATTAATGAGACACAAAAGCTCAAGCTTGGGGATGCCCAAGGCATCCCAAGATAATATTTCAAGGAGTCAACAACATCTAAGCTTGCGGATGCCCCGGTAGGCATCCCAACTTTCTTCATCAACAATTATCGGTTAGCCTCGGTTGAGCCTAAGTTTTTGCTTCTTCACATGATGTGTGCTATTATTGGAATGTCATTTTATTTTATTTTGCTTGTTGTTTTAGTAAAATACTTGGATCTGAAGGTTTTTAAATAAGAGAGACTCCTCAAATGGCTACCCATTTACATAACTACTCGCTTGATCTTCACTTTTATCTTTTTGGAGTAGTTTGTTATTTACTCTTGTGCTTCACTTATATTATTTTGAGAGTTGATACTAGTGATGACAATTTGCGCAAGCTATGAAATTGGTACCAAAGTGATGGTTATTCAAGAAGGATATAATAAAAACTTTCATGTAGATCATTGGATATGATAAGTTTGATTCCTTGCAATAGTTTTGCGATATGGAGATAATAATATGTGAGCCATGTTGGTGAGTAATTATGCTTTAGTAAGAATATTGGTGTTAAGGTTTGCGATTCCCTATGAAAGCACGAAAGTCAATAATTATGCAATGAAATTACATCCTACTTGTGGTGCATTATTCGTTGTTAGTTATGCTTAATGCTCGTTTATGTGAATTTTTGTTTCTTGGTTGGTTGCTTCTCAATCTATTTGCTAGCCACCATTTGTACTAAGTGGGAATACTACTTTTGCATCCTATATGCGGTATTTCCATGCCGTTCTAAGTAAATTTGTATGTGCCAACTCTAATTTTCAAAATAAATTTCCTTTTTGTGTGCCCGTACAGCTCATGAAGCGGCAGGGGGTAGCCAATATTTTCCATGCTAGATGCGTTATTCTCAAGATGAGTGTTTATTCACTTGTCTTTGCACGAGAGTGTGGCAAAGGTAATAGGGATGCCTAGTCCCGAAATGTAAAAAAAAAATATTTATGTTGTTCAATAATACATTCCTTGGAAAGTGTTGGCATGGAAGGCACCCGTGGATACGGCTAGCCATGGATTGTGAAAGAATGGTGGAAAAAGGAATAAAATTTATTTTTTGTTTGGGAACCGACTATGATCTATCTATCATGGAATGTGTTGGGAATTCTCGGTCGTTTTCATTGACGAGAAAAGTATGCCTCTCAAAATATTTTATTTCTCACCTTAAGCTTTGAGCTCTGGCACCTCTACAAATCTCCGCCTCCCTCTGCGAAGGGCCTATCTATTTACTTTATGCAATTTTTACTTGAATCTCTGATAACCCTCAAGTATATGGGGTCATTTGTAGCCTTCTTCGATAAATAAGAGTGTCGAACCCAACGAGGAGCTAAAGGCAGAACAAATATTCCCTCAAGTTATATCGACCACGATACAACTCTATGCACACTTGACGTTCTCTTTACCTAAAACAAGTATGAAACTATTTTGCAAGAATAAAACTATGAGTACTTTGCGAAAATAAAACTACAGATAAATTGCAAGGCAATACAAGTGGATAGCTTTTGTCAACAAGAAAGTCATTTGTCCCTTGGCAATCGATAACAAGTACCGGTAATCATTCTTGCAATTCTACATGAGGGAGAGGCATGAGCTAACATACTTTCTCTACTTGGATCATATGCACTTATGATTAGAACTCTAGCAAGCATCCGCAACTACTAAAGATCATTAAGGTCATGAAACCCAACCATAGCATTAAGTGATAAGTCCTCTTTATCCCATACGCAACAACCCACCTACTCGGGTTTAAGCTTCTATCACTCTCGCAACCCACCATAAGTCAATCATGAACATATTGCAACACCCTACAGTGGGGACCCCTCACATTTGCGCGAGACGGAGGGCACCGTAGGACAGTACCATAAATAAAATATACAATCATGACAAACCGGATCTACTCAAACATCATAGGATAACCATAGATCATTGGGAAATAATATATGGAGTTGAGCACCATATTTAAGTAGAGATTATAGCTGGGAGAATAGGTGTTACACTATTGCATAGAGGGGGAGAGAGTTGGTATTGACGGTAGGAAGATAGTTGATGTAGATCGCCGTCACGATCCTTGCCGCGGCGATGTTCCGGCGCCACCAGGAGAGAGGGGGAGAGAGCCCCCCTCCTTATTATTATTCCTTGGCCTCCTCCCTAGATGGGAGGAGAGTTCCCCCTCTAGTCCATGGCCTCCATGGCAGTGGAGGGGCGACCCCCTCCGAGATTGGATCTCCCTCTCTGTTCTCTTCTGTTTCGCGTTCCCTAGATCTGGCCGAAAACCGTTTCTTATATTCCGGGAGATCCATAACTCCGATTGCACTGAGATTTTAACATGATTTTTTCCTGATATAAGCTTCCTTGCGCCTGAAGTAGAGCTCCAACTGATGTACGACGTGAGCACAACCCACCACCGTGAGCCAGGCTCCTCTGGCACACCCTGGTGTCTTGTGGGCTGTGTGGGCCTCCGTTTACGGTGATTCCAACTCCCAAAAATCACATATATTCCAAAATAATTCTGTGTGAAACTTAATTGCATTTGGACTGTGTTTGATATGGATATTCTACGATACAAAAAACATGCAAAAAACAGGAACTGGCACTGGGCACTGGATCAATAGGTTAGTCCAATAAATCATATAAAAAGTTGCCAAAAATATGTGAAAGTTGTATAATATTGGCATGAAACAATAAAAAATAATAGATACGACGGAGACGTATCAGCATCCCCAAGCTTAACTCCTGCTCGTCCTCGAGCAGGTAAATGATAAAAAATTTGATGTGGAATGCTACCTAGCATAAACTTGATCATATATCTAATCATGGCATGAATATTAAGACATGAGTGATTCAAAGAAATAGTCTATAAGTTGACATAAATACATCAATACTCAGGCATCCCAACAAACAATCATGTCTTTCAAAATATCAACGATAAAGAAAGCTATCCCTACAAAATCATATAGTCTTGTCATGCTCTGTCTTCTTAACACAAAGTATTTATCATGCATAACCCCGATGACAAGCCGAGCAATTGGTTCATACTTTTTAACGTGCTTCAGCTTTTTCAACCCTCACGCAATACATGAGCGCAAGCCATGGATATAGCACTACGGGTGGAATAGAGTATGATGATAGGGGTAAATATATAGAAGACAAAAAAGTAAGAAAGTCTCACACTGACACGGCTAACCAACGGGCTATGGAGATGCCTGAGGGAGTCCTGGACTAGGGGGTGTCCGGATAGCCGAACTATCATCTTCAGCCGGACTCCAAGACTATGAAGATACAAGATTGAAGACTTCGTTCCTTGTCCGGATAGGACTTTCCTTGGCGTGGAAGGCAAGCTTGGCGATACGGATATGTAGATCTCCTACCATTGTAACTGACTCTGTGTAATCCTAACCCTATTCGGTGTCTATATAAACCGAAGGGTTTTAGTCCGTAGGACGAACAACAATCATACCATAGGCTAGCTTCTAGGGTTTAGCCTCCTTGATCTCGTGGTAGATCTACTCTTGTACTACCCATATCATCAATATTAATCAAGCAGGAGTAGGGTATTACCTCCATCGAGAGGGCCCGAACCTGGGTAAAAATATCGTGTCCCTTGTCTCATGTTACCATCCGCCTAGACGCACAGTTCGGGACCCCCAACCCGAGATCCGCCGGTTTTGACACCGACATTGGTGCTTTCATTCAGAGTTCCTCTGTGTCGTCACCTATAGGCCCGATGGCTCCTTCGATCATCAACAACGACGTGGTCCAGGGTGAGACTTTTCTCCCCGGACCGTATTCGGCGGCTTTGCACTGCAGGTCAATTCACTTGGCCATCTGGAGCAGATCGAAAGCTACGCCCCTGGCCATGAGATCAGATTTGGGAGTTTGAACTACACGGCCGACATCCGCGGAGACTTGATCTTCGACGGATTCGAGCCATAATAGCGCCGCCGCCTTGTCTCGATGGGCACGATCTAGCTCTGCCGCCGAACAGGTGTCTGGAGGTCGCACGAGTGTCGCTCCGACCCTTAGCTCGGGCCGACTCCCGATCGAGGGCGAGTGGTTGGACACCGCCTCGGGGCTACGATTTCAACGGTGATTGAGCGAACTCCATCCCTGTCGCTGCGAAGATGTGACTCCAAGGTGCGGACTCCTCTCCGGACTCCGAACCCTCCGCCCCCTGCCAATCAAATCCGATTCGGCGCCGGTCATGGAGTTCACTGCCGCGGACATCTTTCAGCACTCGCCCTTTGGCGACATCTTGAATTCACTAAAGTCTCTCTCTTTATCAGAAGAGCCCTGGCCGGACTACGGTCAGGAAGGTTGGGATGCGTACGACAAAGAAATTCAACGCCCACCCACCACCCACTTTGTAGCCACTGTCGATGATTTAACCGACATGCTCGACTTCGACTCCGAAGACATCGACGGTATGGACGACGATGCCGGAGACGACCAAGACCCAGCGCTTACAGGGCACTGGAAGGCCACCTCGTCATATGACATATACATGGTGGACATCCCAAAAGGTGGGAATGGCGATGGAACGGTGGAGGATGAACCCTCCAAGAAACAACCTAAGCGCCGACGTCAGCGGCGCCGTTCTAAATCCCGCGACAGTAAAAATGGCGATTCCGGTACGGGAGATAATAACACCCCGGATAGTGCCGAAGACAACCCCCTCCAGCAGGATTCAGCACAGGAGGAGGGAGAAGCAAGTCCGCACGACAGTGCGGCAGAAAGAGAGGTAGAGGATGATAATTATGCGCCCCCCTCCGAAGACGAGGCAAGCCTCGACGACGACAAATTTGTCGTGCGTGAGGATCCCGCCGAACAGGAGCGTTTCAAACGCAGTCTTATGGCCACGGCAAGCAGCCTCAAGAAAAAGCAGCAACAGCTTAGAGCTGACCAAGATTTGCTAGCTGACAAATGGACTGAAGTCCTTGCAGCCAAAGAGTATGAACTCGAACGCCCCTCCAAGAGATACCCCAAACGCAGGCTGCTACCCCATTTAGAGGAAGCAGCACCCAAACCTATATCACCAACGCATGATGCGGCCGACCGGCCACACCGTGGTCGCGACAGAGAGGCCTCTCGACCCTCCATTCAAGCCGCACTCCGGCGTCGCTCGAAAAGTACCAAGGCACGGGGAAACGCGCCAGACCTGCGAGACATATTGGAGGACAAGGCAAGACATACAAGATCGATCTACGGATCGCGTGGGCACCCCACGACACGTGATGATAATCGTTACGCCGGATACAGCAACTCCGGCCGGGCTGAACACAATAGACAAAGCTCATATGAGCTACGTCGTGATATAGCCCAATACAGAGGCGCCGCACACCCACTATGCTTCACAGACGAAGTAATTGATCATCAAATCCCCGAGGGCTTCAAACCCGTAAACATCGAATCATACGATGGCACAACAGATCCTACGGTTTGGATCGAGGACTACCTCCTCCATATCCACATGGCCCGCGGCGATGATCTACACGCCATCAAATACCTCCCACTCAAGCTTAAAGGACCAGCTCGGCATTGGCTCAACAGCTTGCCAGCAGAGTCAATCGTTTGTTGGGAGGACCTGGAAGCCGCATTCCTTGATAACTTCCAGGGCACATATGTGCGACCACCGAGCGCCGATGACCTCAGCCACATACTTCAGCAGCGGAAGAATCGGCCGGACAATTACGGACATGGTTCCTAACCAAGAAAAATCAAATCGTTGATTGTCCGGATGTAGAGGCCCTTGCAGCCTTCAAACATAACATCATGACGAGTGGCTAACCGGCACCTAGGACAGAAAAGCGAAATCCATGGCAGCCCTCACCACACTCATGACCCGCTTTTGCACGGGAGAAGACAAGCTGGCTAGCTCGTAGTAACAACTTGACCAAAAACCACGGTAGTTCGGATACCAAGGACAGCAATGGCGGTCGCGTCGCAACAAGAACAAAGCGCCGCGTGCGGCGACAATGATGAAGATCTGACAGTCAATGCGGATTCAGAGGCTCTAAACCGGTCAGCGGAAGAAGCCATTCAAAAGAAATACCGGGCCTGTCCAACTTGGACCGAATACTCGATCGCTTGTGCGGATACATGGCACCCCGAAAACTAGCCAACCACACCAACAGGGATTGTTGGGTGTTCAAACAAGCAGGCAAGTTAAGTGCGAACTCAATGACAAGGGGCTGCATAGCGATGACGAGGAAGAGCCCCGGCCGCCGATCAATAGAGGACAGAAGGGCTTTCCCACACAAGTGCGGACGGTGAACATGATATACGCAAGCCACATACCCAAAAGGGAGCGGAAGCGTGCACTAAGGGACATATATGCGATGGAGCCAGTCGCCCCGAAGTTCAACCCATGGTCCTCCTGCCCGATCACATTCGACCGAAGGGACCACGCCACTAGCATCCGTCACGGTGGTTTCGCCGCATTGGTTCTCGACCCAATTATCGACGGATTTCACCTCACTAGAGTTCTGATGGACGGCGGTAGCAGCCTGAACCTGCTTTATCAGGATATAGTGCGCAAAATGGGCATAGACCCCTCAAGGATTAAACCTACAAAGATGACCTTTAAAGGCGTCATACCGGTGTAGAGGCCAATTATGCGAGCTCGATTACACTCGAAGTGGTCTTGAGATCCCGGATAACTTCCGGCGAAGAGTTAATCTTGACATAGTCCCGTTCATGGCGGCTATCACGCCTTTGCTTGGACGAACCGCATTTGCAAAGTTCAATGCGGTGCCGCACTACGCATACCTCAAGCTCAAGATTCCAGGCCCTCGAGGGTAATCACGGTCAATGGAAACACGAGCGCTCTCTCCGAGCGGAGGAGCACACAGCTGCCCTCGCGGGCGGAGGTGCAAAGTAGCCTCTCACAGCAATTCTCGAGTCCGGCCACTAAACATCCGGACACCGTCAAGCGCGCCCGGAGCAACCTACAACAAGACCGCTTGGCACGATCCAAGCACGCGTAGCAATCCGGCCCCAACCCCAGCCCTCGTGAAATTGCGAAGCCAATACTACGCGTACATAACTATGCTCTGGAGATACCATGGGCATAAGGGAGAACACGACCACGGCACGCCAGAATGCGGCTCAACCGCACTGGGGCTCCCAATTGTGTCATTATTTTTCTTTCTTCTTTTTCTTACTTTCGGGACTCCATTTTCCGAAGTCTGTCCGGCACTAAATTGCCGAACTCACGATGCAACAGCCGGGAAGCGAAAGCTCGTCGAGTGTTCGGTGGTCTCTACTACGAGCATTATACCTGTTTTACATCCCATCCCGCAGCTTACCTGGAGGGGACATATTAAATGTCCCATCCCTTGCTTATCGCACTATTTGTATTGTTACGCTTTCATTGCAGTACCTTTTGAATAAACAATACATAGCTTTTGCCTATTATTGCACTCCTTTCTTTATCTATATATATGTTCATTTCATGACATGTTGCACCCATACACTTTAGTGCGGCCAATACACGAGGGCTTAAGTACCCAAAAATTATGGTGTGATAAGTCCGAACACTTTCACAAGTCGGCACCCGAACTTATAGCATTATATGCATCGACTCGAATCATGTCTTGGGTCAATAGTTGGGTTTGCCCGGCTCCTATGTTTTGGTACCTTACGTTCCGTTATATCGGCTAAGGTAGCCTGGGAGAACCACTGCGATTGTGCCCGGTTGAGCTGGGTTGAGCACCTCGATGGAAAAGCTAAAACTGACCGTCATGATAGGGCGAGAGCGATCGCTGTTCGAGAGGTTTTTTCGGGTTCCTAAAGACTTATGCCGCTTAGAGCGAGGAACCGGCATTGTCCGCCAAAGGCGTGGATAGCGCCCGAACTCGGTCTTCGAATACTAGGGGCTTCACGAAATTTAAAATTATATAATTCTATGGCTAAGTGAGGGTGTTCAAGCACTATAAGTCCGGTTGCCTTGTTACGTTCGTTGGCGCC
The DNA here is from genome assembly GCA_021605205.1 of Aegilops longissima. Taxonomy (NCBI): domain Eukaryota; kingdom Viridiplantae; phylum Streptophyta; class Magnoliopsida; order Poales; family Poaceae; genus Aegilops; species Aegilops longissima. Next base: position 254,953,418 of record CM038682.1, on the reverse strand, counting down.
TCCTCGATGGACCCAAGAATGGGAACAAGAGCGCTCAAGTTTATCCGAACACCCGGACTCGTGGCATGGGGCTGAAGCCAACGACTTGCCATCTCTCAAATTTGATAAACGGCCGCACAGAAGGTAATATTTTAAATTAACAAGCGTTGCTTAGCGCATATGAACAAGTTTTCAGCGTACAGGATAACCAATGCGAGTCTATTCAAAAATTACATCTTTGGAGCACTCATCCGCTATAAGATGGGCACCCTTCAGGACGCCCTCATAGTACATCTCGGGCTTGCGATGATCCTTGCCCTTTGGTGGCCCGTCCGTCACAAGCTTCTCCGCATCCAGTTTGCCCCAGTGCACTTTAGCACGGGCAAGGGCCCGATGGGCACCTTCAATGCAGACGGAGCGCTTGATGACTTCAATCCATGGACAGGCGTCCACCAGCCGCTGCACTAACCCGAAATAGCTCCCAGGCACAGCTTCCAATGACCACAGCCGAACTATGAGGCCCTTTATGGCCTGTTCGGCGACCTTGTGGAGCTCGACCAGCTGCTTCAGCTAGTCGCTCAGGGGCACCGGACGGTCGGCCTCAGCATACTGAGACCAGAACACCTTCTCCGTCGAGCTCCCCTCCTTGGCGCGGTAGAATGCAGCACATCGAGACACACTACGGGGCAGATCTGCGAGCAGCTCTGGAGAGCTCCGAATTCGGGTAAGTACTAGATAATTGACTTTTACATTCTTGCTCTGCATAAAGAATGCCTTACCCGCCGCGATCTTCTTTATTGCCTCAATCTCCTGGAGGGCTTTTTGGGCCTCGGTCTTAGCAGCTTTGGCACTCTCAAGAGCCGAGGCAAGCTCGGACTCTCGGGTTTTCGAGTCACTCTCCAAACCCTCGTGTTTTTCCACGAGAGCCTATAGCTCTTGCCGTACCTCCGCCAGCTGTGCCTCCCCCTTCTCTCGCTCGGTGCGCTTCGCAGCCGCTTTGTTTCGACGCGGACACGCCTCCTTGAGGTCGCCACCTCGCTCGTGGCCCCTGCAGTACCCATGTTATTCCTGTTATCTTTTGCAACCAAATCATTTCTATAAGGTATTTCTTTAATAAGGTATTACTTACCTTCCTTGTCCTCGAGCTGCTTCTTGGCAAGGCCGAGCTCGTTCTCGGACTGCTCGAGGCTCTGCTTCAATGCATTAACCTCTGCAGTCAGTGCGGCAGAGGTCAGAAGCGCAGCCTGCATTCCCATATTGACATACTTATGTTAGACTCCTGCGTATATCTTTTTAGATTCTTAGTCCGGCTTTTCTTTCCGAACACCGAACTAAGCATCAGGGCTACTCTTGTCTATCTGGTAATATTTTACATATTCTAAACTTACCTCAAAGCTTGTTAGAAGGCTGGTGCAGGCTTCAGTCAGCCCGCTCTTGGCGGACTGAACTTCTGGATCACCACACTCATAACAGTGCGGTGCTCCTCCTTGATGGGGCTGTTAAGCGCCTCGATGCTCTCCGGTGCCTCGGTTGGGCGGAGGACACGGCGTCTTCCCTTCCTCTGAAGGGACCGCTTGCGGACTTTGGAACCGCTGAAGGTTCGGTATGGAGTCGGGACGAGGTGGGGCTTAGAGCCTGAGGGTCTCGCCCCCATGCGCTGAGTCCGGGAGGTTGCCTTGCAGCGCCTCTGTGCCACCTCCTCTTGACCAGGCCCCCTCGGGCCCCACCTCGGCGTCGTCCGTGGCGTGAGGTGAGGAGGCATCCAGAAGTGAAGTACTCTCCACTTCCGACGAATTGAGGACCCGCTCGGCAAGCGGCGAACTGCGTCCTTAGGCGGGCTGCATGATTGTTCGGCATTAGAGAACACTATGCAATGAAAAAAAACCATGGGTATCCGGACACTTACGATCTCGCTAGGGGCTTAGCCCTTGTTGGCCACTCCTCCTCGTCGTTGTCGGCGTTGGTGGAGAAGTACGGATGAAGGTCCTTCCTTCTTGGACCCTCCGGCCTCCCGGTTAGGCGGCCTTCCTTTCTTCTCTCTCGGCTGGGAGAGGCTTCTTTCCTCCTCCTCTTCCTCGGAGGAGGATTCCGCCTCGAGTTGTCGGGCGGTGAGTCCGACAAGACTGGCGCCGGGAGCTCTTCGAGTTCCGTGGCCTCCTTCTTGGCCTTCTTCTCCGCACCACGTGAGGTACGGAGCCAGCAGCCCTGTCAATCAGGCGTCCGCTGGTCTTCGGCAAGGGGTCGGACGGTTAATCTGTCCGGGCGTCTTCAGCCAGTCTGTCAAAGGTTAGGGAGTTTTAGATCCGCATAGAGTCAAACTATGAAAAAGAGTCCCATAAAGGGTAAAATAACTTACCTCGCTGGCTTGACGCTGCGAGTTGAATCCATGATCTTGATGGCGGATGTAGAACCTCGGCGCCTTGAACAGCACCTTCCGGGCATCTTCGTGCGTAGTGTCGAAGAGCCGTTTGAAACTGAGTCTGTGCGGATCGAACTCCACAATTTGAAGGCCCGTTGTTGGCATGGGAGAATCCGGCGGATGAGCATCACACGGATTACGTTGACAAGCACGAGGTTCTTGTCCACCAGGTTTGGGACGCAGGTTTGGAGTCGGATAGCTCGTCGAATTCCCCACGTCGGGCCGTCTCTTTCCATGATGAGAGCCGTGTGGGAAGCCAAATCGAATTGGGGCCGCCGCCCATTGAGAGTCGCAGCGTCTCGGTGATGTAGAACCACCCGATTGCCACCTTTATGGTCTCCACAAATGAGCCCTCGAGCCATAGGACTTTACCATCTTGCCAACCATGGCGCGTCCGCACTCCGGCAGGGGCCGCCCACTACCTTGACTTGACATTGAAGATCTTCAGCCATAAGCCAAAGTGGGGCTGGATGCGAGGAAGGCCTCGCACCGCGATGAACGCCGAGATGTTGAGGATGAAATTGGGGCCAGATCGTGGAAGTCCAGGCCGTAGTAGAACATGAGCCCCGGACAAATGGGTGAAGTGGAAAACCTAGTCCAGCGGAGGAAGTGGGGAGAAACACCACCCTCTCATGGGGCACAGGGGTTGGAATGAGCTGACCCTCGTCGGGTGGCAGGTCTGTGATGTAGCTGGACAAGTATCCGGCCTCCCACAGCTTTTCGATGTGCCCCTCCGTGACGGAGGAGGCCATCCACCTGCCTCCCGCTCCGGACATAGTTGGAGAAGGTTTAGGTGGGATGTGCGGACTTGGGCGCTGGAGCTCGAGTGCGTGGAAATGGATAAGCAAAGGAGGAAGAAGGCGTAGGTGAAAAGGTGGATCCTTATCCCTTATATGAATGGACGAAGTTATCGTCCCCATTGACTGGTAAAATTAAACTTATCTCCCAAGCGCCGTAATCAATGGCGCGATGGGTTACCCGTCCGTATTGATGGGAATCCGGAATAAGGGGCACGATCTCCGCTTTGATAAGGCGTGCCAAGGAAACCGCCTCGCTAAAACGCTAAGGTGGAACAGTAAAAGCGATTAAGTAAAAAGGCCTGGCCGTGGTGTGATGTCACGCCGTGGAATACGTCGGCAGATCTGTGCAAAATTATTTTCTCTACGGTGGTATGTGGAACTTGTTTTGCGAGCGGACACTATCCTTGTGTTCAAAACCTTCTATGAAGTATTCGGAGGAAACCCGCCTTGCAATGCCGAAGACAATATGCGCGCGGACTAAATCGTCATTGAAGCCTGGTTCGAGAGACTCTTGAGGAGTCTGGACTAGGGGCGTCCGGATAGCGAACTATCATCTTTGGCCGGACTCCAAGACTATGAAGATACAAGATTGAAGACTTCATCCCTTGTCCGGATAGGACTTTCCTTAGCGTGGAAGGCATGCTTGGCGATACGGATATGTAGATCTCCTACCATTGTAACCCACTCTGTGTAACCCTAACCCTATTCGGTGTCTATATAAACCGAAGGGTTTTAGTCCGTAGGACAAACAACAATCATACCATAGGCTAGCTTCTAGGGTTTAGCCTCCTTGATTTCGTGGTAGATCTACTCTTGTACTACCCATATCATCAATATTAATCAAGCAGGAGTAGGGTATTACCTCCATCGAGAGGGCCCGAACCTAGGTAAAAATATCGTGTCCCTTGTCTCCTATTACCATCCGCCTAGACGCACAGTTCGGGACCCCCTACCCGAGATCCGCCAGTTTTGACACCGACAATGCCTATCAATTGATATCAACGTGAGGAGTAGGGATTCCCATGCAACAAATGCACTAAGAGCTATAAGTGTATGAAAGCTCAATATGAAAACTAAGTGGGTGTGCATGTAATCCTATAATGAAAAATTCCCACTAGTATATGAAAGTGACAATATAGGAGACTCTCCATATGGAAAACATGGTGCTACTTTGAAGCACAAGTGTGGTAAAGGATACTAAAAATGCCCCTTCTCTTTTTATTTATTTATTTTATTTTATTATTTTATTGTTTTTCTTTCTTTTTCTTTTTTCTTTCTCTCATTGTCCGGAGTCTCATCCCGACTTGTGGGGCAATCATGGTCTCCATCATCCTTCCCTCACTGGGGCACTGCTCTAAAAATGAATAATGATGATCAGCACACTTCTATTTACTTATAACTGAAAAGAAATAAAAATTACAGCTCGATACCTATAACAAAATATGACTCTATATGAATCCCTCTAGCAGTGTACCAGGATGTGCAATGATCTAGCATAACATGTATGAAAAATGATGAACGTTGGCTGAGCCACAACTGCTATGTCAGCTATATGATCATGCAAAGCAATATGACAATGAATGCCCAAGTCATCAAACGGAAGCGGTGGAAGTTGCATGGCAATATATCTCAGAATGGCCATGGAAAAGCCATAATAGGTAGGTATGGTGGCTGTTTTGAGGAAGATATAATAAGGCTTATGTGTGATAGAGCATATCATATTACGGGGTTTGGATGCACCTGCGAAGTTTGCACCACGTCTTGATGTGAGAAAGGGCAATGCACGGTACCGTAGAGGCTAGCAAATTGCGGAAAGGTAAGAGTGCGTATAATCCATGGACTCACATTAGTCATAAATAACTCATACTTATTGCAAAAATTTATTAGCCCTCGAAGCAAAGTACTACTACGTAAGCCCCTAGGGGATAGATTGATAGGAAAGGACCATCGCTCGTCCCCGACCGCCACTCATAAGGAAGACAATCAATAATAAATCATGCTCCAACATCATAGCATAACGAGAGACCATACGTTCATGCTTCGGGAATCACAAACCTTAACACCAAAATTCTTACTAACCACAACCGTTTACTAGTACCTCCCACTGTCAGGGATATCTAGCGACATATGCCAGGGGTGGCTTATCATGGAGGGGACAGTAGTACGTCGCCGGTGCCTAGAAACGGGATGAGGCGTAGACATGTACGCTGACGCATCTTGCCCAGGTTTTAGGCTCTCCTAGGAGATAACACCCCTAGTCCTGCTCTGCGGGGTCTCCGCATGGTCACTATGTCAAAGTGTGGCTACAAGGTTGCTCCTAGAGCTCTTTGGCTAGAGGAGGAAGAAGGGCAAGGCTAGCTCTACTCCTCTCTCTATGGGTTGTGTGTGTTATCTATGGTGCTGAACCCTTTGCATGGGTGCCCTGAGGGGTTTATATAGGCCTACCCCCCAGGGGTACAATGGTAATATGGCCAGGTGTAGGACCCATCTGTTAGTGTCTCTGGGCACCGGCTTCTTCGCCGGCTGCTGGGGCCCGCCGCCCGGTGGGTCCCGCCAGCTGCGGTCTCTCGGCCGACAGGTAGGGCCCGCCGCCTACGGGTCCTGTCGGCTGCTCTACACTGTAGCGTCGCCTCTGATGACAGAGGCTTTGTCAGGGGGAGCGTGGCTACAGTCCCGCCGCCTGGCAGGCGCTCACTATAGCCACACCCTGTCTTATCTGGTTAATGGCGCACAAACTCCAAGGGAGGGGGACGGCCGCCTGCTAGGAGTCGGCCTTCCCGTGCCGACCGGTCAGGGCCTGCCGCCTTCTGGCATCTCACAGACAGGTGGGGCCCGCCGCCTGCGGGCCGTACCGACAATACTTCATGGGAGCATGGCATCCTCTGCCATGGATGATGTCACGGGCGGCATGGGAACAATGTTGCACCGGGCATGGGATGTCTGCCTGGTACGCTGCACTGTGGCCATGTTCGGCCTTGGATTCGGGGGTGGCAGGCTGCACTGTAGCCACGCCCCGTATCGTCGTTGTAATGAGGTGCTAACTTCAAGGGAACGAGGGGACGCCTGCTAGGATCCGGCCTCTCTGGAGGCCGCCTGCTAGGAGTCGGCCCACCTCGTGGCCGTCTTCTGGGTTCCGCTGCCTTTTAGCAGCCGGCCGCTTGGACTAGCCGGCCCCAAGAAGGCGGTCCTTTGTCTTTGATGCTTGAGGGGCGCAGCCGGCTACGATGTCTCGAAATACCATGGGGGGCTGATGAGGCTACCCGTGGTCATTTAATCCGACAGTAGTCCCCGAAGCTGGTGGGGCGCCACGGCTGAAAAGGCGAGAAGCCTCGGCAACTTCCTACTCCGAGTGATCTGGTAGTTTTGCTTCGTCCGTCTTCTGAACTGCCGACTGCTAGGAGCCGCCGTGACCAGGTAGGCCTCCTGGTGATTTCGAAACGTCCTGGCGGGGGCCAGGTGGCACGTCTGCTGGGTGCGAGCCTTGCCGCCCGTTGCCCACGACACGGCGCCCGCCAGTCGGTGGCCGGCCAGCCGCAGCGCGACGGGCGTCGCCCGCGGTGAAACCGCCCTACAGCTCCTCGGCGCGCTTGCGGATCCGCTGAGGCCGACGCAGGCGGTTGAGCTCCTGGGGTGCAGTTAATACACGCCGTTATGGCACGATAAACGTGGGGTCGTGGGCACAGTTAATCCCACGACCGCCCATGTTTTTCCCCCTCGGCTCCGCCGCCAGGGGCTATAAGTAGGGGGAGGAGGGGGGCAACAGACGCACGCGTGCCCTCCTCTCCCTTGGCCTTCGTTATTTTCCTTCTTCATCTTCTTTTCTCCGCCGCCGCAGCGCCCCTTCCTCTTGTCGTGGCGCTGCGGCAGCTCACCGTCGTCGGGCTTCTTCTCGCCGCAGCTTGGCCTATTCGCCGCCGCGCTGCGCCTCCGACGAGCTCCTACGTCCATGGCGCGCTTACGGGACGACGACAGGGATGGTGATACGTCTCCAACGTATCTACTTTTCCAAACACTTTTGCCCTTGTTTTGGACTCTAACTTGCATGATTTGAATGAAACTAACCCGGACTGACGCTGTTTTCAGCAGAACTACCATGATGTTGTTTTATGTGTAGAAAAGAGAAGTTCTCGGAATGTCCTGGAAATCCACGGAGGCACTTTTTGGAATTTATAAGAATTATTGGGCGAAAGAAATACACCAGGGGGCCCAGGGCCTCTCCGCGAGACAGGGCGGCGCCCCCCCTGTAGGGCGCGCCCCCTATCTTGTGGGCCCCCTGGACCTCCTCCGACCTCAACTCCAACTCCATATATTCCGTCTCGGGGAGAAAAAAATCAGATAGAAAGTTTCATCGCGTTTCACGACACGGAGCCGCCGCCAAGCCCTAATCTCTCTCGGGAGGGCTAATCTGGAGTCTGTTCGGGGCTCCGGAGAGGGGGATTCGTCGCCGTCGTCATCATCAACCATCCTCCATCACCAATTTCATGATGCTCACCGCAGTGCGTGAGTAATTCCATCGTAGGCTTGCTGGACGGTGATGGGTTGGATGAGATTTACCATGTAATCAAGTTAGTTTTGTTAGGGTTTGATCCTAGTATCCACTATGTTACGAGATTGATGTTGCTATGACTTTGCTATGCTTAATGCTTGTCACTAGGGCCCGAGTGCCATGATTTCAGATCTGAACCTATTATGTTTTCATGAATATATTTGTGTTCTTGACCCTATCTTGCAAGTCTATAGTCACCTATTATGTGTTATGATCCGACAACCCCGAAGTGACAATAATCGGGATACTTCTCGGTGATGACCGTAGTTTGAGGAGTTCATGTATTCACTATGTGTTAATGCTTTGTCCCGGTTCTCTATTAAAAGGAGGCCTTAATATCCCTTAGTTTCCATAAGGACCCCGCTAAAACAACTTAAGCACAGGCGGGAGTCGCCCATTTTAAAGTCAGTAATTATGCGGCGCTGAACTAACGAGCGGATACCTAACCTTCGAAGGAGAAGAAAATCCACCACTTACTTGTTGGTTGGTGTTCCATTCTGTTATCTTAGACTATGCTGCCTTCTTCAATTCCATTCTTCGTCTCCCTAGTCGATGCAACGGGAGGGTAGGACAAAAGATGTCATACAAGTTCTTTTCCATAAGCACGTATGACTATTTACGGAATACATGCCTACATTACATTGATGAATTGGAGCTAGTTCTATATCACCCTATGTTATAACTATTGCATGAGAATTGCATCGGCATAATTATCCATCACTGATCCATTGCCTCTGAGCTTTTCACATATTGTTCTTCGCTTATTTACTTTTCCGTTACTCTTGTTACAACTACTACAAAACCCAAAACAGTTATCTTTACTTTTGCTACCGTTACCATTATTATCATACCACTTTTGCTACTAAACACTTTGCTGCAGATACTAAGTTATCCAGGTGTGGTTGAATTGACAACTCAACTGCTAATACTCAAGAATATTCTTTGGCTCCCCTTGTGTCGAATCAATAAATTTGGGTTGAATACTCTACCCTCGAAAGCTGTTGCGATCCCTATACTTGTGGGTTATCAAGACTAATTTACGGCGCCGTTGCCGGAAGCATAGCTCTATTCTCTGAGTCACTTGGGATTTATATCTGTTGATCACTATGAAGAACTTGAAAGGCGCTAAGACCAAGATTTTGGCCTCAACTACGAGGGGAGGTAAGGAACTGCCATCTAGCTCGGCACTAGATTCTCCTTCCGTTATTAGTAAGCTTGCGACACCTGAACCTACTACTGCTATGAATTCTGATATGTCGCATGTTATTGATGATGCCACTTCTGCTATGCATGATGAAACTACTTTTGTGCATGATACTACTTTGCCATTAGGTGAATTTCTAGATGAACAACTTGCTAGAGTTAGGGGGGATGAAAATATTGAAGAACCTATTATTGATTATAGTGATGATGAAGGTTCCCCCAATGATTATGTTTTACCTGTTGTTCCTAAGGGTTATGTTATGCATGAAAAAGCTGCTATGGAAATCCTTGCTTGCAATGATAGAAATGATCTTAAGAAATTATTAGCTAAATGGAAGCAGCAGTCTCTTAATGCTAGAATGAAACCCGATCCTACTTTTGCTACTTCACCTATCTGTGTTACTAATAAGGATTATGAATTCTCTGTTGATCCTGATATTATTACTTTAGTCAAATCTGATCCTTTTTATGGCCTTGAATCTGAAACAGTTGTGGCACATCTTACCAAGTTGAATGATATAGCCACCCTATTTACTCATGATGAGAAGTCTCGCTATTTATATATCCTTAAGATATTTCGGTTCTCATTAAAGGGTGATGCTAAGACTTGGTATAATTCTCTTGCTCCTGGTTGTGTGCGTAGTCCCGAGGATATGATTTATTACTTCTCTGCTAAATATTTCCTGCTCATAAGAAACAAGTTGCCTTGCAGAAATATATAATTTTGTGCAAATCAAAGAAGAGAGTCTCCCACAAGCTTGGGGAGGCTTCTCCGATTATAATGCTTTGCTGATCATCCTCTTAAGAAAAATGAAATACTTTATATATTTTATAATGGACTAACCGATGCTTCCAAGGACTACTTGGATAGTTGTGCTGGTTGTGTTTTCAGGGAAAGAACAGTCGACAAAGCTGAAATATTATTGAATAATATGTTGACTAATGAAAATAATTGGACTCTTCGAGCCAGTTCTGAAGTAATTCTGAACCAATTGAGCCAACTCTGAGCCTATTCCTAAACCCACTCCGAAGAAGAGAGTGTTTTATTTCTCGATCTGAAGATATGCAAGAGGCAAAGAAATCAATGAAAGAAAAAGGTATTAAAGCTGAAGATGTTAAGAATTTACCTCCTATTGAAGAAATACATGGTCTTAATTTAACGCCTGAAGAACCACATTGTCTTGATAACCCGACACAGGTAGTAAAGGTAAATTATCTCTATAGATATGATAAAGTTGAAATACCGTCTACTAAATTTTATAGCCCATGCTTAGATGAATTTGATGACTTTATGGTTAGACAAGAAAGTTTTAATGCTTATGTTAGTAGAGAGTTAAATAATAATGCTTTCGAGATAGGACGCGTATGTGATAATCTGGCTAGAGTTAAAGACGAACTTCACCGCATTAGCAAATATGCTTCTATGGTTTCAACTCAAGCTGAGCAAGTACTTAAAGCTCAAAATGACTTGCTTGATGAATTAAATAATAAAAATGACTTTGTTGTTAGAGTGGCTACTAGAACTGGTAGAATGACTCAGGAACCTTTGTATCCTGAAGGCCACCCTAAGAGAATCGAACAAGATTCTCAGAGAAATAATTTAGAGGCACCTAGTTCTTCTAAAAAGAAGAAGAAGAAAAAGATAGAACTTTGCATGCTTCTAGTGAACCTATCGTAGACACACCTAAGAATCCCAATGATATTTCTATTTCTGATGCTGAAACACAATCAGGTGATGAACATGAACCTAGTGATAATGTTCATGTTGATGCTCAACCTAGCAAAGACAATGATGTAGAGATTGAACCTTCTATTGATCTTGATAACCCAAAATCGAAGAATCAACGTTATGATAAGAGAGATTTTTTTGCTAGGAAGCACGGTAAAGAAAGAGAACCATGGGTTCAGAAACCCATGCCCTTTCCTCCTAAACCATCCAAGTCAAAGGATGATGAGGATTTTGAACGCTTTGCTGAAATGATTAGACCTATTTTCTTACGTATGTGTTTAACTGATATGCTTAAAGTAAACCCTTATGCTAAGTATATGAAGGATAACATCACAAATCAAAGAAAGATACCGGAAGCTGAAATTTCCACCATGCTTGCTAATTACACTTTTAAAGGTGGAATACCAAAGAAACTTGGAGATCCGGGTGTTCCAACTATACCATGCTCTATTAAAAGAAATTATGTTAGAACTGCTTTATGTGATCTTGGAGCCGGTGTTAGTGTTATGCCTCTCTCTTTATATCGTAGACTTGAATTGAATAAGTTGACACCTAATGAAATATCTTTGCAAATGGCTGATAAATCAACCGCTATACATGTTAGTATTTGTGGTTGCAAATGTCACTATCTTAACAGACTTTGTTATTCTTGATATTCCTGAGGACGATGGTATGTCTATTATCCTTGGTAGACCTTTTCTTAATACTGCAGGGGCTGTTATTGATTGCAACAAAGGCAATGTCACTTTTCGTGTTAATGATAATGAGCATACGGTACACTTTTCGAGGAAACAATCTCAAGTTCATAGCATCAATTCTATTGAAAAAGTTCCAACTATCATTTTGGAGGTATTGAATTTCCTCTCCCTCATCAACAAAAGTATGATATTCTTATTGTTGGGGATTTTCATATCCCGTTGAGGTAACTTAGTGTTATTCAAATTTCTCCGGTTCCGTGTTATTGAATGAGTTTGTTAACAAGACTTGATCAACCTTGTTAGTGGATTCATTTTGATGATCACGAGATGGATGAAACTAGAAGGCACAACCTTCTGTACCCTCTTTTTACTTTCTGTTATTTAGATTAAATAAAGCAAAAATAGTATTATCCGTCTATTTTCTGAATTATCTATGCACTAAAAAATAGTCCGAAAATAAAAGTGCTCCAAATGCCCTGCAAATCTAGTATGATTTTTTTTGGAATATTTGAGAATTTTAGGCACTGAAAACACTGCAGGAGGGCCAAGCACCAGGCCACGAGAGAGGAGGGCCCCCCCTGTAGGGTGCGCCCCCTGTCTCGTGGGCCCCTGGTGGCTCCCCTCCACTTATGCCAGCACCCACACACTTCATCTTCTACCCAAAAAAATCCCCATCCAGCTCAAGCACGAGTTCTAGCTCATTTTGCTGCGATTTTCGATCTCCTTGCTCAAAGATGCATTCAAAAAACTGCTTTGGGAGATTGTTTCTTGGTATGTGACTCCTCCATTGGTCCAATTAGTTTTTGTTCTAGTGCTTTATTCATTGCAAATTTTTGCTGCATAGGTGACCATGTTCTTGAGCTTGCATGTTAAATTTTTGGAGGTCCCAAACAATTCCAATGCATGATATAGGCTCTAGGCACTTGTAGGAGTAGTTGCTATCGATCTTGTTTAGTTTTATTCACTTTTATATTTAAGTTACTAAAATTTCAAAAAAATTCAGAAAAAGAAATATGCTTAGAAGAATGTACCAAGGAGGTTCCTCGACAAAGAAAGGGCCAAGGATTGCTATACATGAGCAAGATGTTGAATTGCCGAGGGACGCGAATGTACGGGCTTGTGAGTGGCCATCCGATGATTTTATGGTGAAGCAGGCTTCAAGGAGGAATTTGGCGCTTATATGCGTAATGCCGAGCTGGAGGACTTCTTACAAGATAAGTGTCCATGATACTATCAGTCTACTGATTATTTTGTGCGGAGGTTTAGATATAACTGTGCGTGTAATTCTCCTAGTGTCATGTTTGATATTTATGATACATCTTATACCATGGATTTAGAGGACTTCACAACTGCTTGCAAACTCCTTGATGGGGTAATATTAATGATCCTCCCAAATATGAATTTAGAGATTTTCTTGCTAGTATTACTGTGGGAGAATCTAGGGGCGTAGCACAAGCTACCATAGGGAGCATTCATTTTCCTGCTACACATTACTTTGCTCTCTTTATTGGTAGATGCATTAGCAGTAAGGACGAAGTATGTCACATGTGTGCTCCTGACCTTTGTGTCCTCAAGAGTCTTGTGTCGGGTTATAAAGGTTATAACATGGGGCAATAGTTGCACGTAGGTTGCGAGAATAATAGCGAAAGGAGATTTATTTGGAGGAATTTATGCAACCCGTGTGGCTAACTTTCTTAATATAGCTCCACGAGAGGGGGATATGATCTTACCTCCTGTTTATTTGGATAAAGAAGCTATGTTCCATCATCATTTTCTTGAGAGGAATGAATAATTCCTCCATTATCGACTAATCTATGACAGACGCAACGTCATCCCTGTTACTCTTCTTGCTCCCTATCTTTTTGATTATCAGGCAAAAGGAAGATATGTTGTCACCAAGGAAGAAGCAACTGAATATGAGAGGGGAATGGAGGCAGCTCGCCAACACGCTGCTGCTCAGGAGACTATTGCCTCTGCATCTCTGTACAACCCCAGTTTCACTTATGGATATCAGCCAGGCGGTCCTTGGTACTAGACCAACTTAGGCCAAAAGCCTAAGCTTGGGGGAGTACATATTTCTCACCGACTTTACATTCATGTTCACACACTAGTCGTCGGTGCTCATACTCTTTCATTGTATTATCCATGCTAGTTTAAATTTCTTTTTCTAGTTTTCTTCTTGTGTGTTTGATAAACCTGAGGAAAAACCAAAAAAATTAGTTAGTCTAATTTCCATGCTTGTAGTAGAAATTAAAATGAAAATCCAAAAAGATTTCTAGTTCTTCTTCTTACTTGTTGGGAGCTTTCCCGTGTAAATAGTTTTCTTTTCTTTTCTTTCTTTTGGGGGTCGAGAAGACCATATTAAAAATGCTTAGTGGCTCTCATATGCATGATTGTTTATTTAATTTAGAGCCCATATTACTTGTCTTCTCTCTTGAGTTGAATGCTTGCAGATTCCAGCTTAGTCCAATGCATGTGCACTCTTATTATTGTACACATCGTTCGGTCGTGCGAGTGAAAGGCAATAATGACGATATATGATGAACTTATTGGGATGAGAAAAGCTGGTATGAACTCGACCTCTCTTGTTTTTGTAAATATGATGAGTTCATCCTTCCTGAGTCAGCTATTATGAAGTAAACATATTTGCAATGACATTTAGAGATTATAGTTACTTGTGCCATGCTTGATTAGCTATGAGTTATAATGGTTTACCTTGCATGCCAACATGCTATTAGAATGATTATGATGTGGTATGATGGGATGGTATCCTCCTTTGAATGAATTGAGTGACTCGACTTGGCACATGTTCACACATGTAGTTGAATCAAATCAACATATCCTTCATGATATTTATGTTCATGGTGGATTATATCCTACTCATGCTTGTACTCGGTGTAAATCAATTTTAATTCATGTTTACGACTGTTGTCGCTCTCTCAGTTGGTCGCTTCCCAGTCTTTTGCTAGCCTTCACTTGTACTAAGCGGAAATACTGCTTGCGCATCCAAACTCCTTAAACCCCAAAGTTATTCCATATGAGTCCACTATACCTTCCTATATGCGGTATCTACCTGCCGTTCCAAGTAAATTTGTATGTGCCAAACTACAAACCTTCAAATGAAATTCTGCTTTGTATGCTCGAGCAGCTCATGTTTCAACTAGGGCTGCCTATATCTTCCATGCTAGGTGGGTTATTCTCAAGAGGTGGACTCCGCTCCTCATTCACGAGAAAGGGCGATGTAGGGATGCCCAGTCCCAGATTCCAAAAGATCAAAGCAAACCAAAATAATTAAACAAAACTCCCCCAGGGCTGTTGTATGTTGGAGGCACTCGTTGTTTCGAGCAAGCCATGGATTGATGCTTGTTGGTGGTTGGGGGAGTATAAACCTTTACCATTCTGTTTGGGAACTGCCTATAATGCATGTAGTATGGAAGATACAGCCATCTCATAGTTGTTGCATTGACAGCGAAAGTATGCCGCTCAAAATTTTATTCAATCTCTATTTTAGAATCGAGCTCTGGCACCTCTACAAATCCATGCTTCCCTCTGCGAAGGGCCTATCTATTTACTTTTATGTTGAGTCATCACCCTTCTTATTAAAAAGCACCCGCTGGAGAGCACACTGTCATTTGCATTCATTATTATTAGTTTATATTGGGTATGACTTGACTGGATCTCTTTTACCATGAATTACAATGTTTAGTCAGTCCTCGATCTTTAAAGGTGCTCCGCATTTATGTTTTGCGGTCTCAGAAAGGGCTAGTGAGATACCATTTTGTTATATCATGTTATAATTATTTTGAGAAAGTGTTGTCATCCGAGTTTTATTATTATGGCTTGCTAGCTGATTATGTTTTTGATATGAGTAATTGTGAGACCTATGTGTTATTGTGAGTATGGTTAGTTCATAATATTTGCTGAAACTTGAATGCTGGCTTTTCATGTTTACAACAGCAAGAGCAAACAGAGTTTGTAAAAGTTTTTCTTTATCACTTTCAGTTTATCAACTGAATTGCTTGAGGACAAGCAAAGGTTTAAGCTTGGGGGAGTTGATACGTCTGCAACGTATCTACTTTTCCAAACACTTTTGCCCTTGTTTTGGAATCTAACTTGCATGATTTGAATGAAACTAACCTGGACTGACGCTGTTTTCAACAGAACTACCATGATGTTGTTTTATGTGTAGAAAAGAAAAGTTCTCGGAATGTCCTAGAAATCCACGAAGGCACTTTTTGGAATTTATAAGAATTATTGGGCGAAAGAAATACACCAGGGGGCCCGAGGCCTGTCCACGAGACGCCCCCCCTGTAGGGCGCGCCCCCTATCAAGTGGCCCCCCTGGACCTCCTCCGACCTCAACTCCAATTCCATATATTCTGTCTCGGGGAGAAAAAAATCAGAGAGAAAGTTTAATCGCGTTTCACGACACGGAGCCGCCGCCAAGCCCTAATCTCTCTCGGGAGGGCTGATCTGGAGTCCGTTCGGGGCTCCAGAGAGGGGGATTCGTTGCCGTCGTAATCATCAACCATCCTCCATCACCAATTTCATGATGCTCACCGCCGTGCGTGAGTAATTCCATCGTAGGCTTGCTGGACGGTGATGGGTTGGATGAGATTTACCATGTAATCAAGTTAGTTTTGGTAGGGTTTGATCCCTAGTATCCACTATGTTCTGAGATTGATGTTGCTACGACTTTGCTATGCTTAATGCTTGTCACTAGGGCCCGAGTGCCATGATTTCAGGTCTGAACCTATTATGTTTTCATGAATATATGTGTGTCCTAGATCCTATCTTGCAAGTCTATAGTCACCTATTATGTGTTATGATCTGACAACCTAGAAGTGACAATAATCGGGATACTTCTCGGTGATGACCGTAGTTTGAGGAGTTCATGTATTCACTATGTATTAATGCTTTGTTCGGTTCTCTATTAAAAGGAGGCCTTAATATCCCTTAGTTTCCGTAAGGACCCCGCTACAAGTTCTTTTCCATAAGCACGTATGACTATTTACGGAATACATGCCTACATTACATTGATGAATTGGAGCTACTTCTATATCACCCTATGTTATAACTATTGCATGAGGAATCGCATCCGGCATAATTATCCATCACTGATCCATTGCCTACGAGCTTTTCACATATTGTTCTTCGCTTATTTACTTTTCCGTTGCTACTGTTACAACTACTACAAAAACCCCAAAACATTTATCTTTACTTATGCTACCGTTACCATTATTATCATACCACTTTTGCTACTAAACACTTTGCTGCAGATACTAAGTTATCCAGGTGTGGTTGAATTGACAACTCAACTGCTAATACTCAAGAATATTCTTTGGCTCCCCTTGTGTCGAATCAATAAATTTGGGTTGAATACTCTACCCTCGAAAGCTGTTGCGATCCCCTATACTTGTGGGTTATCAGACGGCTCCAATATTCATGAGGATCACCTCTCCTTTCTTCACAAGACGCGGCAGCTGCCCCGGGAGATGAACGTGAAGGTGCGTGTCCCCCCCCCCCCCGAGGCAGAAATCTCGCAGGCGCCGGCGGACGACGAACGCGTCATCTTCCGGTCCCATTTTCTTCGTGGCGTCGGCCTTCCGGCGAGCAGGTTGCGCTTCTTCCTCAACTTCTATCGAGTCCAGCCGCACCACCTCATGCCAAACACAGTGGTGCTGCTGGCCGCCTTCGTCACCCTCTGCGAAGGCTACCTCGGTGCTCTCCCCACCCTCGAGCTCTGGGGAGACTGCTTCTATCTCAAGCTTGGAACCGCCGCCAAGGGCACGGTGGCCCAGTGCAGAGCCTGCATGGCGGTGCGGTGTCCGGGTGCTGGGAACCGCTTCCCGCCCGTCTCCGTGCTGCAGTCGGCCAAACTATAGCAGAAGTCCTACTTCTACATCAAGAACATTCATCCGACGAGGGACTAATCAACTTGCCGGCTTATGTAGCCGGCCCGCCTGTTGAGCAGCGTGCCAACTCGCAGTATAAGCCGAGCACCCTATTGGTCGCCTCCTCCGTTGCCCTCGCCCAACTTCAGGTGATGACAGAGTAGGAGGGCATCAAGGGCTCAGACCTGCTGGCCGCCTATGTGGCGCGCCAAGTGCTTCCCCTCCAAGCCCAGCCCCACATCATCAGCAGCATGAGCGGGCACCAGGACCCATGCCGGATGTGCACATGGGAGCTGCCGGACGTGGAGGTGGTATGGCTGGTCAACTACTTCTCCAACTACAAGTTGTCGGAGAAAGAGTGGCAGTTCGGCAAGCAGTCGTAAGACCGCACACACCCGCCGCCTGCGGTGTAATAATTTTTGTTTTCCTTCTTTTCTTGTCCGAGTTCTTGCTTTGTCGTCTGATCAGTCGGCCATGGCACAGGTCTTCTCGACCCAGTCGACCGCTGGCGCTCTGGAGCTAGGTCACCAGTACATGTCGGACTGGTCGAGAAGCGACGTGGATGACCCCGACTTGGGGGCGGCCGCCATGGAAGAGGACGCGCCACAGGTGGCGGTGGAGGAGCAGGCGGATCCAAAGGAGGCGGCCTTGAGGACTGGCCGGATGACAATGCGGAGGAAAACGAGCCGCACCACACGCACAACGCCGATAAGGTGGGTGTGAGCTCGTTAGGCGCGCTGACTGCACCAGGCAGCGCACCAAAGCGCCGGGTCGAATCATTGTTGTTCGGTAGCCGGCCAAAGAAGTCGAGGAACATGGCCACTACAACCAAGCGGCAGGAGGCCGCCGCGAAGGCGGCCGAATTCCAGAAGGCCCCGAAGCGGCTCCCGCTAGCGTCGGGGTGAGTACTTCGACTTTTCCATTGCTTCTTTCGCATTTACTTTTCTTCTTTCTTGTAGTCTTCTTACTAGTTTCATGTCGACGTGCCTTCGTAGGACCCCACTCTCTCTTTCACGGAACCCGGCCGCCTCAGTGATTGGGGCGATGGACAGCTCTGCACAGCCCCGCCGTGTGGACCCGCGCGCCGAGCTCCAGGAGGCGACGGAGCAGAACGCGCGCGAGAAGCGGGAGAAGGCGGAGTGGGAGAAGGCGGATGCGATCAAGGCGGCACAGGCTGAAGCCGATGCGGCCGCCAAGGCTCAGGCCGACGCTGCGGCCAAGGAGCAGGCGGACGCAGCCACCAAGGTGCAGGAGGCGGAGGCGGCCCGCAGCCGTGCTCCGTTGCTCGTTGTCCCGCTGCATGCCGTGCCACCGGTGCCGGAGAGCCAGGCGATGACCCCGTCATCATGGGGGCGGAAGTGCCCCCGCCCACGCCGACTACCGACGCCCAGACCAGTCGGCCTGGGGCGCCACAAGTGCCGCCAGTCGGTAGCGAGCTGGCGGTGGACCCGACTCCGCGGTCCGCACTATGGTGCGCCTTCGTGCGGCAAAGGCGGCTTCAGCACCGCGGGTGCTGGAGATTGGGACCGCAAGCTCATCGGCCCCGGACGTCGAGGCCAGCAGTGCAGCCCCGCCGGAGTGGACTCCTGGGGGCGGGACGGGTGTCCTGAACAAGGCCGCGCAGGACGTTCAGGCCCAACTTCACGCCCAAGGCGCCGCCCTCCAGTAGTACACGAAGGCGTTCTTGGCGACGCGAGCGGCTGTCCGGGTATATTTCTTATGCTTTGCTTTTTGATTCTTGTCATCTTCCGTCTTTGGCGGCATGGCCCTGCTAGGTGTAGCCCGAGTTCCGTGCCGGTTCTGACGGCGACTCGAACTTCAAGTGCTAACTTTTTTCTTTTCTTCTATTGTCTTCGTTGCAGGATTACCACAACATCCGCGCGGCCGCCTTCAACTCCCATGTCCGGGAGCTGGCCAAGCCGACCACTGATTTGGCTGAAAGTCGGAGTAAGCACTCCGTTCTCTTTCTTGCGGGGGCACATCAGCGCACCCGCTGGGTGTAGCCCCCGAGATTCAGGCCGACTGCTGAGAAGTTGATGTCTACTACGCAATCTTCTCCTTGTAGACGTTGTTGGGCCTCCAAGTGCAGAGGTTTGTAGGACAGTAGCAAATTTCCCTCAAGTGGATGACCTAAGGTTTATCAATCCGTGGGAGGCATAGGATGAAGATGGTCTCTCTCTCAAGCAACCCTGCAACCAAATAACAAAGAGTCTCTTGTGTCCCCAACACACCCAATACAATGGTAAATTGTATAGGTGCACTAGTTCGGCGAAAGTGCAATATGGATGGTAGATATAGGTTTTTGTAATCCGAAAATATAAAAACAGCAAGGTAACTAATAACAAAAGTGAGCGTAAACGGTGTTGCAATGCTAGGAAACAAGGCCTAGGGTTCATACTTTCACTAGTGCAAGTTCTCTCAACAATAATAACATAATTGGATCATATAACTATCCCTCAACATGAAACAAAGAGTCACTCCAAAGTCACTAATAGTGGAGAACAAACGAAGAGATTATGGTAGGGTACGAAACCACCTCAAAGTTATTCTTTCCAATCATTCCGTTGGGCTATTCCTATAAGTGTCACAAACTACCCTAGATTTCGTACTAGAATAACACCTTAAGACACAAATCAACCAAAACCCTAATGTCACCTAGATACTCCAATGTCACCTCAATTATCCATGGGTATGATTATACGATATGCATCACACAATCTCAGATTCATCTATTCAACCCAACACAAAGTACTTCAAAGAGTGCCCCAAAGTTTCTACCGGAGAATCAAGACGAAAACGTGTGCCAACCCCTATGCATAGATTCATGTGCGGAACCCGCAAGTTTATCACCAAGACATACATCAAGTGAATCACGTGATATCCCATTGTCACCACAGATACGCACGGCAAGACATACATCAAGTGTTCTCAAGTCATTAAAGACTCAATCCGATAAGATTACTTCAAAGGGAAAACTCAATCCATTACAAGAGAGTAGAGGAGGAGAAGAAACATAAGATCCAACTATAATAGCAAAGCTCACGATACATCAAGATCGTATCACCTCAAGAACACGAGAGAGAGAGAGATCAAACACATAGCTCTTGGTACATAGCCTTAGCCCGAGGGTGAACTACTCCCTCCTCGTCATCGAGGCGCCGGATGATGAAGATGGCCACCGTGAGGTTCCCCCTTGGTAGGGTGCGGAACAGGTACAGTTGACTTTGGTGGCTCTGAGAGGCTTGCGGGCGTGAACTGCCGATCTATTCTGCTCCCCGATCGTTTTAGGGTATATGGGTATATATAGGAGGAAGAAATCGTCGGGGAGCCACGAGGGGCCACGAGGTGGAGGGCGCCCCTACCTCGTGGCTCCTCGTTTCTTTCCTGACGAGCACTCCAAGTCTATCGGGTAGCTTTCTTCCAAAAATAACTTCTCCGGAAGGTTTCATTCCGTTTCAACTCCGTTTGATATTCCTTTTCTTTGAAACAACAAACAAGGGAAAAAGGAGGCTGCACTTTGGGCTCGGGTCAATAGGTTAGTCCCAAAAGTAATATAAAAGTGTATAATAAAGCCCATAACCATCCAAAACAGATAATATAATTGCATGGAACAATAAAAAATTATAGATACGTTGGAGACGTATCAGCATCCCTGAGCTTAATTCCTGCTCGTCCTCGAGTAGGTAAATGATAAAAGAAAGAATTTTTGATGTGGAATGCTAGTTGGCATAATTTCAATGTAATTCTTCTTAATTGCGGTATGAATATTCAGATCCGAATGATTCAAGATAAAAGTTCATATTGACATAAAAGTAATAATACTTCAAGCATACTAACAAAGCAATCATGTCTTCTCAAAATAACATGGCCAAAGAAAGTTATCCCTACAAAATCATATAGTCTGGCTATGCTCTATCTTCACCACACAAAGTATTTAAATCATGCACAACCCCGATGACAAGCCAAGCAATTGTTTCATACTTTTGACATTCTCAAACTTTTTCAATCTTCACGCAATACATGAGCGTGAGCCATGGATATAGCACTATATGTGGAATAGAATGGTGGTTGTGGAGAATACAAAAAGGAAGAAGATAGTCTCACATCAACTAGGCGTATCAACGGGCTATGGAGATGCCCATTAATAGATATCAATGTGAGTGAGTAGGGATTGCCATGCAACGGATGCACTAGAGCTATAAGTGTATGAAAGCTCAACAAAAGAAACTAAGTGGGTGTGCATCCAACTCGCTTACTCACGAAGACCTAGGGCATTTTGAGGAAGCCCATCATTGGAATATGCAAGCCAAGTTCTATAATGAAAGATTCCCACTAGTATATGAAAGTGACAACATAGTAGACTCTCTACCATGAAGATCATGGTGCTACTTTGAAGCACAAGTGTGGTAAAAGGATAGTAACATTGTCCCTTCTTTCTTTTTCTCTCATTTTTTTATTTGGGCCTTTTCTCTTTTTTATGGCCTCTTTTCTCTTTTTTTTTGTCCGGAGTCTCATTCCGACTTGTGGGGGAATCATAGTCTCCATCATCCTTTCCTCACTTGGGACAATGCTCTAATAATGATGATCATCACACTTTTATTTTCTTACAACTCAACAATTACAACTCGATACTTAGAACAAAATATGACTCTATATGAATGCCTCCGTGATGTACCATGATCTGTGATGAATCAAGAGTGACATGTATGAAAGAATTTTGAACGGTGGCTTTGCCACAAATACAATGTCAACTACATGATCATGCAAAGCAATATGACAATGATGGAGCGTGTCATAATGAACAGAACGGTGGAAAGTTGCATGGCAATATATCTCGGAATGGCTATGGAAATGCCATGATAGGTAGTGCGCGGTATGGTGGCTGTTTTGAGGAAGGTATATGGTGGGTGTATGATACCGGCGAAAAGTGCGCGGTATTAGAGAGGCTAGCAATGGTGGAAGGAAGAAAGTGCGTATAATCCATGGACTCAACATTAGTCATAAAGAACTCATATACTTATTGCGAAAATCTACAAGTTATCAAAGCAAAGTATTACGCGCATGCTCCTAGGGGGATAGATTGGTAGGAAAAGACCATCGCTCATCCCCGACCGCCACTCATAAGGAAGACAATCAATAAACAAATTATGCTCCGACTTCATCACATAACGGTTCACCATACGTGCATGCTACGGGAATCACAAACTTTAACACAAGTATTTCTCAAATTCACAACTACTCAACTAGCACAACTTTGATATCACTACCTTCATATCTCAAAACAATTATCAAGCATCAAACTTTTCTTAGTATTCAACACACTCATAAGAATTCTTACGAATCTTGTATGCTTAGCATATTAGGATTATTTAAGAAAATTACCATGCTATTTAAGACTCTCAAAATAATCTAAGTGAAGCATGAGAGATCAATAGTTTCTATAAAACAAATCCACCACCGTGCTCTAAAAGATATAAGTGAAGCACTAGAGAAAACAACAAACTACTCCAAAAGATATAAGTGAAGATCAATGAGTAGCCGAGAAGGAGAGGGCGCTGACCGACGGCTACGGCGAGATCGAAGATATGATCGATGGTGAGTTATCTTTCCTCTCTTTCAGCCGCCGACCGTTATATGATCCGGCTTCTGGCTTCAGACTTCTTTTTTCCTTTTGTGCAGACTTCTTTCCTGGTCACGCCGTTGCCGCCAGCCAGGCCATCGAGGCTCGCCATGATGATTGAAGGCAAGCTGCTGCAGAAATCGCGCCCAATGCGCCCCAAACCCTCAACGAGCAGCTCGTCACTGTCCACGCTCGCCTCCAGCCGGCTCATCCAATGCTCCGCTGCCTTCAGCGTGTCGGGGCCCAGGTGCTGACCGCCCTCTGGCCGGGTGTTCAGATCCCACGCACCCCAGCCCGACTGCCGAGTGGCTGGAGGTAGAAGTTGGCCGCTTTGAGGCTTGGAAGGGCACCGCGTCTCGTGCCGGCGCTCGGAGGGCCCTGGAGTTCGTCAAGGCGTGGTATCCAGGCATGGACCTGGCCCAGCTGGCCACCTTCCGGCAGGAGGCCGCACCGGAGCTGGCGGCGGTGAGCCGCGACCTTACCTTTCACGTGGCGGAGATTGCCGACTACGTCGACACCACCGAGTTCGTCCCCGACTGAAAGGGGAGGGTACTGAGGTGCCACCCAACTGGTTTGGGCTGAATCCGGAGTATGGGGAGGATTTGGTGGAGGAGTTCGCCTCCAGCGAGGAGGGCGAGGACGAAGAGGGCGAGGATGGTGAAGACGACGCGCCGGAGAGCGGAGCGGACGGCCATCCCCAGTGTCGGTGTCAAAACCGGCGGATCTCGGGTAGGGGGTCCCGAACTGTGCGTCTAAGGCGGATGGTAACAGGAGGCGGGGGACACGATGTTTACCCAGGTTCGGGCCCTCTCGATGGAGGTAATACCCTACTTCCTGCTTGGTTGATCTTTGATGATATGAGTATTACAAGAGTTGATCTACCACGAGATCGTAGAGGCTAAAACCCTAGAAGCTAGCCTATGGTATGATTGTTGTTGTCCTACGGACTAAACCCTCTGATTTATATAGACACCGGAGGGGCTAGGGTTACATAGAGTCGGTTACAAGAGAGGAGATCTACATATACGTATTGCCAAGCTTGCCTTCCACGCCCAAGGAGAGTCCCATCCGGACACGGGTCGAAGTCTTCAATCTTGTATCTTCATAGTCTGGCCAAAGGATATAGTCCGGCTGTCCGAGGACCCCCCAATCTAGGACTCCCTCAGTAGCCCCCGAACCAGGCTTCAATGGCAATGAGTCCGGCGCGCAGATTGTCTTTGACATTGCATGGCGGTTTCTTCTCCAAATTCTAAATACTTGTTTGAGTAGTGTCCGGCTTCCCATAAATGTTGCACTCCTTGGCTTCCGTGCCTAATAATGGATATCCTCCACGTGTCGGCGAATCACGAAAGTCGAACATTTTATAATTGCCACCCTAGCCATGTGGGTAAATCGTCTATTAAAGAGACGGGGATTCTCAGATCCAGATCACATCATCCTTCCACAGCGAGTATCCATCGGAGCGCGCCCGGAAAAAATCCATTCCAACATGGCTGGTCATTGCAGCACCTCCTCTCGCTCCCGTAGCCCTAAGCCCGGCAATTGGAAGAAGTGTTCCGTTCCCCACAGCCAATTAGTAGAGCTACAGACCCAGGGGTTTCTCCCTCCAACGTATATGGTCCCCGTTCGAGCCGGGCTCGCCACCTATAACGGCGGGGAGCAAGCGGAGATCTTTCCCAGCCCATCCACGGGGGAGCGGGTATGCCTCGTCCCTTACTTATTAAGAGGACTTGGATTTCCAATTCATCCGTTCCTCCGCGGGCTCCTGGAGTTCTATGGCCTCCAGCTGCATAATTTCACTCCCACCTCCATATTACACATTGCTGGCCATGTCGCCCTTTGCGGGCTGTTTCTGGGCTGCGAAGCTCATTTCGAGCTATGGAAGAGGCTATTCTGCCTCGTACCCCGTACACAGGAGGGGTCACTGTACCAAGTGGGCGGAGCTATAATATGGCGCATCGCCGGGACCGGATACCTGTCCGGTACTCCGAAGACGACATCCGAGGACTGGCCTTCGGAGTGGTTTTATATGGAAGACATCCCCCTTCCGGACCCTATTCGGATGGGCCTCCCTGAGTTTGACAATGCTCCCCTGAAGAAACGCCGCAGCTGGCGCCCTCGGAGACCTCAGGAGGAAGATAACAGAGAAGTTCTTTACCTGATGGGCCGGATAAAAATGTTGGCTCAATCAGGACTGACAATAATCGAGGTTATGTCAATATATATAATGCGGGGGGTACATACACTTCAATATCGAGGGCACCCCATGTGGCACTTTAACGGGGAAGATGATGCCACCCGCTGCGGGCGTAAGGGACCGGACTCAGTTGCTGCTCTAGCAAAAATTATGTCCGATTTGTACAAGGGAGAGGAAGAGGAGTTCATCCGCATTAAGCCACGGGATGGATTCTCCATGTACAACCCTCCAAGCTGGGTGAGCTGTCACTTTTTACTCCCAACCTTCCCGCATTCTTCGTCATAAGTACTTACCTTGCCGTTTCATGGCAGGAACTGTGAAAAGCTGTAAGGGAGGTCCACAGCCCGCCTCCACAACCGGAGGACCCTGACCGGGCCCTCGATCCCGGACTCGAAGAGGATACAGACATATTTGTGGAGCTGATCGACAGGACATTCTATCAATTGAGCTGCGATGATGCCATGGTGGCCATCATAGCCAACTATCCTGGGCTACTCCCTGCATCGCACATAAGTAAAACCGGAGTCCCAACTTCCGAGAAGGATCCCCTTTTCTGCACTTCACCTACCGTACACATATGGTGTCTTACAGGGAAGGCCCTCGGGACGCCATGCCAAACCCGCAGTGATTCGCCAACAAGGGGCACCGAAGCCAGGTAGGCTAGAAAGGAAGGCGGTCAGGACTGAGACGCCATCGCATAGGTATGATACAGAACCTCGCTCCGTGGTTGACGTCTTTTAAAATATAATAACGTCCACGTTTCCTAGTAGGAAAAACGCTCGCCAGACTATATCCGGAGAGGTTGCTGATCACGCCTCCACCAGTCGGGCTCCAGGGCCAGACATAGAGGCAGAAGCTAACACGGGCGAACGCCGGATGCTCCTCCTACAGAGGATGCAGATAGATTATCCGCTACAAATTCCGAAGTGGAGAGCGCCATGAATCACAGGCGTCGCCGGGCCGTACTCCGTGACGCTTGTTTCTCCCAAAAGGCGTTTGATGCCTTCAACTCAGGAGACACATACATCTGTGCTGCTCAAAATGGTCTTGCTAGAGCTACGGACCAGTATGTAAAGGATATACGGGTAAGAAAATCTGACGATTATATATATCAGTAGCCCATGAGACTTGAAACAGTTGACACAACTGATTTAAGGATCGTTATTTGTGCAGGTTCTTTCAGAGAAGAATACCCAATTGTCTCAAGAGCTGGAAGAGTGCAAAGCCCAGCTATGGGCCGCAGTTGCCGCGCTGAAGGAGTCCGAGAAGGCCCCCTCTGGTAACACTTGTCTCTATTGCAAAGAATAACAGGCACCAGATAGTATGCGGCACGCATGCAAATCTAACAATAGATTCTGCAGATGACTCCGAAGTGAATCCGGAGGTCGTGATAGGGAACAAGCCGCATGCCCAACGATAGCTAAAGGCTGGTGAGCGTGTGCTTACAAAGGTTAGGCAGGATAAAAACAATCTCCAAGATGCCAATATCCAGCTGAGCGTGGAACTGAAGGATGTTCGGTTCCAGCTTGCTGACTCCGTAAAGGAGAATAAGAGGCTTCGACGCGACATTTTCAGTAAGTGCTTGAATGAACTTCTAAAGAGTTTGGCGAAGAAACCTGCTAACAGACTTATATCTGCAGGTATGCTGACGGGTCGTTCTGAGGAGGAGATGCCCGGGTCCACGGGTGATCTTCTGCTAGAGCTCTCACAACTACACGAACAAGTTCGGCAGGTGATGCAGGGCATTGCCCAAGCCTTGTGGCCATCCATCTGTCTACCAGGAGGCATGGGGGAGCTTGAAGAGAAGCTCAAGGGAGCGCGGCGACGCTTCTGATTATGGAAGATATCAGCCTGCCGACAAGGTGTGAGGGAAGCCTGGGCCATGGTGAAGACGCGCTATACCAAGGCTAACCCTAACCACATGGCCGAGGTCGGACTTGTGGGGCCTGACGGGAAGGAGATCCCCGTCAGTTTGGTGTATGACCAAGTAGAATTAACCGCAAAGTATTCCCAACAGGATTGTAGGCTAGACAGTCTGTTGGATGGTATAGAAGAAGAATTTGGGCAGTCTAAGTGACTGTGTACTTCAAGTGACATATATTGTCCCTAGCCGGATTGAAAATCATTTGTCATGGCGGACCTTTTCACTTTGACCTCTGGACCCGATAGTCCGGAGTGTATCCGAATACCCGCTCAGTTATGTAAAAACCGGGGTACGCGTGGAAACCAGGCGTAGGGGTCATAAGTGCTTGAACAGACAAGTACCCAACTAGCTATGTTATATTACATGGATAGTAAGAAACATCTTCCAGGGAGAATAGTTCCGTTATGGGTTCCTTTCCCTGGGTACGCATGCCCTAATGTGCATGTCCGAACTGCGAAAAGAGACGCAGGCTATGAACATCTGGTGGCATGTATTAAAATAAATATAAGTCATCTTTTGTTCACCGACCGAGTATTCCCTTAAGAACGCTAGCTTTCGGCTTCACCCAGTCTGAGGTACACATCCGGCTGAACCGGCAGTAACAATCGCAGAGGTGCTCCCCTTATGCCCTAGCCGAATTAATGGGAACGTAGGGCATAAACACAAGAGCCAGGCAACCCAGCTTGGCCAAAACAAAAAAAGGTACATGTGGAAGGATAACACATGTGTGGGGCATAGAGCCCGGAGAATAGTTATATCAAGCTTCTATATAAGAAGCCCCCAGGTAGCACGTCAAGATTGTGTAGTTGAGACACAATTGAGCCTTTTAAGGCCTTGAAGAAAAAGGCAAAAAGAAGGAGATAGAAGACAGATAATGGACATGTAAAAAATTGATGGAGGTAAGGAGACGAACATAGAGTCCGGCACTAGGCGTAGAACCTTCGGAGTGTGGCTGCGTTCCATGGGTTTGGCTCGAGTCGATTGTCCGATGCATCCCACATGCCGTATGCTCCACCGGTCAGAACTTGGTCAATAATGAAGGGACCTTCCCATTTGGGCTTGAGCTTGTTCTTTTTCTTCTCCGGTAGGGGTAGAACGAGTTCGCCAATGTTATAGGTTTTGGCCTGTACTTCTCTGCTTTGTTACCTTCTAGCCTGTTGCTGATAGAATGCGGAGCGGGCTTTTGCCACATCACGCTCCTCCTCCAGGGCGTCCAAACTGTCCTGCCGATCAAGCTCGGCCTCTTTTTCTTCATACATGCACACTCGAGGTGAGTCATGAATTATGTCGCAGGGTAGTACCGCCTCTACGACGTACACCATAAAAGACAGTGTGTATCCGGTAGTGCGATCCAGTGTGGTCCGCAGCCCCCATAGTACAGAGTTGAGCTCCTCTACCCAGTGATTGTTTGATTCCTTTAAGGACCACACTAATCTGGGTTTAATGCCACTAATGATAAGACCATTTGCTCGCTCGACTTGACCGTTAGTTTGTGGATGATAGACAGAAGCATAATCGAGCTTCATGCCCATGTTGCTGCACCAAAGTTTTACCTCATCGGCTGTGAAGTTCGAGCCTTTATCAGTGATTACGTTGTGGGGGACGCCATAACAGTGTACCAGCCCCGATATGAAGTCTATCACTGGTCCGGATTCGGCTGTTTTAACAGGTTTGGCTTCTATCCATTTGGTGAATTTATCCACCATGACTAGTAATAATTTTTTCTTATGGCTTCCCCCTTTGAGGGGTCTGACCATATCAAGCCCCCAGACTGCAAAGGGCCAAGTAATGGGGATTGTTTGGAGAGCGGTAGGTGGCATATGGCTTTGGTTTGCAAAAAGCTGGCAACCGACGCAACGTTGAACAAGATCGTGTGCATCTGCTCGGGCCGTCGGCCAATAGAAACCTGTACGGAAGGCCTTGCTTACAAGGGCCCGGGCAGCGGCGTGGTGGCCACCTAGTCCAGCATGGATTTCTGCCAAAAGTTGCTGCCCTTCGTCATCGGAGATGCACCTTTGAAGGACTCCGGTAGTGCTTTTCTTATAAAGCTCTCCCTCGTGGACCTTGTAGGCTTTAGACCGCCGCACTATGCAGCGTGCCTAGTTTTGGTCCTCGGGTAATTCCTGCCTAGTTAGGTAGGCCAGGAATGGTTCTGTCCATGGGGCGATGACAACCATTATCACGTGGGCTTAAGGTGTTATTTCTGTGGCAGAGCCTCCGACTGTGTCAGAGTGTTCGGTATCTGGTGTTGTGTCCGGGTCCGGACTATTGTTACCGGTTTCCCCTTCACATACCACGGATGGCTTAAACAGCCTTTCCAAGAAGATGTAAGGTGGGACAGAGTCGCGCTTAGCGCCAATGCGGGCGAGGATATCCGCCGCCTGATTATTTTCCCGAGCCACATGGTGGAATTCAAGCCCCTCGAACCGAGCTGACATTTTAAGCACGGCGTTGTGATAAGCCGCCATTTTCGGATCCTTGGCGTCGAAGTCTCAATTTATTTGAGATATTGCGAGGTTCGAGTCCCCACGCACCTCCAGGCGTTGAATGCCCATGGAGACTGCCATCCGAAGACCATGTAACAGGGCCTCGTATTCGGCTGCGTTGTTGGAGTCTGTGTATAGTATTTGGAGTACGTATTGGACTGTATCTCCGGTGGGGGACGTCAGGACGACGCCAGCCCCCAGACCAGCCAGCTTTTTAGAGCCATCGAAGTGCATAATCCAATTGGAGTATGCGCCGTACTCTTTAGGTAGTTCGCTTCATCCATTCGCCATTAAATCAGCCAAGATTTGAGACTTAATGGCTCGCCGTGGTTTATATGTTATGTCGAACGGGAGGAGCTCGATAGCCTATTTAGCAATTCGGCCCGTGGCATCGTGGTTGTTTATTATGTCATTGAGTGGCACTTCAGAGGCCACCATGATTGAACACTCTCGAAAGTAGTGTCGTAGTTTTCAGGATGCCATGAAGACCGCGTATGCTATCTTTTGATAATGTGGGTACCGTGTTTTGCATGGAGTGTGGACGGTGGATACATAGTATACCGGCTTTTGAAGCGGGAATTTATGTCCGTCCATCTCTCGTTCGACGACGAGCACTGCGCTTACAACTTGGTGTGTTGCCGCTATATATAGCAGCGTTGGTTCGCCGATGTTAGGTGCGGCCAGGATTGGGTTGGTGGCCAAAACGGCTTTTATTTCCTCTAATCTGGCCGTGGCCGCGTCCGTCCACTCGAAGTGTTCGGTGCGTCGCAGGAGGCGATAAAGAGGTAGTGCCTTTTCTCCTAATCGGGAGATGAAGCGGCTTAAAGCAGCCACGCATCCAGTTAGCTTCTGGATTTGCTTGAGGTCCATTGGGATGGCCAACTATGAGAACGCTCGGATTTTAGCCGGATTTGCTTCGATTCCTCTGTTGGAGACGATGAAGCCTAAGAGCTTTCCGGCGGGCACGCCGAAGATGCATTTTTCCGGGTTGAGCTTAATGTCGTATGTTCGGAGATTATCGAACGTGAGCCTCAAGTCGTGTATTAATGATTCGACGTGTCTTGTTTTAATGACCACATCGTCTACATATGCCTCCACTGTTTTGTCGATCTGTGTTTCCAAGCATGTCTAAATCATGCTTGATAGGTTGCACCGGCGTTTTTTAGCCCGAAGGGCATTGTGTGAAAACAGAAGGGGCCGTATCGAGTGATAAATGTCGTTGCAGCTTGATCGGACTCTGCCATCTTAATTTGGTGGTAACCGGAGTATGCGTCGAGGAAGCACAATGAGTCGTGTCCTGCGGTAGTGTCGATAATTTGATCGATGCGGGGGAGGGGGAAGGTCCTTGAAATCGACACATAGGCGCCAGGATTTATCCTTCTTCGGTACCATCACCAGGTTTGCTAGCTAGTCCGGATGTTTTATTTCTCTAATGAATCTGGCCTCCAGTAACTTGGCTAGCTCCTCTTGTCGCTTAGGTTCAGAGAAACGCCGAAGAGTCTGCTTGACCGGCTTGAATCCCTTTAGAATGTTAAGGCTATGCTCGGCCAGCCTGCGTGCGAATCCTGGCATGTTTGAAGGATGCCAGGCGAATATGTCCCAATTCTCGCGCAGGAACTCCCGTAGTGCGGCATCTACAACGGGGTTTTACTGGGCTCAGATGGATGCTGTTTTTGTAGGGTCCGTTGGGTGGACTTGGAATTTGACTATTTCATCTGCTGGTTTAAAAGAGGTGGACTTGGATCTTTTGTCAAGCATCACGTCGTCCCTGTCCACTCCGGAGCGCAGCGCAGTTAATTCCTCGGCCGCGAGGGCTTCGGATAATGCCTCGAGGGCCAGTGCGGCTGTTTTGTTTTCGGTGATGAGTGCTATGTCCGAATCACTAGCTAGAGTGATGATTCCATTGGGCCCGGGCATTTTGAGCTTCATGTACCTGTAATGGGGTATGGCTTGGAAGATCGTGAATGCGTCCCGCCCTAGAAGGGTGTGGTATCCGCTACTAAACGGGTCCACTTGGAATGTGATTTCTTCGGACCTATAATTCTCCGGCGTGCCGAATACCACATCTAGTGTGATTTTCCCAGCGCATCGTGCCTCCCGACTAGGGATGATTCCTCTGAAGGTCGTGCTGCTTTGCTCAATGCGGTTTCTGTCTATTTCCATTTTTTCAAGAGTCTCCTCATAAATGAGGTTTAATCCGCTGCCGCCGTCCATGAGCACTTTAGTAAGCCGAAAGCCGTCCACAATTGGACTAAGGACCAAGGAGGCTGGTGCTCGGGCTGTTCGGAATTTAGGTTCATCACTGGCATTGAAGGTGATAGCCGTGTCGCTCCATGGATTTATTGCTGCCACGTGGCAGACTTCGGCAAGGCTGCGGAGTGCTCGCTTACGCCTATTATTTGAGGCGAAGGTCTCGAAGACTGTCAATACTGTATTGTTGTTATCCACGGGATGGTGCTCTGCGGCATTTTTAATGAGGAGATCCTCACCGTTCTTGGCCACCTGCCGAAATACCCAACATGCTCTAAGGCTGTATGTTGGTATGGTAACCGTTGTACTGTGAATTTTGCATGGCCCATTAAGCCATCCCTCCAATGCGGTTCCATGCCCTGTAGTGGGCTTTTGCTTCTTTGTAATTGATTCGGGTGACTTATGAGAGTGCACCCTTTTAGTTCAGGCTGGGGGTTTGGTCAGAGCCGGATTATCCCAGAATTTTGTTTGGGATTTCCAGGCGCTCTCCATCACACAGTACTTCCCTACTATGGCCGCCAAGTCAACGAAGTGTGCTATGTCACGGCGACTTATGGCGTTGAGGATTCCCTTGTCCGTGCAATTATTGCAAAAGAATGAAATTACGTCTTCCTCGCGACAGTCCTTGACCTTGTTCATTACAAGGAGGAATCTGGCCCAATAGTGATGTACTGTCTTCCGGGGCTCTTGCCTAATGTGCGAAAGATCGTTTATGTCTGGGTGGGTGGGTGGATTTAAGTCTGAACCCTGACCCGATCTAAGACCCAGGGGCGGAGGAGTTTCCGATCTTGGAAGTTCGGGCTCCGGGATGTTGCCCAATCGGTCTAGCCCGCTGCCTGATTCTAGGTTCAGGGTTTGGGCGATGTCCTCCCATAGACGGGTATTCGGCTCGGAGAGCTTGGGAATTCGGACATAGTTTGTCCTCAAGATAGAGGAAGAATCGCCGCATTGCTCATCCACCACCGCTATCTGACGGGTGACCGGTGGAGAGTTAATCTCCCTTTGGTCGGGTTTAAGCCCAATCCGATCATAGTCCGTAGCGACTCCCAAAGCAGCGATGCGATCCAAGAGCTCGTTCAAAGAGGAGAGCTCCATTGGATTCATCTGCTCGTTAAGTTCCGAGACGATATGGAGGCTGTTTTCGATGACCCAAGAAGTCATCATCGGCGCGGCGGCCGAACATGCGGTCATGACGAAGCCGCCTAGTCAGAGAGTTTGGCCTACAGCCAGGGCTCACCCAGAGGTGATGTTGTCCCTGACAACAAGACGAGCCATCCTTCCTTACGATGACGGCATAGTGGAACTCTCAATGAAAGCACCAATGTCGGTGTCAAAACCGGAGGATCTCGGGTAGGGGGTCCCGAACTGTGCGTCTAAGGCGGATGGTAACAGGAGGCGGGGGACATGATGTTTACCCAGGTTCGGGCCCTCTCGATGGAGGTGATACCCTACTTCCAGCTTGATTGATCTTGATGATACGAGTATTACAAGAGTTGATCTACCACGAGATCGTAGAGGCTAAAAGCCTAGAAGCTAGCCTATGGTATGATTGTTGTTGTTGTCAGGACCCCGATTCCAAGTCACGTCGATCTTGCCGGTAACACCTCATATCACTTTGCGGCCTCACGCACGGTATTCCCACGGGTGTCGCCTTACCATGGCCCGGGACCGTTTGCGCCTTTTGGCTCACGTATATGATAGTGTCGCTAGCATCCATATGACAGAGAACCCAGGCCGACATGGCTAGTCGTGAACCCAAAGCGGCACTAACCCATGGGGACAGGCATACATGAATCAACTTCGAGCATGTCGGTCAGCAGCGTGTGAATCCGGGCTGTAGCACTGGGCTAACAGGACTCCGGGAACCCGGGCTGGAGACAAACAAGGCTAATCTAGGGCTGTGACAAATCACCCCCACTAAACAATAATCTCGTCCTGAGATTCAAGACGTGAGGTAAGAAGACAGAGGGGCACAAGACCAACACAATCTTCACGATCCAGGTTGCACCTCATAAGGTTGTTGATTCGTTGCATACGTTGATCTTGACATCCTTGCTTTTGAGATCTTCATCCACGCGATTACGACGGAAAGAAACTCTACTCGGATTGATCTTCTCGAAGATCGAGCTATAAAATATCAACTCGCGGAATGAGATGTTGAAACATCTCGAGTTGAGACACAAAACACATCAAGAGGGATGGAAGGACAACGACGGGGTTTGATTTGGTGGGCAAAAATTCCACGCTTAGAAAGATGGTGGATGGTGTCAAGGTAGCGAGGAAATAATTGCCATGATCCCGTAACGGGGCACCTTGGGAGAGGTGACTCGTTGGACTATTCCCTTAAGTGGCAAAAAAGAATTACTTTTGATCCGTAGATCATTGAAACTCTTCATACCATCTTACGACAATTTATAATTGATCGTTTGAAAGATCTCGAAGAAATGGTATACTCAGACTAGGATGGATGATGTGGACTACCTTGTTGAAGACAACGCATTGGATGATTTTTGCTTATCATAGGAGATGGATGGGACCCATGGTAGGTCCACTTTTGAGGATGATCTTGGACAGCAACTGCTTAGAAGGCAGCCCATGGGAAATTGGCACAATGGCGGTGCAAGCTGGGAACAATATGCAGCTGTTGGGAATGTTCCAACCATCATATCTGCCTGAGATTCAGATCCGATTGGTGATAGGATACTTCAGGCTCAGCATGTCTGAAAAGAAAGTTTGCATCACAAATCGACGAGATGGAGTTGCGGGATTCTCGGGAGATGAACTACGATAGCAGGCTCCAAAACATGAGCTGGTTCTGCTACCTACATGTGAGCATGTTGTCCAAGACAAGAATGAACACATAGTAGTCTTATAATAAAACACTATCAAGTTCAGATGGGGAACCATAATTAATGATATCGAAGTCTCCGCGCGGAAGTCTAAAGTGATAACCTTAGAACAGACTCCTTTATCTTGAACAAATCAATCAGTGGCTTGGTGTGCTAGGAAATACATGTGGAATGGAGGTAGCTAATCTCACAAACCAAAGTATACTTCGCACATGCATGACTGACTTGGAATGATTCCAGAGGAAGTAAAAACAAACTTTTCTCAAATTCATGGCGGCAACTTACACCTAATGCACGTGAACTTGGAGAAAGTCACTTCTTTCATCCAAACATATGCTTCATGAACGGGACACGAAGACAATGCTTATAAAGTTTCCAATACTAGCTGGATGTTCAACAAGAATCATGGAGAAGGTAGCAGTGTTGCTGATGGGCTCAACAACAATTCATCCATGTTTCCATGAAGATGGAATTCCATAAATATGTGAACAAATGATAGCATTAGTCAGACCCAAAGGATATAATGGTGTATGCTTGAGGGATCAACCACGAGTAAGACAACATTATGAACATCGTTGGTTCTGATTTGATTTGATGATAGACCATGCTCAAATCAAAGTTTTGATATGACAATAGATCCAACAACTGATCACAGGGACCAATCGATGAAGATATCATCTTTCTTCAGCACACACACACTGTAACATCCCAAATTTCCTATTTGGAATGTTTTGCAATTATAGCTAAGCATCTATGCATTCTGTTTGAATTTGAGTGCCATTTGGAGTTTCAGAAGATTTTGAGTTTTGGAATTTGAATTCAAATTTTGGCAAGTGGAAATCATTTCAAAAACTATGCTTGATAAATACTTGAGAAAAAGTATGAGAGGAGTAAACACGACACTCCAAAAAAATATCAGAGGAAAAACATTGCCAAAAGTTTGAAATTCAAATTTGAGTTTTATTTGAATTTTGAAAAAAATGAATTTTTATAAAGTTTGGATTTTGCCCCTGGAAAAATGTTCAAATGATAGGGAATATTCCCCTGATCATTTTGATATATATGTCCTATATAAAATATTTATATTTTAAATATTATCTCTGTTTTTAGTTTTCAAAAAAAAATTAGAAAAAAGAAAATGCCCACGCACCAGCCAGGCCGACTGGCCCAGCCAGCACCTGGGCGGCCCACCGAACCGGCCCAGCCAGGCGCCAGCCGAGCCGGCCCAGCGAGCCACCGAGCCACCGCGCCCGAATCCCCTCCCGATCGGTCGCCCGCTCGCTCACCCCTCTCTCTCCCTCATTGACGCCCCGACCCCACCTCGTCCCTTTCCCCTCGCCCACGCCTCGCCCCACGCCGGAAACCACCGTGCCGCCGCACCCGCCGGAGACCCCGGGATCCTCCCCGATCCTCCCCGATTCGCTCCCTCGCGCAAGCCAACGCCCCGCCCTATAAATGCCCTCCCTCACCTCTCCTCTCCCTCAAGGCCTCGCTGAGCCCGAGAGCGCCGCCGCCATTGCCACCGTCCCCACCCACCTCGCCATCCCGAGCTCGCCTGACCCCAGATACTCCCTCGCGCTGCACCCGCCGAGACCTCCGCCGACGCCTGCACCACCGGAGTCGCCGAACCATCGCCGATTCGCTTTTCAACGGCGTGATTAGATCCTCAAGGGGTATGTTCTTTAAATAAAACCGTTCAGTCCGGTTTATTCTTAGTTAGGTTTTTTATTTTAATCGGCCCGATTCGCTTAAACCCTAGGGCGTAGTTTAGTTATTTAACGAAGCGTTAGTTAGCCCATTAGGCCATTTTTCTTTTATTTTCATTTTCTGTTTTAGCGAATAGTTTCAGATTTGAAAAATTCATATCTTTTAATCTACTTAATATTTTTAAGTGATTCTTTTTTGTTGGTTTGCAAATTTCTTATAGTTTCTGTAGAAAATATAATTAGGTATGTTAAAATTATTTAGAATTGCTTTATTTTAGATTTAGTCAGAATAGTAAATCTGCTATAAAATGAGTTAGGAAAATTATTTTTATATGATTCTTTTGTCCCAACTTTGTTTTGACATTGCCTAACCGTAGGAATTAATTTGGGCATTTTAGGATTAATAAAAATTAGTTTTAATCAGAATCATGTTATTTTTAATTAATTAGCTAGCTACTGTTTTCCTATTGTTTTAGTTAGCAAATAAATTTATTTTTCTTATGTGATAGATTATTCTAGGTTAGTTTCTGTTACTTTAGAGCATGAACTTTTATAATAAATAAAACTTTTATTTTAGTTTTCCTATTAGAAATTGCTTTAGGCCTAATAGGAGTTTTAAAATAGCTTTTAAGATGATTCTTTTTGCTCCTAGTTACTTAATGCGTTCTTATCTGTTAGGTAACATAAACCCATGTTTAGGTTATGTTGAGAAAAATTTTGTTATGTAAAACTATTTTTTCTGTTGTTTCTTGATGTAGGAAAACTTTGAGTTGGATTTCTTCGAGTTTTCTTTTGAGTTTTGATTCGTTTGTTTTGGTGGGTTATGTTACTATGCTATTGTGTTAAGTGATCATATGCTATGTGCTTATTGTGACTATTGTTTGCCTCAGTAGAATTTCCGGAGTGCGAAGTTTGCTACCACGAGTCCCTAGTTTTTTCGAAGATCGTCAGCAAGGCAAGTTCACTTTGACCATGCTTTCATACCTATGTTTTATTGCACTTAGTGGCATCTTTGCAACCACCTCCAGTAGTGATATTGAGTTCTTGTAGTTGAGTAGTATGCATGAGTTAGGAACCCATCACCCCGTTACCAAGCCCGGGACGATATTTTATTTAATGCTACGCTATAGTAGACGGGGTTTGGTATGAGTGCTCGAGAGTGGTGTGAAGAAGGAGGACTCTACGTAAATGACGACAACTCCATGATGGCATCTGCAAGGACTGCATTTTCAAGGCCTCAAGACTTCAAGACTCAAGACAAGAATTCAATACACACTCTTGGGTGAAGGACGGTTGACGGCACCGGAGAAACCAAGGTTGGCTGGGATGCATGGAGAAGCGCCATGACATCTTGCGGAAAGCTTCACCCAGACTCAAAGAGACGGAAGAATACTTCATGCCCGAAGCTTACCCGTGCAACCGCAAGTCATTATGGGCTCGCTTGGTTGACCTTAGTTGTGACTCTGGCTGGGGCGGTGCTAGCAGATGTAGAACTACGGTAGGATTGGATGGGCACCGGCAAAGGTCGAGGAACTCTTGGAAGACCATGTTTGGTCATCTTGTTCTCAAACACCTCGAAGTGCGAGAACGTAAAAGGAGGGATCGAATCTTGCGGGTAAAGTGTACAAACCTCTGCAGAGGTTAAAACCTAATCGATTAGCCGTGTCCCCTGCACGGACAATTTGAGCATCCGGACTGGATCTATCTCGAACTCTCAACACCGGACTGATAACTTAATTGTGGGCAACTTATGATGAATTTGGGCTATGGGACATCGGTTGGCGGAACCATGTCATGATAGAAAATTCCATAGTACAGATTTCATTTATTCCTTTGATGTAGGAAAATAAAACCAGCTTTTACGCAAACAAAACTCGATACTGAGCCACAAAGCCATACCGCATATAGTATAGTTTATCATCTGTTTTCTCTTATTGTGATCTTGCCGGTACATTCAATGTAATCGACCTACACGGCTGCAACGTATCATGTTGCGTATATTTCCTCGACGAGGAAGAGTTACGATACAGGGTTACGGTCTACACTCAACTCCGCCGATGGCGCTGATGGGACTCCACACCGACTATTTGTTTCACTGTGACTTATGAGGTATATATCACTTTTACGTTAATTATACATGTGATTGCACTTTGATATATATACATTGATGTACTGTGTGTGCCAGCATACTGATCCAGGGATGGCACAGCAACACAGAGGCTTGACCGTCTGAGGTCGGGTCGCTACACACACACAAAGATATCCCTTTGGAATGAACTGAGTCGGACAAGCTTTTATCTTCCAACTCTCCAAGTTGTTGTTTAGCTTAACCAACTTGCTCAGGGTATCCGACACAGATTCTTGGAGAAAGGGTGGTTTTGAAAACCAACTTGATCACGAACTCTACATAGCGGTCAGGTGACAACCTGATGATACTTCCGAGAAGAAATTCGGAAAATCACGAACCACCATATGTTACTAAGCTCGAGAACAATCTTGATTTTTAGGGCAAGACGATATGATCAAGAGAGCGAGGGATTGACACAATCCTACTCATTGATCAAGGAGTGCACCAAAAATAGGGACTAAGTAGCACAATCTATCTTAGAAATGATGATTCAATAACCAACACGCTAAGAATAAGAGTATTGCCCATTTACTACCAAGCAACTAGTTGCTAGGAGTA
Source organism: Aegilops longissima (assembly GCA_021605205.1). NCBI lineage: Eukaryota > Viridiplantae > Streptophyta > Magnoliopsida > Poales > Poaceae > Aegilops > Aegilops longissima. The sequence continues at coordinate 254,914,433 of CM038682.1, read as the reverse complement.
TTAATTTCACACATCACGGTTCACTTGTCGGCATTCCGGTTGCGACAACACGGGACCGAGGAATGAATAATGATGGCGAGAAGGATCACTGCGTCAAGATTTCATAAGAGGTGGTGCAATTCCTATGATATTCTCGACATAAAGTGGGTAATACTTCAGGAAAGAACAGACCAAAAGCTTGATTGCATTTGACCTGTGGAATACAACTGCTTTGACCCAATCCTAGAAATGGATGAGGTACTGGAGTTTGTTTCTCCTAGTCATTCTTAACTAGAATGGCTTGATAGACCACAAGAATAATAGGCATCGATGAACGAATGCACGCATACTCTTGATTATCAATTGATAGATGGAGGTCAGAAAACAACTAAAGAGGGACAACTCAAAAGAACATATGTTTTTTCTGAGTTGTGGATGCATAGATTAGTATGTTGAGCGAAGCTCAACATTTATTCCGGATAACCCATGCAGAAAGGTAGAATTGGCAGAATCACAATTATGAATGGAGAACTCCTCAAGAGTACTCTGATTGTGGTATTTTGGTTCAAAGAACTTCTGCCTTAATGGTTCATGGTATTTGGAAGAAGGAAATACCACGGACCTCGAGGGCTAATACAAAGGTTACTAATAACCTAAGGGAACAAGAAAACACTATCAACATGAAGTAAGTAGGATGAATCTCGGGTTCAAAACCCAGGAATAGAATACCTACTAACTAAATTGCATCACGGGATGCTTTCGAGAATGATGGCCAGAATAATCACACTGGAAACACATAACATGGCTAGATTACTAGGTGATACTCTAGACACCTAGGGTCATAATAATAGCTCCAACATATATGTCGAGGCAATGAAGTACCTCAACACACCAGTTAGTGTGGTTGATCTGGCACAAAGGAACTTTGGAACGATAAGAAGAGATTTGCAAATGCATCAGACTGTTTAGAAACTTGGGATGACTCGGGCAACATAACGGTTGTAAATGCTCAAAAAGATTCGAGACATCATGCAAAATGGTGGCATAACCACTTGACATCACAATATCAAAGTTCTGAGATCAACTAAGAACACATGAAAGTAATAGAACTGAATAGAGGCTTGAGTACGTCAATCCTATAAGTCTCTATCATAGTAACTCGTCATCCTGATAGATAGATGAGAAGGCCTAATTCTTAATCCCCGTAGAAAAGAAGAGGCTGACTCAGATCAGAAGGCATAAGATAAAGGAGTAAAAGGAGCCTTACGTTCCCTTCCACAATCAATTCCCTTATATAACTAGAGCATTTCTAGACTCAACTTCGACCAGTTTGGCTTGGTAATCCTACATGCAAAGGGCTCGATACCAAAGCTGTCAAGACCCGATTCCAAGTCACATCGATCTAGCCAAGAACACCTCATATCACTTTGCGCCCTCACGCACGGTATTCCCACGGTGTCGCCTTACCATGGCCCGGGACCGCTTATGCCTTTTGGCTCACGATATGATAGTGTTGCTAGTATCCATATGATGAGAACCGGGCCGACATGGCTAGTCGTGAACCCAAAGCGGCACTAACCCATGGGGACAGGCATACATGAATCAACTCGAGCATGTCGATCGCCAGCGCAGAATCCGGCTGTAGCACTGGCTAACAGGACTCAGGAACCCGGGCTGTAGCAGCTAGGCAGGACTCGGATGTCACCGCGTGACATTTCCCGAAGGGACAGACACAGAACGAAGTGAAACACATGCCGAATAGTCAAGCGCCCCGAGCGGTAGTCTTTGGCTAGCAGGACTCCGTGAACCGGTCTGTAGCGGACTACTATGGCTCATGGAAGCACTAGACTACATTTCCCCATAAGAGAGGCTGCCAAGGATAAACAACTAGATTGTCGGATCCCACACATACCAAGCATTTCAAACATACACACAATATGCTCGATATGTGTAAATACAACATGGCATCACAACATAACTCTACGACTCAAGTATTTATTCATTAGGCTCCGAGGAGCGAGATATTACAAACATGGGTCTCATGACCCAACATTCAGAGCATACAAGTCAAAGCACAAGAGGAAGCTTAACATGTCTGAGTACAGACATCTACCAATGAAGAAGGCTGAGAAGCCTGACTATTTACAAGACCCTCCCAAGGGTACAAGATCGTAGCTGAGGTAACAAGCTAAACATCGAAGTCCACACGGAAATACTAGCGAGACTGACGTCTCTCTGCAAAACATAAAATAGGCAAACGTGAGTACAAATGTACCCAGCAAGACTTACATCAGAACTAGCTACATCTGCATCAGTATCAACAAAGGGGGGTGGTGGAGTTTAACTGTAGCAAGCCAGCTTTTACTCGGTGGCTATCCTAAACTACGACTGCAAGTAACTCTTTTGAGGTGGCGCACACGAGTCCACATATTCACCATATCAATACACCACTATGGATCCGCTCCCGTCTCCCTACGAGAACGCCATCCATAGCACTCATGCTTATCTTGTGCATTTTAGAGTATCCACTTTCACTTGTGTATGAACTGTACAGGCAACCCAGAAGTCCTTTACCGCAGACACGACTATTCGAATAGATGATGTTAACCCTGCAGGGGTGTACTTCTTCACACACGCTCTCACCACTTATCGCCATTTACACGACATGTACTCGGCAACCTTCAAGCGGAAGCCCAGCGAGGGTGTCGGCCACGACCTACCTAAACACTCAAGTCTCTAATCCAGGTTATCGCCTATTTAGGTTCCATTCGCAGGGACTCCGACCGAGGTTTCCACATACGGCCTCGAACAATGTGTACAGGGTTCCGCGACACCAAACGGGCGCCCGGCATACCCGGCCACGTGCCTACCGCATCACAGCCCACCCCTCGGGTCAGCGCTTCCCACGGCCTCCAGCATACTACAAACACGAAACTACTTGCAACTCCCGGACAGAGGACAAGGGTGGTTAAGAAGTCGAGAGGGCACTTAAGCATTCCAGTGCGTGGTAGTAACTGGTCATGGATCACAAACACAGAACTCAGTTCCTAAGGACGACTTCAATGAGATAACCCACCATGTACTCCTACATGGCCTCCCACCGATACCTTTACCAAATCGTGTTCACACATTTAGCTCTCAACAGTAGGAGATGTTCACACACCTCCGATTCATCCCCGATGAATCAGACCTGACTCAACTCTAAGCAGTAGCAGGCATGAATGAGTAGGCACATCAGGGCTCAAACAACTCCTACTCATGCTAGTGGGTTTCATCTATTTACTGTGGCAATGAAAGGTCATGCACAGGATAAAAGGGTTCAACTACCGCAGCAAACAACAGATGAATCATTGTTGTCCTAATGCAGTAAAAGAGAGCAGGAGCGAGAGAGTGGGATTGTATTGGAATGAACAAGGGGGTTTTGCTTGCCTGGCACTTCTGAAGATAGTATAGTTCTTCATCGGTGTCATCGAACTCATCGTCGAAACCATGTCTATCGAGAGGGGACAAATACCGGCAAACAAGGAAGAACACAATCAATGCAATGCACAATATGATGCATGATCATGACATGTTAATATGCTGTGATCTGAGCTAATGCAACTAGCAACAGATTAAATGGAGTTGGTTTGAATCCAAGATTCAAATTCAAACTCCATATGTGATGTTTTAAATGCCCTTCATATGTTTTGTACTAAACAATAGTCATAATTTGTTCTATCATGCATGAAACTAGTTCTTATGGATAGACTGGATTTTTCTGATCATTTTTCATATATAATTTATCTCATTTGGAGTTACGGTTGATTTTATATGATTTTTAGAAGTTTGCATTATTTTCTGAAATTTCTTGAATAAGAATAAATCCAGAAAATAATTAACTGCGTCAGCACTACGTCACTGTGACGTCAGCGGTCAACAGGCGTCTACCAGGTCAAACCTGACAAGAGGGACCCACTGGTCAGTGACCCAGTCAACTAACTAAGTTAGTTAGCCCTAACTAACTGGGCAGGGCCCACTAGTTAGTGGCTGTAGTAACTAACCGAACTAGTAATTAGTGCTAACTAGTGTAATTAGTCGGGCAGGGCCCGCAAGTCAGTGAGAGAGAGGGGGGAGTCAAACCGGGCAGTGGGGTCAACCCACGCCGGTCAACGGGTCAACGGTCGCCGGCGTTTAGCCGCCGGCGAGTCCAGACGCGGCGGTGCGCTGCAGGATTCGCCTCTGGCGCCGCTTGGCCAAGCACACACAGCTACGGGATGCCGACGCTCGTCCGCATCCAACCGTGGTGGTGGGCTGGGCCGGCCAGCTGCAGTGCTGGGCCGGTTGGTGGCGCCAGGTAAGCCTCTCTCTCTCTTATTTTTATTTCAGTTTTCTATTTTGTTTTGTTTTGTTTTGATTTAGTAAAAATACTAAACCATTTGATAAAATGCTGAAAATAATTATGTGGCTAGAACTAAAATGTACCAAACCACATAAAATGTTCCAGAATTATTTGACATATATTAATTATATAAAAATTATATATCCAATGCAAATAGTTATTGAATTAATTCAAAGGCCCAAAATAAATGTTTCTGAGATACAAAAAATATTGGTTTGGATTTTACCTCTTGCCAATATTTTCAGAGACTAAAAGGAACATTTTCTTGGACTTCTTTGAAGAGATTTTAATGTTGATTATTTATGAAATGATTTATGAGGGTTTCAACTAACCTCAATTCAAATTTCGTAAACATAACTATGATGATGACATGATAAGATGCAAAGACAAACAAGGCTAATCTAGGGCTGTGACAGTTGTCCTACGGACTAAACCCTCCGGTTTATATAGACACCAGAGGGTGCTAGGGTTACACAGAGTCGGTTACAAGGGAGGAGATCTACATATCCGTATTGCCAAGCTTGCCTTCCACGCCCAAGGAGAGTCCCATCCGGACACGGGTCGAAGTCTTCAATCGTGTATCTTCATAGTCCGGCCAAAGGATATAGTCCGGCGGTACGAGCCCCCCCCCCCCCAATCCAGGACTCCCTCACCCAGCCCGATCATGCCTCAAGCAACGAGCCTCGTGCAAGTGCACCGACTTCTACTGAAGCTGACCAAGCCGAGACTTGCCATACGGCCACTCCACCAGCCGGCGCCGCCGACTCCACCAACCTGCCGGACCCGCCTGCTGCTCCTCTGGCCTAAGCAGCCAGTTTTGTCTTATCTTTTCCTGCTTTTGTAATCTCTCAAACACGCTTGTTAAATTTGCACAGTTCCACCCACTGGGGGTGTGTTCAAACTTGTTGAATTCTAGCTATAAGCCTTGCTATGTAAATTAACTCTATTCGCATAAGTTGTGCTTTGCCGGGTTCTAACTTGTGTTTCTTGTCTGCTCTTTTGGCTTTTCCCTTTGTCTTCTTCCCTTGGCTGCGGCCCTGCCAGCCAGGCAGCCGCTCTGCGGTCTGTGGCTGGGTTGGGTACTTGGCCATTTGGGAAGACAAGTACTTTGCCATTTAGAACATAGCAAGTAAGTGAGAAGCCGACCAGCCGGACGGTGAGGCGAGGAGACGGCTTGAACTATGTAGATGCTTTTTTCCTTAGCCATTTTTCGTGTGGACACCATTCCCGCCTTTAGCTCTTGCCAGCCGGACAGTCGCTCTGCAAACTGTGGCTTACGGCAAGAGAGGGCTTATATGCCGGCACACTACTTGTCCGACTGCAGGTAGCATCAACATAGTACAAAGCGGCAAGCCCCCGGGCCGACTGGTCGAACCCGGTGCTAGGCGAAGCAATGAAATAACACATTCACAGGCATAAAACTTATCATATAGATAAAAAGGGTAGCCCCCGAGTCCTCCTCGAGGGTCCCGATGGGTAGCGTGGTACATACTACATTTAACTGTAAAATCTTCGGAGGAGATTTGCGTTCCATGGGCGCTCTGTTTCCTTGCAGGAATCGACCCTCTTGTGTGCCCTCGGCTTCTGTGCATCGATCAGGTAGTAGGAGTCATTGCCCAAGGCTTTGCTAATGATGAAGGGGCCTTCCCAAGGGGCCGAGGGCTTGTGCTGGCCGGCTGTTCGCTAGATCAGTCAGAGCACAAGGTCCCCTAATAACCCACAAGTATAGGGGATCGCAACAATTTTCAAGGGTAGAATATTCAACCCAAATTTATTGATTCGACACAAGGGGAGCCAAAGAATATTCTCAAGTATTAGCAGTTGAGTTGTCAATTCAACCACACCTGGATAACTTAGTATCTGCAGCAAAGTATTTAGTAGCAAAGTAGTATGGAAGTAATGGTAATGGTGGCAAAAGTAACAGTGATAGTTTTGTAGTGATTGTAACAATGGAAATGGAAAAGTAACTAAGCAAAGAGCAATATGTGAAAAGCTCATAGGCATTGGATCGGTGATGGAGAATTATGTCGGATGCGATTCCTCATGCAATAGTTATAACATAGGGTGACACAGAACTAGCTCCAGTTCATCAATGTAATGTAGGCATGTATTCCGAATATAGTCATACGTGCTTATGGAAAAGAACTTGCATGACATCTTTTGTCCTACCCTCCCGTGGCAGCGGGGTCCTATTGGAAACTAAGGGATATTAACGCCTCCTTTTAATAGAGTACCGGACCAAAGCATTAACACATAGTGAATACATGAACTCCTCAAACTACGGTCATCACCGGGAGTGGTCCCGATTATTGTCACTTCGGGGTTGCCGGATCATAACACATAGTAGGTGACTATAGACTTGCAAGATAGGATCAAGAACTCACATATATTCATGAAAACATAATAGGTTCAGATATGAAATCATGGCACTTGGGCCCTAGTGATAAGCATTAAGCATAGCAAAGTCATAGCAACATCAATCTCAAAACATAGTGGATACTAGGGATCAAACCCTAACAAAACTAACTCGATTACATGATAAATCTCATCCAACCCATCACCGTCCAGCAAGCCTACGATGGAATTACTCACACAAGGCGGTGAGCATCATGAAATTGGTGATGGATGATGGTTGATGATGACGACTGCAATGGATTCCCCTCTCCGGAGCCCCGAACGGACTCCAGATCAGCCCTCCCGAGAGAGATTAGGGCTTGGCGGCGGCTCCATATCATAAAACGCGATGAATCCTTCTCTCTGATTTTTTTCTCCCTGAACGTGAATATATAGAGTTGGAGTTGAGGTCGGTGGAGCACCAGGGGGGCCACGAGGCAGGGGGCGCGCCCAGGGGGGTAGGCGCGCCCCCCACCACCCTCGTGGAGACGGTGTGGGCCCCTTGGCCTTGATTCTTTCACCAGTATTTTTTATTATTTCCAAAAATAATCTCCATGAAGTTTCAGGTTATTCTGAGAACTTTTATTTCTGCGCAAAAATAACACCATGGCAATTCTGCTGAGAATAGCGTCAGTCCAGGTTAGTTCCATTCAAAACATAAAGTTAGAGTCCAAAACAAGGGCAAAAGTGTTTGGAAAAGTAGATACGATGGAGACGTTAATAAACATGGAACCGGAGAAATTTCGAATCGCACTAGGTTACATCAACGGGGATATGCACGTCCCCAATAATAAGAATATCATATTTCTTCTTGACAGTAGGAAGAGGAAATTCGAAACCTCCAAAAATAATCGATGGAATTTTTCCAATAGAATTGATACTGTGGACTTGAGGTTGTTTACTCGGAAAGTGTACTGTATGCTCATTACCATTGACATGAAAAGTGAGATTGCCTTTGTTGCAATCAATAACAGCCCCTTCAGTATTCAAAAAGGGTCTTCCAAGAATAATAGACATACTATCGTCCTTGGGAATATCAAGAATAACAAAGTCCGTTAAAATAGTAACTTTTTGCAACCACAACAGGCACATCCTCACAAATGCCGACAGGTATAGCAGTTGATTTATCGGCCATTTGCAGAGATATTTTAGTAGGTGTCAACTTATTCAATTCAAGTCTACGATATAAAGAGAGAGGCATAACACTAACACCGGCTCCAAGATCACATAAAGCAGTTCTAACATAATTTCTTTTAATGGAGCATGGTATAGTTGGTACCCCTGGATCTCCAAGTTTCTTTGGTATTCCACCCTTAAAAATATAATTAGCAAGCATGGTGGAAATTTCAGCTTCCGGTATCTTTCTTTTATTTGTAACAGTATCCTTCATGTACTTAGCATAAGGATTCATTTTAAGCATATCGGTAAAACGCATACGGAAAAAGATAGGTCTAATCATTTCAGCAAAGCGCTCAAAATCCTCATCATCCTTTTTCTTGGATGGGCTGGGAGGAAAAGGCATGGGTTTCTGAACCCATGGCTCTTTCTTTACCATGCTTCCCAGCAACAAAGTCTCTCTTATCATAACGTTGATTCTTTGATTGTGGGTTATCAAGATCAATAGCAGGTTCAATCTCTACATCATTTTTATTGCTAGGTTGAGCATCAACATGAACATCATCATTAACATTATCACTAGGTTCATGTTCATCACCAGAAATTCCCTAGAAAAGTCAGAGAGTGGTATAATGTTGATTTTTTTTTTTGCATATTGAGCTCTGATAAATTTATTACAATGGGAATTTTAGTTCATAATTTTTGGAGTCAGGGAAGTATTGATGCTCTTGCATTCTTTACAGACTGTACTGTTTTGGCAGATTGATGTTATGTTTGCATTGTTTGCATATGTTTTCTTCTTTAATGATTCTATTTGAGGATAGGAGTATTAAATATGCAGAGGCATTTAGTTTGCAACGTTGAATAATAATGTTAGTGATTTGTTACAGTAGAAAATGATAAGGTTTTGCATTGGTTTATACTAACCTATCTCACGAGTTCTTGTTGAGTTTGTTGTGAATGAAGCTTTTGATAAAAAGAGAAACCATGATATGAGAGGAATTAAGGAGAAACAAAAGTTCAAGCTTGGGGATGCCCAAGGCACCCCAAGATAATATTTCAAGAAGTCTCAAGCATCTAAGCTTGGGGATGCCCCGGTAGGCATCCCACCTTTCTTGTTCAACAACTATCGGTTAGTATCGGTTGAGCCTAAGTTTTTTCTTCTTCACATGAGTTGTGCTATCCTTGCAATGTTATTTTATTTTGTTATTCTTGCTGTTTGAATAAAATACCAAGATCTGATTCTTAAATGGGAGAGTCTTCACATAGTTGCACAATTATTTAACTACTCATTGATCTTCACTTATATCTTGTTGGAGTAGTTTGTCGTTTGCTCTAGTGCTTCACTTATATCTTTTAGAGCACGGTGGTGGTTTTATTTTGAAGAAATAGATGAACTCTCATGCTTCACTTATATTGTTTTGAGAGTCTTAAATAGCATGGTAATTTGCTTAAATAATCCTAATATGCTAAGCATACAAGATTTGTAAGAATTCTTATGAGTGTGTTGAATACTAAGAAAAGTTTGATGCTTGATAATTGTTTTGAGATATGAAGATGGTGATATTAGAGTCATGCTAGTTGAGTAGTTGTGAATTTGATAAATACTTGTGTTAAAGTTTGTGATTCCCGTAGCATGCACGTATGGTGAACCGTTATGTGATGAAGTCGGAGCATGATTTATTTATTGATTGTCTTCCTTATGAGTGGCGGTCGGGGATGAGCGATGGTCTTTTCCTACCAATCTATCCCCCTAGGAGCATGCGTGTAATACTTTGCTTCGATAACTTCTAGATTTTTGCAATAAGTATATGAGTTCTTTATGACTAATGTTGAGTCCATGGATTATACGCACTTTTTCCATCCTTCCACCATTGCTAGCCTCTCTAATACCGCGCACTTTTTTGCCGGTATCATACACCCACCATATATCTTCCTCAAAACAGCCACCATACCTAGCTATCATGGCATTTCCATAGCCATTCTGAGATATATTGCCATGCAACTTTGCACCGTTCCGTTTATTATGACACGCTCCATCATTGTCATATTGCTTAGCATGATCATGTAGTTGACATTGTATTTGTGGCAAAGCCACTGTTCATAATTCTTTCATACATGTCACTCTTGATTCATTGCACATCCCGGTACACCACCGGAGGCATTCATATAGAGTCATATTTTGTTCTTAGTATCGAGTTGTAAGTAAATAAAAGTGTGATGATCATCATTTTTAGAGCATTGTCCCAAGTGAGGAAAGGATGATGGAGACTATGATTCCCCCACAAGTCGGGATGAGACTCCGGACAAAAAAAAAGAGAGAGAAAAAAGAGGCCATAAAAAAAGAGAAAAGGCCAAAATAAAAAAAATAAAAAATAAATAAAAAATAGAGAGAAAAAGAGAGAAGGGGCAATCTACTATCCTTTTACCACACTTGTGCTTCAAAGTAGCACCAAGATCTTCATGATAGAGAGTCTCCTATGTTGTCACTTTTATATGCTAGTGGGAATTTTACATTATAGAACTTGGCTTGTATATTTCAATGATGGGCTTCCTCAAAATGCCCTAGGTCTTCGTGAGCAAGCGAGTTGGATGCACACCCACTTAGTTTCTTTTTGAGCTTTTATACACTTATAGCTCTAGTGCATCCGTTGCATGGCAGTCCCTACTCACTCACATTGATATCTATTGATGGGCATCTCCATAGCCCATTGATACGCCTAGTTAATGTGAGACTATCTTCCCCTCTTTTTGTCTTCTCCACAACTACCATTCTATTCCACCTATAGTGCTATATCCATGGCTCACGCTCATGTATTGCGTGAAGATTGAAAAAGTTTTGAAAATGTTAAAGTATGAAACAATTGCTTGGCTTGTCATCGGGGTTGTGCATGATTTAAATACTTTGTGTGGGGAAGATAGAGCATAGCCAGACTATATGAGTTTGTAGGGATAACTTTCTTTGGCCATGTTATTTTGAGAAGACATAATTGCTTCGTTAGTATGCTTGAAGTATTATTATTTTTATGTCAATATGAACTTTTGTCTTGAATCTTTCGGATCCGAATATTCATACCACAAGTAAGAAGAATTACATTGAAATTATGCCAACTAGAATTCCACATCAAAAGTTATCTTTTTTATCATTTACCTACTCGAGGACGAGCAGGAATTAAGCTTGGGGATGCTTGATACGTCTCCAACGTATCTATAATTTTTGATTGCTCCATGCTATATTATCTACTGTTTTGGGCAATATTGGGCTTTATTATCCACTTTTATATTATTTTTGGGACTAACCTATTAACCTGAGGCCCAGCCCAGGTTTGTTGTTTTATGCCTATTTCAGTGTTTCGAGGAAAAGGAATATCAAACGGAGTTGAAATGGAATGAAATCAACTGGAGAAGTTATTTTCGGAAGGAAACCCACCTGATGGACTTGGACCCCACGTCAGAAGATATAGGAGGTTCTCATGAGGGTGGGGGGCGCGCCCACCCCCCTAGGGCGCGCCCCTGCCTCGTGGGGCCCCCGAAGCTCCACCGACGTACCCCTTACACCCATATATACCTATGTATCGTAAAACTTCCAGAACAGAAGTTAGATCGGGAGTTCCGCCGCCACAAAACCTCCAGAGCCACCAAAAACCAATCAGGACCCTATTCCGTCACCCTGCCGAAGGGGGGAACCCTCACCGGTGGCCATCTTCATCATCCCGGCGCTCTCCATGACGAGGAGGGAGTAGTTCACTCTCGGGGCTGAGGGTATGTACCAGTAGCTATGTGTTTGATCTCTCTCTCTCTCTCTCTCTCTCTCTCTCTCTCTCTCGTGTTCTCGACTTCACACGATCTTGATGTATCGCGAGCTTTGCTATTATAGTTGGATCTTATGTTTCTTCTCCCCCTCTACTCTCTTGTGATGAATTGAGTTTCCCCTTTGAACTTATCTTATCGGATTGAGTCTTTTATGAGAACACTTGAGTTATGTCTTGCCGTGTTTATCTGTGGTGACAATGGGATATCATGTGCCACTTGATGTATGTTTTGGTGACCAACTTGCGGGTTCCGCCCATGAACCTATGCATAGGGGTTGGCACACGTTCTTGACTCTCCGGTAGAAACTTTGGGGCACTCTTTGAAGTACTTTTATGTTGGTTGGATGAATCTGAGATTGTGTGATGCATATCGTATAATCATGCCCACGGATACTTGAGGTGACAATGGATTATCTAGGTGACATTAGGGTTTTGATTGATTTGTGTCTTAAGGTCTTATTCTAGTACGAGCTCTTTTATAGATTGATCCGAAAGAATAGCTTTGAGGTGGTTTCGTACCCTACCATAATCTCTACGTTTGTTCTCCGCTATTAGTGGCTTCAGAGTGACTATTTGTTGCATGTTGAGGGATTGTTATATGATCTATCTATGTTATTATTGTTGAGAGAACTTGCACTAGTGAAAGTATGAACCCTAGGCCTTGTTTCCTATCATTGCAATACCGTTTACGCTCACTTTTACCTTTAGTTACCTTGCTGTTTTTATTATTTCAGATTACAAAAACCTATATCTACCATCCATATTGCACTTGTATCACCATCTCTTCGCCGAACTAATGCACCTATACAATTTACCATTGTATTGGGTGTGTTGGGGACACAAGATACGCTTTGTTATTTGGTTGCAGGGTTGTTTGAGAGAGACCATCTTCATCCTACGCCTCCCACGGATTGATAAACCTTAGGTCATCCAATTGAGGGAAATTTGCTACTGTCCTACAAACCTGTGCACTTGCAGGCCCAACAACGTCTACAAGAAGAAAGTTGTGTTGTAGACATCATATACCTTTTTCTTTCATAGAATTCTTTGCCTCTTGCATATCTTCAGGACTGAGAAATAGAACACCCCTTTTCTTCGGAGTTGGTTCAGGAAGTGTCCAATTGTTTTCATTTGTCAACATATTATTCAATATAATTTCAGCTTGATCAACTGTTCTTTCCCTGAAACACAACCAGAACAACTATCCAGGTGGTCTCTGGAAGCATCGGTTAGTCCATTGTAAAAGTTATCAAGTGTTTCATTTTTCTTAAGAGGATGATCAGGCAAAGCATTAAGTAATTGGAGAAGCCTCCCCCAAGCTTGTGGGAGAGTCTCTTCTTCAATTAGCACAAAATTATATATTTCCCTTAGAGCAGCTTGTTTCTTATGAGCCGGGAAATATTTAGTAGAGAAATAATAAATCATATCCTGGGGACTACGCACACAACCAGGATCAAGAGAATTAAACCATATCTTAGCATCACCCTTTAATGAGAACATAAATATTTTAAGGATATAATAGTAGCGAGTTTTCTCATCATTAGTGAACAGGGTGGCTATATCATTTAATTTAGTAAGATGTGCCACAACAGTTTCAGATTCATAGCCATAAAAAGGATCTGATTCAACCAAAGTAATTATATCAGGGTTAACAGAGAAATTATAATCCTTATCAATAACAAAGATAGGTGAAGTAGCATAGGCAGGGTCATATTTCATTCTAGCATTCAGAGATTTTTCTTTCAGCTTAGCTAGTAATTTCTTAAGATCATTCCTATCATTGCAAGCAAGAAAGTCTCTAGCAGTTTCTTCATCCATAACTTAACCCTCAGGCACAACAGGAAATTCATATCTAGGGGGAGAATCTTCATCATCACTTTCATCAATATTATCAGTTTCAATAATTTCATTCTCTCTAACCCTAGCAAGTTGTTCATTAAGAAATTCACCTAGTGGCATAGTATTATCTAGCATAGAAGTAGTTTCATCATAAGTATCATGCATAGCAGAAGTGGCATCATCAATAACATGCGACATATCAGAATTAATAGCAGAAGCAGGCTTATGTGTTGCAAGTTTACTCAAAACAGAAGGTGAATCAAGTGAGAGCTAGAAGGCAGTTACTTACCTCCCCTCGTAGTTGAGGGACAAATTTTGGTTTTATCGTCTTTCAAGTTCCTCATAGTGACCAGCAAATATAAATCCCAAGTGAATCAAAGAATAGAGCTATGCTCCCCGGCAACGGCGCCAGAAAATAGTCTTGATAACCCACAAGTATAGGGGATCGCAACAGTTTTCGAGGGTAGAGTATTCAACCCAAATTTATTGATTCAACACAAGGGGAGCCAAAGAATATTCTTAAGTATTTGCAGCTGAGTTGTGAATTCAACCACACCTGGATAACCTAATATCTGCAGCAAAGTATTTAGTAGCAAAGTAATATGATAGTAGCGGTAACGGTGGCAAAAGTAACAATGATAGTATTGTAGTGATTGTAACAGTAACAACAGAAAAGTAAATAAGCGAAGAACAATATGTGAAAAGCTTGTAGGCATTGGATCGGTGATGGAGAATTATGCCAGATGCGATTATTAATGCAATAGTTATAACATAGGGTGACACAGAACTAGCTCCAATTCATCAATGTAATGTAGGCATGTATTCCGAATAGTCATACGTGCTTATGGAAAAGAACTTGCATGACATATTTTGTCCTACCCTCCCGTGGCAGCGGGGTCCTATTGGAAACTAAGGGATATTAAGGCCTCCTTTTAATAGAGTACCGGACCAAAGCAATAACACATAGTGAATACATGAACTCGTCAAACTACGGTCATCGCCGGGAGTGGTCCCGATTATTGTCACTTCGTGGTTGCCGGATCATAACACATAGTAGGTGACTATTGACTTGCAAGATAGGATCAAGAACTCAGATATATTCATGAAAACATAATAGGTTCAGATCTGAAATCATGGCACTCGGGCCCTAGTTACAAGCATTAAGCATAGCAAAGTCATAGCAACATCAATCTCAGAACATAGTGGATACTAGGGATCAAACCCTAACAAAAATAACTCGATTACATGATAAATATCATCCAACCCATCACCGTCCAGCAAGCCTACGATGGAATTACTCACGCACGGCGGTGAGCATCATGAAATTGGTGATGGAGGATGGTTGATGATGACGACGGCGATGGATTCCCCTCTCCGGTGCCTCGAGCGGACTCCAGATCAGCCCTCCCGAGAGAGTTTAGGGCTTCGCGGCGGCTCCGTATCGTAAAACGCGATGAATCCTTCTCTCTAATTTTTTTCTACCCGAACGTGAATATATAGAGTTGGAGTTGAGGTTAGTGGAGCTCCAGGGGCCCACGAGGCAGGGGGCGCGCCCAGGGGGGCAGGCGCGCCTCCCACCCTCGTGGACAGGGTGTGGGCCCCCTGGCCTTGATTCTTTCGCCAGTATTTTTATTATTTCCAAAAATAACCTCCGTGAAGTTTCAGGTCATTCCGAGAACTTTTGTTTCTTCACAAAAATAACACCATGGCAATTCTGCTGAAAACAGCGTTAGTCCAGGTTAGTTCCATTCAAATCATGCAAGTTAGAGTCCAAAACAAGGGCAAAAGTGTTTGGAAAAGTAGATACGATGGAGACGTATCAACTCCCCCAAGCTTAAACCTTTGTTTGTCCTCAAGCAATTCAGTTGGTAAACTGAAAGGGATAAATAAAAACTTTTACAAACTCTGTTTGCTCTTGTTGTTGTAAATATGTAAAGCCAGCATTCAAGTTTTTAGCAAATATTATGAACTAACCATATTCACAATAATATTTAGGTCTCATGTTTACTCATATCAATGGCATAATCAACTAGCGAGCAATAATAATAAATCTTGGATGACAACACTTTCTCAAAACAATCATAATATGATATAACAAGATGGTATCTCGCTAGCCCTTTTTGAGACCGCAAAACATAAATGCAGAGCACCTCTGAAGATCAAGGACAGACTAAACATTGTAATTCATGGTAAAAGAGATCCAGTCATAGTCATTCTTAATATAAATTAATAGTAATGGATGCAAATGACAGCGGTGCTCTCCAACTGGTGCTTTTTAATAAGAGGGTGATGACTCAACATAAAAGTAAATTGATAGGCCCTTCGCAGAGGGAAGCAGGGATTTATAGAAGTGCGAGAGCTCGATTTTAAAATAGAGATAAATAATATTTTGAGTGGTATACTTTCATTGTCAACATAACAACCGAGAGATCTCGATATCTTCCATGCTACACACATTATAGGCAGTTCCCAAACAGAATGGTAAAGTTTATACTTCCCCTCCACCAACAAGCATCAATCCATGGCTTGCTCGAAACAATGAGTACCTCCAACTAACAAGAGTCCCGAGGGAGTTTTGTTTGCAATTATTTCGATTTGATTTGCTTATAGCATGGGACCGGGCATCTCGGTGACCAGCCATTTTCTCGTGAGTGAGGAGCGGAGTCCACTCCTCTTGAGAATAACCCGCCTAACATGGAAGATACAGATAGCCCTAGTTGATACATGAGCTATTCGAGCATACAAAACATAATTTCATTTGAAGGTTTAGAGTTTGGCACATACAAATTAACTTGGAACGGCAGGTAGATACCGCATATAGGAAGGTATGCTGGACTCATATGGAATAACTTTGGGGTTTAAGGGATTGGATGCACAAGCAGTATTTCCGCTTAGTACAAGTGAAGACTAGCAAAAGACTGGGAAGCGACCAGCTAGAGAGCGACAACAGTCATGAACATGCATTAAAATTAATAAACATTGAGTGCAAGCATGAGTAGGATATAATCCACCATGAACATTAATATCGTAGAGGCTATGTTGATTTTGTTTAAACTACATGCGTGAACATGTGCCAAGTCAAGCCACTCGCATCATTCAAAGGAGGATACCACCCTACTATACCACATCACAACCATTTTAATAGCATGTTGGCACGCAAGGTAAGCCATTATAAACTCCTAGCTAATTAAGCATGGATAAGCAACTATAATCTCTAATTGTCATTGCGAATATGTTTATTCATAATAGGCTGAATCACGAATGATGAACTAATCATATTTACAAAAAAAAGAGAGGTTGAGTTCATACCAGCTTCTCTCATCTCAATCAGTCCATCATATATCGTCATAATTGCCTTTCACTTGCACGACCGAACAATGATAATAATAATAGTGCACGTGCTTTGGACTAAGCTGGAATCTGCAAGCATTCAATAAATAGGAGAAGACAAGGCAATATGGGATCTTGGTAAAATCAACAATAATGCATATAAGAGTCACTTCAATATTTCCATAATGGTCTCCCCCTCTTGACCCCCAAGGAAAAGAAAAGAAATAAAACTATTTACACGGGAAATCTCCCGACAAGCAAAAGAAGAACAAGAATTTTTTTTGGGTTTTCTTTTAATTACTACTACTATAGCATGAAAAGCAAACTAGCTAAAAGCTACAACTAATTTTTTGTTTTTTCTTAAGGTTTTTCAAACACACAAGAAGAAAGCATAAAAAGGAAAATAAACTAGCATGGATAGTACAACGAAAAAGTATGAGCACCGACAACTAGCGTGAGTGTGTGAACATAAATGTAATGTCGGTGAGAAATACGTACTCCCCCAAGCTTAGGTTTTGGCCTAAGTTGGTCTATGGCCACGGCTGGCCTGTCGGATATCCGAAGTTGTAACTGGGGTCGTACTGAGATGCAGCGGCTATTGCATCGTGGGTTGCAGCTTGGAGGCGAGCTACCCTCGTCGTCCTCTCGTACTCATTTGCCTCCTCCCTGGTTATGACATATCTCAGCTTTGCCAGAAAGTCAAAGAGAGTAGGAGCATGGAGAACAATTTTGATAGCATGAGAGGCTGTTCAATCCTCTCAACAAACTGATGGCGAACCATGGCATTAAAATCTAGACAAGCAGGAGGCAATTCCATATCATAATCACGAATAGGTATCTCAAAATAATTAGCTAAGCAGGTTGCATAAATTCCACCAAACAAATCTCCATTTATACTGTTATTATGCAACCTATGCGCAACAATAGCCTCCAAGTTATATTGTTTATCTCCTAACACAGCACTCCTGAGAACACTGAGATCAGGAACACACATGTGGCAAGCTTCATCCTTACCATTTATGCATCTACCTACGAAGAGAGCAAAATAATGTATAGCAGGAAAATGAATGCTCCCTATGGTAGCTTGTGTTATTTCTCTAGATTCCCCCACTGTGATACTAGCAAGAAAATCTCTAAACTCAGATTTGCCGGTTCACTAGCACTACCCCATTGTGGGAGTTTACAAGCAGTAGTAAAATCCTCTAGGTCCATGGTATACGATATATCATAAAGATCAAACAGGACAGTGTGAGAGTTGCGTGATGATGAAAATCTAAATCTTCTCACGAAGGAATCAGTAAGGTAATAGTGTTGGAGGCAATTATCTGACACGAAGCCCTCCAAATCAGCGTTACGCACATATGCCTCAAATTCCTCCTTAGTTCCTGCTCGGACCATGAAGTTTTCCGACGGCCATTCACAGGGCCTCACTTGAGCTTCTCTTGGTGGTTCATGGACCGGCTCACGTATTGCTGGTCTGGGTCCTTGCTTCCTTAAAGAACCACCTTGGTACATCTTCCTAAACATATTTCTTCCTCTGAAAAATTTCTGAAATTTTTAGAATCTTCAAATAAAAGTGAACCAAGCTCATCAAAATTGATAGCAACTACTCCCACAAGTGCCTAGAGACTATATCATGCATTAGAACTACTTGGGACCAAATAAATTTGACATGCAAGCTCAAGAACAGGGTCACCTAAGCAGCAAAAATGTGCAATAAATAAAGCACTAGAACAAAAACTATTTGGACCATTGGAGGAGTCACATACCAAAGAACAATCCCCCAAAGCGGTTTTGTGAGTGGAGCTTTGAGCAAGAAGATCGAAAATGGCAGCAAGATGAGCTAAAAATCGTGCTTGAGCTGGATGATGATTTTTTTGGGAGGAAGAAGGAGTGTGTGGTGGCTGGAATAAGTGCAGGGGAGCAACCATGGGCCCACGAGGCAGGGGGCGTGCCCTGGACCCTCGTGGCCAGGTGCTTTCTCCCCCTGCTATGTTCTCAGTGCCAGATATTCTCAAATATTCTAGAAAAAATCATATTTCAATTTCGGGCATTTGGAGAACTTCTATTTTTGGGGTATTTTTTTATTGCACGGACAAATCAGAAAATAGACAGAAAATACTATTTTTGCTTTATTTAATCTAAATAACAGAAAGTAGAAGGAGGGTACAGAGAGTTGTGCTTTCTAACTTCATCCATCTCATGCTCATCAAAAGGAATCCACTAACAAGGTTGATCAGGTCTTGTTAACAAACTCATTCCGAATCGCATGAAACCGAAGAATTTTCAAATAGCACTAGGTTACCTCAACGGGGATATGCACGTCCCCAATAATAAGAATACCATATCTCTTTTTGACAGTAGGAATAGGAAATTCAAAACCTCCAATAGTAATAGTTGGAATTTTTCCAATAGAATTGATACTGTGGACTTGAGGTTGTTTCCTCGAAAAGTGCACCGTATGCTCATTACCATTGACATGAAAAGTGACATTGCCTTAGTTGCAATCAATAACAGCCCCTGTAGTATTCAAAAAGGGTCTACCAAGAATAATAGACATGCTATCGTCCTCGGGAATATCAAGAATAACAAAGTCTGTTAGGATAGTAACGTTTGCAACCAGAACAGGCACATCCTCACAAATACCGACATGTATAGCAGTTTATTTATCAGCCTTTTGCAAGGATATTTCAGTAGGTGTCAACTTATTCAAATGAAGTCTACGATATAAAGAGAGAGGCATAACACTAACACTGGCTCCAAGATCACATAAAGCAGTTCTAACATAGTTTCTTTTAATGGAGCATGGTATAGTTGGTACTCCTGGATTTCCTAGTTTCTTAGGTATTCCACCTTTAAAAGTAGAATTAGCAAGCATGGTGGAAATTTCAGCTTCCGGTATCTTTCTTTTATTTGTGACAATATCTTTCATATACTTACCATAAGGATTCATTTTAAGCGTATCAGTCAAACGCATACGCAAAAAGATAGGTCTAATCATTTCAGCAAAGCGCTCAAAATCCTCATCATCCTTTTTCTTGGATGGTTTGGGAGGAAAAGGCATGGGTTTTTGAACCCATGGTTCTCTTTCTTACCATGCTTCCTAGCAATGAAGTCTCTCTTATCATAACATTGATTCTTCGATTGTGGGTTATCAAGATCAACAGCAGGTTCAATTTCTACATCATTGTTATTACTAGGTTGAGCATCAACATGAAAATCATTATTAACATTATCACTAGGTTCATGTTCATTACCAGATTGTGTTTCAGCATGAGAAATATAAATATTATTGGAATTCTCAGGTGTGTCAATAATAGGTTCACTAGAAGCATGCAAAGTCCTACCATTTTTCTTTTTCTTCCTCTTAGAAGGACTAGGTGCATCTACATTAGTTCTCTGAGAATATTGCTCAATTCTCTTAGGGTGGCCATCAGGATACAAAGGTTCCTGAGTCATTTTACTCCCTCTAGTCATAACTCTAACAACATTATCATTTTTCTTACTATTTAATTCATTGAGCAAGTCATTCTGAGCTTTAAGTACTTGTTCAACTTGAGTGGTAACCATAGAAGCATGTTTACTAATGAGTTTAAGTTCACCTTTAACTCTAGACATATAATCACTCAAGTGTTCAATCATATAAGCATTGCGTTTTAATTGTCTACCAAAATAAGCATTGAAATATTCTTGCTTAACCATAAAATTATCAAACTCATCTAAGCATTGGCTAGCAAAATTAGTAGGCAGGATTTCAGCTTTATCATATCTATAGAGAGAATTTACCTTTATTACCTGTGTCGGGTTATCAAGACCATGTATTTCTTCGATAGGTGGTAAATTAAGGCCATGTATTTCTTCAACATGAGGTAAATTCTTAACATCTTCAACTTTAATACCTTTTTCTTTCATAGATTTCTTTGCCTCTTCCATATCTTCAGGACAGAGAAATAGAATACCCCTTTTCTTCAGAGATGGCTTAGGAGTTGGTTCAGGGAGTGTCCAATTGTTTTCATTCGTCAACATATTATTCAATAGAATTTCAGCTTCATCAACAGTTCTTTCCCTGAAAACACAACCAACACAACTATCCAGGTGGTCTCTGGAAGCATTGGTTAGTCCATTATAAAAGATATCAAGTATTTCATTTTTCTTGAGAGGATGATCAGGCAAAGCATTAAGTAATTGGAGAAGCCTCCCCAAGCTTGTGGGAGACTCTCTTCTTCAATTTGCACAAAATTATATATTTCCCTTGAAGCAGCTTGTTTCTTATGAGCGGGTAAATATTTAGCAGAGAAGTAATAAATCATATCCTGGGGACTACAGACACAAACAGGATCAAGAGAATTAAACCATGTCTTAGCATCACCCTTTAATGAGAACGGAAATAATTTAAGGATATAATAGTACCGAGTTTTCTCATCATTAGTGAATAGGGTAGCTATATCATTTAATTTAGTAAGATGTGCCACAACAGTTTCAGATTCATAGCCATAGAAAGGATTAGATTCAACCAGAGTAATTATCTCAGGATCGACAGAGAAATCATAATCCTTATCAGTAACAAAGATAGGTGAAGTAGCATAAGAAGGATCATATTTCATTCTAGCATTCAGAGATTTTTCTTTCAGCTTAACTAATAATTTCTTAAGATCTCTCCTATCTTTGCAAGCAAGAAAGTCTCTAGCAATTTATCATCCATAACATAACCCTCAGGCACAATAGGAAATTCATATCTAGGGGGAGAATCTTCATCATCACTTTCATCAATATTATCAGTTTCAGTTATTTCATTCTCTCTAGCCCTAGCAAGTTGTTCATCCAGAAATTCACCTAGTGGCACAGTATTATCAAGCATAGAAGTAGTTTCATCATAAGTATCATGCATAGCAGAAGTGGCATCATCAATAACATGCGACATATCAGAATTAATAGCAGAACAAGGTTTGGGTGTCACAAGTTTACTTAAAACAGAAGGTGAATCAAGTGCAGAGCTAGATGGCAGTTCCTTACATCCCCTCGTAGTTGAGGGATAAATTTTGGTTTTCTCGTCTTTCAAGTTCCTCATAGTGGCCAACAGATATAAATCCCAAGTTACTCGAAGAATAGAGCTATGATCCCTGGCAACGGCGCCAGAAAATAGTCTTGAGAACCCACAAGTATAGGGGATCGCAACAGTTTTCGAGGGTAGAGTATTCAACCCAAATTTATTGATTCGACACAAGGGGAGCCAAAGAATATTCTCAAGTATTAGCAGCTGAGTTGTCAATTCGACCACACCTGGATAACTTAATATCTGCAGCAAAGTGTTTAGTAGCAAAGTAGTATGGAAGTAACAGTAACAGTGGCAAAAGTAACGATAGCAGTTTTGTAGTAAATGTAACAGTGGCAACGGTAAAGTAACTAAGCCAAGAGCAATATGTGAAAAGCTCATGGGCATTGGATCGTTGATGGATAATTATGCTAGATGCGATTATTCATGCAATAGTTA
Source organism: Aegilops longissima (assembly GCA_021605205.1). Taxonomy (NCBI): domain Eukaryota; kingdom Viridiplantae; phylum Streptophyta; class Magnoliopsida; order Poales; family Poaceae; genus Aegilops; species Aegilops longissima. The sequence goes on along the minus strand of CM038682.1, from coordinate 254,892,091 downwards.
TAACATAGGGTGACACAGAACTAGCTCCAGTTCACCAATGTAATGTAGGCATGTATTCCGAATATAGTCATACGTGCTTATGGAAAAGAACTTGCATGACATCTTTTGTCCTACCCTCCCGTGGCAGCGGGGTCCTATTGGAAACTAAGGGATATTAAGGCCTCCTTTTAATAGAGTACCGGACAAAAGCATTAACACATAGTGAATACATGAACTCCTCAAACTACGGTCATCACCGGGAGTGGTCCCGATTATTGTCACTTCGGGGTTGCCGGATAATAACACATAGTAGGTGACTATAGACATGCAAGATAGGATCAAGAAGTCACATATATTCATGAAAACATAATAGGTTCAGATCTGAAATCATGGCACTCGGGCCCTAGTGACAAGCATTAAGCATAGCAAAGTCATAGCAACATCAATCTCAGAACATAGTGGATACTAGGGATCAAACCCTAACTAAACTAACTCGATTACATGATAAATCTCATCCAACCCATCACCGTCCAGCAAGCCTACGATGGAATTGCTCACACACGGCGGTGAGCATCATGAAATTGGTGATGGAGGATGGTTGATGATGACGACAGCAACAGATTCCCCTCTCCGGAGCCCCGAACAGACTCCAGATCAGCCCTCCCGAGAGAGATTAGGGTTGGCAGTGGCTCCATATCGTAAAACGCGATGAATCCTTCTCTCCGATTTTTTCTCTCCCCGAACGTGAATATATAGAGTTGGAGTTGAGGTCGGTGGAGCACCAGGGGGCCCACGAGGCAGGGGGCGCTCCCAGGGGGTAGGCGCGCCCCCACCCTCGTGGAAAGGGTGTGGACCCCCTGGCCTTGATTCTTTCGCCAGTATTTTTTATTATTTCCAAAAACAATCTCCGTGAAGTTTGAGGTTATTCCGAGAACTTTTATTTCTCCACAAAAATAACACCATGACAATTCTGCTGGAAACAACATCAGTCCGGGTTAGTTCCATTCAAATCATGCAAGTTAGAGTCCAAAACAAGGGCAAAAGTGTTTGTAAAAGTGGATACGACGGAGACGTATCATCCCCCTCTTAGAAGGATCTTGGCTTGACCTTTTGACTGTGGTAGCGGCGTAGACTCTGCTGGTAGATGGCGGACCGGCTGAGTGCCAACATCCGGCCCTCTTCCAGCAGATCGACGCCGTCTAATCGTGCTTCCTTTGCCTCCGCCTTTGTGTACATGGTGACGCGAGGTGAGTCAAACTCAATGTCAGTTGGGATGACGGCCTCGGCCCCGTACACGAGGAAGAAGGGAGTGAAGCCGCTTGCTTTGTTTGGCGTGGTGCAGAGGCTCAAGAGGACGGCCGACGGCTCTTCGATCCAGCAGCCGGCCAAGCGCTCCACTGGCTCGACCAGTCGGGGCTTGATACCGGAGAGGATGAGGCCGTTTGCTCGCTCGACTTGGCCGTTTGACTACTGATGGGCAACGGACGCTAAGTCCAGTCGGATGCCTTGCGTCGCGCAGAAACGAGCCAAGGCGCCTTTGGCAAAGTTAGTTCCATTGTCGGTGATATTGTTGTGTGGTACACCGTACCGGACGGTGATATCTGTGATGAAGGTCACAACATTCGGACCATTCAGTTTCTTGATTGGCTTTGCTTCAATCCACTTGTTGAATTTGTCCACGGCGACAAGCAGATGAGTCATGCCGCCGCGTGCTGTCTTGAATGGGCCCACCATGTCCAGCCCCCAGACGGCAAAAGGCCAAGTAAGGGGGATGATCTTGAGTGCAGAAGCCAGTAGATGTTGCTTGGAGCTGAATTTCTGGCACCCCTTGCATTTCTTGACCAAATCCTAGGCGTCCTCCAAAGCAGTCGGCCAAAACAAACCGTGGCGGAAGGCTTTGGCGACAAGGGATCTAGAGGCCGCGTGGTGGCCACACTCGCCTTGGTGGATGTCTCTGAGGATTGCTTTGCCCTTCTCTGGCTCTACACAGCACTGGAACATTCCAGTGACGCTGCACCTAACGAGTTCTCTGTTTACGATGGTGTATGCCGCTGCCCGACGTTGCACCTGTCGGGCCAAAATCTCGTCGGCTAGTAGCTCGCCGCTCACCAAGAAATTGAGGATGGGTTGCGCCCATCATGGAGTTGCAACTTCCTCCACTGTCATCACGGTCACTAGTACTAGGGCGGTTGGGTTGGGTGACGGCTGGTTGGAGTCGGCTGCCGCTTGCTGCGTCGTTGAAGTCCCTGGGCCGACTGTCGCAGCCCCCGGGCCGTGCTCTGAAGTCCTTGGGCCAGGTGCGGCTGCTGCAGTCCCCGAGCCGCCTGCCGAAGTCTCTGGGCCGACTGCTGCAACCCCCGGGCCGGGTTCTGAAGTCCCCAGGCCGGGTGCGACTGCTGTAGTCCCCGAGCCGCCTGCCGAAGTCCCCGGCCGACTACTGCAGCCCCCGAGTCGGATCCGACTACTCCGGGGGCGGCCGGCACGAAGACAGACTCTGATTCTGGCGAAGGCTTGATAGAAGGCTTGAGGAGTCGCTGAAGGGAGACGCCAGCTGGTATGGCTTGCTGGGTGGAGCCAATCCATGCCAGGGCATCTGCTTGCTCGTTGTCGGCCCGTGGCACGTGAAGGAACTCCCACTCGTCAAAATATCCGCTGATTTGCTGGACGAAGAAGCGGTAGCTTGCCATGTTTGCATCCTTGGCGTCCTAGTCGCCAGATGACTGTTGGACCACCAAGTTTGAGTCGCCGTAGCACAGGATCCGGCGGATGCCGATCTCTTTGGCCAGCCGCAGTCCGTGTACTAGTGCCTCATACTCGGCCACGTTGTTGGAGGTGGCAAAGTGGATTTGCATTGTGTAACTGAGCTTGTCGCCTTTCGGAGAGGTGAGTACGATGCCGGCTCCCAAACCGATGCGCATCTTCGAGCCATCAAAGTGCATCCGTCAATGGGTAGAATCTGGCGCTAGCGGTAGGTACTGGGTCTCGGCCCAGTCGAGGAGGAAGTCGGCCAGCTCTTGGGACTTGATGGCGGTGCGAGGCTGGTAGAAGATGGTGTAGAGGCCCAGCTCGATGGCCCATTTGGGCACCCGGCCCGATGCATCTCTGGTGCCTATGATCTCAGCAAGCGGGGCAGTGCAGACAACCGTGATGGGGTGCTCTTGAAAGTATGGCTTGAGCTTCTTGGCGGTGAAGTGCATGTCGTGGCACATTTTCTGGTACTGGGGGTAGTTCTGCTTTGAGGTCGACAACACCTCACTCCAATAGTAGTCAGGCCTCTGGACCGGCTGTGCTTTGCCGTCTTCCGGGTGCTCTACCACAATGATAGTGCTGGCCACCCGGCTGGTGCTGGCGATGTAGAGGAGCATGGGCTCCTTAGCAGCCGGAGTCGCCAGGACAGGCGGCGTGGTCAGCATCTTCTTCAGCTGGAGGAATGCCTCGTCCCCCTTGTCGTTCCACTCGAAGTGAGTGGTTTTCTTCATTAACTAGTACAGGGGAAGAGCCTTCTCTCCCAGCCGACTGATGAAGCGGCTGATGGATGCCAAGCACCCGGTGAACTTCTGGACATCTCGCCATCAGGAAGGTATCTCCATCCTCTCGATGGCCTTGATCTTGACAGGGTTGCACTTGATGCCGCGCTCTGAGACAAGGAAACCAAGGGGCTGGCCGGCTGGTACTCCGAAGACACACTTCTCTGGGTTGAGCTTGATTTGAAAACGGCGCAGATTATCAAAAGTCTCCTTGAGATCTTCCAAGAGGGTGCCGCGCTTCTCCGTCTTCACCACAATATCATCTACATAGACGTGGGCATTTCTGCCCAGTTGCTTGAGGAGGCACTTCTGCATGCAATGCTGAAATGTGGCACCAGCATTTCTCAAGCCGAATGTCATGGTCAGGTAGCAGAAGGCTCCGAATGGTGTATGAAGGCGGTCTTCAGCCGATCGGCCGGGTTCAGCTTGATCTGGTGGTAACCGGAATGTGCATCAAGGAAAGACAGCAACTCGCATCCGGCTGTGGAGTCTATCACTTGATTTATCCGCGGCAAAGCAAACAGGTCTTTGGGGCAGGCCTTGTTGAGGCTGCTATAATCAATACACATGCGCCATTTGTTGTTATTCTTTAGCACAAGGACTGGGTTGACAAGCCATTCTAGAAAGAACACTTCCACAATGAAGCCGGCTGCTAGAAGCCGGGCTATCTCTTCACCAACAATTCTTCTCTTCTCTTCTGACAGGCGGCGGAGAGGTTGCTTGACTGGTTTTGCATCTGCTCTGACATGTAGCTTGTGCTCGGCAAAATCCGTTGGAACACCTGGCATGTCATTGGGAGACCATGCGGAGATGTCCTGATTCTCACGAAGGAAATCGACGAGCTCGCTTTCCTATTTGCTATCGAGGTTGGTCCCCATGATAGCAAACTGAAAATGCAACTATCCCTAGGTGGTTTTGGTAATTCCTAACAACATATAGCTCATTGAGCTAATGCTATTTCAAGACTAACATTTCAGGAAAGCTCAATGATTGGCATGGCATGGATGAGAAAAGTGGACCCCTCAAAACGCTAAGGACAAAAGGATTGGCTCAAGCTAAGAGCTCAAGACTCTACATTTCCTATTTTAGTGACCCAAGATTACATTGAGTCTATAGGAAAAGCCAATACTATCAAGGAGGGATGAGGTGTTGCTTAATGATGCTCTTGCTCAAAAGGCTTAGTGATATGCTCCAAAGCCCTCAACTACTTCCTCACATCCACATATGACCTAAACCAAAAGTCAAACTCGGCCCCACCGATTCTTTCTATCCGGCGCCACCGAGTTCAGATGTCATAGCCACTGCCACAAACCCTAGGCAAATCGGTCTCACCGATAGGGATCTCGGCACCACCGAGATGGGATTGTAATCTCTCTGTTTCCCTTCGTAACGTTTCAGTCCCACTGAAATGAGCGATCGGTCCCACCAAGATTGCAATGTAAACTCTCTGTTTCCCTTTTGTAACATTTCGGTCTCACCGAAATGAGCGAATCGGTCCCATCGAGTTTACCTGACCAACTCTCTGGTTAGCTTATTATCAAAATCGGCCTCACCGAGTTTGTGTACTCGGTCTCACCGAGATTACGTTATTCCCTAACCCTAACCATATCGGTCCTATCGAGTTGCATGTCGGTCCCACCGAAAATCCTAACGGTCACTAGATTTGCTGAATCGTTCCGACCGAGTTTACCAATTCGGTCCCACCGAGTTTGGCAAATTGTGTGTAATGGTTAGATTTTGTGTGGAGGCTATAAATACCCCTCCACCTCCTCTTCATTCGTGGAGAGAGCCATCATAACGAACCTACACTTCCAACCTACATTTTCTGAGAGAGAACCACCTACACTTGTGTTGAGGCCAAGATATTCCATTCCTACCATATGAATCTTGATCTCTAACCTTCCCCAAGTTGCTTTCCACTCAAATCTTCTTTCCACCAAATCCAAATCCTGTGAGAGAGAGTTGAGTGTTGGGGAGACTATCATTTGAAGCACAAGAGCAAGGAGTTCATCATCAACACACCATTTGTTACTTCTTGGAGAGTGGTGTCTCCTAGATTGGCTAGGTGTCACTTGGGAGCCTCCGACAAGATTGTGGAGTTGAACCAAGGAGTTTGTAAGGGCAAGGAGACCGCCTACTTCGTGAAGATCTACCGCTCGTGAGGCAAGTCCTTCGTGGGCGAGGGCCATGGTGGGATAGACAAGGTTGCTTCTTCGTGGACCCTTCGTGGGTGGATCCCTCCGTGGACTCGCACAACCGTTACCCTTCGTGGGTTGAAGTATCCATCAACGTGGATGTACGATAGCACCACCTGTCAGAACCACGACAAAAACATATGTGTCTCCAATTGTGTTTGAATCCTCCAAACCCTTCCCTTTACATTCTTGCAAGTTGCATGCTTTACTTTCTGCTGCTCATATACTCTTTGCATGCTTGCTTGAGTTGTGTTAAGATTGCTTGACTTGTTCTAAGTTGCTAAAATCTGCCAAGAACTAAAGTTAGGAAAAGGCTAGATTTTTATTTGGTCAAGTAGTCTAATCACCCCCCTCTAGACATACTTTCAATCTTACAATTGGTATCAGAGCTTTGGTCTCCATTTGCTTTGATTTCCATAGCTTTTGGTAGTCATAGCCTTGGTTTCACAACCTAGGAGAGTATGGCATCTAGCGAGGGAAATTACCGCCGTAGAGGTTCTTACTTTGATGGTACTAATTTTGCTAGTTGGAAGCATAAGATGAAAATGCATATTCTTGGACATAACCCTGTCGTTTTGGCTATTGTGTGTATTGGCTTGCAAGGTGAATTCTTTGATGGGAGAGTACCCAACCGTGAAGCTACCACAGAAGAGTTGAAGATGCTGCAATACAATGCTCAAGCTTGTGATATCCTCTTCAATGGATTATGCCCCAAAGAATTCAACAAAATCAGCCGTCTTGAGAATGCAAAGGAAATTTGGGATATTTTGATTGATATGCACGAAGGTACCGACTCCGTCAAGGAATCCAAATTGGATGTGCTTCAAAGTCAGCTTGACAAGTTCAAAATGAAGGATGGTGAAGTTGTCGCTGAAATATACTCTAGGCTTGCTCTTATCACAAATGAGATTGCCGGCTTAGGAAGTGAAGAGATGACCGACAAATTCATCATCAAGAAGATCCTAAGAGCCTTGGATGGAAAATATGATACCGTATGCACATTGATCCAAATGATGCCCAATTACAAAGATCTCAAGCCAACGGAAGTCATTGGAAGAATTGTTGCTCATGAGATGTCACTCAAGGATAAGGAGGAGCTCCATAACAAGTCAAGTGGTGCTTACAAAACCTCATGTGAAGCTCCCACATCATCAAGTGAGAAACCAACCTTCAATGAAGAATTGAGCCTAATGGTGAAGAACTTCAACAAGTTCTACAAGAGTAGAAGCAAAGAAAGAAGTTCCAAGTCAAGGTCCTACAATGAAAAAAGGTCTTCTAGTTGAGAGCGTAATTGCTACAATTGTGGAAGACCCAGACACTACTCCAATGAGTGTATGGCCCCCTACAAAAGGAGAGAAGATTCTCCCAAAAGAAGGAGTAAAAGAGAAGATTCACCATCAAGAGAGAGAAGGAGTAGAGATGATCGTTATGAACGAAGACCCTCTCAGAGAAGCAAGGATTCAGAAAGGAAGGACAAGTCATCAAGGAGCTACACAAAACGAAGACATCAAGCTCATGTTGGTGAATGGGTATCCGGCTCCGACTTCGACAATCACTCCGAGAGAAGCTATCACTCCGACTCTGAATATACTCAAGATGAAGGTGTTGCCGGTCTAGCACTTGTGTCCACCAACTCCTACGACATATTTGATTCACCAAATGAAGGAATTGGAAGATGCTTCATGGCTAAAGGCCCAAAGGTATCACACCCCGAGTATGTTGATTTCAATAGTGATGAAGATGACTTATTAGGTGATGATGATTTACTTGTTGACAACTCTAGTGATGGATACTATGATGAAACGTCAATTAATCATGCTAATCAAGATGAAACGAATGACAATGATAAGGAGAAGATTGAGTCTCTAACTAAAGAACTAAACACTCTTAAGTTAGCTCATGAAACTATCTTAGGAGATCATCGAGAACTTTTGAGGACTCATGAGAAATTACGTTTTGAGAAGCTCAATCTTGAGCAAGAGCATGAGTTCTTAAAGGCAATCAATGATGATCTTCGCAAGAAAAATTCTTCTTACATTACCAAGCGTTTACTCTTATCCACTTACATGCCTCAAGTCAAGTCTAGTAACAAGAACAAGAAAGATTCTTCCTCTAGTAGTAATAATAATCATGCTAAATCCAATGTTGTTTCTTCTAGTAGTTCTCTTGATTCCACTAATGATTCTCTTAGCCAACTTACACTTGAGCAAGAAAATAGCTTATTGAAGGGAATTATAGAGAAAGGTGTTTACAAGAGCCTTGCCGGGAGTAAGCAATTCGAGGAAATTGTACGCAAGCAAGGAAGGCACCGGAAGAACCAAGGTATTGGTTTTGAACGAAAGTTCAATGCCAATGGAGTTGAGTGGGAAGAAGATCAATACCCCAAGACGAAGTTTGTTCCCCAACAAGAGAAGTATGATCCTACTTCTTTCAAAGGGACACAAGATCAAGATGATCTTCCACCACAAGACCACAAGAAAAAAAGGCAAGGATAAGCTTCAAGAGGAAATTGATGCATTTGAAGAAGCACCTAAGGCCTTGGTCAAGTGGGTTCCCAAGACTACATCAAGTTCTACTTCATCAAGTACAACTACAACTTCAAGGATTCCCATCAAGATGGTGTGGATCCAAAAGAAGAAGAACTAGAGAGTTCTTCAGGGTGACTCCGCCAACATACTTCACTCTTATCATTTTGGCAAGAACAAGTGCAATCAACTTCCACATCTTGCACTAGTTCAAGGAGTCACAAACCCTCTTGTTGGTAAGACAAGGGACAAGGTAACCAAATGCTTTCATAGACATCATCTTGTGTATGCATCACTCTATGTCTATGCATATCCTTGTTTGTTCCTTGTGGGACTAACCCGTGTAGGTATTGAAAGTGCAACTCACTCCAAAGGATAGCTCCAAATGATCTACATCAACATTGAGCATCCACATCTTCAACACCTACATGAAGTCATCATCGACAAAACCCAAGGTTAGTTCATCCCTCTTAAGGGGGATCTCACATCTAGGGGAAGCTTTACTCTAAGAATTGAGCTAAAGCAACTCTAATGGTGTGAACACAACAATGCTTTATGTAAAAGTGGTAACCCCACTTGTGCTTAAACGATGAGTATGACCTATGATAAAATGTTCTCATTTGACTCCTAAGTCAATATACTCATATATAGATGACCTAGTCATTGCCAATTGCTTGATAGATGCTAGAATTGGTTGTGCATGCTTTGCCACATATTTCATTTCTCATTTTATTGTGTGAGCATGTTGGTTGCATAATTTACTCATTCAAGTACATCCACTTGTTGTTTTGATTGATTGGTTTCTTTTTCCTTTTGCCAAGTGGATGGACAAGAATGCCTAAGAACCTTCTCTAGCTATCTATGCTTTTCTCGTCTCAAACTCTATTCATGCTACATCACAAAGTTTGATCAAGTCAGATTCGAACCACTCTGTGTGAGGAGCACTCGGAGTCCCCGATTCGTCATAGACTTAAACTTCCAAAACTTCTTTATGAGTTTTGATCTGACCAATTCATCCATTTCGGTCATACCGAGATCACTATGTCAATCTAGGTTTTCAATCTCAGTGCAACCGATTGAACTTTTCGGTCTCACCAAGTTGCTGTAACTGCTTGCAGTTATGCATCTCGGTGCCACCGAGTTGTTCCACTCGGTCACACCGACAGGGTCAGGCTATATATATCCCCGGGCCAAAATTTGGAAAAAAATTCGAACCTCTTCGCCCGCGCTCAGCCTGCTCGGCCTCCCTGGGTCTCTAGATCGTCCTCCTCGTCGCTAGCTGCCTCCAGTCGCTAGTCTCTGCCACCGTCAACGGGATCGTCGTTGCCGCCGTAGCAAGTCCATCACCGCACTAGGGTACGGACTTGATCTTTGTGCTGTTCTCACTCCGATTCCCCAGCACATTGTTTTGCCATGTATCTTGCCACGATTGAGATCACTCTATCCAATGAAATCACTCCGTAGATTAGTTATGGATTGAAAATTTAGGGTTAGGTTTCCGCCGAAACCATCTCGGACCAGCCGAGTTGTTGAAATCGGTTCCACCGATTTGGTTAAGGCCATTGCACATGTGACTCTCGGTCTGACCGAGAATTGCAAATCGGTGTGACCGAGTTCAAGTCTTTGTGAAACCCTAGCAGTCTCGGTGCCACCAAACTGTGACTCGGTCTGACCGAGTTCACTAGTTTAGATTCCAACAGCTGCTTCGATATCACCGAGATTTCAAATCGGTAGATCCGAAATGCTTTCTGTGGAAAACTAAAACTAAGTTTTGACTCATTCTTTTGCAAAAACCTCTGTACTTTGTGATGCTCATCCACTCTACCTTATCTATAATCTATTCACAGGGTCTGCTGTCAGTGTTTGCATCATGTCAGATCAGAGTGACAGTCAGAACAAGTCTGAGGAGCAAGTTCACATGAGTGAGGGCACAAGTCCCTCTAACATCTATCATGAAGGCACTAGGAGCACTCCAAGCAACTTGCCAAAGGCTGCCACAAGGGCCAGAAAGAAGAGAACCTCAGATTCTGAGGATGAGGACTATGTGGCTGCTGAGGAAGAAGCCACATCAAAGAAGAAAGTGCTGAAGAAGGAGTATAGCACAACTGCTGCAACTAAGCCAGGTATGAAGACCAAGAAGCCAGCAGGAAGACATCCCATGTCTAAGCCAAGGAAAGTTGCCACAGGAGAGAAAATGGTGTTCACTCTTGAACGCAAGGAAGCTGGAGATGTCAAGAAGAGGAAAGAAAGGGTCAAGAAGACCATTGCCAGAGTTCTTGGCAAGCCATCTATGATGAGAGACTCTGAAGAGGAAGAGGAAGAGGATGCTGCACCAGCACCTAAGGCACAAAAGCTTATGGGAGATGCCATAAGATCAGGGGCTGCTCCATCTAAGCCCAAAGAAGCTCCCAAGCCAGCTGCTCCAAAACCCAAAACTGCACCCAAGAGAAGCACCAGGAACATCCCAGCAATAGAGAAGAATAAGGCCCAGTGCCTGAAGCTGCTATGGAAGAAGAAGATGACGAGTCACATATCTTGAGGAAGTTGAAGCCAAAAATTCCAGATCACAATGATGCTCACCCAGTAGCTGAGAACAAGAAGATCAGAAATGACTCAGGATTGAGACTATGGAGAGAGTCTGATCCATATGCCACCAGGAGAAGGACTGCTGTGGACTATAGATTTCACACCAAGGAACAACGGGACTTCTATGAGACAATTCTGCTTGACAAGAAGCCCATAGTGAGTGACATGAGATGAGTCAACTGGGAGTACATCAAGGATAATGAAGAGCACTATCCTGGAGTCTATGATAGTTTCAAGGCTTGTGGAGTAGATAAGTTTGTGGCTCAGAAGCTCACAAAATGGAATGATGAGCTTATTATGCAGTTCTACTCCACAGCTCATTTTTACCAAGATGGAAGGATTGTCTGGATGTTTGAAGGTACTAGGTACCAGTCAATAGTTGCAGAATGGGCTCAGTTGATCCATGCCCCAGAAGAACAAGAAGATGACTTGGATGTCTATGCTAAGACGAAGAAGGATCACAACTCCATGGCTAGCATGTACAAGGAGATTCTGGATGCAGATCTTGAGACTCACCAGTTTGGATCTGTAAAACACTTGCTATCAGGACTGCCTACAATCAACTGGATCCTCAGGCACACTCTTCTGCCCAAGTCAGGTGATCACAGAATGATCAGAGGACACTCCATCGACTTGCTGCACATTTTTGATGTTCCACAAAAGTTCAAGGTCATGAGCCTAATTGTGGAAACCATAAAGAGGATAGCTGCAGATCAGAAGAGGAGTTGTGGGTATGCCCCACAGATTTAGGAGCTGATCAACTCCAAGATGGGCACTGGCACATATCTCTTGGACAAGGAGCACCTTCCCATCTACCCAGACTTTGAGGATAACACTGTGGTCATGGATGAAAATGAACCATCTTTTGTGCAAACACAAGCAATGAGGGAGAAAGAAAAGACTGAAAAGGCTGCAGAGATGCCAACTATGGATGAGGCATCTCAGTATCTTCTGAAGAGCAAGCAAGATCATCTTGGCTACTTGATTGCCTCCACTCTGAGGATTGAGAAGGGACTGGCCACCCTGACTCAAAACCAGGAGATCTTGGAGAGGATCATGGAGCAGAAGTTCTATGACTTAGATGTGAAGGTCAATGAGATACAGTCAGTTGTTGAGCAACTTCAGGAGGAAGTGCAGGAGAAGAAGGGCAAAACTACCACTGATGATTTTGCTTGAGTGCCCAGAGGTCGAGATCTGCTGCTATGCATTACATGACACGAGCAACCTCATCTGCACCAGCTACAGCCAGTGCCCTCAGCTCCAAAGACTCCACTCCTCCAAAGACCATCTACATCGATTGATGCCTTCGTTCTTGGAGTACTGTCTACACCACCACCTGAAGACCAAGCATGAGTGTCGATCTAGCACTATGCATTTTTTATGAACTTTTTGGTAACTTGTTGCCAAAGGGGGAGAAAATGTATAGATCATAGGCTTCGAGAGAGAGTGTTGCTTTTGTTCTCTCTTGCGTTTCTCTTTGGTGGTTGAACTTTGTTATTTGCTTGTTTGAGATACTTTATGCTTGTGTGTGATACTTGGATGATCATGTGTTTGATCATATGCTACCTTAATGCTTGTTGGATGACGTTATCCTTTTTATCCCATATGATCATTCACCTTGCTTGGTGATGAGTGCATGTATTTTAATTATTATCATTTTGAGCGCTCCACCAAGATGTATGTGACATGAAAGAGTAACCCATGATCCTAACTCTTTGTGCATTTGCAGTCCAAAGCAAATCTTAAACTATGCACAAATTTAGGGGGAGCTCTTGCTTTTCACATACTTCTCAAAGTGACAATGCTTTTCACTCTTATTATCATTTGTCGAAGCTTTGATCTATATGTTGTCATCAATTACCAAAAAGGGGGAGATTGAAAGTGCAACTATCCCTAGGTGGTTTTGGTAATTCCTAACAACATATAGCTCATTGAGCTAATGCTATTTCAAGACTAATATTTCAGGAAAGCTCAATGATTGGCATGGCATGAATGAGAAAAGTGGACCCCTCAAAATGCTAAGGACAAAAGGATTGGCTCAAGCTCAAAGCTCAAGACTCTACATTTTCTATTTTAGTGATCCAAGATTACATTGAGTCTATAGGAAAAGCCAATACTATCAAGGAGGGATGAGGTGTTGCATAATGAGGCTCTTGCTCAAAATGCTTAGTGATATGCTCCAAAGCCCTCAACTACTTCCTCACATCCACATATGACCTAAACCAAAAGTCAAACTCGGCCCCACTGATTCTTTCTATCCGGCGCCACCGAGTTCAGATGTCATAGCCACTGCCACAAACCCTAGGCAAATCGGTCTCACCGATAGGGATCTCGGTCCCACCGAGATGGGATTGTAATCTCTCTGTTTCCCTTCGTAACGTTTCGGTCCCACCGAGATGAGCGATCGGTCCCACCAAGATTGCAATGTAAACTCTCTATTTCCCTTTTGTAATATTTCGGTCTCACCAAAATGAGCGAATCCGTCCCACCGAGTTTACCTGACCAACTCTCTGGTTAGCTTATTACCAAAATCGGTCTCACTGAGTTTGTGTAATCGGTCTCACCGAGAATACGTTATGCCCTAACCCTAACCATATCGGTCCTACCGAGCTGCATGTCGGTCCCACCGAAAATCCTTACGGTCACTAGATTTGTTGAATCGGTCCGACCGAGTTTACCAATTCGGTCCTACCGAGTTTGGCAAATTGTGTGTAACGGTTAGATTTTGTGTGGAGGCTATAAATACCCCTCCACCTCTTATTCATTCGTGGAGAGAGCCATCAGAATGAACCTACACTTCCAACCTACATTTTCTGAGAGAGAACCACCTACACTTGTGTTGAGGCCAAGATATTCCATTCCTACCATATGAATCTTGATCTCTAGCCTTCCCCAAGTTGCTTTCCACTCAAATCTTCTTTCCACCAAATCCAAATCCTGTGAGAGAGTGTTGAGTGTTGAGGATACTATCATTTGAAGCACAAGAGCAAGGAGTTCATCATCAACACACCATTTGTTACTTCTTGGAGAGTGGTGTCTCCTACATTGGCTAGGTGTCACTTAGGAGCCTCCGAAAAGATTGTGGAGTTGAACCAAGGAGTTTGTAAGGGCAAGGAGATCGCCTACTTCGTGAAGATCTACCGCTAGTGAGGCAAGTCCTTCGTGGGCGACTGCCATGGTGGGATAGACAAGGTTGCTTCTTCATGGACCCTTCGTGGGTGGAGCCCTCCGTGGACTCGCGCAACCGTTACCCTTCGTGGGTTGAAGTCTCCATCGAAGTGGATGTACGATAGCACCACCTATCGGAACCACGACAAAAACATCTGTGTCTCCAATTGCGTTTGAATCCTCCAAACCCTTCCTTTACATTCTTGCAAGTTGCATGCTTTACTTTCTGCTGCTCATATACTCTTTGCATGCTTGCTTGATTTGTGTTAAGATTTGTTGACTTGTTCTAAGTTGCTAAAATCTGCAAAGAACTAAAATTGGGAAAACGCTAGATTTTTATCTGGTCAAGTAGTCTGATCACCCCCCTCTAGACATACTTTTGATCCTACACAAACCTCTCTGGGTGGTTTGGGTCCAAAGGAATCTTCTTGGTTTCTTTGGCCAGCTGGAAGGAGCCCTAGGTCTCCGACTCCTTGGGATCTGGTGACAGGTCTGGCTACTTGATGGCCATGGCCACAACCCAGTCAAGGAGCCTCTTCTCGGCAGCAATCACAAGGGACTCGGCCAGCCAACTGCTAGCTGCGGCACAGGCGGCCGACTTCTTGTAGTCTCCAGCTACGATGATGATGCCCTTGGTTCCCGACATATTCATCTTGAGGTAGGCATAATGTGGCACCTCCATTAACTTGGCCAGGGCAGGCCGGCCAAGCAGTGCATGGTAGGGGCTCCCCAGGTCAACCACCCCAAACCAAATTGCTTCACGGCGGAAGTTTCCTTTGTCTCTGAAGAGGACATCTATCTTGATCTTGTCGATTGGTGAGCAGGAAAGGCCGGGCACAATACCATGGAAGACAGTCCGACTGGCTGGAGCTGCTTCTCTTTGAAGCACAACTTCTCCATAGTTTCGCGGTAAAGGATGTTGATGCTGCTACCGCCGTCTATCAGGATTCGTGAGAAACGAGCAGCTCGCCTCTCTATTGCAAAGGTGGCATCCAACACCAAGGCATAGGAACCCGAAGAAGGCATCACTTCCGGGTGGTTAGCTCCGCTCCAGCTGATGGGATTCTCGGACCAGTGCATGAACTCTGGGGCTTCTGAAGCGACAGTGTTCACCTCTTGGTGCTGCTAATGTCGGCTATGCTTGTCATCAGCCACGCTGGTGAAGATGACGTAGGCTCCGTGTTCTTCAGGGAATTCGTCTTGGATGGCGACGACTAGACGGGCCGGCTGCTGCTGAGGAGGAGGCGGTGCTGGCTGGCCAGCAGGCAGAGGAGGCAGCAATGCTTCGCCCTGGAGATTCGGGTGAGCTAGTGGCACTTCCGGGTGGTGTGGTTGGACGGCTTAGCGCCGCTATGGAACTTGCAAGGACCATCGAGGGTTTGCTCATAGGAGAAGGCGGGCAACCAGGCAGGCTTGCCGCCCTTCTGACGCTTGGGGCCGTGTTGTCCTTCCCGCTGCTGATCCTCAACTGTCGCCACCTACCGGCTGGTGGAAGCCGGCTGCGGGGCCTTGCGCTTGTTGTCGTACTATTTTTGGCGCTGACTTTTGTCACCAGCTAGCGTCCGAGGAGCCGGAGGGAGCACCTTCACGGACGCGTCCACCTAGAGCTCCGACTTCATGGAGGAGTCGGCAGTGGCGTACTTGTCTGCTATTATCAGCAGCTCGTCGAGTGTGGCCGGCTTGTCGCAGAGGAGTCGGTGCTTGAGCAGGGTGCCTTCTCTACACCTGGCGGTGAAGTACTCTATGGCTTGCACCTCGTGCACCCCTTCGCAGGAGTTGCGCAGTTCGGCCCACCGTGTCAAGTAGTCGCGGGTGGACTCGGTGGGGCCTTGGACGCACAGAGAAATCTGGTGAGGCTTGGGCGGCCGCTTGTAGGTGCTGGTGAAGTTGCGGATGAATACTTCGGTGTAGTCCAGCCAGCTATTGACGTTGTAGGGCTTGAGGCTGTTCAGCCATGTCCGGGTCATGCCCTGAAGCATGAGGGGGACGTACTTCACGGCAACGTGCTTGTTGCCGTTTGCTATGTTGACCGCGGTGGAGTAGTCCACCATCCAATCCTCCAGCTTCACAGAGCCGTTGTACTTGGGCGTGTCTCGAGGGAGCGAGAACCCTTTGGGAAGGGCTCGTCGCGAATGCGGCAGCCGAAACAAGGCGGACCGATTGCATCTTCTTCTTCTACCGCCAGGGACCGAGCCAGGCGGTCGATCCGATGGCGTGCGTCGTTTTCTCCGACTCCTTCACGGGGCCCCAGCCGGCCTCCGGGAGTCGGGTGCTCAATAGGCGGCGGGGAGGCAGGCCTCTCCCTGCAAGGAGGAAGAGAGGGCGGACGATCGTCCCGTCGTTCCATCGCCCATGGGCGGCCATTTTGGTAGCGCCCGATGGTGATGCGCGTTCGACTGTGGCTAGCAGCCGGATCTCGATCTCTTTGGTCGCGGGCGCCGCCTGTCGGCGTCTGGGAGGTCGCGCCTTGGTCTCGGTGGGGGGAGGATTCTCGGCATGCGTGCCGGGTTCCGTGACACGGTGGCCAGCTTCTTGCTGCGTTGTTGCCGTGTCGAGGAGCTGCTGGATTTGTGCCATCATGCTACGCTGCTCATCACCCTCCAGGTGATCCATGTCGTCCACTGCCACCTGGGCAGCACGTAGGTTCTCTATGGGCGTGGCGTAGACTGGGCGGTCGGCCCACAGCATGATGGCAATGGCCGCGCTGCGTTGTCGAACCGTGCCCACACGGCTGGGCTCGCCAGCAGCCGGCGTGCCACCCACGGCGCGGTCGATCTCGCGCTGGTAGGCTTCAGAGAGGCATCTCATGGTGGCCAACTTCTTGGCCCTCTCGACGAGCCCGACGCGGCAGGCCTCTAGTGTCTCGGCGTTGGCTTCGGCCGCGATAGTTGCGGAGAGGTCCCGTAGTGCCGCTTGCAGCGGATCCTGGCCGGCTCCGCCAGAAGCTTCGTCCTGGCTGATGACGAGCACCTTTGTGACAGTGCTGCCGCCGCTAACCGCGCGAGGGAGCGGGTTGTCGATGACCACCACGTTGGTGGGGAAAGCGTCAAGGGATGCTGACGGTGTCCTGGACTAGGGGGTACTCACCACGTCGTCTCCCGATCAGTTGGATTGGGCCGAGGATCCCCATGGCCGTATACTCATGGGCCAGTCCGGACAGTTGCCGCATACAAGGAATATTCCACAAGACTTGGCGATCAAGACAAGGACTCCTCCCCCACCGGCGATTCGGCTTAGGACTCTTGTTATCCTAGGCCTCGGTGCATTATATAAACCGAGGCCAAGCTAGTCGATAGACATATACAACAATCATACCACAAAGCTAGCTTCTAGGGTTTAGCCTCTCGATCTCGTGGTAGATCTAATCTTGTACTAACCATATCATCAATATTAATCAAGCGGAGTAGGGTATTACCTCCATCGAGAGGGCCCAACCTGGGTAAAAACATCGTGTCCCTTGTCTCCTGTTACCATCCGCCTAGACGCACAGTTCGGGACCCCCTACCCGAGATCCGCCGGTTTTGACACCGACATTGGTGCTTTCATTGAGAGGTCCGTTGTGTGTTCGGAAAAAGGTCGATGGCTCGCCTGCAGATCAACTACGACTTCGGCATCTTCGTCACCAGCTCGACTGGTCACCTTGGTTCGACCAAGGACTGCGCACTACCTCCGATCATCATGTTCGGATGAGGGCCTTCATCAACATCAACTCCGGTCTCTATCAAGATCATGGAGGAATCATCCAGGGAGCCCGGGGGCTCAACGTCAACATTGCCCTCGGCGATCGTCTTGTTTTTACGGCGGACTTGTGTCCGCCGCCACCGCCACCTCAAGCGCCGTTTTAATGATTGCTTCGTGGAATTGTGCGAATTAAGTCTACAACAACCCTGGAAAATTTTGTCGAGTTCGATGGAGGAATCTCTCGGCAATCTCCGATATACCGAGTCAAGATTGAATCTGGACGAGAATCTGGACGAGTTTAGGGCGTGGTGTCCAGCTTCTAGCTCGGACTTCCTTTGGAAGATCCAACCGTTGATCGGCTGCGGAATTCCTATATCTAGCACCCCTCAAAATTGCAGCTCGATCCGACCGTCCAAACTCCGGTAACCATCCGACTAGTGCATCACTTTTCGGATCTGTTTTCTGTGTGAAAACGAATCCGACCCGAGTTCGTCTTTTTTATGAACGGGATTTCGGACATCCTTTTTGAAGGAAGTTTTGTGTGGGGTGTTGGGGTTTTTTTGCGAACACATCCCATTAATTTTAAAATCTTTTGAACATGATCTTCAATATCATGCTGGTGTCAAACCAGTCCGACAATATTGCTCCACGGTTGCCGACCTACGCTAGACACGTCGTCACTTTGTTGAGCCGAGCTCAACTTATTCGGATCATCATCTCGGCAAGCCGAACAAGAGTCCGGCATCACGAAAGATAAATCATTACCAACATCGCCGCCCACGGATTACACGGAGTGGGCATACCGGCATCGCCGCACGGTCGCTTCATCAGGCCAGCTTCGACCACGTCACGACCTGCATTGGCAGGACCGCACTATTGCTTCTTCGAGCTGGTGTCCATCACGCCGACCTACTTCGACATCTCGGCTGGACCGGGGGCTTCGCCATCTCTTCATCAACCTACTCCGGACACTTCGGCGTCACTAGCCGACCAGGAAATGGGTGCGCGGATCGAGTCCCAATTTTGGGAATCACCTTCCTTCGGATTGCTACCACAAATAAACCAGGTGCTATTAATCGTAGTATTTCTTTTTGCTTGTTTGGATTAATTTTTCCCAAGGAATTATTACTCTGGTTTGTCCATCACATGTACACAGGTCTATCAAATGGTGGCCGCATTATCGACGGTCGCATGATGGTTCGGTCAGTTTCCGTACATAGTCCGTCGAACGCCGCATTCGTAACTCAGACCGACCTGTGAATCCAGGCTTTGCCACGCCTTTATTGCATTACACTGACGACCTGCATCGACATTGACTTCGGCGCCAGGCCATATTTCTTTTATTACTCACTTTGCAAAATTATTTATTATGCAACTTTTTTTTAATTCTTATTATTACTATTATCCCCGGTCTGCACTATTTTTTGTGCACAGGAAAATGATCCAGCCGGACTATATCCTTTGGTGTCACCTCGGCTGGACGGGGGGCTTCGTCAACACTTCATTACCCCATGCAGGGGACTTCGGCATCACTCTGCCGTCCAGCATTGACCGAGCTATGTCACCACTTCGGAGTGCCGAGCTCTTTCGCTCCGCCACCTCGGGATCGGCTTGGGGGATGGAACGTTGTCTTGCATCAAGCTCGGACCGCGTCATCAATACCGAACACATTAACCAGCTAAGTTGCCTTCATGCTCAAAGTTTTAAATTTTTAACTTGTGTTCGGCTCGACCAAGCATTATACTTTTTGGAAAAAAGTTGCTTGTAAAATTTTTCCTTGTCCGGACTTTGTTCTTTTTACTTGACGCCGCTACCCGCTCATTATACCGGGGCTTCTTTAATGTAAGCTTATTAATCTGGGCTTTATGCCCAATACATGTGTCACACTTCCGCATGTACCTTTTATTCACCATTATATGCATCGATATGACTAAAGTTTTGGCCAAGTTGGGTTGCTCGCCTCTGTGCTTACCCCTCGCTCCCGATTGTTCGCCTAGGTGGTAAAGGGAGCACCTCTGCGTTTCTTGCCGGTCAGCGGATGTGTACCTCGACTGGGTGAAGCCGAAATCTAGTGTTCTTAAGGGAATACTCGGTCGATGAACTAAAAGATAATTTCTTACCTATTCATTTACCTGCCCCTGATGTTTTTCTCGCTCTTTTCGCAGTCCGACATGCACTTTAGGGCATGCCTCCCGAGAAAGGAACCCTAACGGAACTATTCTCCCGGAAGATGTTTCTTACTAACCATGTAATATAACATAACTATTTGGGCACTTGTCTGATAAAGCACTAATGACCCCTACGCCTGGTCTCCACGCATGCCCCGGTTTTTATAACCGCGAGGGTATTCGGACACACTCCGAACTATTGGGTCCAGAGGTTGAAGCGAAAAGGTCCGCTACGACAAACCATCCACAATCCGGCTAGAAGGCATTTTACATGCCACCTTACATTATATAGTCAACTTTTTCCCAAGTCACTTGGGGGCTCTTATGTTTATTTGAGCCGTTTTATACTAAGTGTTTTTCTTCTTAGTCGTTGCAAAGTGTTTATTATTTATCACTCCTTTTTTCGACACGAGTGTGCGGTCACTAGCTGGGGAGCCTAATTTCTCTCTCAAAACCGCTAGGGTTTAGTTTTCTAAACTGGCCTAATGAGAAGTACTCCGCCTTCGGGATGGGAGACTGAAGCCGTAGGCTGACCCGCTTAAAGTATTGAGATAGGATGTGTCATGTTAAAGCACGCAGTGAGCACATTTTTTCTCTAAAGTCCAATTTTGGATTGGCACGAACACTTGATCTTGTTCGGACGTCATGTTTTTACCGACCTTTTTGGTTTTCCAAGCTTTTGGCACTTTTAAATTATTTGTGTGTTTTCAGCACAAGTCTCATGATGCAACGCAGACTCCTTTAGAGATTCGCAAAACATTCTCGGATATTGCTATATATGCATCGGTTTCAATTTTGTCTTCGGTCAATAGTTGGGTTGCCCGCCTCCTGTGCTTGCCTCCTACGTTCCGCTTTGTTCGGCTAGGTGTGCAAAGGAGAACCATCGCGATTGTGCTCCCACTGCATGGTCAAGCACCTCGATGGAGAAAGCCAAACCGATCGTCACAATAGGTGTAAACTGGTCAGCGATCCGATGACTATATTAAATGACGGGCCATTCATAACATTGGTCAAGTGTTTACGGCTTGACCTCGATCGTCACGAACACTACCGGGGCTAGTAATGGCGCCTCCCAAACTAAATCCTCAATATTTTGCTCTTACATTGGAGCTGAGGTTTCATGATCATGGTTAGCATGACAACCCAAAGAAAGGAACCGATAGCCGGACTATTTTCTTTGGAAGACATTTCTTCTGTTAAACAGTAATATAACATATCTCTCTGCGTACCTTTGTTTATAAAACCGTATGGCCAGATTGCCTTGTTTGTCGTAAATCTTTGCCCTCATAAAGGCTTTATAAAGTAGGACAAACACTCCTCGACTACTGGCCCAGGAGGTTGAAGCCGATGGTCGGTCAACAAAGTTTTGTACAATGTGGATCCGAGCATTAATGAAATAAAGTACTTAGATACATTGAGTCATTACACATAATTTGTGATTTTACTATGGATATCGATCCTTAATTCGGCCACCCGTGCCCGCATTAAGGCTCGGGGGCTACTGGGCTTCGGGCTTATTATTTACAAATACTAAAGGGCACATCAATCCTCGATCCGTGTTGCCACCACCAGTGTCTCGGGGCTACTGCATTGCTGCTCTATGCAAAAAATTTAAGTGCAATACAGTTTCCGAGGAGATTTTGATCCTCAGTTGGTCGGCCGCACCCAACCCGAAAGTGTCGAGTAATCGAGCACGCCGCTTTTGTGTCCCAAGTATTCTGCTGAAGTTAGATTTGATCCTCGTGCTGATTTTGGCAAATCAACTTTGAGTCTCACGGATCTCGGATCGGTGGTCTTACTTCATCCTTCAGTGCATCTTGGGTTTTAGACCGATACACACCTTGTGGGCTATCGGCTATGTATCTCGGCAGAGAATAAATTGCACCAATCAAAATATTGACAAAATCGCCCACATTCGGGTGGTGCACCACCTCGAAGCAGTCCGCATAAAGCTCGGACGCTAGTGGCTGGCTCCATAGAGGGCATTTCCGGCATTAAGCTCGGATCAACTCCTTCAAACTTCTTTGAACCAAGGTGATTTACGACACCTCGGATACAGTCCGACATTGGAGCTCGGATACATAGTCTGGCGTTGGAGCTCGGATATCGTCCGGCGTTGGAGCTTGGATACATAGTCCGGCGATAGAGCTGGGAGGCAGTCCGGCATTGGTGCTCAGCTGCAAAAGATACCTCGAATGCTGTCCGGCGTTAGAGCTCGGACGCAAGAGGACACTGCCTCCCAGGAATAACTTCAAACCCGAGGCGTGGCATAAGAATAACAAGGCATTGATAAAGGCCAGAACTTAAAGGGCTCCTCGGATACCCAACGTAAACTCTTCGTATGCACTTAGGCGATCCTCAAGACCGAAGATGAGGAGATTTGTTGAACCAGTTTTCAAGACCGACGACTGAAGATGAAGAACAGTTCGGAAGAATCGAGGAGCGTCCCTAAACTTGAAGACTAGTTCAGGGGCTCTCGACGGTGTCCCGGACTAGGGGTACTCACCACGCCGCCTCCCGATCGGTTGGATTGGGGCAAGGGTCCCCATGGTCAGATACTCATGGGCCAGTCCGCATAGTTGACGATACAAGGAAGATTCCACAAGACTTGGTGATCAAGACAAGGACTCCTCCCCACCGGCGATTCGGGTTAGGACTCTTGTTATCCTAGGCCTCCGTGCATTATATAAACCGAGGCCGGCTAGTCGATAGACATATACAACAATCATACCACAGGCTAGCTTCTAGGGTTTAGCCTCTCTGATCTCGTGGTAGATCTACTCTTGTACTACCCATATCATCAATATTAATCAAGCAGGAGTAGGGTATTACCTCCATCGAGAGGGCCCAAACCTGGGTAAAAACATCGTGTCCCTTGTCTCCTGTTACCATCCGCCTAGACGCACAGTTCGGGACCCCCTACCCGAGATCCGCCGGTTTTGACACCAACATATGCCGTGTCGGAGTCGACAAGTATCGGGTCGTTGGAGCCAATCGACTCATTGGTGATGTGGAGCTTGCCAAGGAGGTCGACGAGGCAGCTCTCAGAGCTGGCTGATCCCGCGTCGGGTGCGGGCTCGTCGGAGAGGCAGATCCCGCCGATGAGATCGGCGAAGCCGCTCGCTGTGCAGGCAGCTTCTACGCCATGCAACGCATCAACACAAACGCCATCGGGCGTGCCAGGCTAGCTGCGCTCGCCCGGAAGGAAAAATGTTCCCGTCCAGAACAGGTCTCCGGACGACAGTGCACCTAGCCCCACGGTGGGCACCAAATGTCGGGGATATCTAGCGACATATGCCAGGGGGTGGCTTATCATGGAGGGGGACAGTAGTACGTCGCCGGTGCCTGGAAACAGGATGAGGCATAGACATGTACACCGACGCATCTTACCCAGGTTCGGGGCTCTCCTAGGAGATAACACCCCTAGTCCTGCTCTGCGGGGTCTCCTCATGGTCACTATGTCAAAGTGTGGCTACGAGGTTGCTCCTAGAGCTGTTTGGCTAGAGGAGAAAGAAGGGCAAGGCTAGCTCTACTCCTCTCTCTATGGGTGTGTGTGTTATCTATGGTGATGTACCCTTTGCATGGGTGCCCTGAGGGGTTTATATGGGCCTACCCCCCAGGGGTACAATGGTAATCTGGCAGGGTGTGGGACCCATCAGTCAATGTCTCTAGGCGCCGGCTTCTCCACTGGCTGCTAGGGCCCGCCGCCTGGTGGGTCCTGCCGGCTGCCGGTCTCTCGAGCGACAGGTAGGGCCCGCCGCCTGCGGGTCCTGTCGGCTGCTTTGCACTGTAGCCTCGCCTCTGATGATGGAGGCTTTGTTAGGGGGAGTGTGGCTACAGTTGAGGGAGTCCTGGATTAGGGGTTATCCGGACAGCCGGACTGTGTACAGCGTCCGGACTATTGAAGCGTGAAGATACAAGACTCAAGTCTTTGGCCCGTGTCGGATGGGACTCACCTTTGCGTGGAAGGCAAGCTTGGTGAACCGGATATTATATTTCCTTTCTTGTAACCGACTCCATGTAAACCCTAGCCCTCTCCGGTGTCTATATAAACCGGAGAGGTTAGTCCTTAGAAGGCCGATCACAATTACAATCATACCATCATAGGCTAGCTCTTAGGGTTTAACCTCTACGATCTCGTGGTAGATCTACTCTTGTACTACCCATATCATCAATATTAATCAAGCAAGAAGTAGGGTTTTACCTCCATCGAGAGGGCCCGAACCTGGGTAAACATCTGTGTCCCTTGTTTCCTGTTACCATCAGCCTTGACGCACAGATCGTGACCCCCTACCCGAGATCCGCCGGTTTTGACACCGACAATGGTGCTTTCATTCAGATTTCCTCTGTGACGTCGCCACAAGGCTTGATGGCTCCTTCAATCATCATGAACGATGGTGTCCAGGGCGAGACTTCCCTCCCCGGACAGATCTTCGTGTTCGACGGCTTCACACTGCGGACCGATTCGCTTGGTCATCAGGAGCAGATCGCGTCAGGAGCACGGAATAGCAAGGTTGGAAAAAGCGGTAGGCGTAAGCGGGGCGGTTGGACTTCGCCTAGTGCCTAGACGGTGCCTAAGCGCCCTAGGCACGGCATAGGCGGTAATATAGTTTGTACTCGAAGTGTATTTGTGATTATTATATGGGTGAAAATATTAATTTAGGGCATATAAATAACTTAATTACCGGCTACTGCCATTGTAATATAACCTGTTTGGCATATTAGTGCAGTACATGGCATGATTTCTTGTTTGGGTAGGCAATTCCTTGATTGCCCTGCCTAGACCTCCATTTATGCCCTAGGCGAGGCGTTTGGTCATTGCCTAGCGCCTAGGCGTGCCTAAGCGCCCCCTTGGCACTGCCTTTTCCAACAGAGCGGAATAGTCACGATGAGCACGGCTTAGACCTGCCGTGAGACTTTGCTCGGGATATAACCCCGGCAGAAGCCTCGGATCTAAATCCGGGGCACGACGCGTTGCCTAAGGACGGAGGGCTGGACCTCGCCCCGCAGGCCGTACCCTCATCGGCGATGGAGCCGAACACAGGCCCCACCTCGGAAAGCTCAGACTCGGGCCCCGGATTCGATCCGTTGTAGGTCCCGATCCACAGACTTCCGAGCCCTCCAAGCCTGGTTGGGCCCCGGTAATGGAGTTCACCGCTGCGAACATCTTCCGACACTCGCCCTTTGGCGACATACTAAACTCATTAAAAATTCTCTCCCTAACAGAGATGTCCGTGCCGAACTATGTCCGGCCCAAGTGGGAAGCAGGCGACGAAGAAATTCGTTGCCCACCCACCACCCACTTCATAGCCACGGTTGATGATTTAACCGACGTGCTTGACTTCGACTCCGAAGGCATCGAAGGTATGGACAACGATGCAGGAGAAGACTCAGAATCTATGGGGTACCGGATTCCCGCCTCGTCACATGACATATACATGGTGGATACGCCCAAAGAAGACGACGGTGACAATCCGGAAGATAAAACCCCTGGGAAAAAACCAAAGCGACGGTGCAGACGCCGTTCCAAATCCAACAACAGCAAAAATATCAGCAAGAGCGCCAGAAGGATGGATACTCCGGTCAACCCCGAAGGCAACAACGACCAAACGGAACCAGCGATGGAGCAGGACGAACCAGGTCACGCCGAACATAGCTCGGAGCAGACGCCCGAAGACAGGGATCCAGAGGGACGAGTTCATCAAACCGGCCCAGGACAAGAAGACAGTCCGGACGATGACGCATTCATCATTCTGGAAGAACGCGTGGAACGAGAGAACCTCCACAGAATGCTTACGGCCACAGCGAGAAGTCTGAAGAGGCAGAAGCAACAGCTTAAAGCTGCACAGGAAACGCTCAATCACAGATGGAACAAAGTGCTAGACACTGAAGAAAGATATGGCGACGATCGCCACACAAAGAGCTACCCAAAACGAAAGCTACTGCCAGAATTCGATGACGAGGCCGTTCCACCAAAGAATAACGTGACCAGGAGACAAGACATACCACTTCATAACCGCAATAAAGCAACTACCGAAGACGCGGACGATCTACGTGAGCACCTGGATAAGAAAGCTGGCGCAGCTAGGTCCATCTACGGATCTAAAGGACACACCCCGGCGGGGGACTGTGGTCGTCAAAACAGTTATGACAACCAAATACTAGTTCGGAATAAACACCAAACACAACAACAACCGACGGCATGCCACAGTACGTCCAAATACAGAGGGGCTGCTCACCCCGTGCTTTTATCGATGAAGTATCGACCATGAATTCCCACAGGCTTTAAACCTCGTGAACATAGAGGCATATGATGTAACGATGCACCTGTGGGTCCGGATCGAGGACTTTATCCTGCACATACACATGGCTCGTGGGGATGACCTTCACGCCATCAAATACCTCCTCTCAAATCAAGGGACCAGCTCGCACTGGCTGAAAAGCCTCCCGAAAATTCAATTGGGAGCTGGGAGGAACTCGAGGACGCCAGGCCAATTTTCAAGGGACTTATGTCCGCCTCCGGATGTCGACGATTTAAGTCACATAATCCAACAACCCGGAGAGTCCGCCTAAGCTTTGGAACAGATTCTCACTAAGAAGAATCAAATTGTTGATTGTCCGAAGTCAAGCCTTAGCGGCATTCAAACACAAGATCGGGACGAGTGGTCGCTGACACCTCGCCAAGAAAAGCCTAGGACAATGGCAGCCCTAACAAGCCTTATGACCCGCTTTTGCACGGGCGAAGATAGCTGGCTAGCCCATAAAGGCACCAGCGACCCCAGCACATCCGAAATAAGGGATGGCAACGGGAAGCTGCGGCGTCTTAAAAACAAACGCCAAAACAAGGAAGAGAGCCCGGATAACATGATGGTTAATGCCGGATTCAGGGGCTCTCGACCTAATCAGCAAAATAAGCCATCTAAAGGCAGCAAAGAGGGACCGTCCGGTCTGAACAGAGTCCTAGATAGACTATGCCAAATTCATGGCACCCCTGACAAACCTGCGAACCACACGCACAAAGAGTGCTGGGTCTTCAAGCAGGCTGGCAAATTAAATGCCGAACACAAGGGAAGGGAAACACCAAGTAAGGACGAGGACGAACCTCGCCAGCCAAGCACTGGGGGACAGAAAAAATTCCCGCCAGAGGTTAAAATAGTGAACATGATCCACGCGACTCGTATACCCATGAGAAGGCACGAACGCACTCATAAAGACGCGCACGATATAGAGTCCATTATTCCCACATCTAACTACTGGATGTCCTATCCGATCACTTTCGATCACTTGGATGGCCGGACTAGTATTCGGTGCGGCGGATCGAGGTTTGGTGTTGACCCAATGATCGACGGATACCGTCTCACCCGGGTCCTCATGGACGGCGGCAGTAGTCTCAATTTAATATACGAGGACACTGTCCGTAGGATGGGGATAAACCCATCCAGAATCAGCCAAAGCAACACCACCTTTGAAGGGGTGATACCAGGCGTTGAAGCCTACAATAGGGGCTCCGTCATACTGGAGGTAACAATCGGCTCTCCAGGCAACTCCAGAAGCGAAGAACTACTCTTCATCATCGCACCCTTCCAAAGCGACTATCATGCAGTGGTCGGAAGAACGGCCTTCGCCCGCTTCAACGCATTGCCGCACTATGGCTACCTTACACTTAAGATACCCGGTCCACGTGGTGTCATCACCGTTAACGGAATAACAGAGCGCTCGTCACGCACAGAGGAACACGCGACGGCCTTCGCGGCCGGACTATAAGCGACCTCCAACATCAAAAAGAAAAATATGACTGGTCGTTAAGACCATGGACATGGTTAGACGAGTCCGGTAGCCCAGATCGAATCAGGACACCGTATATGTAATCCTATAGCGGATACCAGGGGCTATAACTACCTAATAAAGCCCCACACTTGCCTCAACCTTCTTGGCAGGCCAACGACTTACACTTTTATCCATCGCGCACTAACGTTGTAACCTCCTATGAGTTTTATTTTTCCGCATACAACTTTCGCGCGATACCTTTCCAGGATACGGCACAACGGAGAAGAAGGCGCAGAGGATACTGTGTAAACCTTTTCTATTGCCTCTTGTTGTTTAACCATCCCATGGGTTCCATACCCACAGAGGATACTGCCGTTTTTGGCATTTCTCCACGACAGATTAACGCGCTGCATTCGAAACACAGTGGTTCATAATGAATAGGCATTCTTGAGCCTATCATCTATTATAAAGTCTGAATACCTTCGGAGTGTTCAAGGCCACGAAGTTAGGCCTTATATGCATCAGCTCCAATCATGTCTTTGGTCAAATGTTGGGTTTTCCCGGCTCCTGGGTTTGCCGCCTTACGTTCCGTTATTATCGGCTAGGGTGGCCAAATGAGAACTACTATGATTGTGCCCTGGTTTTTCCGGATGAGCACCTTGGTAGAGAAAGCCGAAAACAGACTGTCATGATACAGCGAGAGACTGGTCAACCACTCGAGGACTCACCGGAATCTTTAGGATTCCTCCACATTAACGAAGGGCCATTTCCCGGCCAGGTACATACACACCCATATTTAGATGCACGCGAAGGTACCAGGGGATACATAGTAGCCCCACTTTAGAATCCCGTGGCTAAGCGAAAGTGTTACAGGTATATAGTCCGGTTGCCTAGTTCCTCGTGCGATCACCTCCTTAATGGACCAAGACGTTGGATCAAGTGTGATTAAGCATATTTTTCTTGAACACCTCAGATTGTATGTGGGGGCTGAAGCCAACAACTGCTAACTTTCGGATTACATATTTATATATACATATATATAAACGGCGCACAGGGGAAATAATCATATTCTCAGGCAAATAGTATAAATCTAGCCTCACAATCAAAATAAACATTGTTTTTACAATAATTCCGTTCATTCGAACATGACATTTTTCGAGCACTACGCCTCTACTAGACGGGCACCTTCTGTGACCTGCGCCAGGTAGTGCTCGGCATGAAATTGGCCCCCCACCGGATCCTGGGCCGCTATCATAGTGGCATCCATATCCGTCCAATAGGCTTTAACGCGGGCGAGAGCCATCCGTGCACCCTCTATACACGCCGATCTCCTCATGGCATCGATCCGAGGCACGGCCCCAAGGAAATGTTGCACTAAACCAAAGTAACTATCCGGCTTAGGCCCCTTCGGCCAAAGATGGTCTATTACAGACCGCATTGCCAGCCCGGACAGTCTGGGAAGCTCCGCTACAGCAGCCATCTTGTCACTTAAAGGCAGCGGGCGAGTGGGAGCATGGAATTGCGACCAGAAAAGCTTCTCCACTTCCTTGTCACCTTGACCTTTGAAGAAGTCGGCAGCATCAGCCGTACTCTTCGCTAAATCCGCATATCGTTAGCGGACTCCGGCGTCCATCCGGGGCGTGCTGGATCGAAAAATTTCGTCCGCAAAGATAAATAGGAGCCCCAACCGCGATTTCACAGGGCTGTCAAAGCTCCTCCAGCACCCCGAGCTCGGTCCGGATTTCCTTGGTGGCATTCAGCGCCTTGTTCAGTTCGGCCGAATTACCCTCATACTCCTTTTTAAGGAGCTAGTACCGGTCAGACGCATCTTTTAACTCAATACCCATTTCGGCCGTATTTTCCTCGCTTCGGCGATGAGCAGCCTGTTCGGCCCTCAGTTCCTCGGCCGCCTTTAGGGCAGCCGCATTGCTCACCCGAGCTTGTTCCTTGGCTTGAGGAAGTTCCTCCCTCAGGGTCTCTACGGCAGCAGCACCATCTGCGGTCCAAACATACTACATTAATATCATGCCATCTTCATATTTTCCCTATACAAGGGAAGGCATGACACATACCTTGTGATTTGTCCGGCCACTCATTCACCAGCGTGATATCGGCATCAATCGATCCAATTTGCCTCCTTAGTTCGGCAATTTCAACGGACTGGCCGGCATCCGGATCCACATGTACCTGCACACATTTACAGCACTATCATTGGTTTATGATCCCCCGTTTGCCGCCTAGGGCGGGCAACCAGAGTCTCAGGGGCTACTATCTATATGGATCACACCAAGCGTGTGCCTTACAACTAAACAAATAGTGAGTTCTTCATTCCATACCACAAAGCCTCTGAGCAGGCTTGTGAATGCTTCATTCAAACCGCATGTAGCGGATGAAATCTTGTTGAGCACCGCGCTCATTAATGAGCGTGGCTCCTCCGAGAGCGCAGCTCGCTCCAGCAAGCCCGTCAGTACGTCCGGCCGGACATCAAACTGCGCCGATTCTTCCCATCACCCCCCGTTGTAGCCAAATGCTCCGGCTGCAGGGCGGCTGACGGATTGACTTCCGGCTTCGGCAGATCCGGACTCCTCCGTGACGACACCTCGGTCTCGCCCGCTTCATGAGTCGGAGAAGGGGGTGGGGTCTCGCTCTCCATCATCTCCAGAGGAAGGTCCCTCGAAGACGAACCCTGTTGAGAGGAGCTGCTGGCCGGACTGCAAAAAGTTGAATCCTGGTAATTGATCTAGGAGAAACACGGCACCTTCGGATTGTAGATTGACTTACAGCTCGGTGGAGGGCTGGCCCGTTGGAGGGCATGGTGCGGTGAGGGCGCCCATCAGGGCAAGGCCCACTAGGGATGTCTTTTTCCCTAATTTGGGCATCTCCGCCTCCAAATCTTCGGAGGCAGCCCTCTTCTTCCGACTATCCTCCTTGGGGGAGGTAACAATTCCCCCAGTTCGGATGCGTAGCATGGGGGGTTCGGTTTCTTCGTTCCTCCCCATGTCTTTCCCCGAGGGCATTCTGCTGAGTACCCGGTCGAGCATCTTGGCCATGGTGGGGGCGGGAGAGCCTTCGGGAAGTGGCACCGGACACCTGATTCTCTCCGCTGTCGGTGTTCAGGAGCTGGGGTCCCAGTGACTTGCACGCTGCCTGGCTGCGGCGTGGCTCAAGTGGGGGCCCAGTGTGGCCCAGCTTCATCAGCTCAAGCTCAAGACCCTCGCGATGGGCCAAGCCTCGCGGGGCGGATGACAGGAACCTTCCCCAGGAGCAGCCTCGTTAGGCAGGCTCACGAGGAGGTGGAGAGATCAAGGGAGGGTACCTCACGAGGGTGCCCCGTGACGCAAGCCATGACGATCAAGACCAGGCGGGCGCCAGCCTGTGTAGTGTCCTCATTTCCCCTTTGGTGCAAAGGAGGCAAGCACATGCCAAGGCATCAGGCAAAGGTTACCTCTTCGGTGCAACAAGACCAAGACCAGCAGAGCGGCAGGAAGGAGGTCATTGTGGAGCCCAAGACAGCGTCACCGTCAGAGCCTTTGGCAGCCGAAGACCAACTTTAGTCAGGATAAGTGTACTAGATGTTCCCCTTCAAAATGGCCAATTGTTGGCGCCCTTCCCGCTCATTATTTCGGAAGAGGTCCATGGCCTCCCTCTATAAATAGAGGTAGCCACCACAGAGTAGAGGCATCTGATAGAGCCCTAGCAGAGAGAGAGAGAAGCGGCTGGACTCACCCAAGCAGTTCATCGCACCAGCTCAAGAACAGCCTCTCGCGAGGCTGTTCTTCCTTTGTACTGTTCATCATTAGCCCCTGAGGCAATCCACCACACCACACACTGGAGTAGGGTATTACACCACAAGGGTGGCCCGAACCAGTATAAACCTTGTGTCTCTTGTGTTGTTCGTCGTTCCTAGTTTAGATCCCTTGCAATCCATTCACGTGTGAGCTAGTAGGGGAAAGATCTCCGCGTGCACCCCAATGTTCGAACCTCAAGGGTTTGCCGGAATCCGAAATCCGACATTTGGCGCGCCAGGTAGGGGTGCGCCGGAATCTCTCTTTAGCTGGTCGCGTGTGATCTTTCGTCGTTTCCATGGTGGCCTTCGCCCGAGCCAGCGCGGCGCCGGGCTGCTCGCGCCCGCTCGATGCCGCCAGGCGGCTCCCATCGGCGGGCACCCGTGCGTTCCCGTCGCTTGCCGCCAACGCCGCCAGCAGCCCGGCGAAGAGCGGCAGCAGGCCTCATCCCTGCATCCATCGGTGAGCGAGAAGGCCGCACCGCTACTCCTTCGCTTCGCCCTGCTGGTTCTTACGTCCCACAGCGCACATCGCTCCATGGAAACTCGAGCGTGCTCATCGCGAACAAGATCCTGCGCTACCGCCCTGTCGACAACGTATACAAGGAGTGGCTTGACCGCGTCACCGAGCTCGTCTGCACTGCAGGGGGCTCCCCAGCGCCGTCCCTCTCGTTGCCTCACCCTTCACCCCGCGCAGGAGGCAGGGAGCCGGAGGTGCCCCCGCCACCTCCTTCCCAAGAAGGCGCCCTCGCTCCAAGGCGCGTGGCCCCGTGCCGAGACCCTCCGTGTCCGGCGCCCGCGCAGCAAGAAAGGAGCTGCCAGGAGGTCCCTTATCCACAAGGAGGTGCTCGCGTGCTCCCAGCACCAGAGCGCCGCGACCGCGCCCCAACGCCACCGCATCAAGACCCCGCGCTGCTCCAGGCAGCAGTGCGCGGGAATCCACAAGAACAAGCTCCGCATCAGCAGAGAGCCCCGGTGGCCACTGCAAGCTGCCGTGCCTTCACCGCCGAGCTACGCAGTGTCGTATGGCCTGGCAAGTTCAAGCCAGACCTGCCTCCTCGCTACAACGGCACTGCCGACCCCATGGAGTTCCTTTAGCTCTACGAGCTGGGCATCGAAGCCGCCAACGGGGATGAAAAGGTCATGGCGAATTGGTTCCCCATGGCGCTCAAGGACGGGGCCCGAACCTGGCTCCCGCCACGATCTCCTCCTGGGGCGAGATCGCACCCGCTTCATCGCCAACTTCAAGGCACTCGCGATCGGCCTCGGCCGTGGCGACATCCGCCCGCATCAAGCAGCAGCCGGGAGAGACCTGCGAAGTATATCCGGTGCTTCAACAACGCCGCCTCAAAATCCCTGGGGTGACTAAGGAAGCCATCATCTCAGCCTTCTCCGGTGGCGTGCGTGGCGTCAAGATGAAGGAGGAGTTAGCAATGCATGAAGACACATGCACATCCACAGGTTGTTCAACTTGGCAACCAAGTGCGCCAGGGCTGAGGAGGGGTGCCTCTCCCTCCTCGAGCTTCCGGCTGCCGATCCAGAAGAGAAGAAGCCCAAGGCCACGGACATGAAGCGCAAGGGGGCTGCCGTGCTCGCGGCAGAATCACACACCAAGCGAGGCAGGGATTAGCCCGAGTCATCCAAAGGCAACCGGTACTGCGTGTACCACGACCTCCACACCCACAACACCAACGAATGCCAGGAGCTCAGGGCCGTGCGAGAAGGCGTGATTGGCCGGCGCCCGGCGCAATGATCGGGCTACGACCGAGGAGGAGGAATAGGCGCGGGGCGCTGGGAAGACCGTGGCCCTCGCCAAGGATGGCGTGGCCAGACCTCGCGAGGACCGCTTCATGAGACCAGCCTCATGAGGAGGTTGGAGGACCACCCTCGTGAGATCGCCCTCAAGGCAATGCAGGCTCCCACCTCTGCCAGCAGCCGCCAAGGAGAGTGCGAAGACAATCATCGTGGGCGAGGGGTTGGGGCTTCCGGGGCCGCCTTGATCGCTTTCATCCTGGGTGGCGCTCAGGCCCCAGCCTCTCAGCGCATCTTCAAGCAGTTTGCTCGCGAGGTGAATGCAGTCCTCCCCAAGCCTGAGGCCACAACCCTCTCAGGTGGTCATCGTGCGTTATCGCGTTCAGCTCAGCGGATCAGCTCAAGTGCGCGGCAACGGCCGGAGTCCTCCCCATGCTTTGCTTACTAGTCATCAGCAACGTGCAAGTCACCAGGACCCTCATTGACGGCGGAGCTGGACTCAACATATTATCTGTCGAGACATTCAACGATCTCCAAGTGCCATACGATCAGCTTCAGCCGACCAAGCCTTTCTCAGGAGTCACCGATGGCTCCACCATCCCGATAGGGCAAGTTCTCCTTCCCGTCACCTTCGGGCGGCGCGACAACTACTGCACCGAGCTCATCAACTTCGACGTCGCCCACATTCGCCTGCCATACAATGCCATCCTCGGGTACCCAGCTTTGGCCAAATTCATGGCAGTGACTCGCCATGGCTACAATGTCCTCAAGATGAAAGGAAGCGGAGGAGTTATCACAGTGCCTTGTGAGGAAAGGGATGCAGTGTGCTCTCTTGAGCGTGCCTTCCAAGCCGCAGCGATTGAAGACCTAGATCACAGGAGCGAGAGACTTCCCGCGGAGATCCCTAAGAAGAAGAAAGCTTCGCCTGGTCCAAGCCCTCATGGGGTAGGTACCTCCGGAGGCGTGGCAACAGGACCCGCGCCCGTTCATGGGGCGCCACCCTCTGTCGCATAGGAAGGCGCGCCCGGCGCCCTTCTCAGGCGAGGCTCGGGGGCTCTTTCATGGCGAGCCACTGACCTAGCCGGGGTCACGAGGGAGGCGCTCGGGCACCACTTGGAGGCGTGCTTCGGGGCACGTTTCCCTCAGGAAGGTATGAGGCAAGGAGGGCCAAACCCTCGGGGAGTTCATCGCGAGGAGCATCCAGGAGCTCTGAGTCAAGAGTCATGCGCCAGCTGTCGCCCGCCTCGCCCGTGGCCCCACATCCAGGCGAGGATGCTGGTCTGCAGATCTGCATCGACATACCAGGGCTCAGCCGGGCCGCGTCTCAGGAGCGCCTCTGGCCCTCCCGCGTGGGGCGTTGCGAGGGTCCACCTCACAACTACGTTCGCATGCCCTCCAGCCTGCCGAATGTGGTTGCCACCCATCAGCGCCTGCTGAGGTGTGCTCTGAAGGCTCAGGAGGTCAAGCAGCGCGCGATCCTGGCAGAGATGGAGATGGCTCTCGAGGAACCCCCCGTACCCCCGGAGCCTCCCGAGGCTCCAGGTCCGGAGGGCTCGTGAGGGCCGGCTTCCTCATCGCGCATCATCCGCTACCACAACATCCCGCCATCTTCGATCATATCAGGTGACACCTTTCCAAGTTCCGTTTTCAGCTGGGAGCGCCCCTCTGGCTGCATCATTCCCAGGCCGCACGGGTCCGTCCCTACGGCATGTATACGTTTTGCTTATGTTCTTTACTTACCTTGTTGGGGGCGCCCCTCGGGCTGCATTACCCCAAGCTACTCGGGCCAGACCCAGTGGCGTGTGCTTTCTCCGCACCTACCTAAATGAATCTGCTTATTCATACATGACATGCTTGACCTGATCGCCTTCTCGATTGACACCTACCTTTGGAGCTGCTCGCTCAGGCACGGCACTTGCGCACGGGTCCGTCCCTGCAACGCCGATAAATCTGGGTGGCTGAGCTCTGGCCACGGTAGCCCCGCAAGGCGCCACCTCACCAAGCCCTAAGTGCCCCCGATCACTCCCTCGGAGCGACCAATGGTTGGCTGGCAACCATAACAACGAATCTTGTTTCCCCTCGTGATTGGTACACAGGACCTGCTCCAGGAGTAATGCTGGTGGCACCACGAGCCTTCTCTCCTCCTCTCCGATGCGATCCGCTTGCACGTTAAAAGGGGGGTACCTGAGCATCGCGACTCATGGGCTCCTCCGGCTCTCCAGCCTCACCCCAGGCCTTGACCCACGGCATCGCGACTGTCATACCAGCCGGCCGAGCTGGCTCGGCGCCGGGACACGAGGGCGAGAGCACTAAGGAAAGCACGGGGGAGAAGGAGAAGCTCGCGAGGACCCAACCCAGCAACACCTCGGTTGCCGTCGCGCAGACACGGCACCTCATCGAACGCCGTTCCAAACCCGCAAGATAAGTCACGCAACAACTGATCTGCCTCAGCGCTAAAACCCCCCCGCCAACTATTGCTCTGCCATGGCAAAGCTGCCTACCTTTCTTGCCCTGCGGAGGCTGCTTGAGCGCTAAAGGGGACCTCCTGAGCATTGCGACTCAGGGGCTCTTACTGGACCTTGGGCCGCTCACCTCCTGGCCTTGACCACGGCATCGCGACTGGCATACCAGCCGACGATCAAGCTCGCAGGGGACCGGGACTGTCGGTATTGAGAGCACCGAGCCCTCGTGAGGAAAGAAAGGGGAGTTGGCCGGGGCAGAACAAGCATCTCGCACCGATTCATCATAAGGATATAATATTCACAAAACACGCGATGCCTTACATACCCAGGTGCTACTTCATTCTTTGCAGGAAATAAAAGGTGCTAATCCTAAGGAGCGCCGACTACTGCGTGGCTCCGCTTGCAGGGGCGCCGTCACCAGCGATGGGCGCTGCGCGGCGTCAACCCCATCCAGATCACCGGCGCCGATAACCTGAAGCGCCTGCCCGGCTCCGAGCGCGGCACGAGCTTGGGGGCTCGTAGCTGTCGTCGCTCGTCTCCGGAGTCGCCAGAAGCTCGGCGGAGGCGTTGGACCCTCCAGCCCCTTTGCTGCTGCCCGAGGAGCTGCTGAGGGGGCGGCCGGCATGCCTAGTCCTCACCGCAACGGTGCCCCGACCGCCCTTCTCGGGGCAGCATTCCAGCCGGCATCCTTCCGCGTCGAACGCCTTGAAGAACATCAAGGAGGCGCCATCGTATTCTAAGTGGATCACAAGGGCGCCTTGTCCGGAGACTTGGCGATCTCGCCTACCTCGGTCGTGAAGACCTTGCCCGGCGATGACCGCAGCTCGCTCCTGTCGCGAAGTGCTGCAGCCAGCGTGCTGCAGCCAGAGCTCAAGAGAGCCCCTCGGCGGGATCTCGAAGGTGAAGGAGGGAGGAAGAAGAATCCAAGATTGAGGAGGCATGGCGTCGTGAAGCACAAGCTCTCGGGAGGATCCCTCAGCATGGACTCCAGAAGGAATGACGCACACCGCCGTGACCCGCTGGCGCCAATGGCGACGTCGTCCGTGGCGCTCGGCGTCTGCTCCTCCAGGGCCCTCGATGCGGGCGTACAGGGGCAGCGGGAACCTTGACGGCAGCCGCTTGTACCAGGGCCTCGACACCTCCTGCCGGGCGCCTTCATCTCGGCAGTAGAGGACTAGCCATTTCTTCGGCGGAAGCGGGTCGGGACCCTCTCGGGGGGCCTTTCCCTTCTCTTCTGCAGAGAACCGGCAGATCAGAAACATTGTCGCGATATGGAGCAAGGGCGAGGATGGAGAGGAAGGAGTAGCAAGAAGAGATGGACTGGAAGGGCTTGTGCCTTTGCGTACTTATAGCAGGAGGAGGCAACCGTCGGCCTCCACGATCACAGGTAATCATGACCCACTTCTGCATGTAGGGACTTGTCAAGTCATGCAGTTGCCGAGGGATCGTGGGGAAGCGGAGACGCCCATGACCAATCAATTGCCACTCGGCGCCCAAGGCCGTAGGCTGTTGGGGCCCGCGGCGCTTCGCACTTGCCCCTTCGCTTCCCTGCTAAGCCAAGTCCGGGCGCGCCTTGGGCCGGGGCTCTGTCGTTCAGGGCAGGGGTCCCCAGACTTGCCTGCCTGCGGCCTACAGCGTGGCTCAAGTGGGGGCCCAGCGTGGCCCAGCTTCATCAGCTCAAGCTCAAGACCCTCGCGAGGGGCCAACACTACAAAAAAATACACTTCCGTGATGATACATGTCTGTCACAGTAGGTCGCGTTTTTTGTCATGCATGTACATCCATGACAAATTTATGACAGAATCAAGATAGTCATACCTGTGTTGTCATAGAAGTGTTCCATGACATTACCAAAATTATCATCACGGAAGTGTCCACTTCCATGACGACAAATCGCACGTCACAGAAGTGCTTTCGTTAAGGGTGACCGACACGTGGCATCCACCGTAACGGAACGCCGTTAAGCTATCGGGTCGGGTTTTGGATCCGATAACCCGTTAACAGCCCCGACCAATGGGGATTTTCCATGTGTAAAATCATCATTGGCTGGAGGAAACACGTGTCGGCTCATTGTTGGGACAGATGTCATCCACTCATTGGACAGAAGGCGCCTATGATACGTCGACACGTGGCACGGCCCAACAGAGGCCCATTCCTGTGAAAAGGCCGGCCCGTTTGACTTGGTCAAAAGGTGACGGGCCGGCCCATGGAAAGCCTCTTAACGGCCTATTCGCATATAGCCCATTTACAGCCCGCTAACCCAAGGCCCGTTACGCCCTATCCGAATTAGGCCCAGTAGCATCATCTGGGCCATCCAATATGATTCCAGCCCGTTTTCACTTGTGGCCCATGTATGGCCCATGACGTCTTTCGGCCCATATGAGGCCCTATGTAACTCTTGGCCTATTAATGGCCTGTGGTGAAACTGGCCCGCAATGAACAGTGTATCACTTTAGACCCATTAACGGCCCGTGGTGAAACTGGCCCGTAATGAACAGTGTATCACTTTATACCCATTAAGGGCCCGTTATTCAGTTGGGCGTTTCCAGCCCATGTTATCTTTCGGCCTTCTCAGAGCCCATTTATTCTTGGGCTCATTTCGAGCATTCGTTTACTTACGGCCCGTTACTGTCATTTTATGCTTGTGGGCCAAATTTAGCCCGTGGTTATAGTCGGCCCGTTTGTGGTCTGTTAATACATTGGGCCGTTTTCATAGCGTCATCAAATACAGCCTATTAACGATGGCCTGTTATGGTCGGCCCATGAACCGACGATTCCAACTCTAGCCCGTTTACGACCATAACGCGACCTGTTATTGGCCCATGTTTGGCCAATCGATCATACGGCCCGTATAAGGCCCATTGATGATACGGCCCGTAGAAGGACCATTGTTTGTACGGCCCGTAGAAGGCCCAATGTTTCTATGGCCCATAGAAGGCCTACTGTTTCTACGACCTGTAGAAGGCCCACTGTTTCTACGGCCCGTAGGAGGCCCACTGTCACTACAGTAAATATTAGCCCATGGTTATTGTGGCCTAGTTTTAAAAAATAGGTTATTGCAGCCACTAGCAAACCGCGGAAAAAGAACTGCACTGACTACAAGCAAACAAATAAACAAGACAACAAGGAAATAAATAAGCAAGCAACTTATGCTAGGCTATCACGGCTATTACATATATTACATCCACTTTGGGCATCAAAGTTCACCACGGAGCAAATATAGGGAACACAAGAAGCATATAAACGCCAGAGACAAAACAAGTCCGAACTGAAACCACTTGAAGAGTTCAAGAAAAAATATCCTCGTACCCATAATCTTTGGCAAGATGCTTAGAAAGCTTATTAAATTTCTCTTGTTTGGCGCTTAAATCCTCCAAATAACTTGTCATTGCACAAGAAAATACGCATCTTTATTCTGCAGGACTTCCTCAGTCCTTGACTTCTTGCCGCAAAGACACGGTGATGATGCCTTTCACTTGTAGCTGAGGCGAAGAATCAAGTGATTCAGGCAGCGAGTTCGAAGAGCTTGTGCCAGTGATCTTGCCGATGCTTCGAACACTACATCAATGCAGGACTGTGGGGTTTTCTCACTATCTACAAGATCATTTTTATCACCTTTCTTGGAGACCAACAGGGTTGTCTCACTATCTTGAACCTTATCTGCATTACTTTCTCTACCATTGCATAGTGGGGTGCTCTTCTCCAATATTTTGTTTGCATACTACAAGAGAAACAAGCAAACACATCACAGGTTTAGCTTGTAGTATACCAAACTCATTTTGGTAAACCGGTTCAGTAGTAAGGTGGACAGGATAACAGCATGAAACAAACATATATCTATGTACTATGGTCACTGTATTGTCCATATCATTCTAGTTTATGTTCCCTAATCAAGATAGAGACACAGTTCAACTCATATATTTTTAAGACACATCAGCATAGACATAATATAAGTGTGAGAAACTACATAGCATTGGCAGCACTTGTAATGTGCATCACATGAGAACGTAACTGTTTATACAACTTAAACTGAAATCAACATAGAGCAAGAAGTTAGAACAGCAATCCGGTTAAAGAAATAGGTTTAAAACATACCTGTTGCGCCATTGGAGTTTCAATTGGATCCTTCAAATTCGAAAGTAGTTGGTATGAGTAAATACAGTGATGCAACAGCAAAGGAGTATGGACCATAGCTACGGAATCTGACTTGAGAACAGTTGCTCTTCTGCTTTAAACATGGAGTTTGGGTTAGCTGTGGTGGTCTTCGTGCTTTGGGCACTGTAGTAGCTTTACAAACTACTCGTGTGGGGGTACTCTGTGGTGGACTTGGTGCTTTGTCAACTATAAGTGCGTTACTATGCGCTGGGGTTGCGGTTAGATGGGTTGTAGCTGGTTCTCTGCCCAACGGTGTAAGTGTGCAATCTGGAAGAGTATCGATTATGTGTGGTGGGGCTAGTTTGTGGGCAAGTACAACCATGGTTCTATCTGCATCGACGGGTAGCACTTGTCTTTTGTGAAGAACGGGTTTTGCTCCTTAGATACTGCCATCACCCCCTCCAATTCAAATGGCTGATAAACAAGAAAAGAAATTGAACGCACAGACATTGTATGATAGGCAGATGTGGCAATTCACATATATGTTGTCTAACCAAACAGGACAGCATGACACAATTTCACATATATGATGCCTAACTAAACAGGATAGCATGACACAGTTTGAGATATATGATGGATAACTTAACAGGATATAATGGCATAATTCAACATATGATGAGTACCTAAATAGGATGACATGACAAAACTATATGATGTCTTTCTAAAATAGGTTGGGATGAAATAATTCACATACATGTTGTCTAAGTATACAGGATGGCATGATATAATTGACATAATTGATTCATATTCTAAGCAGCTGGCACTCGCATGTATGATCTCTAAACTAAGCAGATTGAATTCAATATTGTGCATATGATGTCTAAACTAAGAAATGCAAGACACCATATGCATCATATGAGAAATATAAACATTGCAACTTAGAGCATACACCTCAGGTGGGATATAGGACTGGTCATCTGTCTCTGAATCCTCCTCTGAGGAGCTCCCTATAACCATCGAGATATATGTTTCAACAGGTACCATTGCCGCTCAAGACCTTGTTTTCACTCCAGATTTTTCCATAACCGGCTCAAATGGCTGATACACATGAAGAGTAGTTTAATATACACAGATTATCGACAAATGGAATACGTAATAAAAAAAGATGGCATGAGATAATTCACATATATGATGCATGGCTCCATGGCGGTGCATAATTCACATATATGATAACTGGCTGAAAAACATGGCATTGCATAATTCACATATCTGATATAGAAAGCAAACAGGAGGCATTCACACAAAGCATGTCTAATCTAAGCAGATGGCATGGCAATGCAAGACACCATATGCATGATATGAGCAATATAACCCAGCCAAGTTAGAGCATGCACCTCGGGGATACTGTTGGTCATCTCTCTCTCAATCCTCCTTTGAGGAGCTATCTCAGAACCAACAAGAAATCTGCATTGACGGTAGCACTGCGCTCGAAGACCTTGTTTTCACTCCAGATTTTCCCATGAACGACTCAAATGGCTGATGCACGGGAAGAGTAGATGAATGTATAAACATTGTTGACAAATGGAATACATTATGGGAGAAAATATGGCACGATACAATTCACATATACGATGACTGGCTAAACATGATGACATTGCATGATTCACGTATATGATGCCTGGCTAAAGAAGATGGCATTACATAATTCCCATATACTCCCTCCATTCCTAAATATTTGTCTTTTTAGAGATTTCAAATGGACTACCACATACGGATGTATATAGACATATTTTAGAGTGTAGATTCACTCATTTTGTTCCGTATGTAGTCACATGTTGAAATCTCTAAAAAGACAAATATTTAGGAATGGTGGGAGTATGATATAGAAACCAAACAGGTGGCATTCACACAAAGCAAATCTAAACTAAGCTGATGACATATAAGATGGATAATGTAAGCAATGCAAGGCGCCATATGCATGATATGACCAACATCAGCATGCCAGGTTAGAGCTAACACCTCAGGTGGTAAACAGGCATGGTCGGCTCCTTCTGAATCTCCATCTGAACAATTATCTTCCTCTGGAATACAATCTGAAAATGCAGGAGAGGGGGGGGGGCACTTCACCCACCATGGAGCAGCGTCTGCATGACATTATATTCGCACACAACAATCTTCTCTTTTTGTCTACATGTTCAGTACGATTGTGTACAATATCTGACATGCATAATAAAAAAATAGTTAGATTTTGTAAGGCCTAAGGGGTGCATGCAAAAATCAAGACTGATGGTAGCAAACGAGTGGATGGATCCAAAACTAATGATAGTAGGTAGATTATAGCTTCAGTTTAAAAAGATAGACAATGGATCATCAATTGTTTGTTTCCCACCCAACATGAACCACATAGAAGACCCCAGATGATCCAGATAGTAGACAGATACTATTCGTTGCTGGATCTGTATGAGACCCATGGGCAATTCAAAAATCAAGATTGAACGATAAAGTAACAGGTAATAGTAACCGATGTATAACATAAGCAAACACGAAAGACTGCGACCTCTCTTCCGGAACTGTCTAGTCCTCAGGTTCATCTGCTCAGTCGATGATGGTAATGCAGTTGGCGTGGCTGCCGGCAATGGGGAAGATGATCTGAGGCGGCGAAAGAAAGTCTGCAGGGGGGATCTCTGCTGCAGTGAATGCTTCTATCGATGGTGCACCTCAGGTGGGGTGGATGACGACATGGCAGGAGCAGGACATAACACACAGAGTTTTCTTTGAGGCCAATCTGAAAATGAAGTAAATCTGTAAGGGCTCCTTAGAATTGGAGGATTCTATAACCGCAGGGACAGGAAAAACACAGGAATAGAATAGGAATGCACGTGCAAAACAGAGCATTTGGAAACATAGGATTTCAGTCAACCTCGGTGTTTGGCTCACATGAATTAGAAGAACAGAGGAATGGAGAAACAAAGTGATGCGACGAGTGT
Organism: Aegilops longissima; assembly: GCA_021605205.1. Classification (NCBI taxonomy): domain Eukaryota; kingdom Viridiplantae; phylum Streptophyta; class Magnoliopsida; order Poales; family Poaceae; genus Aegilops; species Aegilops longissima. The sequence goes on along the minus strand of CM038682.1, from coordinate 254,849,415 downwards.
ACAACCTCTTTGGCATAGCCTTGTGGACCTCAACATCATTGGGTTGGACGTGGAGGATGGTGATGATGCTTTGGTGTACTGCCGGAGGCGGGAAGAAGATCCGAGGCCTCTGGAAGCGGCGAGGAACTGCTCATTGTGATGGGCGGTTCATCGTTGGAGCAGCTCCGCTAAGGTGTACAATGACGAGGCTGAAGCATGACAAGACGGAACAACTTTAATCTGAAGTGGGACCCTAATATCATCTCGCAATAGATGATGTAAAATACATCACCAAAAAGTGCTAGATGTAAAACGCATCAGCCGGGCCAAGGCCGGTCCGACAGAAGGTGTTAAGTACTGTTCACTCTGAACTTAATGAAGAAAATGAACTTCACAGTTGAAACTGAATTTTACTGTTGAAACTGATTGAACTAGTAACAGAGCATTGCAATAGATGTTTAGGGCGTTCGAGCACTAGTAGCAAAGAAGCAGTGATCTAAATCAGCAGACGCTCGAGCAGGGAAAGCACTAGCAGAGAGCAAGTCGTGCGAGAGCACCATGAAGAGTGCTAAAGCAGCAACTCCTGTAGCTGCCGGAGGTCGTGCAGCAGCAGCAACGCGAGCGAGAGCAAGAGCAGAGCAGCAGCATGAACGAAAGCAGGAGCAGTGCAGCAGCGCGACCGACAGCAAGAACAGAGCCGCAACATGAGCGAGAGCCAGAACAGCTGCAGCTAGTGCCGTTGTGGAAGTCGCCGCCGAGGAAGCAACGACATGGGGGAGAGACGCCATGGATGATGTGGCCGGTGACGGCGCCGTCGATCTGACGCCATGTCTTTCGGTATTGAGCACCGCAGCCCGTGAGATCGAATAAAAGATAAAATGCAGCAGTGAGTGCAGAACCTCCTTGGTGGCGCCGAGTTGGCCTCGGCTTCATCGGAGGAATTGGTGAGGGTGCTGCGGTTCTGGTGGGGCAGGTCAAGACGGCGCTGTGGGGATTGAGGTGGCGCAATAGACGAGGCGAATGTTGGGGCAGCTCCTTGGAGGTGGAGGGCGGGCGGCTGATGCCGGCGGGGCGACGAGATCGACAACGGATCCTCATCCGTGCGGTGGATGAGGGACGACGAGCTGTTGCGGTGGGCGACGTAGTTGGGGAAGAGTCTCCGGCTGGGCGGCGGTGGGAGGCCGACGGAGGAGCGTGGGGTTTCGCGGGTTTTGGCGGCCTCGGTGTCTGAATGGGGGGCGAAGGGGAGGGGGAGCCAAGCTTAGGGACGCGCTTGTCCGAAATGTAGGGTAAGTTACAGTGTACCCCAGCGGTTTTGACACCATGACGTGGAGCTTCATTTCGGCTGAGGGTAGAAGGGGATTTCATGTTTGGGCTGCGGGAGCGATTTGGATGAGGAGGGAGTTCTCGCGCGCGTCCAAATTTCGGGATAACAAGGCGCGGCGCGGGTTGAAGAAGCGGGAGTTTCAAAGCAGGTGAGACAAAAGATACTCAAGCTTGAAAATTTTGGGATAACAAGGTGCGGATTCCTTGTTCAGCAGGACAAACTTAACGTGTAAAAAAATCATACAAGACACAAGATATTCATGTCCCCTTTTACTATATTGCTATAGATGCCATTGAAAAAACTACAAGAAAAATGTAAAAAAATCGGGAGAACAAGATTACCCTGCACAGTACCAAATCGATTCGCACTTCCCTCAACAACAATAAAAAACAAATCAATTCCCACCAAAGAAAGAGTAATGTCCCTTTTTATATGATTAGAGATGCCATGATCTCGAATTTCATTTTTTTGAATCCACGTTATGTTGAATTCGAATATATCATTAGGTGACCTTGCGGTTTATAATTGATGTAGTCGTACATTTTGATCTTCCATCATATATGAACATTTTAATCCACCATGTGAACATATATATTGTCGTCTACCATACGGACTAAATTTGAATCAATTTTCCTTATATGAATACGATTGTTGTCAAGTTATACAATAATTTAAATATTATCTTGATAACAAAAAGATATGCATATAGCAGTAATCATATTTCACTATGAACAACATGTACCATACGCTCTCCAATTCAAATATCTGTATCCATTTTATGTTGAATTCAAATCGTAGTACATTATTGGTCTAGGTAGCGAGATGTTCGGGATAATCTAAACTCTGTTTTCATACGTATAATTTTTGGCTGAATTGGGACAAATTTTGGTATAAGCCTCTGGCAAAACCGGAGATTCTCTCAACAAGCCTCGTGGTTCCGAGAGGTAACGTGTCACCTTTGTGTGCGAAACGATATATGCTGCCTCCCCCCTGATTTTATTTAAGAGGCAACATAGAACTATATGAGTGCCCTGTTAAATTTTGGAATTATTTCGGGTTCATTTGGCCTTTTTATACATTAATTGAGTCTCTGGAATTTTAATGTGCATAATCTAAATATGAATTGCATGCACATGCTCCGGTGCACCAAAGTGGGTTGAAAAATCACATGTGTGTCCTTGGTTGAATTTCTAGGTCCCATGGAAGAAATGAGAATGAAATTCAAACATCTGGGCGTCATGACTCTGCCGAGAACATCGAGAAACTTAGATTTTAAATTCATGTAAATCCAAAACTCGGCTGGAAATCATGAAACTTGGCATGGTGTCATGTCATGGCACTAACATGTTGTGGTAAAAAATTGGGCCGATTTGGAAGCTCGTGGTTCTAAGAGGGAACATGCCACCTTTGAGTGTGAAATGATATACGCCCCCCCCCGCCCTTGAGTTTGTTAACAAAGGCAACATAGAACTACATTAGTGCCATGTTAAATTTTGGAATTATTCTGGGTTCGTTTGTCGTTTTTTTTATAAATTAATTGAGTTTCTGGTCATTTAATGTGCATAAGTCAAATTTGAACTACAAGCACATGCTCTCATGCACCAAAGTTGGCTGAAAAATCACATTTGTGTCCTCAGGTGAATTTATAGGTCCCATGCAAGAAGTGAGAATAAAATTAAAACATATGGGCATCGTGGCTCGGACGAGAACATTGAGAAACTTGGTTTCAAAATTCTTGTAAATCCAAAACACGTCTGAAAATCATGAAACTTGGCATGGATGTCATGTCATGGTACTACCATGTTGTGGTAAAAAAATGGCCGAATAGGAAAAGATTTTGGTATAAGCTTCTTGCAAACCGAAGCTTCTCTCAAGAAGGCTCGTGGTTCTAAGAGGGAACGTGTCACCTTTGAGTGTGAAACAATATACATTGTCCCCCTTGAGTTTATTTACAAAGGCAACATAGAACTACATGAGTGCCCTGTTAAATTTTGCAATTATTCCGGCTTCGTTTGGCCTTATTTACACATTAATTGAGTTTTTGGTCATCTAATGTGCATAATTCAAATTTGAACTACAAGCACATGCTCCCGTGCACCAAAGTTGGTTGAAAAATCACATTTGTGTCCTCGGGTGAATTTCTACTCCCATGCAAAAAATGAGAATAAGATTGAAACATCTGGGCATCGTGGCTCGGTCGAGAACATTGAGAAACTTGGTTTTAAAATCATGAAACTTGGCATGGTGTCATGTCATGGTAGTACCATGCCGTGGTAAAGAAAATTGGCCGAATAGGAACAAATTCTGGTATAAGCTTCTTGCAAATCGGAGCTTCTCTCAAGAAGGCTCGTGGTTCTCGGAGGGAACATATCACCTTTGTGTGCATAATTCAAATTTGAAATACAAGCACATGTTCCAGTTCACCAAAGCTGGTTGAAAAATCACATGTGTGTCCTCGGGTAAATTTCTAGGTTCCATGCAAGAAATGGGAATGAAATTCAAAATTCTAGGTGTCGTGGCTGGGTTGGAAACATTGAGAAACTTAGTTTTTTAATTCCTGTAAATCCAAAACACGCATGAAAATAATGAAACTTGGCTTGGTGCCATGACATGGCACCAACATGTTTATAGTAAATTTGCAGTCCGATTTGTGAAGGCGCACACATTAACAATCAACAAAGTCATTTTGGAACAAGTGCTGTCACGTTACAATCGGAAACACAAGTATTATTGAAACCGTATGCGTTCTACTTACTAGTACCATTTACGTGCCACGCGTCCCCATTTTTTATTAGCTAGGAGGCGCCGTGCAGGGTAGCTATTTGAGTACGAGAGGCGTGCGATCAGACCCCTGCGTGTCCTTATGGGAGGAGAGCCCTTTGACCTCCATCTGCCGTCCACCTCTCTCCCAAGGTCTCCATTAATGGCGCCCGAGCCTTTGTTTAATGGCGTGGCTATGTCTCACTCGACTGAGATTTAAGAGAGAGAAAAGAAAATCTGAAAGCACGGATCTTGATGTAAGATCCGACGGACCTATATAGCATCTACTGCGACTTATAGCAAGACTGATGAATATATAAGGACGATTTTTATTTTTTTGATCAAAGAAGGGCTTGCCCCTTCCGATTTTCATTACTGAAAGCCACCACAATTCACAAGAAGTTCAGCACAACTCCAGCCTAACACGAAGGACTAAAAGCTACGTACTAGATTGAAATCGCAAAATCCCAAGAGGCCAACAAAGGCCAAACATCCGCGCTAGAACCCAACATTTCACAACCGACAACACAATCCACATCCTAAACCGATTATTACATCAAAAGAAACCAGGAAACTAAAGAAAGCCCAATAGCAACTAGAAGAACAACAACGCCAGGGTCGCCACAGCAAGAGTTTTCTTCATTTAGCCTCGCAACATTGATCTTCCACAAAAAGATAAGGACGATTAATTGTCTTACATAATTAGAAAGATAATTAAAAAAGCCACATGCGGCTATGCCCAAAATACACAAGGGCAAAAGAAGAAGGAAGACAAGGATCTGGCTCGCTGATCTCTACTTTCTTGATGCGTTGCTGCAGGACGCGGGAACTAGTCTCCGCGGCGAGCGGTGATGAGCTCTTTCGTGTCCTCAAGATGCTGCTTGAGAACATCCACGGATTCCTCCAGGAGCCTTTGGCACTCGTTGCGGAGCATGTCATTCTCGTCCATAAGTTTCTTGACAATGACGCCGGTCCTCTTCAACAAGGCACTGGTCTCCTCCTGCTGGTGTGCACTTCAGACGATCTTCTCCTTCAGCAGGTCGCGCTCGGCTCGGAGCCTCTCATTTCCCTCCCTTAGTTGCCGGATGACGCCAGTAGCCTGTTCAAACGAGGCTTTCACGTCGTCCTGCAACCTCGCCAAGCCAGAGATCTGATACATCTGGCTATGGACGATCGCATGCATGCGCTGTAATACCGTCGTCGCCTGCCGCGAGAATTTTCCCGAGCCGCCACGGCGCAGCGAGACATCTCTGCTTGTATTCGTGGCGCGGGCGAGACATCCTGCTACTACTTCATGGCGCCGCCGACCATCTGCTGCATCGGCGGGCGCCAAGGGACCTCCGTCTTTGCTTCATCACAAGGGGACCTCTGTCTTCATTGAAGGAAATATGCCCTAGAGGCAATAATAAATGTTATTATTTATTTCCTTATATCATGATAAATGTTTATTATTCATGCTAGAATTGTATTAACCGGAAACATAATACATGTGTGAATACATAAACCTACAGAGTGTCACTAGTATGCCTCTACTTGACTAGCTCGTTAATCAAAGATGGTTATGTTTCCTAACCATGAACAAGGAGTTGTTATTTGATTAATGGGATCACATCATTGGTTGAATGATCTGATTGACATGACCCATTCCATTAGCATAGCACCTGATCGTATAGTTTGTTGCTAGTGCTTTTCTTCATGACTTATACATGTTCCTATGACTATGAGATTATGCAACTCCCGTTTGCCGAGGAACACTTTGGGTGCTACCAAGCGTCACAACGTAATCGGGTGATTATAAAGGTACATTACAGGTGTCTCGAAGGTACATGTTGGGTTGGCATATTTGAGATTAGGATTTGTCACTCCGATTGTCGGAGAGGTATCTCTGGCCCTCTCGGTAATGCTCATCACCTAAGCCTTGCAAGCATTGTAACTAATGAGTTAGTTATGAGATGATGTATTACGGAACGAGTAAAGAGACTTGCGATGCGAGATTGAACTAGGTATTGGATACCGACGATCAAATCTCGGGCAAGTAACATACCGATGACAAAGGGAACAACGATATGTTGTTATGCGGTCGACCGATAAAGATCTTCGTAGAATATGTAGGAACCAATATGGGCATCCAGGTCCCGCTATTGGTTATTGACCGAGAGGTGTCTCGGTCATGTCTACATAGTTCTCGAACCCGTAGGGTCCGCACGCTTAACGTTTGATGGCGCTTACTATGAGTTTTATGATGTTGATGTACGAAGGTTGTTGAGTCCCGGATGAGATCACGGACATGACGAGGAGTCTCGAAATGGTCGAGACATAAAGATTGATATATTGGAAGCCTATGTTTGGACTCGGAATCACTCCGGTGAAATTGGGAATTTTATCGAGTACCGGGGTTACTGAACCCCGGGAGTCAATGGGCCTTGATGGGCCTTAAGGGAAAGAGAAAGGGGCCCTATAGCTGGCGCAGCCCTCCCCCTTCCCTAGTCCTATTAGGATTAGGAGAAGGGGTGGCGCCTCTCTCCCTCTCCCTTGGTCAAACCCTAGTTGGACTAGGATTTGGGGGAATCCTACTCCTAGTAGGAGTAGGACACCTGTGCGCCTCCCCCTGGCCGCCAGCCCCTCCCTTCCCTCCTTTATATCTGAGGCAGGGGCACCCCATGACACACAAGTTGATCGATTAGATCGTTCCTTAGCCGTGTCGGTGCCCCTTCCACCAAATTACACCTCGATCATACCGTGGCGGAGCTTAGGCGAAGCCCTGCGTCGGTGGAACATCATCATCGTCACCACGCCGCCGTCGTCTTGTGAAACTCTCCTCAACACTCGGCTGGATCGGAGTTCGAGGGACGTCATCGAGCTGAGCGTGTGCAGAACTCGGAGGTGCCGTCGTTCGGTACTTGGATCGGTTGGATCGGGAAGAAGTGCGACTACATCAACCGCGTTGTTATAACGCTTCCGCTTCGGTCTCACGAGGGTGCGTGGACGGATACTCTATCCTCTCGTTGCTATGCCATCACCATGGTCTTGCGTGATCGTAGGAAAATTTTGAAATTACTCGTTCCCCAACAAAGGCATCGAGCCTGGTTTTATGCGTTGATGTCATATGCACGAGTAGAACACAAGTGAGTTGTGGGCGATACAAGTCATACTACCTACCAGCATGTCATACTTTGGTTCAGCGGTATTGTGAGATGAAGCGGCCGGACCGACATTACGCGTGACGCTTACGCGAGACTGGTTTCACCGCTGTGAGCACTCGTTGCTTAAAGGTGACCGCGGGTGTCTGTCTCTCTCACTTTAGTTGAACTGAGTGTGCTACGCCCGGTCCTTGAGAAGGTTAAACGGAGTCTATTTGACGAAGTATCGTTGTGGTTTTGATGCGTAGGTAAGAACGGTTCTTGCTCAGCCCGTAGCAGCCACGTAAAACTTGCAACAACAAAGTAGAGGACGTCTAACTTGTTTTTGCAGGGCATGTTGTGATGTGATATGGTCAAGACATGATGCTATATTTTATTGTATGAGATGATCATGTTTTGTAACCGAGTTATCGACAATGGCAGGAGCCATATGGTTGTCGCTTTATTGTATGAGATGCAACGCCATGTAATTGCTTTACTTTATCACTAAGGAGTAGCGATAGTCGTAGAAGCAATAGTTGGCGAGACGACAACGATGCTACGATGGAGATCAAGGTGTCGCGCGGTGGCGATGGTGATCATGGCGGTGCTTGGAGATGGAGATCACAAGCACAAGATGATGATGGCCATATCATATCACTTATATTGATTGCATGTGATGTTAATCCTTTATGCATCTTATTTTGCTTTGATTGACGGTAGCATTATAAGATGATCCCTTACTAAATTATCAAGAAGTGTTCTCCACGAGTATGCACCGTTATGAAAGTTCTTCGTCTTTGAGACACCACGTGATGATCGGGTGTGATAGGCTCTACGTTCAAATACAACGGGTGCAAAACAGTTGCACACGCGAATACTCAGGTTATACTTGACGAGCTATGCATATAAGATATGACCTCGGAACACGGAGACCGAAGGTCGGCGTGAATCATATAGTAGATATGATCAACATATTGATGTTCACCATTGAAACTACTCCATCACACGTGATGATCGGTCATGGTGTAGTTGAAATGGATCACGCAATCACTTAGAGAATTGGAGGATATTTTTCTAAGTGGGAGTTCTTAAGTAATATGATTAATTGAACTTAAATTTATCATGAACTTAGTACCGATAGTATCTTGCTTGTCTATGATGTGTAGATAGATGGCTCGTCTTTGTTGTTCCGTTGAATTTTAATGCGTTCCTTGAGAAAGCAAAGTTGAAAGATGATGGCAGCAATTACACGGACTGGGTCCGTAACGAGGATTATCCTTATTGCTGCACGGAAGAATTACGTCCCGAAGCACCGTTAGGTGCCGGCCTGATGCAAGGGCTGCGCCGAAGTTGTGAGCGTCTGCAAAGCAAAGCTGATGACTACTCTATAGTTCGATGTGCCATGCTTTACGGCTTAGAACCGGGACTTCAACGTCGTTTTGAACACCATGGAGCATATGAGATGTTCCAGAGTTGAAGTTAATATTCAAGCGAATGCCCGGATTGAGAGATATGAAGTCTCCAATAAGTTCTATAGCTGTAAGATGGAGGAGAACGGTTCACAAGTGAGCATATACTCGAATGTCCGGATATAACAATCACTTGATTCAACTGGGAGTTAATCTTCCGGATGATTGCGTCATTGACAGAATTCTCCAATCACGCCACCAAGCTACAAGAGCTTCGTGATGAACTATAATATGCAAGGGATGACCAAAACAATGCCCGAGCTCTTCGCGATGCTTTGAGTCATGGAGGTAGAAATCAAAAGGAGCATCAAGTGTTGATGGTTAACAAAACCACTAGTTTCAAGAAAAGGGCAAAGGAAAGAAAAGGAAACTTCAAAAGAGCGGCAAGCAAGTTGCTGATCAAGAGAAGAAACCCAAGTCTGGTCCTAAGCTCAAACTGAGTGCTTCTATTGCAAGCAGGCTGGTCCTTTGAAGCGGAACTGCCCCAAGTATTTGGCGGATAAGAAGGATGGCAAGGTTAACAAAGGTATATGTGATATACTTGTTATTGATGTGTACCTTACTAATACTCGCAGAGCACTGGGTATTTGATCTGGTTACATTGCTAATATTTGCAACTCAAAGCAGGGCTACGGATTAGCGAAGATTGGCTAAGGACGAGGTGACGATCTTGGCGTGGGAAATGGTTCCAAAGTCGATGTGATCGCATCGGCACGCTACCTCTACATCTACCTTCGGGATTAGTATTAGACCTAAATAATTGTTATTTAGTACCATCGTTGAGCATGAACATTATATCTGGATCTTGTTTGATGCGAGACGGTTATTCATTTAAATCGAGAATAATGGTTGTTCTATTTATATGAATAATATCTTTTATGGTCATGCACCATTGAAGAATGGTTTGTTTTACTTAATCTTGATAGTAGTGATACACATATTCATAATGTTGAAACCAAAAGATGCAGAGTTGATAATGATGGTGCAACTTATTTGTGGCACTTGCCGTTTAGGTCATATCGATGTAAAACGCATGAAGAAACTCCATCTTGATGGACTTTTGGAGTCACTTGATTATGAATCACTTGGCACTTAAGAACCGTGCCTTATGGGCAAGATGACTAAAACACCGTTCTCCGGAACTATGGAGAGAGCAACAGATTTATTGGAAATCATACATACCGATGTATGTGGTCCAATGAATGTTGAGGCTCGTGGCGGATATCGTTATTTTCTCACCTTCACAGATGATTTGAGCAGATATGGGTATATCTACTTAATGAAACACAAGTCTGAAACATTTGAAAAGTTCAAAGAATTTCAGAGTGAAGTGGAAAATCATCGTAACAAGAAAATAAAGTTTCTACGATCTGATCGTGGAGGAGAATATTTGAGTTCTGAGTTTGGCCTACATTTGAAACAATGCGGAATAGTTTCGCAACTTACGCCACACGGAACACCACAACGTAATGGTGTGTCCGAGCGTCGAATCGTACTTTATTAGATATGGTGCGATCTATGATGTCTCTTCTTGATTTACCGCTATCGTTTTGGGGTTATGCTTTAGAGACGGCTACATTCACTTTAAATAGGGCACCATCTAAATCCGTTGAAGCGACGCCTTATGAACTGTGGTTTGGCAAGAAACCAAAGTTGTCGTTTTTGAAAGTTTGGGGCTGCGATGCTTATGTGAAAAACTTCAACCTGATAAGCTCGAACCCAAATCGAGAAATGTGTCTTCATAGGATACCCAAAGGAGACAGTTGGGTACACCTTCTATCACAGATCCGAAGGCAAGATTTTTGTTGCTAAATTCGGAAACTTTCTAGAGAAGGAGTTTCTCTCGAAAGAAGTGAGTAGGAGGAAAGTAGAACTTGATGAGATAATCTGTATCTACTCCTTATTAAGAAGTAGTACATCACGAAAACAGTTTACGTGACACCTACACCAAATAGGGAGGAAGCTAATGATGATGATCATGAAACTTCAGATCAAGTTTCTACTGAACTTATTAGATCAACCAGCAAGATCCGCACTGAGTGGTACGGTAATCCTGTTTTGGAAGTCATATTCTTTGGAACATGATGAACCTCACGAACTATGAAGAAGCGATGGTGAGCCCAGATTCCACAAAATGGCTTGAGGCCATGAAATCGAGATGGGATCCATGTATGAGAACAAAGTGTGGACTTTGGTTGACTTGCCCGATGATCGGCAAGCAATTGAGAATAAATGGATCTTCAAGAAGAAGGCCGACGCGATGGTAATGTTATCGTCTATAAAGCTCGACTTGTTGCAAAAGGTTTTCGACAAGTTCAAGGGATTGACTACGATGAGACCTTCTCACCCGTGGCGATGCTTAAGTCCGTCCGAATCATGTTAGCAATTGCCGCATTTTATGATTATGAAATTTGGCAAATGGATGTTAAAACTGCATTCCTGAATGGATTTACGGAAGAAGAGTTGTATATGATGCAACCAGAAGGTTTTGTCGATCCAAAGGAGCTAACAAAGTGTGCAAGCTCCAATGATCCATTTATGGACTGGTGCAAGCCTCTCGGAGTTGGAATAAACGTTTTGATAGTGTGATCAAAGCATTTGGTTTATCTGACTTTTGGAGAAGCTGTATTTACAAGAAAGTGAGTGGGAGCTCAGTAGCATTTCGATATTATATGTGGATGACATATTATTGATCGGAAATGATATAGAATTCTGGATAGCATAAAGGGATACTTGAATAAAAGTTTTTCGATGAAAGACCTCGGTGAAGCTGCTTACATATTGGGCATTAAGATCTATAGAGATAGATCAAGACGCTTAATAGGACTTTCACAAAGCACATACCTTGATAAAGTTTTGAAAAAGTTCAAAATGGATCGAGCAAAGAAAGGGTTCTTGCCGGTATTACAAGGTGTGAAGTTGAGTAAGACTCAATGCCCGACCACCGCAGAAGATAGAGAGAAATGAAAGATGTTCCTATGCTTCAGCCATAGGCTCTATCATGTATGCAATGCTGTGTACCAGACCTGATGTGTGCCTTGCTGTAAGTTTAGCGTGCAGGTACCAAAGTAATCCAGAGTGGATCATGGACAGCGGTCAAGAACATCCTTAAGTACTTGAGAAGAACTAAGGATATGTTTCTCATTTATGGCGGTGACAAAGAGCTCATCGTAACGGTTACGTCGATGCAAGCTTTGACACTGATCCGGACGATTCTAAATCGCAAACCGGATCGTATTTACATTAAGCGGTGGAGCTGTCGGTTGGTGCAGTTCCAAACAAAGCGTCGTTATGGATCTACATGTGAAGTTGAGTACATAGCTGCTTCGAAGCAGCTAATGAAGGAGTCTGGATGAAGGAGTTCATAACCGATCTAGGTGTTGTACCTAGTGTATCGGGTCCAATGAAAATCTTTTGTGATAATATTGGTGCAATTGCCTTGGCAAAGGAATCCAGATTTCACAAGAGAACCAAGCACATCAAAAGACGCTTCAACTCCATCCGGATTTGGTCCGTGGGAGACATAGAGATATGCAAGATACATACGGATCTGAATGTTGCGAGACCGCTTGACTAAGCCTCTTCCACGAGCAAAACATGATCAGCACCAAGACTCCATGGGTGTTAGAATCATTCTTGTGTAATCTAGATTATTGACTCTAGTGCAAGTGGGAGATCAAGGAAATATGCCCTAGAGGCAATAATAAATGTTATTATTTATTTCCTTATATCATGATAAATGTTTATTATTCATGCTAGAATTGTATTAACCGGAAACATAATACATGTGTGAATACATAAACCTCAGAGTGTCACTAGTATGCCTCTACTTGACTAGCTCGTTAATCAAAGATGGTTATGTTTCCTAACCATGAACAAGGAGTTGTTATTTGATTAATGGGATCACATCATTGGTTGAATGATCTGATTGACATGACCCATTCCATTAGCATAGCACCTGATCGTATAGTTTGTTGCTAGTGCTTTTCTTCATGACTTATACATGTTCCTATGACTATGAGATTATGCAACTCCGTTTGCCCGAGGAACACTTTGGGTGCTACCAAACGTCACAACGTAATCGGGTGATTATAAAGGTACATTACAGGTGTCTCCAAGGTACATGTTGGGTTGGCATATTTCGAGATTAGGATTTGTCACTCCGATTGTCGGAGAGGTATCTCTGGCCCTCTCGGTAATGCTCATCACCTAAGCCTTGCAAGCATTGTAACTAATGAGTTAGTTATGAGATGATGTATTACGGAACGAGTAAAGAGACTTGCCGATAACGAGATTGAACTAGGTATTGGATACCGACGATCAAATCTCGGGCAAGTAACATACCGATGACAAAGGGAACAACGATGTTGTTATCGGTCTCGACCGATAAAGATCTTCGTAGAATATGTAGGAACCAATATGGGCATCCAGGTCCGCTATTGGTTATTGACCGAGAGGTGTCTCGGTCATGTCTACATAGTTCTCGAACCCGTAGGGTCCGCACGCTTAACGCTTCGATGGCGCTTACTATGAGTTTTATGATGTTGATGTACGAAGGTTGTTGAGTCCGGATGAGATCACGGACATGACGAGGAGTCTCGAAATGGTCGAGACATAAAGATTGATATATTGGAAGCCTATGTTTGGACTCGGAATCACTCCGGGTGAAATTGGGAATTTTATCGAGTACAGGGGTTACCGGAACCCCGAAGTCAATGGGCCTTGATGGGCCTTAAGGGAAAGAGAAAGGGGCCCTATAGCTGGCGCAGCCTCCCCCTTCCCTAGTCCTATTAGGATTAGGAGAAGGGTGGCGCCTCTCTCCCTCTCCCTTGGTCAAACCCTAGTTGGACTAGGATTTGGGGGAATCCTACTCCTAGTAGGAGTAGGACACCCCGTGCGCCTCCCTCTGGCCGGCCAGCCCCTCCCTTCCCTCCTTTATATCTGAGGGCAGGGGCACCCCATGACACACAAGTTGATCGATTAGATCGTTCCTTAGCCGTGTCGGTGCCCCTTCCACCAAATTACACCTCGATCATACCGTGGCGGAGCTTAGGCGAAGCCCTGCGTCGGTGGAACATCATCATCGTCACCACGCCGTCGTCTTGTGAAACTCTCCTCAACACTCGGCTGGATCGGAGTTCGAGGGACGTCATCGAGCTGAGCGTGTGCAGAACTCGGAGGTGCCGTCGTTCGGTACTTGGATCGGTTGGATCGGGAAGAAATACGACTACATCAACCGCGTTGTTATAACGCTTCGCTTTCGGTCTCGAGGGTACGTGGACGGATACTCTATCCTCTCGTTGCTATGCCATCACCATGGTCTTGCGTGATCGTAGGAAAATTTTTGAAATTACTACGTTCCCCAACAGCTGCTACTTCCGTGCGGCGGGACATGTCGGTTGCTCTCGCAGCAAGGCGTGACATCTCTCGTGCTTCCGCTTCCATGCTCGCCTCTCCCTGGAGGCAATCTCTCGACCCAGAACTCACACTGGCCATGGCAGACGCAAGGGAAGGATACTGAATGACTTGTTTGTTTTTGTGGATGAGGAGTTGAGGAGGAATGTGCAGTCATCTTGGCATACTAGTATTTATAACCGAGTATTAATACACTACTGAGTGGGAAACCGTTTAGGTTGTGACCGGTGTGAATAGGTTTGGAATTCAATATGGCGTGGTACTAATACGCTCCTAAGTGGGAAACCGTTTAGGTTGTGATCGGTGTGAACAGGTTTGCAATTCAATATAGCGCAGAGTAATTTGGAATGTGACGAGACGCAAGCTCAAAATTTATTGACGGTTCTAGTTTTGAAGTGCGGAACTATCCCGGATGGAGTACTTCTTTTTCTACTCCCTCCTTTCCGGTTTTATAGGGCTTATCTCAAAATTTTAGTTTTTCCATTTTATAAGGCTCAATTTGGTTGTTCCCCAACACATGTTCAGATTCCAAGGTGCATTAAATCATTGCATGCAAGTATTAAGAGAAAATTGACCAATGCATGTACTTCATGCATGCATGCATTGCAATTAATGCATTGATAAACATAATTTTTTGAGAAAAACAAGAGCATTAATTAGGTGCTTTTGCAAACTACAAAAAATATTCCACCACTTACCATAAACCGGAAAGGAGGGAGTACTGCTGTGTACGTGCAATAACTGGCACCGTCGTATACATATCTTACGGTTAATGGGGCGTTCGACAGGAATAGCCGCGTGGCGAGCTCTAGGCTAGTCCTTTTTTTCAAACGCATTAGACCTATATCTCGGGACTTCTCGCACGCACCATCGTGCCACCCACAAGTAGTACTTCTTACCCAAAGGAACTTTATATTCAACAGACACAAAATATCCGTTCGACTGTTGGAAATTACTGATCTGATGTCGAAGTAATTGCTGCATCGCCACCAAAACCCACCATTTCTTAAGCTAAAGTAGACCAAGGTAATCCCTATATTAGCATATTACTAAGATAAACAGAAGGCACTGTCGAAACATTTGGGACGTGAGCTTGTCAATCTGGATGTGGAGAGACACAAGCTTAGCCCCGGCCAGCAGCTTGGGCGGAACTGTCAAGAAGGTCAGCTCCTGCACGTCGACGTCGCCAGGATCCTTGCTGCTTGTCACCTCCATTTCCACCTTGACGGCGTCGGTCATGCCTTTGGGCTCCCCCGGCGGGCCGTTCGCCCACAGCTTGGCCAAGTAGTGCGGCAATGGGGACGCCCCCGCTCTGATGTAGATGACCGACACGGCGATAGGCGCGCTGATGTCGAGTATGCCGCCGACCAAGAAAAACGCGCGGCGGTCCTCCTCCGCGAACAGCAAGAGCCGTGGCTCTGACAGTGGCACTTGCAGCTGGAGCACCTTGCCGTACTGGATCCTGTGCACGGGCATGGGATGCCCGGTGCTGATGTGGTGGTAGAGCCCGCGGCGGCCTTCGTAAGCCGCAGACAGCACGGAGCATTTGCGGGCGCGAGCGGACACACGCTCTGGTGATCGGCGAGCTTGTGGTAAGTGACGTAGAGCCCACAGCCTTCGTGCGGGCACTCCACCCTCACCGACGGAAGGACGGAGTCCACCGCCGTGTTCCGCACGTCGAAGCCACCATCGCGCTCGCACTTCTGGCACTGCCGCTGGTTCTCGGGGCGCTCGACGCGGCAGTCCGCGCAGGCCAGGTGTCCTCCCTTGCACTGCTAAAATCAATCCAATAGCACATCAATCAAGAAACCTGCACCTTGCTCAATCAGCCTAACAGACGAGGTATATTAGAACCTCATACACTAGAGGCGTCAAGGGGCGGAGGCACAAGGGGCAGTGGAGGACGGTGACGTCCATCGAGACCTTGGAGAGCTCCATCGTCGGGTCCTGTTCATGTTCGGTCTGCATGATCTCGCCCTCCTCGTGCACAACCATCTCTCGACTTGGGCCGGGGTATTACAAAGCTTACCGTCACATATTTTATACTCCCTCCGTTCCTAAATGTATCCCTCCGTTCGGAATTACTTGTCTCGGAAATGGATGTATCTAGAACTAAAATACGTCTAGATACATCCATTTTCGCGACAAGTAAGGCTGGCCATAGTGGGAGTAACGTAAGTAGTATCATGCACTTGGGACTCGCAAACATGCTAAAGTGGCAGGCAATTAAAGAAGAGAGAGATGGTTATAGTAACATAGGTAGATACCGTAACATAATAAATATGGTGCTACAATTGTGTCATGCATGGCAATAAATGGGACCATCTATGATACTACTAATCTATGATACTATGCACTATAGAGGTACTCCCTCCGTCCCATAATGTAAGACGTTTTTTGACACTACACTAGTAACGTATGCATGTTACTAGTCTAAGTTACTCCCCACTATGACCAGCCTAATTCCGAACGGAGGGAGTAAGTCTTTATAGAGATTTCACTAGGTGGACTACATACGGAGCAAAATGAATGAATCCACACTTAAAATTCATCTATATACATCCGTATGTAATTCATAATGGAATCCCTACAAAGACTTATAATTTAGGAACCGAGGGAGTACTACTTCAAGGTGCATTAAATCAACACATAAAAGTACTATCAAAAGAAGAGTCACGGCATGCATGCATGCGTTGTAATTAATGCATCGGTAAACGCAAATTATTGAAATATATCGAGTGCAGTGCTTTGATGTGTTGTGTCAACTCGTACATCAACGAGAAGTTTGATTATCCTCTCCCTCGCGGACTTAACTGCACCTGCCTTTGGCTGTATGACAGGTTAGCCACACACTGTCGTGCCCACATCATACACGCAAAGACAGAGCGTCCCTCCTCGCCCATGAGCGTGGTGGCTGGCAAGAATAGGAGAAGCTTTCGCTACACGCTCTCCCTCCCACACGTGGTGGACATGCAGCAGTTCAATCGGTGTCAGATGGCCAGAAGTGTACTGTAGTACTCCTCTAGTGCAGTAGTACACCATCATTTTTCGACTTCTCGAAGAGGCGAAGAGCCAAGCGCAGCCCGGACGCTCGTTTGGCAGTTTCATGTGTAGAGTAGTCTAAATAGCGTGTACCGTGTCTGTAAGCTTAAAATCGTTGGCTCCATGCTATATGGCCGTCTCGAAGTTTTTTTTAAATTAAAATAGTCTTACGGCCCTACTCACCACAGGTGATTGTAGTTTACCGCTCATCTGGTCAAGACAGGAATATATATTTTATTTTGCTTTTTTTCGAAAAGGGGGACTCCCCGGCCTCTGCATCAGAACGATGCATACGGCCACATATATTTTAATTTGTGGTGGGTAAATGTTAGAGGTTGCAGCAAATATATTGTACACTGTGGGTCTTTCAGCCAAGTTTAGAGGCAAGCATGTGGGGCCAGTCTTTGTGATGTGTCGCGTCAACTCGTAGAGAACGAGGAGAAGCTTGATTTTACTACACGCCTTCTCCCTCGCCCATGCGCGCTGTTGCTCGCAAACGAGGACATGCTTTTGCTTAGTAGTACTTCTACAACAAGCTATCCGTCCCGCCATGGTGGACGGACATGCAGCGATGGATTCGACCTTTGTAGAAGCGATAGTAGTAACATCATTGTTCGTCTTCTCGAAGAGGTGAAGAGCCAAGCGCAAACCGAACGTTGCAGTTGCGAACATTGGAGAACGCATGTAGCCAGGCTCTTGCATGAGACAAAATTGCTATGTGAGCCCACTATTGTACTAGTACATACAACTACTTGCTAGTATAGCCCTGTAAACCAGAAAGGGGTATTTGTCCTTCTAGAGATTTCAACAAGTGACTAGACTACACCGAGATGGAGTACATATGGAGCAAAATGAGTGAATCTGCACCATAAATAAATACGTACTAGTTCTATCGTTTTCCTCTCCGAGGTGCACAATATTGAGTATACTGACTAGTCTCTTTTTGACACGCATTTACGTTGTTTTTTTTTACACAGTATAGACGCAAGCGCTCATATACACGCGCATACACTCAACCCTATGAATGCACACACGCACGACACTATCATCTTGAAATTTACGAAGTCACCATAGGCACCTCGTCATCGACGGGTCCATAGGTTCTTGAGTGCCAAGGAAGAAGAGGGTAGCGGTTCCCGAGATGTTGAACGGTCAATGATGCATCCTCAATTACATGCAGAGGGAATTAATTGGAGAAGCAGACTAGAGCCAGCACGATGTGAATGCAACAGAGTTTGGACTCTCATATAATAAAGGCGCCCCACCACTCCAATCCATCTACTTCCAAGTCTCTGCAACACCGCTCACTCCAATCCAAGACCAAGTGACCGAAGCCACAAGCACCTATGGAGGCGATGGACACGAGCGGCGTCGGTCTGTGCTAAATCATCCAAGCGCCGCCTTTGGCCCCACACCACAGAAGCGCTTCGAGACAGTCTTGGCGACCACAGGCATCGTAGCCCTCGCCGACGCCGGCTTCGCCTCTCGCATGGACGACATGATGATCAACTCCATCCGCAAGTTCACCGCCGTCAAGAAGCGCACGGACGACCTTGCCATACTGCTCCAGCCCGCGCGCCCAGGCTCCTCATTTCCTTCCACCCTCATCGTCCTACATGGTGACGAACTCTTTCAAGCCCTGGTAGCCCTGCAGGTGCCGGAGGTAGCGACGAAGAATGTGCACCTCGAGGCCGCGCTCGCCGCGCAGCGCCTCGCCATGCAAGAAACCGTCGACCTGCACATCCACGTCTACGAGGAAATTGTCTACATAGGCCACTTCAAGGCAAGCGAGGACAGAAAGACGTTGGCCTTCTTCCAACGGCTGGAATCTTTGGACGCCATTGTTCCGAAGCACGTCGACCTGGACACGAAAGCCACTGCTACTTAGGCACCGTTCGGTGGGCCGGCGCCCTGAGTCGAGGAGGTGGACGTCGTCGATGGATTCATCTCTTCTTCTTGCCTCCTGTAACCAGCACTGCATCGCCTCGTGGCCTTAATGTTTTATTAGTATAGTACTCCCTCCGTTCCCAAATATAAGTCTTTCTAAAGATTCCAGCAAGTGACTACTACATACGGAGCAAAATGAGTGAATATACATTCTAAACTATGTCTTCATACATCTGTATGTTGTATTCCATTTGAACTAGTATCTAAAAAGGCTTATATTTATGAACGAAGGGAGTATATGGCATTTTTTATTCCAGTCGTAACATTTTCATTATGAGGTGGGGCCGCTGTTGAGCAAACCCACCCCACCCATCGGGCGTTGGCCGAGTTTAGAATTAGAAGAGAGAAACGAGGGAGGAGAGCTAGCTGTAGCACAGACGCTGTTGTAAGATGGGACTCGTGTTTATAGAATAGGAGTACTGAGCACTTGTGCCTCTTTTTTTTTTGAGGGAAAAATTAGTCGTATGTCTAGTACCACTAGTTGGGTGCGTGCGACCTATAGCTGTCATCACTTTAGGTCTCCTTTTCGAACCGCGGCTACGCTTCACAGTACATATTTTTTCACGCATTTATCCTCCTATATGTGCTCCTAGGCTATTTCCACGTGCTCCCATTCGCCGACATGTGGGACATAGAGTATCTGGGTCGCACTGCATGCACGACTCGGAGCATATGCCGGGGTACTTTACATTTCAGACCTCACGAATTACATGCAAACCCCCGTAGAAGAATAAATAAATCAATGAATTACTACATGAAACCGGATTATTTTCGTGGAAAATGGAGCACGTTCATTAAATTTTGGACATAACACGTTTATAAAAAATGATCGGACCTAAACCAGTCTAAGGGCCTCTTTGATTTTTCCCGAAAAAAGGGCCTCTTTGATTCGCAGGATACTGAAAACACAGGAATGGGGAAAGTATGATGGCGATGAACCGAGACGAGGAGAACTCTAGCTCAGTTAGAGATTAGAGTTAGATTCTAACCCTGAACTAACTCTAAACCAAAGAGGTGTATGGATGGCAGGGTTAGATTGACAATAAATGCTCTATCTCAATCATTTGACTACTTTGGACCCTATTTTTAGTCAAACTAAAATAAGTCCCTTGGATCCAAGCACCCTCTTGGTGTGGTCGGCTCTTCTGTGGCCTCCTCCCGCTCACAATTGACATAAACGAACCATCTATACATATCAAGCATGCAAAACATGATAATTTTTACTTTGTCCATACAAATGAGATATCCCACTTAAACATACAAGTCGTCAATCAAGCTTCACAAAATAAAAAAACACTTCATGAAACAAAGAATGAGCTAACTCATCACGAAAGTCGTTCACGATAGGGAGCCCGGAGCCCCTCACGCACCGAGGGAGGAGCTCGCCATCGTCGCTCTAGAGGAAGGCTCTGTAGAGCCCAAGCCCCAGGAACCCCTCCGACGCCGGCCCTTGCGAGTTGAGGTCGACACCGGCATGGGTAGCAGGGCGCATGCCGCCGACTGGGAGCTTAATCTCTGGGCCTCTAGAAATAATGAAAGCCTGTAACTAAAATACCTAGAAAGGTGAACTGAATCTTTGGGCCTCTAGAAATAATGCAAGCCTGAAACTGAAATACCTAGAAAGGTGAACTGAATCTTCGGGCCTCTAGAAATAATGCAAGCCTGAAACTTAAATACCTAGAAAGGTGAACTGAATCTTTGGGCCTCTAGAAATAATGCAAGCCTGAAACTGAAATACCTAGAAAGGTGAACTGAATCTTTGGGTCTCTAGAAATAATGCAAGCCTGAAACTTAAATACCTAGAAAGGTGAACTGGATCTTTGGGCCTCTAAAAATAATGCAAGCCTGAAACTGAAATACCTAGAAAGGTGAACTGAATCTTTGGGCCTCTAGAAATAATGCAAGCCTGAAACTGAAATACCTAGAAAGGTGAACTGAATCTTTGGGCCTCTAGAAATAATGCAAGTCTGAAACTCAAATACCTAGAAAGGTGAACTGAATCTTTGGGCCTCTAGAAACAATGCAAGCCTGAAATTGAAATACCTAGAAAGGTGAACTGAATCTTTGGGCCTCTACAAATAATGCAAGCCTGAAATTGAAATACCTAGAAAGGTGACCTGAATCTTTGGGCCTCTAGAAAGATTTATTACCTCCTCAAGCAGCATCAAACAATTCCATGCGTGCACCACAAATCTATAGCAAGTTTGATCAGGATCTACTTTTCGAAATCAGAATTAGCGCTAGAGCAAGCAAGATCAATGATATGGCCGTGAGACAGAGAAAGAACAAACAAACTCACCCCTCTCATGGCCTCCCTGGTAGATGCGCCGCCGCCGCGCACGACAGAGGGAGAAAAACGACTGGTGAAGGGGGAGCGAGGCGACCTTCGAAGGTCGGAGGGAGAGGGCGGCCAGAGTAGGGAGGCGGAGGCCGGAAGGAGAGGGCGGCCGGAGGAGAGAGAGGGCGAGCGACGCTTGGGCGGGCGGCCCTATGGGGAACAGAGAGGAGTTGTGCGAGAGGGGGGAGCGATCAGTGCGGGCGGGTGAGATTTTTTAGGGAGCGATCTGTGCGGACAGTGAGATTTTTAGTTCTCTTTTAGTGGGCCCGAGGATAACTAACCCAATTAGAACCTCTCCACTGGCTAGTTTTTTAGCTGGGTTAGAGCAAACTAGCTCAAACTAACCCCTCTTGTTTCGATAATTTGAGGCTATTTCAACCCAAACTAGCTCTAACTCAGGGATCCAAACAAAGAGGAGTGTTACTGTACATGCTACATTGTGGACCGTAGCACATTTTTTTATGGCCATATCACCACATTGTTTTCTACTGCTGGTTCACTGGGCTACCGTGGTTCGCACGGCTGGTTCACTGGGCTGCCGTGGTTCGCACTCGTCCGACCTGAGTAGTACTCCCTCCGTTCCTAAATATAAGTCTTCGTTGATATTTCACTGTGGACCACATACAGATGTATATAGATGCATTTTATGTGTAGATTCACTCATTTTTCTCCGTATGTGGTCCATAGTGAAATCTCTCCAAAGACTTATATTTAGGAACGGAGGGAGTAGTATATATACCGCATCATTCTTTGCTCCTTCTTACTACTCCGACATGTGGGAGAGCCAGCATCCGGGTCGACGTGTCATGCACTAGATTAGAGCGCGAAACGGAAGGGGGGCATCACCCCGGTCGGAGCGCCAGTAATTCGTGACTATAGTGAGTGGTCATATCACAAGTCTTTCCAGCAATAACGCGCCGTCAAGTCGCACAGCCCCACTCGCTCACCCTCCTCGCCTCTCTGTCAAACCGCCTACCCGAAAAGTGCCGCGCGTACTGCCCGGGAAAAGCCCCGCCCTCAACTTTTAACTACGCGAAAATAGTTCGAGCTTGTTCGTTCTATATAAATACAGTACTTATTGTATGTTTATTCACCCGTGGGGTTGTTCAATGAATGGAGGGGCGGGGAGCACAAGTGAACAATACTACCTCTATCCAGGTTTATTGGTCCCCATTGTATTTCGTGCCAAATTTTGGCCATAGGTTAAAGTAAGAAAATGTTCACGCATGTCACCAAACATTATATTTTTCAAAACTATGTTCAAATACGAATCCAATGAGATATTTTTTCTTGACATGCATTAACATTTTGTTAGTTAAATCTTTAGTCAAAATTTGGCACAAACTATAAAAGGGACCTATAAACCAGGACGGAGGTGTACTTTAGTAGTAAGTAGGAGTCGTAGAGTAGTCACCTTAAAAAGAGAGTTTCTTTTCTTTAATGCCACGTACACAAATTGAAACGCTTGTTGTGGAGAGAAAAAAGATAATCACTCCACTATATATGGACGCAGGGGCCTGAGCGCTTGCTTTAATAGGGTTGCTCTCTTCATTCTCTCATCCTCTCCAGATATAAACAAGACAGCGGTAGCGACATTTTCTCTCTGCTCACCGCTGGTCATAGATCCGGCCGGATCCCTTCGGCCGGTGTGTGTAGAGGACTAAAAGGTGCATCGTTCATGCGGTCATCGCCGCCGAGGGAGGAAACCCACAACTGCCGGAGGGGCCCGATGTAGGATCTTGAGAAGAGGTGTCTAGAGGGGGGTGATTAGACACTAAGTACCAAAGTTGCAGTTTTTAACTTCTTTTAGGTTTAAGTGGAGTTTAGGCACAAGTTTAACATTCTCAATACATAACAAGCAAGCATGCAAAGAGTATATAGGCAGCGGAAAATAAAGCATGCAACTTGCAAGAATGTAAAGGGAAGGGTTTGGAGGATTCAAACGCAATTGGGGACACGGATGTTTTTGTCTTGGTTCCGATAGGTGGTGCTATCGTACATCCACATTGATGGAGACTTCAACCCACGAAGGGTAACGGTTGCGCGAGTCCACGAAGGGCTCCACCCACGAAGGGTCCACGAAGAAGCAACCTTGTCTATCCCACCATGGCCGTCGCCCACAAAGGACTTGCCTCACTAGCGGTAGATCTTCACGAAGTAGGCGATATCCTTGCCCTTACAAACTCCTTGGTTCAACTCCACAATCTTGTCGGAGGCTCCCAAGTGACACCTAGCCAATCTAGGAGACACCACTCTCCAAGAAGTAACAAATGGTGTGTTGATGATGAACTCCTTGCTCTTGTGTTTCGAATGATAGTCTCCCCAACACTCAACTCTCTCTCATAGGATTTGGATCTGGTGGAAAGAAGATTTGAGTGGAAAGCAACTTGGGGAAGGCTAGAGATCAAGATTCATATGGTTTGAATGTAATATCTTGGCCTGAACACATGAGTAGGTAGTTCTCTCTCAAAAATAGGATTCTGGAAGTGTAGGCTTGTTCTAATGGCTCTCTCCACGAATGAAGAGGAG
Organism: Aegilops longissima; assembly: GCA_021605205.1. Lineage (NCBI taxonomy): Eukaryota > Viridiplantae > Streptophyta > Magnoliopsida > Poales > Poaceae > Aegilops > Aegilops longissima. The sequence goes on along the minus strand of CM038682.1, from coordinate 254,825,487 downwards.
GTGGAGGGGTATATATAGCCTCCACACAAAATCTAACCATTACACACAATTTACCATACTCGGTGGAACCGAATAATAAAACTCGGTCAGACCAATTTACTAAACCTAGTGACCGTTAGAGTTTTCCGGTGGGACTGACATGAAACTCGGTAGGACCGATATGGTTAGGGTTAGGGCATAACGTAATCTCGGTGAGACCGATTACACAAACTCGGTGAGACCGATTTTGGTAATTAGCTAACCAGAGAGTTGGTCTGGTAAACTCGGTGGGACCGATTCGCTCTTTCGGTGAGACCAAAAAGTTACGAAAGGGAACCAGAGAGTTTACATTGTAATCTCGGTAGTACTGATTACACAAAATCGGTGAAACCGATTTTGGTAATGGACATACACAGAGAGATTGCAATCCCATCTCGGTGAGACCGAGATCCCTATCGGTGAAACCGATTTGCCTAGGGTTTGTGGCAGTGGCTATGACATCTAAAATCGGTGGTGCCGGATAGAAAGAATCGGTAGAGCCGAGTTTGACTTTAGGTTTAGGTCATATGAGTGGAAGTGGGAAATTAGTTGAGGGTTTTGGAGCATATCACTATGCACATGAAGCAAGAGGCTCATTAAGTAACACCTCATCCCTCCTTGATAGTATTGGCTTTTCCTATAGACTCAATTTGACTTGGATTACTAAAATATAAAATGAATAGTCTTGAGCTTGAAGCTTGAGCCAATCCTTTGTCCTTAGCATCTTGAAGGAGTTCCCACATGCTTTAGTCCATGCCACTCCATTGTTGAACTTGTCTGAAACATACTAGATAAACGTGTTAGTCCAACAAGAGATATGTTGACATTAATTACCAAAACCACCTAGGGAGCACTTGTGCTTTCAATCTCCCCCTTTTTGGTAATTGATGGCAACATACATCAAAGCTTTTATATGAAGATATAAAGAATAGCAAGTAAAGCTTCGGAAAGACATGTAACAAGCATAGGCTCCCCCTACATGTATGCAATCATGTGAATATGGAATATAGAAGCATGTGAGGGCTATAACGTGATAGAGTAGGCGATGTGTTGCATGTATCTTGGCCATATGCATCAGAGCAAAGAATATTTGAGAAAATATCTTCATGCTCATGAGTCCTTCTTGCAAACAGTATGTACATCAGCAAGAATTCCTCATACACATGAGTGTGATGCATATACTTACCTTGTAGTCTTGAGTTGGTTTAGGGTGGAATGAACCTGCACAAACAAGGTTAGATAACACAGGTACATCTACTAGCCAGAGCAAACAAAAGAAACCACAAGAATACCAAGACTGGGATGACATGTAAAGAGTGAGTACTAAGTACCACATAGGATTAGACATGTCCCCAAGAGTAAAGATATGCAATGAATTTAAATGATTCCTTTCCCTTAGACCTCTTGCTCCACCTGAATCTAGCATGAGATATTGGGAGAAGATAGGGAACAGAAAATTAGAGCTAAAAAGATATAAAAGAGCAGAGTTTAATGCAAATAAGCACATATGAACATGTCTTTCCCCCAAAAATACATGTGGCATCTCTCCTCTTGAACACCAAGCATCTGGGATCCTTGAGAAATACTTTCTACTTGAGTATTCTCTCCCCCTGGAGATCTCTTTCTCCCCCTTAATACTCTCTCCCTTTTGGAAGTGATAAGCTTTGATGTGATCTCTCTCTCCCCCTTTGACATCAATTTCCAAGAAGGGTCTTCTGGAATTTGTTGTGAATGGGTTTGGTCCTTGAGTCACAACACAAAGCACTGGATAAAATTGGGATGCTTGTAGAGGACAAGATTCATTGAGTGGAGCTGGATCAGAAGAAACACAAAATAAGTGGCAAACTGTTTTTCCTGTTGTGAAATCGGTGGCACCGAGTGGTATGCTTCGGTTGTACCGAAAGGATTCGGTTGGACCGAAAACAACAAATCGGTGAAACCGAGTTCAGCGCAGAGGAAACTCTTATCACCTCAGCTCACTAGACTAGAAAGATCTCACAAAGATTTGCAAGGAATTAACTGAATGATGTGCAATGAATTGGATGGAGGAAATGCAGAGCAAACAGAAAAAAAAGAAATCTAGATGAAGTTTTTTTTGAAAGGGGAAACAAATATGCATGAGACAAATGCAAAAACACAGAAAAGAACACGAGAGAACTTCATATAGAGATGGTCGGTGACAAAGTCACCTAAGTTAGAGTATATTGACTTAGGAGTTGACCATCTAGAGAATTGAACATCACTTGATCATAGGTCATACTCCTCGTTTAAGCTCAAAATGGGGTTACCATTTTTCGTTTAAGCGTCTTGATGTATTCACATCTTGTCGAGTTGCTTTAGCTCATGACTCGGTGTAAAGCTTCTCTAAGATGGAATAACATACCTTGGTTGGTGGTGTTGACCATGTAGTTGAACTTGTGTGGATTGCTCAAGGTTGATGTAGCTCATCAAGAGTTGGGAGCACCACTTGGAATTTGAGTCCATCTACCTACATGGGTTAGTTCTTGCAAGGTGTAGCACTTGTATATCCAAAAACGATAATCATGAAGCTCAACATAGAGTTTGTCAAAGGATATGTTTGAGTGATTTCGTGCTTCCTTGTATTCAGCCACCATAGTGTAGAGACTTGGTGATGTAGAGATTGCTCAAGATGTGAGTAGATTACAATCTCATGGAATTTGATTTCACCAAGTACCTACATGGGTTAGATAACATGCAAGATGCAAATATATCCAAGATATATTATTTTCAACATAAGAGAGATATCATGGATTAGTCATAAGCTCATGTCTTGCATGCATCCAATGGAGTTTATACTCCAAGTTTGAAGCATCAATGATGTTCAATTCTCCTCTCAACCTGCAAAACACTTTCTCATCAAGGGGTTTAGTAAATATATCCGCTAATTTCTTTTCGGTGCGAACATGCTTAAGTTTAATGTCACCCTTAGCAACATGATCTCGAATGAAGTGATGACGAACTTCTATATGCTTAGTTCGAGAATGTTGTACGGGATTATGACCAATTTTGATAGCACTTTCATTTCACAAAGCAATGGAACATGTTTCACATATATCCCATAATCTTTAAGAGTTTGGGTCATCCAAAGTAATTGAGCACAACATGAACCAGCGGCAATGTACTCCGCTTCGGCTGTAGATAAGGATACCGAGTTTTGTTTCTTGGAGGACCAAGACACAAGAGATCTACCAAGAAATTGACAAGTACCCGAAGTGGACTGTCTATCAACCTTGTCCCTGGCATAGTCTGAGTCGGAGTAGCCAACAAGATCGAAAGAGGCCCTCTTAGGATACCAAATGCCAAAATTTGGTGTATTAATTAAGTATCTCACTATCCTTTTCACGGCCTTAAGATGACATTCTTTAGGAGCAGCTTGATATCTTGCACACATGCACACACTTAGCATAATATCGGGACGTGAAGCACATAGGTATAACAATGATCCAATCATAGAGCGATAAACCTTTTGATCAACCGGTTTACCATCTTTGGTCAAATCAAGATGTCCACTAGTAGGCATGGGTGTAGACATACCTTTGCACTCTTGCATATTGAACTTCTTGACTAAGTCCTTAGTGTACTTCATTTGAGAGACAAAAGTACCTTCCTTAGTTTGCTTCATTTGCAACCCAAGAAAGAATTTGAGTTCACTCATCATTGACATCTCAAACTTCTCAGACATTAGCTTCCCAAAATTTTCACCAAAATGAGGGTTAGTTGATCCAAATATAATATCATCAACATAGATTTGGCACACAAATAGTTCTCCATTAGCCCTTTTAGTAAAAAGTGTGGAATCAATTTTCCCAATTTCAAAGCCTTTTTCAAGAAGAAACTTGGTCAAGCATTTATACCAAGCTATAGGAGCTTGTTTAAGACCATAAAGGGCTTTGTGAAGTTTGTAAACATGGTTTGGTTTCTTAGGATTGACAAAGCCGGGAGGTTGTTTAACATAAACTTCCTCCTCTATTTCACCATTTAGAAAAGCACTTTTAATGTCCATTTGGTACAAGGTGATATCATGGTGATTAGCATAGGCAAGTAAGATGCGAATGGACTCAAGTCTAGCAACAGGAGCATAAGTCTTACCATAGTCCATACCTTCGACTTGTGTGTAGCCTTGGGCGAAGAGACGTGCGTTGTTGCGGACTACTTGTCCATCTTTATCTTGCTTGTTGCGAAACATCCATTTGGTACCGATGATGTTGTGGTTGTTGTCGGGCTTCTCAACCAATGTCCAAACTTGGTTTCTCTCAAAGTTGTGTAGCTCTTCATGCATAGCATTTATCCAATCCGGATCTTCCAATGCTTCTTCGACCTTCACAGGTTCAATGCTAGAGATGAAAGAATAGTTTTCACAAAAGTTAGCTAAACGAGTTTTAGAGCGAGTGATTCTCCCGGTTTGAATATCATTGTAGATTTGCTCGACGGGATGGTCTTTAGCAATTCTTGCTCGAACTCGTGAGAGCTTTTGCTTGGGTCTCGGTTGAACATCTTCTTCATCTTGTTCTTCTTCTTCTTGATCATCTTCATTGTTGGCGTTGTCGTTTACTTGTCGTGGTGGTGAAGGAGGTTGTTGACGTTCATGATGTTCTTCCTCGTTTTCTTCATCTTGGTGTGTTCCACTTGTGGATGCTTCCGTATCAACTCTTGGTTCACCTTGTCGTGAAGTAGAAGCTTCCACTTGGACAGACGAGGTACTCTCCTTCACCTCCGTTGGACGGACCTTGCCAATAGACAAGTCTTGGATTGCTTCCGAAGGGTCTTTGTCTCCTACATCAATTGGCAATTGCTCTACTTGCGAGCCGATAGATTCATCAAACTTCACATCTACCGTCTCTTCAACCTTTCGGGTGAAATTGTTGTAGACACGGTAAGTGTGAGAGTTTGAGCCATAACCTAGTAGGAAACCTTCATGAGACTTAGGAGCAAATTTTGAACGACGATGCTTATCAAGAATGTAGCACTTTGAGCCGAATACTCGAAAGTATCCAACTTGGGGTTTGTTACCGGTGAGGAGCTCGTATGCCGTCTTGCCGACTAGCTTGTGCAGATACAAGCGATTTGTTGCATGACAAGCTGTCTCAACCGCTTCTGCCCAAAAGTGCTTCGGCGTCTTGTACTCATCAAGCATCGTTCTCGCCATTTCGATGAGCGTCCGGTTCTTCCTCTCAACAACTCCATTTTGTTGAGGTGTGTGCGTAGCCGACAACTCGTGTGAAATCCCTTCTTCATCAAGAAAGGTGTCCACATTTGCGTTCTTGAACTCCGTTCCGTTGTCGCTGCGAACCTTCTTGATCTTCACTTCAAATTGATTTTGGGCCTTCCTAGCGAAGTTTTTGAAGATCTTTTGGACCTATGATTTGTCATCGAGAAAGAAACACCCACATAAATCTTGAAAAATCATCAACTATAACTAGACAAAAGAATTTCCACCAAGGCTTTTGTAAGCGTTGGGACCAAAGAGATCCATATGAAGTAGCTCGAGTGGCCTCCTTGTGGTCATGATGTTCTTCACGGGATGCCTTCCTCCAACCTGTTTACCTGCTTGACAAGCACTGCATAGTCTATCCTTATCAAATATGACATCGTTAACTCCAAGGATATGATTTCCTTTAATAAGCTTGTCAAGGTTTCTCATGCCAACGTGACCTAGTCGTCTATGCCATAACCAACCTTTTGAGGATTTAGCAATGAAGCAAGTTTTAGGTTGTGCCTTTTAGAGAAATCAACAATGTAAAGATCACCTCTCATTATACGGTAAATACCATTTTATGATTGTCTCGACGAAACACTTGGCAATCTACTTGATAAATAGGACATTGAAACCGAAATCAGCAAGTCTAGATCTTGAAAGTAAGTTGTAGCCAAGAGATTCAACGAGCATGACATTCTGAATGGAGCTATCATGTGAGATGGCCACCTTACCGAGGCCAACCACCTTACCCTTTGAGTTGTCACCGAAAGTAACATACTTTCGAGGACTATCATTTTCAGCAGGCTCACGAAACATGTCTTTATCTCTGTTCATGTGATCGGTACATCCACTGTCAAGAACCTATTCCTTTCCTCCTGACACATATCCCCGAAGATTTGCCATAAGACCAAAATGTCTCATTGCATCATCAAGATCAAAGTCACTATCATCATCCTCATCATAGTATCCATGTTCAACATCGTCATGTGGTGGATAAAGTCCTAGAGAGGGTAATTCGTTAGAGTGAGTTTGACAATGATCTTGCTTATGAATTCTTATAGCTTCGGAAATAATATCACCAATAATTCCAACATCTCCTTTGGCACGCATAAGGTCGGTAAGTTCAAATAGACGATCACCAAACATAGGATCACTAGTATTCATCTTACTCAAGGCAATAGACTTATAGAGAATTTCATCTAGATTTTTCAAGGAATAATTTGGAAAGCGTTCCTCAAGAAATTTCCATATAGTGTAGGCACACTCAAGAGTAGGAAAGATTCTAATTAAGTTTCTAGGCAAGCCTCTAGTGATAAGATTAACAGTTCTAAGGTTCCTAATCATGTCAATGGATTCATCAAGGGTAGGATGCATAGGATCAACATGAGGTGCACAGGGGCTAGCAATGTACTTGTTCAAATGATATTGATTGAACATTACAAGCATCTCATTTTTCCACTCATGAAAATACTCTCCATCAAGGATAGGCACTCCATGTCTAAGACTCCCCAAAGTAGACTCATCCATCTTCCTCCAATGGTGATTAAACCAAGGAAATGGAGACCAATGCTTTGATACCACTTGTAGGATCTTGAGAAGAGGTGTCTAGAGGGGGGGTGATTAGACACTAAGTACCAAAGTTGCAGTTTTTAACTTCTTTTAGGTTTAAGTGGAGTTTAGGCACAAGTTTAACATTCTCAATACATAACAAGCAAGCATGCAAGGAGTATATAGGCAGCGGAAAATAAAGCATGCAACTTGCAAGAATGTAAAGGGAAGGGTTTGGAGGATTCAAACGCAATTGGGGACACGGATGTTTTTGTCGTGGTTCCGATAGGTGGTGCTATCGTACATCCACATTGATGGAGACTTCAACCCACGAAGGGTAACGGTTGTGCGAGTCCACGGAGGGCTCCACCCACTAAGGGTCAACAAAGAAGCAACCTTGTCTATCCCACCATGGCCGTCGCCCACGAAGGACTTGCCTCACTAGCAGTAGATCTTCACGAAGTAGGCGATCTACTTGCCCTTACAAACTCCTTGGTTCAACTCCACAATCTTGTCAGAAGCTCCCAAGTGACACCTAGCAAATCTAGGAGACACCACTCTCCAAGAAGTAACAAATGGTGTGTTGATGATGAACTCCTTGCTCTTGTGCTTCGAATGATAGTCTACCCAACACTCAACTCTCTCTCATAGGATTTGGATCTGGTGGAAAGAAGATTTGAGTGGAAAGCAACTTGGAGAAGGCTAGAGATCCATATTCATATGGTTTGAATGGAATATCTTGGCCTCAACACATGAGTAGGTAGTTCTCTCTCAGAAATAGGATTCTGGAAGTGTAGGCTTGTTCGGATGGCTCTCTCCACGAATGAAGAGGAGGTGGAGGGGTATATATAGCCTCCACACAAAATCTAACCATTACACACAATTTACCAAACTCGGTGAGACCGAATAATAAAACTCGGTCAGACCGATTTAGTAAACCTAGTGACCGTTAGAGTTTTCCGGTGGGACTGACATGCAACTCGGTAGGACCGATATGGTTAGGGTTAGGGCATAACGTAATCTCGGTGAGACCGATAACACAAAGTCGGTGAGACCGATTTTGGTAATTAGCTAACCAGAGAGTTGGTCAGGTAAACTCGGTGGGACCGATTCGCTCTTTCGGTGAGACCAAAAAGTTACGAAAGGGAACCAGAGAGTTTACATTGTAATCTCGTTAGTACCGATTACACAAACTCGGTGAAACCGATTTTGGTAATGGACATACACAGAGAGATTGCAATCCCATCTCGGTGAGACCGAGATCCCTATCGGTGAAACCGATTTGCCTAGGGTTTGTGGCAGTTGCTATGACATCTGAACTCCGTGGCGCCGGATAGAAAGAATCGGTAGGGCCGAGTTTGACTTTAGGTTTAGGTCATATGAGTGGAAGTGGGAAAGTCGTTGAGGGTTTTGTGGCATATCACTAAGCACATGAAGCAAGAGGCTCATTAAGCAACACCTCATCCCTCCTTGATAGTATTGGCTTTTCCTATAGACTCAATGTGGTCTTGGATCACTAAAATATAAATTGAAGAGTCTTGAGCTTGAAGCTTGAGCCAATCCTTTGTCCTTAGCATCTTGAAGGAGTTCCCACATCCTTTAGTCCATGCCACTCCATTGTTGAACTTGTCTGAAACATACTAGATAAACGTGTTAGTCCAACAAGAGATATGTTGACATTAATTACCAAAACCACCTAGGGAGCACTTGTGCTTTCACCCGATCCTCTGCCCATGCCGTTCTCTCCGACACAGCGCCGGCTCGGGAGGTCCTCCGACCCTTCTTCCTCCCTGTCGTATTGTCCGCAGATCCGACCTGCCGCCGCCGACATCCCGGCGACCTTGAGGTATAAGTTCTTCGAAAGCGGCCTTGCTCTACTGCTCCAGCTCCCCACGTGTCTGCATGTGCATCTTTTTCTACTCCCATCAGCTCTTCCAAAGCCAACTAAAATTTTAGTATTATTAGAGGTAAAGCTACTTCATGCATTCGAATCTAGGGCTTTGTTCAAACAACGAAGAAAGGGGGGAAAGTTGTAGCATGAATCTAGGACTTGATTCAAAGAGGAAATAATATGGTGAAAGTAGTAGAGACCGGATACCCAACCGGTCTCTTGGTTTGAAAAGGGAAATAATTGGAAAATGCAGTACAAACTGGATAAGGAACAGATCTATTATTGGTTGAAAAAGGATAGAAAGTGGTGGCTGGTGGACAAGTCAGCAGTATGTCGAGGATTAGATTTGCTGCCATCACATAGTAAAAGGTCTCGAGATTAGATTTGTTGCCCTCAGATAGTAAAAGGTCTCAGGATTAGATTTTCTTCCCTCACATAGTAAAAGGTCTCAGGATTAGATTTGCTGCCCTCACATAGTAAAAGGTCTCAGGATTAGATTTTCTGCCCTCACATAGTAAAAGGTCTCCAGGATTAGATTTTCTGCCCTCACATAGTAAAAGGTCTCGAGGATTAGGTTTGCTGCCCTCACATAGCGTGAACAAGCTCGGCATCACCACTTTATGCCTCCTTGTAGGTACATTGTGTTGATGCGTCCACTGTCGCATGTCCTTATACCAACCTTTTACCCTTGTCAATGTAAGGGTGCATGTAAAATGAAGTGATCACACTGTTACCTTAGGGACATGTCTAACCAGTGTTATTGTTAATCTAATGCCTCCAGTGATAAGATGCAATTAAACTGTGTTAGAAATGGCACTCCTGCAGTTTTCCCCAGTATGATAAGTAAGTTGCACCTTTACGCTGCTGAGTGTCCTGGTGTCCCCACGGTCCCATGCCCTTAAACCAACTCTTTAGCTGTTGTTGATTTACTGTGTCTGTAAACAAGCAATGCCACCATTAAAGTAATCCCATATCTGAGGAATCTCATTGTTGATCGTAATGCTTCTGGTAACATGAAGCATTGCTGACGTTTTAAAATTTCTACTGTCCTTGCATGATTGCCATGAACATAATTAAGATGCTTCTTTTCATTTTTTATATGTTTCGTATATTCTTATTGGCCATCAACTATTTACTTTCTATCATTTTGTGCATATAGGGATATCCATTTCACCTTGTTGCTATTGTGACCTTTTGGTGAACTGCACAAAACACTTTTTTTTTGGAATGAGTGTCTTGTGCAGTTCAACTAAAATGTCACGTGGGCAACATCTCTCAATTTTGGTGGAACTGCACAAAATGGTGATTGGACTTTCCAAAATCTCCATCAATTTCTGCTGGTAATCTCGTGCAACATTTTATTAGCCTTTGCAAGATGGAGCCGTCACTGTCACCACAATGGCACTATATTTTAGTGGAACTGCACAAAAAGATAACAAAATTATAGTTGCACCTTACATGAGCCGGACAGCCAAGCTTAATGTTCCTCAATTTTAGTGCAACTACTAAAGAAGAACTTGCCAGCTCACAAGAGCAAGTACTTCTTGCTAGCTGAATGATGCAATCTTTGCTTCATTTCAGGTGAACCGCAGAAAAAGGCGCATGAATTGAATCATGGAACTCCAGGCAGACCTCATCCTAGTGGAGCTGGAGGTTGATTTCAAGGAGGCCGCTATTAAAGCGAAATCATGCTCTCCTGTCTCCTTGTTTGTGCTGTGCAAACGGGAATACTCAACTACAGATGTTGTGACGGTCAAGAGCATTCGCCAAGTTCATCGATTGTATGACATGGCTAGCCAAGATGGATTTAATCGCGATATTCACTTTATCAAAATGCTCTAATGGGTTGGTTCTGAATCTGGCAAGCTGGGAATCAATGAGATGTGTAGGCATCTTTGTTGTACTTATTATTTGAATCTTATTTGTTGGTTACGAATCTTGCAAGTCGGGAATCAATGAGATGTGTAGGCATCTTTGTTGTACTTATTATTTGGATCTTATTTGTTGGTTACGAATCTTGCAAGCTGGGAAAAAGCGGCATGATGATGCAGAGGACAACAACCATAACAAACAGTTCAAACTTGGTAGTATTATCTTTGTGAAAGTGCGACAAACGTGCTAATCGTAAAAGCGCCCCGAGAATAATAATTCTAATTGTTGTGCATGTTGATCCCGTGGCACCGATAGAATGAGCCAATGCATTGCTTGTTTTAAGTATAAATTTCTATTAAAGCTAATTAAATTTAAGTAAAGTGACCACTAACTCCTGTTATTACTGATACCATCTGAGACCCGCTCGTGAACCGATGTGTGGCGGAGTAGGTTTCTTAATGGAGCGTTTGAATGTGCCGAGGTGCATCTTCTGCCGGGCGTCAGAGGGCGAGGAGGGTAATAATCGTTGTCGCTGTACACACTCAGCTTCTTGTTGAATCCAGTTCCCAAGAGCTGAAAAATGAACTGCTGCCGCCGCCTACACACTCGTTCACTCGAAGAGACTCAATGGCGATCCGAGGGTGAGCCTGCTGGATATGGACTTCACAAGGAGTTAATTCGCCATTCAGTCCTATGGCTGCACCAAGTTGAATGTGATGTACACCAACGATATGGACTCGGTGAAGCTACGCCTCGCCTCGGTCCTATGGCTGCACCAGTTACGGAGCATTCGCCCGTTTCATCGGCAGCGCCGACTGCACCTTCGCTACGGTGGAGAGAAGGAATAACGCGACGATTCGGCCATTTGGTGCAACAAGCTTGTCGACATCCAGAAGCAATACAAGATCATCAGCAACGGGCAGGAGAAGGACTCCGTGGTTGACCTCGCTGAGACCATCATCGACCCTTGATACGGCAACATGAAAGAAGACGACCTGAACACGTGGGAGGTACCTCTGAATCTAACCTACATAACCTACGCGGCCAAGGATGCATACGCATGCTACGACATGTACAGGAAGATCTTTTACATGAGGGCGTGTCTGCTTCCCGTAACCGACGAGTACACGGACAGCCGCAGCGTCATGATCAAGCGTGCCAGGAAGGTCTAGATGTTGTACTTTATCTGTTTATAAGCACCTTTATCATCTGAGTGTTTCATGCATTAGCCTATATGTCGTAATTATCTGTTTTTTCCGAAATATTTCTTTTAAGAACCCATTAACCAGATTGCTTTTGTAGTGGCTATTTGCTTATGTATGTAAACTAGTTCACTTGTCCGTAAACAAATCTAGTTCACTCGGCTGCCGTGCTTTGAATCTCCTTCCTCCCAACATATTCCTCTCCTCAGGTGGACCCAGCAGGTCTCTGAATTTTCTCCCACTTTCTTTTTCGATGTAAACTGAGTTTTCTCCCAGTACTTTCCCCTAGAACCAACTCAATTGTCCCACGTCTAGCCTAAAAAATAATAATACCCCACGTACTATTAACTCATCAAATTAAAATGATATTTTATTTCATAAGTTGAAAGTTCTTACAAAATAATAATAATAATTGTTTATATATAACTTGCCAAGTTAACTCCTAGTGATTGCGTACATAAGCTTGCAAAGATTTTACTCACGTGCAATCATGTGTTTATGTTTCTATAACATTTCTGTGTCTAGCCCAACATGATATTTTCACCCAGCCCAGCAAGTCCGCGGATTTCGAGAAAAATGCAAATGGGATTTTAACGGGCTGCATAGATGCTACATAATTGTTTCACCCAGCCCACCAAATGGACTAAAAAACAAATGGAATGGCTGACATGTGGGCCAGTAGGTCGAAGCCTAAGAAGGCGTTGGATTTACATCCAACAGCCGGCATTATTCTTCAATCTCTCGTCTTCTTCCCCAAGATCGCCGGAACCGCTTTGCTCCGGCCTTGGCGTCCCAGCGGCGTTGTTTTGTGCTCTCGGTGGCTACCCAGCCGACGGCCAGCCATCCCTCCACTCCGCACCTCTGTTATTCTCTGCCGAGTGTAGGCCCACCCCGCACCGAACCAGTCAAGTTTCCCACTCCTCTCCGTCTGCGACTCCACCGCCGCGTCTTCCCCATCTCCGGTCGTTCCATGCAGGGCCTTGCCGTCCCACCGCCTCGGTGCGCTTTCGGCGCGTGGCGTGGTCAACATACGAGAGTCATCGGAAGAGGATCAGACGTGGAGAGCTCGACGGCTGGGACCCATGAGGTCCATGGTCGCACGCAAGGAAAGTTCCTCCTTATTACGCACTGTACGTGCACTGTACGTGGGAAGGGCTTCTGTATTTCGCGAAAAAACACCCCCCTCACTGACAGGTCGGACCCACCAGCTATATCTTCACACGCAAGGAAGTGCCTCCTTATTATGCACCAAAAAATGAATACCCCCTGCTAGCTGGGACCCACCATAGTGGGTGGCTGACTTGTGGGCCTACTAAGTTGACGAGGATGGAGGGCTTTGTCAATATGAACGATTCTAGCTCCAGTGACCGTATGATGTCCATCCAACGGCCATAGTGCTACTTCAACCTCTGGTCTTCTTGCTCCAGCCGCCCAAAGCAGCGCCGGTCGTCCCGCGTGCTCCTGCCTCTCGTGGCCGGCTGTGATGCCGCGGAGGCCTCACCACCCCTACTACTCCCACCGTTGGCCCAGGGTATCCCTCTACTCACCCACACCCCCTGTTATTCTACGGCGACAGCAGCCTCACGCCGCAGCCGAACTAGTGAACCCTCGTACTCCTCTCCGCGTGGGCATCCACTGCTGTGTCTTCCCCGGCTCCGCGCCGTCCCCTTCCTAGGCCTCGCCGTCGTCCACCGCCTTGGTGCTCTCGGCGCAGCGTGGTCAATGTGGTCAACGACCGACTTCCATCGGAAGAGTACTGTACGTGGAGAGGCTGGCAGCTGGGTCCAAGGCCACAGCCCAATTTTTTTGTGATTTGCCAAGTAAGTCGCTTTGTCAGACCTGTTGGGCTGCAAATCTTTCAAGACGAGGAGAGCTTCATTCGGCTGGCCGAGAAAATGGCCTATCAATAATGAGAAATGGGTTGTACATTTTTAAAACACATCAAACCGGCAATTAGTTTCAAATATCTTTTTTTTTCATTTCGAGATTTGAAATTACATTAATTTTTATGCGTGGAGAATTTGTTGGATTTTATATTGATATACATTTATTTTTAAAATCAGTTTGAATGTGAGTCAAAATTTCGGGATTAAAAACAGTTGGACTGCACCAAATATGCAAAATTTCAGTATAATTTTTTAACCGTGGCCACAATATGGGTTGTAATGCTAACAAAAAGAATATGGGCTCCAAAAAAACCTTAAGAATTATCAAATGGGTTGTAAATTATTAGAAACAATGGCAGATGGGTTGTATGCTGTTTTCCACAGATTTGAGGCTTTCCTAAAAAAGGTTGGCGACAAGCGGTGGATCGTTGGATGTCCATCCAACGGCCGTCGTCTTCATCAATCTCTGCTCTTCTGCTCCAGCCGCTCAAACAAGCGCCAAGGGACTGCTCTCCCTCCTCCTCATGACCGATCAGTCTTTGCCTTGCAGCCTCACCGCCCCATCGTACTCCCATCGCTGGCCTAGCCATCCCTCTACTAACTCACACCTGCTGTTATTCTCCGGCGACGGCAGACGAACCATTAAACCCTCGTACAGTCGTACCCCCTCCACGTGCGGAACAACTATCGAGTCTTCCCTGCCTCCGTGTCGTTCCCTTCCTAGGCCTCGCCGTCGTCCACCGCCCTGGTGCTCTCGGCGCGGCCTAGTCAACGTGGTCAACGACCGACATGTATCTGAAGTGGACTATACGTGGAGAGGCCGACAGCTAGGTCCACGGCCGCACGCAAGGAAATGCCTCCTTATTACGCGCAAAATAATGATTCCTCCACCTGACATCAGGGACCCACCGAAAGGGCCTTTGTGTTTCGCGAAAAAAACGTTACCACCGCTGACAGCTCGGACCCACCAGCTATATCTTCGCAGGCAAGGAAGTGCCTCCTTATTACGCACAAAAAAGATGAATACTCCCCCTGTTAGCTGGGACCCAGTATAGTGGCAGGCTGACTTGTGGGCCTACTAAGTTGACGGGGACGGAGGGCTTTGTCAACTTAGTCAATATGCACGATTCTAGCTCTAGCGACCGTACGATGTCCATCCAACGGCCGTAGTGCTTCTTCAACCTCTGGTCTTCTTGCTCCAGCCGCCCAAACCAGCGCCGGTCGTGCCTCGTGCTCCTGCGTCCCGTGGCCGGCTGCGATGCGGCGGAGGCCTCACCGCCCCCTACTACTCCCACCGCTGGGCAGGCCATCCCTCTACTCACCCACACCCCCTGTTATTATGCAGCGACGACAGCCTCGCACCGCAGCGAACTAGTGAACCCTCGTACTCCTCTACGTGTGGGCATCCACTACCGCGTCTTCCCCGGCTCCGCGTCGTCCCCTTCCTAGGCCTCGACGTCGTCCACCGCCCTGGTGCTCTCAGCGCGGCATGGTCAACGTGGTAAAGGAATGGCTTGCATCAGAAGTGGACTGTACGTGGAGAGGCTGACAGCTGGGTCCACGGCCGCAGCAAGGAAGTGCCTCCTTATTATGCGCAAAATAATTATTCCTCCACCTGACAGCGGGGACCCACCGGACGGGCCACCGTATTTTGCGAAAAAAACGTTTCCCCCTGACTGCTGGGACCCACCAGCTACATCTTCACACACAAGGAAGTGCGTCCAGGCGAAAAAAACGATTCTCCCCCTGACTACTGGGACCCACCAGCTACATCTTCGCAGGCAAGGAAGTGCCTGACAGTCGGGACCCACCTGGTCGAAGCGTACATAGGGTTGTCATTCTAGTCGCGACGATATGCATACATCTTGGTCGTTGTAGAGGCACGCACGCGTCGTAGTAGAGGCGCCGCACATAGCATTTACACGCACGTCACAGCGGCGAGGGTGCAAGAAAGAAAATACGACCCGCGTCGCACATACGGGCAGGGTCTTGAACGCCTACTCGGCGCATATGTACATGCCTAGGTCGAACGGAGAAACAGCGTCGTCGTCGTGTTCATGGGGATCCAACCGGCTGGGTCGAGCGGAATGCATGGTCGTGTTCGCCGGGAGGGCTTGGGCGGAACAGCGATGGAAGCGAGGCTTGGCGTCGCGCTGGCGGAGAAGCGGCCTTGTGTTCGGCCGCCACGTTCCAAATGGGATCTGAATCGGGAGGGCTGGCGTACCGCTGTGAGGAAGCGGACCTCCTACGGTCGGCAGGGGTCCCGTTGATCGGGAGGGTGTGGCGTGCCGCAAAAACGGACCAAACGGACTTGTGTTGGGCGCTACGGTCGAAACAGGGTCTGTTGATCGGGAGGTGTGGCGTCCGCAAAACGGACCAAACGGACTTGTGTTGGGCGCTACGGTCGAAACAGGGGTCTGTTCGCCGGGAGGGTGTGGCGTACCGCAAAATGGGACTCCACGGGATATTGTTCATCTCCACCGTCGACCTCCTCCAGCCTCCACGGGCTACCGTCGACCTCCTCAAGCCTCCACGGGCTCCTGTTCATCCATCCTCCACCGCTGCGTTACTCCACCGCTCTTGTTCAACCACCCTCCACGGGCACCCTCCACCATCTCTGCTCATCCAGCCCTCCACAACAGGGTCTGTTCAACCACCCTCCACGGCCACCCTCCACCGTCTACTATTCATCTAGCCCTCCACACCACGGGTCTGTTCATCCAGAGGCAATGCCACCGCTCCTTTATTCATCCAACCCCCCGCAATGCTCGTTGTTCATCCATCGATTGGCTTGATTAGCAGCGATGGCGAAGAATCGCTCCATCGGGTTCGATTAACACCATCGATCGGTCGCTCGAGTTCGATTAGAGCCCAACGCCTCGCTTCGGGTTGATTAAATAACGCCTCTCACACGCCAGCGTCGTCACGAGAAAGCAGCGCATCGCTCGACCCCAACCTCCCACCGTGGCAGCAACTCCCAAATTCCCCCCTCGCTTCTACCACGGTTTTTCCGTCATGGGCGGCCCAAAGAATTTCATGCAGCTGCGTCTCCGCCCGCCCAGACGAAAAGCCCATTTTCATCATGATTTTTGTCATAGAAGTAGGATCCCACCACATCTATGATGATACCGGTTTTGTCACAATTATCGTCATAGAAGTGTCATATGTATGATGAAAAAAAACTGTTCGCCCAAAATGTCACGGATGTGTCTTTTTTTTGTAGAGCCTCATGGGACAGCAGAACCTTCACGAGAGCAGCCTCGTCGAGTGTGGCTCATGAGGAGGCGAGAGATCAAGGCAGGGTACCTCACGAGGGTGCCCGTGACTCAAGCCATGACGATCAAGACCAAAGGGGCGCCAAAGGGCGCCAGGGGCGCCGACTGCTTGTGATGTCCTCTTTTCCCCTTTGGTGCAAAGGAGGCAAGCACAGGCCAAGGCATCAGGCAAAGGTTACCTCTTCGGTGCAACAAGACCAAGACTAGCAGAGCGGCCGGAAGGAGGTCATCATGGAGCCCAAGACGGCGTCACCATCAGAGCCTTTGGCAGCCGAAGACCAACTTTAGTCAGGATAAGTGTACTAGATGTTCCCCTTCAAAATGGCCAATTGTTGGCGCCCTTCCCGCTCATTATTTGGGAAGAGGTCCATGGCCTCCCTCTATAAATAGAGCTAGCCACCACAGAGTAGAGGCATCTAACAGAGCCCTAGCAGAGAGAGAGAAGCGACTGGACTCACCCAAGTAGTTCATCGCACCAGCTCAAGAACATCCCCTCGCAAGGTCGTTCTTCCTTTGTACTATTCATCATCAGCCCCTGAGGCAATCCACCACACAACACACTGGAGTATTACACCACAACGGTGGCCCGAACCAGTATAAACCTTGTGTCTCTTGTGTTGTTCTTCATTCCTAGTTTAGATCCCTTGCAATCCATTCACATGTGAGCTTGTAGGGGAAAGATCTCCGCGCGCACCCCAGTGTTGAACCTCAAGGGTTTGCCGGAACCCGAAATCCGACATCCGCCTTGCTGAGCCATTCCTGGATGCGGATGATTTTCAGAATAAACAATCATGACAAATACAAAACAGGGTGTCCGGTATCGAGGCTACTTACTTGAGTATCTAGGCGATTGCAGCTTAGGCCCGCATCCTCGGTCGTATTCGAACACACTACGTTCCGTCTGAAGAATAATTTGCACATATCTTCGAGCTTCAAGCCAAAGAAGTGCTTGACAGTCCGCGGACCCTCCGGATTGAACTCCCACATCCGGAGAGGCCGACGTTGGCACGGCAACATCCGTCGGATTAACATCACTTGCATTATGCTAACAAGGTTAATGTCCCTCTCAAGAAGCTCCCGAATGCGATTCTGCAGTACTGGTACATCACCAGCGGGCCCCCAATCCCGTCCTACGTCCGTCCAAGACACCAACTGTGACGGAGGGCCCGAGCGAAACTCGGGGGGCAGCCACCCACTTTGTGCCCCTGGGAGCCGTGACGTAAAACCACCTCTGTTGCCATACATCGGATACTTCTGGGAAAAAACCCTCTGGCCATGGGGCATCGGCGTTTCTGCTTATTACGACACCTCCACACTCCGCATGCCGTCCCTCGATCATCTTCGGCGTCACATTAAAGGTCTTGAGCCATAAGCCGAAGTGTGGGGTAACGTGGAGAAAAGCCTCGCACACGATAATGAACGACGAGATATGGAGGATAGCGTCTGGAGCTAGATCATGAAAATCCAACCCATAATAGAACATGAGCCCCATCACAAAGGGATCGAGGGTGAAGCCCTGGCCGTGGAGGAAGTGCGGGATAAAAACGACGCACTCATTAGGCTCCGGTGTGGGGATGACCTGCCCGGATGCAGGAAGCCTGTGTTGGATGTCGGCGGTCAGGTATCCGACCTCCCTAAGCTTCGCAATGTCGTCCTCTTGAATCGAGGAGGCCACCCACTGGCCTAGAGGGACGGATCCGTACATATCGGCGGATCTGGGGTGTTGAAGCTTGGGTTTTGGGTGTTAGTACTCGAGATGCAGGAAGGCGCTAGGAAGGTGGAAAAGAGGCATAGGCCTCGACCCCTTTTTATAAAGGGGATGAATATCAAGAGTCCCTGGTGTGGCCGTTGGAGGCTTATCTAAAAACACACGGAGTTATACCAACGGCCGTCGTGGGGTTGCGCGCGCCCATATTGATGGAAAAATCTCGTATTAAGTGGAACACGATCTCTGCCCCGACGGGACGTGCCAATAAAACCGCCTCGTAACGCGAGTTGTCATGGGGTAAGAAACGCCGGTTCGCGTTGGACCAGGCCATGATGCACGAAGACTACCAGCAGATCAGCTTTATGCCATGTGAAGACCATCTTGTGGATCCGGACACGATTCAAGTGTTCAATAATTACTTTGGAGTATTCGGAGAAGGAACCCGCCTTGCAATGCCGAAGACAATACTGCGCGCTAGACTCATCGTCATTGAAGCCTAGTTCAGGGGCTACTGAGGGAGTCCTGGATTAGGGGGTATCCGGACAGCCGGACTGTGTACAGCGTCCGGACTATTGAAGCGTGAAGATACAAGACTCAAGACTTCAGCCCATGTCCGGATGGGACTCTCCTTTGCGTGGAAGGCAAGCTTGGGGAACCAGATATTATATTTCCTTTCTTGTAACCGACTCCATGTAAACCCTAGCCCTCTCCGATGTCTATATAAACCGGAGAGGTTGGTCCTTAGAAGGCCAATCACAATTACAATAATACCATCATAGGCTAGCTCTTAGGGTTTATCCTCTACGATCTCGTGGTAGATCTACTCTTGTACTACCCATATCATCAATATTAATCAAGCAGGAAGCAGGGTTTTACCTCCATCGAGAGGGCCCGAACCTGGGTAAACATATGTGTCCCTTGTTTCCTGTTACCATCAGCCTTGACGCACAGATCGGGACCCCCTACCCGAGATCCGCCGGTTTTGACACCGACAACAGTCCCGCCGCCTGGCGGGCGCTCACTGTAGCCACACCCCGTCTTGTCTAGTTAATGGCGCACAAACTCCAAGGGAGGGGGACGGCTACCTGCTAGGAGTCGGCCTTCCCCATGCCGACTGGTTAGGGCCTGCCGCCTTCTAGCATCTCACAGACTAGTGGGGTCTGCCGCCTGCGGGCCGTACCGATAGCCCATCTTGGGAGCATGGCCTCCTCTGCCATGGATGATGTCACGGGCGGCGTGCCAATAGTGATGTGCCGTGCATGGGATGTCTGCATGGTACCTGCATTGTGGCCATGTTCGGCCCTTGATTCGGGGGTGGCAGGTTGCACTGTAGCAACGCCCCGTCTCGTCGTTGTAATGAGGCGCTAACTTCAAGGGAACGAGGGGAACGTCTGCTAGGATCCGGCCACTCTGGAGGCGGCCTGGTAGGACTCGGCCCACCTCGTGGCCGTCTTCTGGGCTCCGCCGCCTTCTAGCAGCCGGCCGCTTTGACCAGCCGGCCCCAAGAAGGCGGTCCTTTGTCTTTGATGCTTGAGGGGCGCAGCCAGCCCCGATGTGTCGAAATACCATGGGGTGTTGATGAGGATAACCGTGGTCACTTACTCCGACACCCACGTATTATCATCTCTATGTCGCAAAACTATTGCAAGGAATCAAACATATCATATTCAGTGATCCATAAGTTTTATGTAGGATTTTATGATAACCATGCAATTGACCAATTCCTTTTGACTCTCTAAATAGATATAAGTGAAGCATGAGAGTTTAGTTCTTTCTAAAATATACCATGCTCTAGTAAATATAAGTGAAGCAAAAGAGCATTCTACAAATAACGGTGTTCTATGTGAAGAGAAACAGGCAATCCAAACTTCAAATGATATAAGTGAAGCACATGAAGAATTATATAAAGCCATACTCAAAAGATATAAGTGAAGTGCAATAAGAATTCTAGAAATCAACCATGGACTATCACATACCAGCATGGTTCATAAAATAAAAGGGAAAAACCAAATGCAAAATACGCTCCAAGATTTGCACACATCACATGAACGAAACGAAGACGAAAACATACCGATACTTGTTGAAGAAAGATGGGATGCCTTCCGGGGCATCCCCAAGCTTAGACGCTTGAGTCTCCTTGAATATTTACTTGGTCTGCCTTGGGCATCCCCAAGTTTGAGCTCTTTCCTCTCCTCCTTCTCCTCATATCGAGACCTCCTCGGTCTTTGATCACTTCATCCACACAAAACTCAACAGAAAGCTCGGTAAGATCCGTTAGTATAATAAAGCAAATCACTACTCTAAGTACTATTGCAAACCAACTCATATTTTTTTTTGCATTGTAGCTACTGTAATATAACTTTTCCATGGCTTATACCACCAATAAAAATCGATAGTTTCATCAAAACAAGCAGAACAATGCATCAAAAACAGAATCTGTCTTAAACATAACAGTCTGTAGTAATCTGAATATTCACCATACTTCTATTACTCCAATAATTCTGAAAAACTATGGAAAATAAAAAAATTTGTATAGAAAGACTGTGAAAAAAGTTTTATAAGCTTTTGACGCTCCAGCAAAAAATGTAAAATCACGCACTATAGCCAAAGTTTCTGTTTCTGCATCACACATACCAACAAGCAATCTAAACATCCTAAAGGCAAATCTTGGCACATTATTTTTATAATACAATGGATTTGTAAAGGGGATAATTATTTTTGTTGAGAAGTTTCTGCAATTCATGATTCACAAAGTTTCCATGGGCATGAATAAAGTTCAAGGCATCCTCCCGCTTCCACGGTGCTCGTCCTTCTCACTTTCACTTTTCTTTCTGTGAAGTTTTAAGTTCACCTCTATATTTTTATTTTTTAACTTTATAAAAGCACTCAATAGAAATAAATGACTCTCTAAAACTTCCGGGTTGTCTCCCTGGTAGCGCTTTCTTTAAAGCCATTAAGCTAGGCATAAAGTGCTCAAGTAATGGATCCACCCGGATCCCAAGGTATATCAAAGCCAATTTTAATTAACAATGATTTGGCATTTACTAGTGAGCACAAAGCAACATATATCAAGCAATGACAAAGTCTAACTCTCTTCCTATGCATCGGCATGTCGTATAAGAACAATTCATGCACATCAAGTAAAGGCCAATACATAGCATAAGCAGTTTCTTGCAATTTTATCGTATCGGAAACATAAAGAGGCGGAGATGTAGTTCCTCTCTCATAATAATTGCAAGTACGAGTAGCAAGCACATGCATATTATACTCATCAAAATTATCATATGTAATGGTTAAAGGCAACCCATCAATGTAATCCTTAATAAGAGAAAACTTCTCTGATATAGTGTAGTTGGGAGAATTGAAAATGATAATATGACTATCATGTGTGGGTGCAACAGCAACAATTTCATTCTTAATAAAAGGAACTATAGCAAGTTCATCTCCATAAGCATAATTCATATTGGCATCTTGGCCACAGGTATAGCAAGTATCAAGTTCATCAAAAAGGGATATTTCAGAAGAATCAACGGGATCATAGCAATTATCGTAGCTTTCATCCTTCGGTAAGCACGAAGGGAAATTAAACAATGTATGAGTTGAAGACTTACTCTCATTATAAGGTGGGCATGAGTAGCTAATCCGCTCTTCCACCTTTTGTTCTTCACTCTCCGCATCATCTTTTTCATCCAATGAGCTCACAGGTTCATCAATTTCTTCTTCCATAGACTCCTACAAAATATTAGTATCTTCTTGGACAGCGGAGATTTTCTCAATAAATAAATCAATATCGTAATTGCATTTATAATTACCATAGCAATATTTAAGGATAGCAAAATTTTCAGGTCTATAAACTGAATCATTAAAATCTTCAAACTTTTCAAATAAAGAGTCAATTTCATAAGCACCCTTAAAAGCAAAAAATTCTTCTATTCGTTCCACATCATAGTAATCATATATACCATTTAAGAAGCCAAGGTTTCATTATCATTAAATTTGCATGAAAAGGGAAGATGTGGAGACTTCATCCTAGAGCAACAAGTATAATCATATCTCAAGCATAGCTCGCGAGCATACCAATGCAACATATGAATTTGATCCCATAACAATTTCCCTTTATGAGTCAAGTGATAATCCCTAAAGTATTCTCGTTGATCCAACGTTACTCCCTTTATATAGTTGAATGGGGTTTTCTCAGGATTATCAAAGTAGTGCATAATATTTTTCACATAACGAGCATCGAGGGTTTTAGGAGTTTCCCCATCTCCATGAGTAGCAAGTACCACTAATTTTTTTGGTGTTTCATGTTCCATATCCATAACTAAATATAGAGAACAACTTAGCATAGAAAATAAAAACTACTTAATGATAAAGAAAACAAGCACACGCGAGAATATTCACCCCACGCTATTGCTCCCCGGCAACAGCGCCAGAAAAAGGTCTTGATAACCCACAAGTATAGGGGATCGTTTGTAGCCTTCTTCAATAAAAAAGGAGTGTCGAACCCAATGAGGAGCTAAAGACAGAACAAATATCCCCTCGAGTTCTATCGACTGCCGATACAACTCTACGCACACTTGACGTTCGCTTTACCTAAAACAAGTATGAAACTATTTTGCAAGAATAAAACTATGAGTACTTTGCGGAAATA
This sequence comes from Aegilops longissima, assembly GCA_021605205.1. Taxonomy (NCBI): domain Eukaryota; kingdom Viridiplantae; phylum Streptophyta; class Magnoliopsida; order Poales; family Poaceae; genus Aegilops; species Aegilops longissima. Next base: position 254,802,218 of record CM038682.1, on the reverse strand, counting down.
AAACTATGGATAAACTGCAAGGCAATAAAAGTGGATAGCTTTTCTCAACAAGAAATTCATTTGTCCTAGGCAATCGATAACAAGTACCGGTAATCATTCTTGCAATTTTACATGAGGGAGAGGCATGAGCTAACGTACTTTCTCTACTTGGATCATATGCAGTTATGATTGGAACTCTAGCAAGTATCCGCAACTACTAAAGATCACTAAAGTCATGAAACCCAACCATAGCATTAAGTATCAAGTGCTCTTTATCCCATACGCAACAACCCACCTACTCGGGTTTAATCTTCTGTCCCTCCCGCAACCCACCATAAGCGAATCATGAACATATTGCAACATCCTACAGCGGGGCCCCTCACATTTGCGCGAGACGAAGGGCACTGTAGGACAGCACCATAAATAAAATATAAAATCATACCAACCAAGATCACGATTAACCCACATGACAAAACGGATCTACTCAAACATCATAAGATAACCATAGATCATTGGGAAATAATATATGGAGTTGAGCACCATCTTTAAGTAGATATTACAGCGGGGGTAAAAGGTGTTACACCGCTGCATAGAGGGGATAGAGTTGGTGTTGATGGTAGCAAGATAGTTGATGTAGATCACCATCACGATCCTTGCCCCGACGGCGTTCTGGCGCCACCGGGAGAGAGGGGAGAGAGCACCCTCCTTCTTCTTCTTCCTTGGCCTCCCCCTAGATGGGAGGAGAGTTCCCCCTTTGGTCCATGGCCTCCATGGCGGCGGAGGGGCGGGAGCCCCTCCGAGATTGGATCTCCCTCTCTATTCTCTTCTGTTTCGCGTTCCCCAGATCTGGCCGAAAACCATTTCTTATATTCAGGGAGATCCGTAACTCGGATTGTGCCGAGATTTTAACACGATTTTTTCTGGATATAATTGTGCCCGAAGTAGAACTCCAACCGACACTACAAAAAAATACACTTCGGTGATGATACGTGTTTGTCACAATAGGTCACGTTTTCTGTCATGCATGTACATCCATGACAATTTTATGACAGAATCAAGACAGTCATACATGTGCTGTCATAGAAGTGTTCCATGACATTACCAAAATTATCATCACGGAAGTGTCCACTTCCATGACGATAAATCGCGCGTCATAGAAGTGCTTTCGTCAAGGGTGACCGACACGTGGCATCCAACATAACGGCTCGCCGTTAAGCTATCGGGTCCGGTTTTGGATCCGATAGTCCGTTAACAGCCCTGACCAATGGGGATTTTCCACGTGTAAAATCATCATTGGCTGGAGGAAACACATGTCGGCTCACCATTGGGACAAATGTCATCCACTCATTGGACTAAAGGCACCTATGATACGTCGACACGTCACACGGCCCAACAGAGGCCCATTCCTGTGAAAAGGTCGGCCTGCTTGACTTGGTCAAAAGGTGGCGAGCCGGCCCATGGAAAGCCTGTGAACGGCATGTTCGTATATAACCCATTTACAGTCCGCTAACCCAGGGCCCGTTACAACCTATCCGAATTAGGCCCAGTAGCGTCATCTGGTCCATCCAATATGATTCCAGCCTGTTTTAACTTTCAGCCCATGTATGGCCCACGACGTCTTTCGGCCCATATGAGGCCCTTTGTAACTCTTGGCCCATTAACGGCCCGTGGTGAAACTGGCCCGTAATGAATAGTGTATCACTTTATACCAATTAACGGCCCATTATTCCATTGGGCCGTTTCCATCCCATATTATCTTTCAGCCTTCTCAGGGCCCATTTATTCTTGGGCTCATTTCCAGCATTCGTTTACTTACGGCACGTTACTTTCATTTTCTGCTTGTGGGCCAAATTCAGCCCCTGGTTACGATTGGCCCATTTGTGGCCCGTTAATACGTTGGGACGTTTTCATAGCGTCATCAAATACGGCCGCTTAACAACGGCCCGTTATGGTCGTCCCATGAACGGACGATTCCAACTCTAGCCCGTTTACGGCCGTAATGCGGTCTATTATTGGCCCATGTTCGGCCAATTGATCATACGACCCGTAGAAGGCCCATTGATGATACGGCCCGTAGAAGGCCCATTATGTGTACGGCCCGTAGAAGGCCCATTGTTTCTACGGCCCTTAGAAGGCCCATTGTTTCTACGGCCCGTAGGAAGCCCATGGTAACTACAGTAAATATGTAGCCCATGGTTATTGTGGCCTAGTTTTAAAAAATAGATTATTGCGATCACTAGCAAACCGCAGATAAAGAACTGCATTGACTACAAGCAAACAAATAAACAAGACAATAAGGAAATAAATAAGCAAGCAAATTATGCTAGGCTATCACGGCTATTACACATATTACATCCACTCGGCATCAAAGTTCGCCACCAGTGCAAATATAGGGAACAAAGCAGCATATCATGTACACTGGTTGTCAAAGTTGGCGACCAGTGCAAATAAACACCGCAGCAAAACAAGTCCAGAACTAAAACCACTTCAGAAGAGCTCAAGAAACAATATCCTTGGTACCCATAATGTTGGCAAGATGCTTAGAAAGCTTATTAACTTTCTCTTGTTTGGCGCTTAAATCCTCCAGCACTTGCTATTGCACCAGAAAGTATGCATCTGAATTCTGCAGGGACTTCCTCAGTCCTTCGGCTTCCTGTCGCATAACATCTGATCGATGTTGTTCAACTTGAAGTTGAGACTCAAGAAGCTGAACTAATCCAGGCAGTGAGTTCGAAGAGCTGGTGCCGAGCAGTAGTAGCTAGTAACTTGAACACTACATCAAGACAGGACTTTGGGGTTGTCTTAGTGTCTTCAATATAGTTTTTATCAGCTTTCTTGGAGACCAACAGGGATGTCTCACTATCTTGAACCTTATCTGCATTACTTCCTTTACCATTGCATAATGGGGTACTCTTCTCCACTATTTTATCCGCGTTCTAAAAGAGAAACACATCACAGGTTTACAACGTAGTATATGAAACTCATTTTGGTAAACCAGCTCAGTACTAAGGTGGACAGGATAACAACATCAAACAAACATATATCTATGTAGTATGGTCACCGTATGGTCTATATCATTCTAGTTTATGTTGCCAAATCAAGATAGATACAATTCGAATCATATCTATTTAAGACAAAGCGGCATAGACTGAATATAAGTGTGGGAAACTACTCAACAATAACAACACTTGTAATGTGCCTGGCATGAGAACATAATTGTTTATTCAATTGAAACTGAAATCAATATAGATCAAATTACAACAGCAAACACGTTAAAGAAACAGGTTTAAAACATACCTGTTGCGCCATTGGAGTTTCAGTTGCATCCTTCAAATTTGAACTTAGTTGGTATGAGTAAATAAAGTGATGCAAGAGCAAAGTAGTATGAACCATAGCTACGGAACCTGACCTGAGAACAATTCCTCTTCTGCTTTAAGCGTTGACTTGGGGTTCGGAGTGGTGGTCCTCGTGCTTTGGGCACTGCAGTTGCCTTACTAACTGCTTTCGTGTTTGGGTGCTTTCTGTGGTGGAGACGGTCTTGTGTCAAGCTGAACAAGTTACTATTTGCTGGGGTTGGGGTTAGAAGGGGTGTAGCTGGTTCTCTGTCCAACTCGCTAGGGGTACAATGTGACTCCCGGATTATCGAGCTACACCTCTGCTAATGATGCCACATCACCTCGATTACTATTGCTAATCTCGCGTTAGTTCGAAAACGATTCAAAATTCAAATTCAAAAATATGGCAAACAACGAAAGTTTACAAACATTAGAGCAAAAATGTTCGGTTAGTGCCAAATATTACATAGGTAATTGTTGTGAAAAAACACATTTTTAGAAGATGCTAAGATGACCTAAATTAAATAAAACAGAAAAGAAAAATAAAGAAAAGTAATAAAACAAAGCAAAAGAAAAATAGGAGAAAAGAAAACCCTCCTGAACTCCCCGTGGGTCGAAAGGCCCAGCAGGCCATCAGGCCGCCCGACCGGCCCACCCGACCCAACCAACTGGCCGGCCCACTCCCTCTCCTTAACCTCCCCCCCTCGAAACCCTAGTCGTAACCACCCGTCGCCCCATTCGTCCCCCACTCCCCCCACTCGCTCTCCCCCCTCGCTCCCCCGATCCAAATCGGGATCGGGGTGACCGCGCCCTCGACGCCCAACGCCCGCGCCCTGACTCCATCGCCGGAATCCTCCTTGGCCTCGACGCTCGCGTCGTCCCCCTCCCCTGCGCCCTGTCGCTTGGACTGCCCATCGCCGGACCTCGCCCTCCTCCTCCTTGCCGAACCGCCCGAGTCGCCACTGCCCCGTCGTCCTCGTCTTCTCGTCGCCATGCCGCACGTCGTCCCCGACCTCCGTCGAGCCCGCTGCCCTGAACCCCTACGGCCACCGTGAGCCACTACCTTCCTCCACTCCCTCCTCTCTCGCAGTGCACGCACACTCACCGCCTCACCGTAGGCCGCGCCCACCGCTCGCGCCTACCTGCGCCTCTACTTGCGCTCGTCATCGTCACCCGGTATTCCTCCCGTCCCTCCCGCTCCGACCAAGGCCAGCGCGCCGCGCCGCTGGACCTAGCCCGCACCTGAGCCGCATGTCGCCGTCTGCGTCCCGGCTCCCTCCGCACTTCTGCCGCCGCCACGCCCGCTTCCCCCTCTGATGCTGCCCCGACAGCCGCTACCTCCCCTCGCGCCGTCGCTTACCCGGGCGGCGCCACCGCATGATTGCCCTCCGTCGCCTCCTTGGCACGGCCCGACGTCGGCGTGTGCGCGACGCGCCAGCGCCGTCGAACATCGCCCGCTTCGTGTTCGCCGCACCCCTACTGTGGCGCCGTGCCATTGCGCCTGTTCAGTGTGCATATGCATGCCCACGCGTTAAAACCCCCTCAGGCCTATGACATATGGGCCCGCGCCCAGAACGATTTAAATGAAAAAATAATTAAAAAATAAATAAATAATTAAATTAAATTAATTAATTAATTAATGAATTAAGCTAATTAATCCTGTTTAATCAATTTAATTAACTAGTTCGTTTAATTAAACCCTAATTAGACTAAATAGTCAATAGGAACGGGACCCACACGTCAGTTGACCAGTCAACTCCTCTGTTGACTTCTGACATCATGCTGACGTCGTGCTGACGTCAGCATGCGCTATTCTGGATAATGTTGAATTTAACTAATTAAATAAATCCTAAAATGATCTAAATCTTTTAAAATTAATATAAAATAAACCGTAGCTCGGATGGAAAAACTTTGTACATTAAAGTTGCTCGGAGCAGCGAGGCGAATCGGATCGCAGCCCGTTAAATCATACGCATCCCTAGCATAGCGAACACACAACTCCCCCTCGGCTCATCTGTCCGAAAACGCGAAATACCGGGGATATTTTCCGTGATGTTTCCTCCCTTCACCGGTATCACCTCATACCGTGTTAGGGCACCCCTAGCACCGCTACTTGTCTTGTCATGCATCGTTATGCTTCTATTTGCATTATATTCATTGTTTCTTCCCCCTCTTCTCTCTGATAGACTACGAGACCGACGCCGCTCCTACCCAGTATGACTACGTTGTTGACGACCCCTACTTACAGAGCAACCAGGCAAGCCCCCCCTTGATCACCAGATATCGCCTATTCTTCTCTATACTGCTTGCACTAGAGTAGTGTAGCATGTTACTGCTTTCCGTTAATCCTATTCTGCTGCATAGCATGTCCTTGCTACTACTGTTGTTACCTTTACCTGCAATCCTACATGCTTAGTATAGGATGCTAGTATTTCATCTGTGGCCATACATTCTTGTCCATCTGCTGTGCTATACTATCGGGCCGTGATCACTCGGGAGGTGATCACGGGTATATACTTATATACTTTACATGATACCTGTGGTGACTAAAGTCGGGTCGGCTCGTAGGAGTACCCGCGAGTGGATCTTTGTGGCGAAGCGACAGGGCAGATTGAGACCGCCTAGGTGAGAGGTGGGCATGGCCCCTGGTCGGTGTATGTGGTTACATCATTAAAAGGCTTAACGAGATCTTGGTATTTGATCTGAGTCTGGCCATTTGGTCTATATGCACTAACCAGCTACGCGGGAACAGTTATGGGCACTCGACATCATGGTATCAACCGAAGCTCTTTTTGACGTCAACGACTGAGCGGCACGCGCCGGATTGGACTAGTACGCCTGCTAGGCTAGGTCTACTTTCGGCCGCCCTCGCAACGTACTGGTGTGCAATGGGCGATGGGCCCAGACCCCTGCGCCATAGGATTTAGACCGGCGTGCCGACCTCTCTGTTGAGCCGAGGTGGGGCTGCGACGTGTTGATCTTCCGCGGCCGGGCATGACCCAGAAAAGTGTGTCTGGCCAAATGGGGTCAAGCGTGTTGGGTTATGTGGTGCACCCTGCGGAAGTTTATCTATTGAATAGCCGTGATCTTGATAACAGGGCGACTTGGAGTTGTACCTTGACCTTATGACAACTAGAACCGGATACTTAATAAAACACACCCTTCCAAGTGCCAGACACAACCCGGTGATCGCTCTCTCACAGGTCGACGAGGAGAGGATCGTCGGGTAGTGTCGGATTTCGGGTTCTGGCAGACCCTTGAGGTTCGAACACTGGGGTGCGCGCGGAGATCTCGCCCTCTACCTACCTGCACCCCGCCGCCACACTAGGATATAAACAACAAAAGGAACAACACAAGAGACACAAGGTTTATACTAGTTCGGGCCACCATTGTGGTGTAATACCCTACTCTAGTTTGTGGGGTGGTGGATTGCCTCTTGGGCTGATGGTGATGAACAATACAAGGAAGAACAGCCTCATGAGGTGCATTCTTGGCGAAGCGATGAACTGCTTGGAGGAGTTCATCGCTCTCTCTCTCTCTCTCGATTCAAGATGCAGCTCTCTCTCTTTCGAGATGCCCCTAGCTCGTGTGTGGCTAGTCCTATTTATAAGCGAGGCCTGGGCCTCTTCCCAAATATTAGCGGGAAGGGCGCCAACAATTGGCCATTTGAAGGGAACATCTGGTACACTTATCTGACTAAAGTTGGTCCTCGCTTTGTCAAAGGCTCTAGTGGTGGCCTTGGCTTGGGCTCCTGATGACTTCCTTCCTGCCGTTGGGCTGGTCTTGGTCTTGTTGCACGAAATGGGCGCCTTTGCTGATGCTCTACTTTGCTCTTGCTCCTTTGCCCCAAAGAGGAAAGGAGGACCTTGCTGGCTGGCGCCCGCTGGCGCCCTTAGTGCGTCATGGCTTGCGTCATGGGCACCTCGTGAGTACCCGCCTTGATCTCTCTGCCTCCTCGCGAGCCAGGCTGATGAGGCCGTGCACGAGAAGCTCTCTGTCGTCCGCCCGGCAATCTCGGCCCCTCGCGAGTCTTGAGCTTGTGTTGATGAAGATGGGCCGTGATGGGCCCCCTTTGAGCCCGCCTGTAGGCCGCAGAGCGAGCAAGTCTGGGGACCCCGTTCCCGAAGCGCCGACAGTAGCCCCCGGGCCCAAGGCGCGCTCGGACTTGGCCGAGCAGAGAAGCGAAAGGGCAAGTGCGAAGCGCCACGGGCCCTAACAGCCTACGGCCTTGGGCGCCATGGCGGTTGATTGGACGTGGGTGCCTTAGCAACCGCGCGAGTTGATAAAGGAGCGGCGTCTGCCTAGGCTTTGCTTCCCTTGCTTTCTCTGGTTACTGCTCAGATCCCCTTTCTTGCGCCTCTCCTTCCTGCCTCCGAAACCTTCAGATCCGCTTCATTGCGCCCTAGCAAGGCATGGCGCCTCGCCGAACCAGTCGGAGCTTGGTACTCGCCTGCCTGGACTCGCCCGAGCGTGTCGGGGCCGAGCCTTGCCAGGTGCACCCGGATGGTGGCGGCGCGAGGGCATCGGCCAGGCGAAGGTGTTCAAGGCAGCTCCGCCCTCCACGAGGCCAAGGGAGCACCTTCTATCCGCTCTTTGTAAGCGCCATTGTTGCGGTCTGATGCCTCCCTTTTCCAAGTTCTTCTTCTCTCCTCCGTCATTACAAGCTACAAGCTCTGCATCTCCACCCCAACTTTGTTCTCCTTCTGGTGATCTTTGCCTACTATTGTGAGGCTCACGTCGGGGTGCATCCCTCAGTGGCCCTGCTGCACCACTATTTCTCCCTCCAGACCTCTCGTGGTTCCATCTTTGCGTGTCTGAGCTTAAATCAGCGTCTGGTAGCTCCATCGCCATTTGAACCACAGGAAGAGGATTGAGGGCTTGAGGAGCAAGTGGGTCTTGGTAGATGTTGGGCGCATCCATCCTTGGCTAATCTTGCCCACGGAGCACCCCATGCACTCTGATGATTGGTCTCGAGTGGAGCTCGTGGACCCCAGCCATGAGCCGGTGTTGGAGAAGATGGACATGGATCTGAGGCCGGCAAGCATGGCGGAAGCTGACCGTAGCGTCGCTGCTTGAGGAATTCTGGAGCACCAGTGGCTCCACTTTGTCGATTACCCACTTCGATGTGGAGGCCCCACCGAGCCCAGCGGTCTTGGCGAAAAAGACCTGGCTGCGGTTCTCCAATCTTTGGTCGGGGCGGCGTGGCGAGGTTGGGCGCTCCTCGCCCTGTTCCTCCGCGACGGCTGGGAGCAGGTGGTCGAGTCCATGCCCGTCTTCAGCGGGGGCGGGCCTATGCCATGGAGGTTCCCAGGACCCGGTGGGCGTGTCCTCCAGCGACTCCAGCGAGGAGAAGGGAGAAGGGAGGCGGGAAGGAGGGCTCGACTCGAGGCGACCGATGGAGAGTTGAGGCTCCCTCCATCGGCGCAAGTCCCGTTCTCTGCCTCTCACCGGCGGCAGCGGCAGCGAGGATGATGGCGAGCAGGCGGCGGAGCTTGCCCGATCTGAAGAAGGATAGGACGGGCTGATCCCAGCAGGTCTGCCCGGCCCGAAGCGATCCGTGGCGCGCCTTATACGCTCCCGAGCTCCTTGAGGCTGATCCTTGCAGCGGCTTCCGGGCTTCAAGTATGGCGGAGGTTGCTCGAGCCAGCAGTGGCGACCAGATAAGTGCTCGATTCCTATCTTATTTCTTGTTTTGCCGCTGAGGCTTGACATCCGTACCTCTTGGCTAGGCTGGCGCCCGCGGCAAAGAAGCCGAAGGGATCTCCTAAGGCTCCGTCTGGGGCAGCGCCTCTGCCCGTGAAAGAAGGTGACCACAATGCACGGGCCTCTCCTGCCCGGTCGTCCTCCGAGGCCTGGCTGAGCAGTGAGGCGAAGCTCACCCGCCGACCCAAGCGGCTCTGAGGTGCCCTTGCACGATCTGCCACCACGGCCGTTGGGCGCGATGGGCTCCGCCTCGAGATCTTGTGGTCACGCTGCCACCTTCTCCTCCTACCCCACCGGCTGCTGTCTCTCCGACTCCTCCTACCGTTATGGATCGTGCAGCTGCCGAACTGGACCGGCTGCGGCAGGATCTTTTGGGCACCGACCCTCGTCTAGTGGTGGAGCGCTTGGAGCTAACCACGGCTGGATTCGCTCGGCCCCGATTCGGGCTGCGCTGGTCGAGGCCTCGACAGCTTCTGACGAGGAAAGCGAGGCCGTCCTTGGGCGGCTGCTGCTCGCGACGCCTTGCCTTGGGAGGTAGCCGATGTCGAGGTCGCTGCAAAACCTTTGGGCGCGAGCTGCGAGGGCTCTGCGGGACCAGCTTCGCCAAGGAGGCCCGCCGCCAAGAAACACGAGGAAGGCATGAAAGCTCGCGAGGTGGCGTCAGGATCGGGACGTAAGCTCAAGATCGCCGTGAACACCTAAGCGTCTGGAGCAAGAGTTGGAGGCGAGAAGGTCGAGCTGGGCGGCAAAACGCGGGTCCTTGCCGAGGATCGCGTGGCCTTCCGCGGAGATGGAGGTGAAGGCTCGCACCTTCTTGAGGAGCTTTTACGATAGCGGCTGGAGTGCCCGGCTGGCGGCGCCGCAGGGGCGGCCCCGTAAGCTGCTTCCCTTCTGGTTCGCCCTCTTGAAGATGTTGCCCTTGGCCTTGGCCCCTCTGGTGAGGCCGGCGCGTCTCTTGTCTTCTCTGGCGGCGGGTTCTCACCCACGTCTACCTTCACGATCCCAGCGTCGACCTCGACAGACTGCTGGAGCCCGTGACGAGGCTTGCGGCTGCCGCTTCTTTGAGGCCGTGAAGGGTCATCTGAGAAGGCTCTGCTGGGAAGTTCCGGGCCTTCAGCACCAAGCGAGGCGGGCGCTGCCAACCCTGCGGCTCCACAAGGCGAACCCGCTCCGCGCAGCTCCACCGCCGACAAGTGACTCCGTTGTGGCTCTGTTACCTTTTAATTCCTGCACATGTATCATGCCTCGGGGAGGCGTTTAAACTTGCATTTGGCGTTGTGATAAAGTTATGGACTGTAATATTTGCTTTTGAATTCCTTGAAATTTGCGCTTTTCCTTCCTACTTGCTTATGTTCTATGCCGGCGAGAGGCCTTGTGCCTCTCTCAGCCGCCGTTAGCCCGACCGGAAACCAGGGCCAGGACCAAGGAGTGAGGGGCTACGTGACAAGTTAGGCTCGAGTCGCCATGCTCGAGTCAACCTTGGCGCCTGAACAACAAGTAGGGAGGTGAGATGTGGGTGGATCTACCGTTCTCGTCTGCAGAGCCCGGCCCAGCGCATACCTCAACCGCCGTTAGCCTTCGGAACTAAGGAGTGAGGGCTACGTGACCAGTTAGGCTCTGAGTCGCGATGCTCGAGAGTCCCCTTAGCGCTCAAGCGACCTTTGTACCTTGGCTCCGCTCGGGGGGCGTCTGACGAACCAGGCCGAGGGGCTGGCTGGAGTGGCGTCGCGTCTGGCGTGACCAGGCGCAGCCCGTGCCCAGCCCCTCGCTGCACTCCCGAGGGCGTTGCGATGATGAGGCGGACACCGAGCTCTGGGCTCCACGAGGTTGATGCAGCCGGGGCCACCCTTAGTTGTTTATCACCAGCCGGAGCATAAGCGCTTTTCGTGTGTGTCGGGCATAGCCGCTCCTCGGCGGTGTCATCAGCCAACACGGACATGGTGCTTCCAGTGCGTGGGATGGGGCTCCCCTCGGGAGGAGCCCCGGGCGTGTACAGCCCATACGACACGTGGCTGCACGGTGAAACTGACGAGGTGTCTGGGCACCCGTGAGCCAGTAGCGGGACTCACGGGCCCTACCTCATGGCGGGTTGCGCTGCACTGGGCCTTATCTTGTGATGTGTTCCTGCAGATTTGGTTAGATGCGGCGCTCTCGTCCTCGCGTCCGACCCTCGAGCTGGTCTCGGCCGTCGCTGGTATGCCGGTCGCGTCACGGTGGACAAGGCGGAGGGTGAGGGCTGGAGAGCGATGGGAGCCCTAAGTCGCGATGCTCGGTACCCCCTTTAGCGTGCAAGTGGTGCGACATGAGCGAAGAAAAGATGCCATGGATTGGCATCAAATAACAAGCATGATGGGTCAAGCGCATGACCGAAATAAGCATAAGAGGATACATGCCGCGGGTGCGCCCGGCGACTTGGGGATGATGTAGCCCGAGCGCCCCAACAAGGTAAGCTAGGAACATGAAGTAAAAGGATACCGCGCGCGGGGCGGACCCACGACCTAGGAATAATGCAGCCACAGGCGCTCGATTAAATGAAACTTGAAAGATGTCACTGATAGTGTTGAAGGCGAAAGGGTGTTGGTGCAGGTGACTCGGTGGGCTGCGGAGCCGATCCTCACGAGCCCCGGGCTCGGGGGCCTCGGGAGGCTCGGGGCGCTGGTGACTCCTCGTGGACCATCTCCATCTCTGCCGGGCTGCGGAGCGCTGGTGTCGGTGTCAAAACCGGCGGATCTCGGGTAGGGGTCCCGAACTATGCGTCTAGGCGGATGGTAACGGGAGACAAGGGACACGATGTTTTACCCAGTTCGCGCCCTCTCGATGGAGGTAATACCCTACTCCTGCTTGATTAATATTGATGATATGGGTAGTACAAGAGTAGATCTACCACGAGATCAAGGAGGCTAAACCCTAGAAGCTGGCCTATGGTATGATTGTTGTTAGTCCTCGGACTAAAACCCTCCGATTTATATAGACACCGGATAGGTTAGGGTTACACAGAGTCGGTTACAATGGTAGGAGATCTACATATCCGTGTCGCCAAGCTTGCCTTCCACGCCAAGGAAAGTCCCATCCGGACACGGGGCGAAGTCTTCAATCTTGTATCTTCATAGTCTTGGAGTCCGGCCGTGGCGATAGTCCGGCTATCCGGACACCCCTAGTCCGGGACTCCTCGTAGCAGCTGAACCAGGCTTCAATGACAATGAGTCCGGCGCGTTGATTGTCTTGACATTGCGGGCGGGTTCCTCCTCGAATACTTCATAGAAGGTTATGAACACAAGGATAGTGTTCGGCTCTGCAAAACAAGTTCCACATAACACCATAGAGAGAATAATTTTTGCACAGATCTGCTGACGTATTCCGCGGTGTGACATCACACCACGGCCAGGCCTTTATATGAATATTTTTTTACCGTTCCACCATAGCGCGTTTAGCGAGGCGGTTTCCTTGGCACGTTTTATCAAAGCATAGATCGTGCCCCCTTATTCCGGGATTCTCCTTAATACGGACGTGGGTAACCCAACCGTGCCCGTTGGCACGCCTCCTCTATCGAAGGCGAGTCCTAATCGACCACGGGGTGGGCTCTTGGTATTCAACCTCTTCATAATGAGACCAAGGTCCTCTTCTTTTTACGCCCTCCATCGAGTTCGCCTTGCGCTTCGGGTTCCAACACCCAAAGCTTCAGATTCAGGCGCTTCGGACTTGCGATGATGTCCGGCCCCGACCAGCACGGCCGATGGATGTCTTCCTCCGTCACAGAAGAAGATGTGTTGAAGCTGCGAGACGCCATGTATCTATTGGCGAGATCTCGCATAGGCTGCTGCTCGGGCAGGTCATTCCCTCCCTCGAGCCCGGTGAGAGCGTGGTGTTCGTGTCTCACTTCCTTGAGGTTTAGGCTTCCGACGGATCCCTTTGTGCGGGGCTCATGTTTTATTATGGGCTTGATTTCCATGACTTGAATCAGTCCATCCTCCATATCTCGTAATTCATTGTCGTATGTGAGGCCTTCCTCCATATTACCCCCACTTTGGATTGTGGCTCAAGACCTTCAAGGTGGAGCCAAGGATGATCGGGGGCAACAAGCGAGTCGGAGGGGCAGTCATAAGCAAATGTGCTGATGCTCCATGGCGAGGGCTCTTTTCAAGAGGAGCTTGGTTTGTGGCTACGGGGTGGTTTTATATCACCGCTCCCCGGGGCACCAAATGGGTGGCGCTCCCCGCCTTCCGCTCAGGTCCACCACAGCGGCTGGCGTCATGGGTCAACAAGGGGCTCGACTGGGGGGGCGTCCTAGGACGTTCCCTTGCTGCAGGGCCGTATTCGATACCTCCAGGAAAGAGAGATCAATCTGGTTGCAGTGGCGCAGGTTATGGTGATCCGGCGCCTTCATACCTGCAAACATCGCCCCCTCCGCCTGTGGGAATTCAATCCGGAGGGACCACGATCTCTCCAAAATTTTATGGGCACGACGCCCGTGGAGATGTATAAATTGTTCTTCGGATCACAAAAGAAGTGTCCGGACCTGACTGAGGACGCATGACTAAGCTGCAATCGCCCCGATACTCAAGTAAGTAGTCCTGTAACCGGACAAATTGTTCACTCATTTATCATATATACATGCCCTTTAAAGGAGCCGTTTCTTGAACAGGAGTGGATAGCCACGGCAAAGTTAATAAGGTGTCCGGCTCCCCTCACAGAGACCACGCCGGATCCCATGTTGGCCAAGATGTTGAAGGTCGCGCCTTTTGAAGAAGGCAAAGGGGGGAGCGGGGAAGCAACTGCCTCTACGAAGGAGGCTATCAAGGAAGGAGGGATTAAATGTCCCATCCTTCGAGGAGAGAATAGGACCACTTCGGAAGATCCGGAGGTCAAGGCCTCAAAGAAGGGAAAGGAATCTTCGTCAGAGAGTCCGGCGCTGGGAAGTACCCCAGCCGCACTATTTCCCCAAGGCGATCAGCCCTCCAGCGAGCCGTAAGTGAAAAGAAGGGGTTTTGTGAATAAGGAACATTCCTGTATTTATTTATGAAGATAACCGAAATTGTACCTTGTAGTTCGGACCTCAGCCCTTCTCAGCAAGCTCGTCTTCGGGGGATCTTCTTCCGAAGATGATGGAGAGCGAAACGCCTCCCCGTCGCACCTTCATGCGGGCGGGCGACCACGAGGTGTCGTCGCGGAGGGTTCCCCAAGTCGGCGGGGCGGAAGGTCCGGCGCCAAGTGGTGTGCGGTCGGAGGAGCTGAAGGATCTGCTCGGGCGAGCGACTATCTCATAAGATCACCGTGCTCTAATGGAGTGCGGTGATTGAAAGAATTGCATCCGAGGAGAGCGGATTGCATGAATCCGTCAGAAGCTTACTGACGGGGTTCGAGGTATGCAAAAATGATGTACCTTCTGATAGTTATGCATATAAAATGTGCCCTGTATAGATAGTAGCCCACGAGACTCGGTATGTTGTCAAAATTGACAGCGTGCGAGGATCAAATATCGATTATAACATATCGCCGCTCCTAAGCAGGTGGCGGGCGTCCGTGGCCAGCTGGATGATGAATATGCCGAACTAAAGCGGCAACTTGATTTAGGCGGATGCGACATTGCCTTTGGTCAATAAGCGGTTTGATGAGTCACAAGGTATGCGACTTGGCGGACACCTAGTAAGGGAGCTTGACGCCCATGTCTTACTATTTGTATGCCAAATGCAGATGGTGTTGCTGCTGTGGAAGAGCTACGGGCGGAACTTCGTCCGGCGAAAGAGCAAGCCAGAAATAATGTCGGCGCTTTAAGGGCGGCGAAGAGCTAAAGCCGAGCGGGCTGCTCCTTTGCCGAAGCAAAGAGGAGATGGCGAAATGGCGGAAAATTGAAGGATACTACCGACCGCTGCGAGGTTCTTGAAAAAAACGCCAAGCGAACAAGAGGGCTGAAAAAGGCTGCCGCCGAATCCAAGAATGCCCATTCGTCTTTGAGAGCTGCCAAGGAGGAGCTGAGTCGGGCGGGGCAATTGCGGCTGGAAAACCGTTTACGCGGGAGAAATATCTGGATCAAAATATGCTCGGTTGGATAAGTTGTGGAGTTCGGAGGATGCTTATCTGGACTTAGCGGCGAGTCTCTGCGGACGCGTTGAGCACTTCGGGGCCGAAGGGGCACAAAGGGAAGATCTATATTGGTTGCAATTCCATAGTCGGGCGTCCTCTGCGCTTACGATCGGTTGGCCGAATGGGCCGAGCTGAATAGATTGTCCGGATTTGCTATGAAGCATGTCTTGACTCACTTGTGGCCGGGCAGACCCGGTCGAAGAGCTATTTTGGTTTAGTGCAGCAGTTCCTTGGTGCGGTACCACGTGTCGGCGCAATGAAGCGATCGGCGTGTATTGAGGGCGTGGATGGATCTGGCCGTGTCAAGACATCTTGGGCAGAGATGAAGGCCACCGACGTTGCATCCCAAGATTCGGACGAAGCCGAGTACACCGAGCACTACTTTGAAGAAGTCCTGCCGGGCGCTCGTTTAATAGAGGCGCGATGCTCGAAGGATATTATGTTTAAATGACATGTATGATTTGTGAAAACAATGTTTTCAATATAATAGAAGAGCTTTTTATACTTGTGCGTTCAAGTAGTAAACTGCTCCTCATGCGACCGTTTATGTATATGTGTATATAACTGAAAGATGGCAGTCCTTGGCTTAGCCCCCACGCACATAGTGCGGGGTGTTTAAAGAAAGCGCTTTTCACACTCAATCCAACGTCTTGGTCCTGTTAAGGAGGTGATAGCGTAGCAAACCAGCAACGGACTATAATGCTTTATCACTTTCACTTAGCCATAGGAGTTCGAGGTGGGGCTACTATATAGCCCCTAGGGGCACCGCACTCTCCCGAATTCGGGCTGCGTATGTGCCTGACCGAAAACCGGTCATTCGTTAATGCGGAGGAATCCTAAACATTCCAATGAGTCATCGAGTGGTTGACCAGTCTCGCTATATCATGACAGTCAGTTTTGGCTTTCTCTCTTGAGGTGCTCGCCCGCACGAACCGGGCACAATCGCGATAGTTTTCACAGTGCAGCGTTAGCGAATAAAAGCGGAACGTAAGGCAGCAAAACACGGGGCAGGGCAAACCCAACATTTGACCAAAGACATGATTCGAGCTGATGCATATAAGGCCTAACTCGAGACGCCGAACACTCCCTAAGGTATTCGGTCTTTATAAAAAATGGGCAGAATAATGCCCTAAGCCCCTGGTGTCCAGGTACGTGCAAAAATTCTGGTGCGGCCAATGCCAAAACGCCATCCTCCTCCTCGGTTGTAGTAAGAAACCGGGGGATGTATATAAATAAGAGACAGTAAAAAAGGTTTACGCAGGGTCTTAATCTGAAAAGAATCCTTGCATCGGGTCCCTACTACACGTCTGCGCCTGTGTCTCCGTTGTGCCGTATCCTGGACAGGTTTAGCACATTGTTCATCTGTAAAATAGAGGAACTTAGTTTAAAAGAGTATGGTTCGAAGAAGTGAATAAACAGAGTATGGTTCGAAGAAGTGAATAAAATTGAGCTTTATTGTCTCTTGTTATACATGCATGCACCCCTCGTATGGGGGTATGCCGCTAGTAGGCGCCGGACTCGTCTAGCCGTGTCCGGGGTTTGAATGATCAATTCAGTATTTGTTTTGACTAGCGGAGCCGGATAGGTGTGGGGCTGTCAAGGCGGTCTCCCATTCTTCCGTGCTAGAGTAACACTTAATACTTCCTCTTAACGAGATGATGCCACGTGGACCGGGCATTTTAAGTGTTAGAGATGCATAATGCGGTATTGCGTTAAAGCG
Organism: Aegilops longissima; assembly: GCA_021605205.1. Classification (NCBI taxonomy): domain Eukaryota; kingdom Viridiplantae; phylum Streptophyta; class Magnoliopsida; order Poales; family Poaceae; genus Aegilops; species Aegilops longissima. Next base: position 254,785,400 of record CM038682.1, on the reverse strand, counting down.
GTCGAAAGCTTCGCGTCCCAATAGTGCTTGATGGCTACTTTTAAACGGGGCGACATGAAAGATTAACCTTTCGCGATGGAAGTTGTCGGATGAACCGAACACAACTTCTAGCGGTATGGAGCCCGTACAATGGGCATATGGGCCTGGCATTACTCCTTTAAAGGAGGTCTTGCTACGGCGAATTTTGGTTGGGTTTATCCCCATCCTACGGATTGTGTCCTGATATATCAGGTTTATGTCAATGCCGCCATCCATGAGGAATTGTGTAAATTGGAATCCGTTGATTATAGGATCCAATATCAAGGCAGTCCATCCTGCGTTCTGGATATTTTTGGAATAGTCCTGATGGTCGAAGGTGATTGGTTTTGACAACCAGTGTGCGGCGCGCCTTTTAGTGGGCGCCGCTCTATTTTTCCCTTTGATCACGTGAAGTGAGTTTACTGCTTTAACCTCTTGTGGGAAAGTCTTTTGTTTTCACTTGGTGTGTCGAGCCCCTTGTGTTCGGCGTTCAGTCTGCCGGACTGTTTGAAGACCCAACAATTTCTGTGGGTATGGTTAGCAGGCCTCCCGGGAGTACTGTGGATTTGACATATCTTGTCCAAGATTTTGTTGAAGTTGGATAGCTCATCGCTATTGTCCTTAAGGGGCAGTTTTTTGTTGTTCTGTTGTGAGCTTTTGAATCCGGCGTTGACCGCCGCGCTCTTTGGACCGTTCCCTTTAATCCGGCGTTGGTCCTTGTTGCTGTAACATCCCAAATTTCCTATTTGGAATGTTTTACAAATATAGCTAAGCATCTATGCATCCTGTTTGAATTTGAATGCCATTTGGAGTTTCAGGAGGGTTTTGAGTTCAAATTTGAATTCAAACTATGGCAAGTGGGAATCATTTCAAAAACTATGCCTGATAAATACTTGATCAAAAGTATGAGAGGAGTAAACATGACACTCCAAAAATATCAGAGGAAAACCTTGCCAAAAGTTTTTGAATTCAAACTTGAGATTTATTTGAATTTGAAAAAATGAAATTTTATAAAGTTTGGATTTTGCCTTTGGAAAAATGTTCAAATGATAGGAATATTCCCTGATCATTTTGGTATATATATACCCTATATAAAATATTTATATTTATTGAGTTATCTCTGTTTTGTTTTATTAAAAAATTAAAAAAGAACACCCCCAGCGCCACCAGCCCCCCAGCCCGGTCAGCGCCGAAGCCACCATGGCCTTGAGCGCAGCCAGTGCCCACCGAGCGCCACCGAGCCGGCCAACACCGGCCAGGCCACCCCTCGCCGAAACCTTCCGCGTGGTCGCCCGACCTCGCCGTGCCCTCCTCTCTCTCTCTGCGGGTGGGCCACCACCCCTTCTTCAACACCCCCGCTTGCGCGCCGCCGCGATCGCGGATCTGTGAGATCCGGGATCCGATCCCCCCGATCGCCTCCCTTGCCACGACAGAGGCCCCGCCTATAAGCCCCTCCGCACCCCATTCCCCCCTTACCCCTCGCCGAACCCTCCTCCTCTCTCACGCCCGTTGCGGGCCGAGCCTACCGCCGCCGCCATTTGCGTCGCCGTCGCCGCCTAGCCCTCCCGACCTCCAGCGACTCCACCAAACACCTCCCGAGCTCGTCCGCACCGCCGGGCTCTCGGCCGCCTCCCGATGGCCGGAGCCGTCGGCACACTCGCCACCGCCGCCCGCCGCCGTCGAGCCCCGGTGAGTCGCCGGAGATCCCCTCCCCGTCCGATCGTAATCTACGGCGTAGATTAGAACACCCTGAAGGGGTATTTTTTTTAATAAAAACCGGCCGGTTCGTTACGGTTTAAATTTAGTTAGGGTTTTTTTTATTAGCCCGGCCGACTCGTTTAACCCTAGGCCCGTTTAGTTTATATTACGCTCAGTGCGTAGTTTAGGCCTATTAGGCCATTTTTAATTTAATTTCGTTTTCTGTTTTAACAGAATAGTTCCTGTTTTGAAAAATTCATATCTTTTATTCTGTTTAATATTTTTAGGTGATTCTTTTTTTGTTGGTTTGCAAATTTTCTATAGTTTCTGTAGAAAGTATATTTAGCTATGTTAAAATTAATTAAAATTGCTTTAATTTAGTTTTAGTCAGAAGAGTAAATCTGTTATAACATGAGTTACAAAAATTATTTTTATATGATTCTTTTTGTCCCAACTTTGTTTTATCATTACCTAACCATAGGAATTAATTTGGGTAATTTAGGATTCATAAAAAATTAGTTTTAAGCAGAATCTTGTTAATCCTAATTAATTAACTAGCTACTGTTTTCCTATTATTTTAATTAGTAAATAAATTTATTTTTAACATGTGATTGATTATTCTAGGATAGTTTCTGTCACTTTAAGGGATGAACTTTTATTTATAATAAATAAAAGGTTTATTTTATTTTCTTAATAGAAATTGAATTAGGCCTAATAGGAGTTTCATAATAGATTTCAAATTAATTCTTTTTGCTCCTAGTTGCTTAATGAAATCTTTTCTGTTAGGTTAACATAAAACCATGATTAGGTTATGTTGAGAAAATTTTATTATATAAAACTATTTTTAGTTGTTGCTTGAAGTAGGAAAAACTTGAGTTGGTTTTTCTTTGAGTTTTCCCTTGGGTTTTGATTTGGTTGTTTTGATGTGTTATGTTGCTATTGCTATGCTATTGTGTTATGTGATCCTATGCTATATGCTTATTGTGATTATTGTTTGTCTCGGTAGAGTTTCCGGAGTGCGAAGCTTGCTACTACGAATCTTTAGCTTACGAGGATCATCAGCAAGGCAAGTTTTGATCATGTTATTTTCTATACCTATGTTTTTGTGCATTAGAAATTATCACCACCCCACCATGCATGCAGTAGTTGAAATTTTGAAGTTATTAATCTTGAGTAGTATCATGTGGTAGGATGAACCCATCCCCTTGTTACCATGACCCCGGGAGGAAGTAGTTTATTTTGCTATGGTCGTAGATGGGTTTTGGTTGAGTGAAATTCATAAGAAAGATGTGAGAGTCAATGATGATGACAACCCCATGAACTACAAGATCAAGATGGACTTCGGAATTCACTCTTGGGTGGAGGATTTGTTGTGGGCACCTGGAGAACCCAGTGGTTGGCGGGATGCATGGAGAAGTGCCATGACATCTTGCGGAAAGCTTCACCCAGCCACGAAGAGACGGATGGATGCCCCATGACGGAAGCTTACCTGCAGCCGCAAGCCATTATGGGCTCTGGCTGGGTTAACCTTAGTAGTGACGCTGGCTGGTCGGTACTACGAGATGTAGAAGAACGGTAGGATTGGATGGGTACGCGGTAGCGGAAGAACTCTTTGGAAGACCCTGTTTCATTCGTCCGTCTTCAAACACCATGAAGTGCGAAGACTTAAAAGGAGGAATGATTCTTGCGGGAAAAGTGCGCAAACCTCTGCTGAGTTAAATATCTAATCGATTAGCCGTGTCCCCGGTTACGGACAATTTTTGAATGAGATATTGGTTGGCGGAACCATCTCAATAACTACCAACAATTGTAGTAATTTGCAAGCAAGTCCACTGTAGTAGGAGAAAATTGGCTTTTCGCAATATGATGAAACTTAGAGCCCCACAGCCAAAAATGCATATAGTGTTAGTAACTTTATTATTGTTATTCTCTTCATGACTTGCCGACTTATTCAAAAGCTGACCTACACGGCTGCAACGTCTTATGTTGCAGAGATTTATTCCGATCAGGAGTGAGGCTACGCTCCGCGCTTGGCGATTGCCCTTTGGAGTCGGATGGACTCGCTATACTTCTACGTTTCCGCAGCATTAGTAGTTTATTTCTCATGAGTTGGCCTTGAGCCAAATTTATTCCCTTGTAATAAAGACTCTATATGAGAATCGTGTAATAAATTCAGGTGTGATTGAACTTTGATTATTTCATCGATGTACTGTGAGTACCAGCATGATCTTGGGATGGTACAGACACAGAGATTTGACCGATTTTGGGTCAGGTCGCTACAGAGATGGTATCAGAGCACACGCTGACCGTATGATCGTAACCCCTAGGATCGGAAAACCATAGGAAGAGACCATTTACTTTATATCCTTATCATTCCGTAATTCTCCCTGTTCATTTCTAACTCCTCTCCGATTTTCAACATTCTAGATGGCGTCGAGTTCACCCCGTTTGCTACGGAGTTTTGCCAGCCCGATGAGGCGATGCCCTTGGCGGGAAGCTGGTCCAGATGGTGAAGAAGCTGAAGATTGCCCTACCCTCGATCACGGAAGCCAACCAATGCACTTCCGCGGACACCGCTCTGAGATTGAGGTGCATATTCCGGGAGAACCTTCGGAGGACACACGGAGCCTATTGACTTTGAGTTCACCGACTTCAAGCTGGATCATCGGAAGGACATGGCGATCTATCGAGCACTTGGACATCTCCGAGAGGATTCTGAGCGAGCTCGATCCTCGAGACCTCGCCATGGTTTCTCGCAGGGCAAGGAATGGAGATATCATCCGTCCCGTGGAGGACGACTCCATTCTCTCTTATGTCCAGGACTTGGAGTGTCTCCTCAGGAAACGGGAGATTCAGACTCGCCGTAACTCGAAGACACACCGGAAGCTTTTATTCCGTGAACTGGGCTGGAGGAGAAGGCACACGCAGACTTCCTTAACCATGAGGAAGAAGTCGCGGACTTCATGGAGACGATCGGCGACCTGAAGATGAAGCTTGCCGCGATAGAGGAAAAGATGGACTTGGGAGAGGACCTTTTTCCGAGTGGAGATGAAGGACCCCTCGTGAGCAATGATCAGGATTATGAAGGGAGTTCCACCGAAGGAAGCCGCAAGAGGAGGCGCCACAACAGAGGACATCACACGGAGGGCGCAAGGATTATTGATGAAGACTTTTAGTCGACCACCATGTTATTTTACTTTTTCGTCGATCAGTTAGGCGATATTTCGATTAGTCGTAAGCTTTTGTAATCGAGTTTGAACCATGTTTGAGTGGAATGAATAAATGATTGGTGTGTTTATGATTGTGCATTCATATGGGTAGTGTTATTTCTCATAGACCATTGTTCTATTCTAATTTTCTCACCCACTCCAAAACACCAGATGCCTCCGAGGGCGTGACACGGTTTTCCGCCAGAGCTCACCCAGCTGCTCCAGCAGCGAGAATGCCCTATGCAGCTACTCATCCGAATCGAACAACAACACCAACAATCCACCGCCACCACCCCTGTGGACAACTTGACTCGATTCACGAGGCTGAATCCGCAAGTGTTCTCTAGTAGCACCGAGCCAATTGTGGCTGATGATTGGCTCCGCAAAGTCGAAGAGAGCTAATCACTGTTGGATGCACCGATGAGAGAAGGTGCGCTTTGCGCGCATCAACTTGATGGACCTGCAGCTTCTTGGTGGGAGAACTACACGCCACTTATCCCATCGGTGCCATCACGTGGGATCAGTTCCAGCAGCTTTCCGCACCGCTCATGTTTCAGCCGGAGCCATGAGTGCAAGAAGCGTGAGTTCCGCAACTTCGCCAGGGGAACCGTAATGTGGCGCGATGCGTGGATGAGTTCAGCAAGCTAGCCCGCTATGCCCCGGATGATGTGGCCCACAGATGCCGCGAAGCAGGAGAAATTTCTCGAGGACTCAACGACGAGCTGAGTATGCAGCTTATTGTGGCTACCTTCAACAACTACCGGGAGCTGGTAGACAAGGCCACCATACTTGAAGGCAAGCAGCAGCAGATTGAAAGCCGCAGCGGAAGTACAGCCGGGGAAGCACAACTCGGGAGCTCAGCGAAGCCCGTTATGCACCATACTCGGGAGGGCACACCCATCATAACCATGGAGGTCATAACCATGGAGGAAATGGGAACAACCGCCACCGGGACAACAAGTCGGGCAATGGCCATGGCAATGGAAGCGGTAATGGCAATCAGCATCGTTCGCCCGGCTCAAGGATCTGAGCCACATCACCGCTTCAAGTGCGGAAGGCAGGGCACTATGCCACCGACTGCCCGAGGGCAAGCGGAGGAATGGAAAGCGGCAATGGAGGCTCAGCGAAGAAGCCCAACCCTTTCCCTCGTGCTCGGGTGAACCACATTGGCGTGGAGGGCGTCTATGATCAGCCGGAACAACGTGGTTGGTAAGTTTTATTGAATTCACGTTCAGTATTGGTACTCTTTGATTACGGTGCAGCGCATTCATTCATATCAAGGGTAGTTGTGGAAAAGTGCAGGTTGCCCACTAAAACCCTTAGAAGCCCCTTCGCGTCGGTTCCGCAGAGGAGAAATGATGGCGAGCTTAGGCTGTCATGCAACCCTCAACATCGGAAACCATAAATTTCCGCAGACCTCATAGTGTTGGAAACCCAGACCTTGGATGTAATCCTAGGCATGGATTAGTTGACGAAGTTTGAAGGAACATAGGCTGTGCCCATAAGTCTATTCTGCTCACCACCGGGCGAAGAGGATCAAGTATGTAGCCAGCACAGCCGGATGAAGAATCGGTGCATTCCCTCATGGGAGTTGTTCAGGGAGGAAGTGCGGTGGTGCAATATTTTCCGATGTGTTTCGGAGGAATTACCAGAATGCCACGGACGGGGACATTGAATTTCTGATTGAGTTATTGCCGGCACAGCCCCAATATCCAAGAGACCTTATCGGATGCCACCGAATGAGTTGAAAGAGATCAAGGATCAAATTAATGAGTTATTGGAGAAAGGATATATTCGGCCAAGCTCATCACCTTGGGGAGCCCCAGTTCTTTTGGTAGAGAAGAAGGATGGAAGCTTGAGGATGGTTGTGGATTATCGTGCGTTGAACAAAGTAACCATCAAGAACAAGTACCCTCTGCCGATGATTAATGACTTGTTTGATCAGCTAGTAGGAGCCAAGGAATTCTCTAAGATCGATCTTCGATCAGGGTATCATCAGTTGAAGATTCGTGAAAAGGATATACCCAAAACAACATTCACCACCAGGTATGGTTTATATGAGTATACCGTCATGTCATTTGGATTGACTAATGCTCCTGCATACTTCATGAATTTGATGAACAAGGTATTTATGGAATATCTGGACAAGTTTGTCGTGGTGTTCATCGATGATATACTGATTTTCTCCAAGAGCGAGGAAGAGCATAAGGAACATTTGCGTCTAGTTACGGAGAAACTTGAGAACATCGATTGTATGCCAAGTTCAGCAAATGTGAATTTTGGTTGAAGGAAGTTGGATTCCTCGGACATGTTATTTCAGGAGAAGGAATAGCAGTTGATCCCGCCAAGGTTGAATCGATCACAGATTGGCGATCACCCACCTCGATCAAGGAGATCCGCAGTTTTCTCGGACTCGCGAGGATATTATCGGAGGTTTATTGAGAACTTCTCGAAGATTGCCAAGCCCATGGTGAGCTGTTGAAGAAGGAAGCCAAGTATGTTTGGACCGAGGAATGTGAAGCCAGTTTTCAGGAATTGAAGAAGCGGTTGGTTACAGCCCAGTGTTGATTTTGCCGGACATACACAAGGAATACCAGGTTTATTGTGACGCTTCTCGTCAAGGACTCGGAGGAGTATTAATGCAGGAAGGTAAAGTTGTAGCTTATGCCTCCAGACAGCTACGACCTCACGAGATGAATTATGCCACACATGATTTGGAGTTAGCAGCCGTAGTGCATGCACTCAAGACACAGAGACATTTCCTCGCCGAAACCGTTGTGATGTCTACAGATCACAAGAGTTTGAAGTATATTTTCACGCAGAAGGAATTGAACCTCGAGCGGAGGAGATGGCTAGAGTTGATAAAGGACTATGACATGAGATTGCATTACCACCGGTAAAGCTAATGTTGTAGCAGATGCTTTGAGCCGTAAGAGTTATGTGAATACTCTTACGGTGGGAGGATTACCCAGGAGTTAGTCGATGACCTCGAGATCTCCGTGGAGATAGTTCGAGAGGATTTGTTGCAACTCTGGAAGTATAGTCCACTTTGGCCGAAAGGATTCGTGAAGCCGAGAAGTCGGACAAGGAAATTGATGAGATAAAGCAAAAGATGAATGAAGGAAAAGCTAAAGGATTCCGTAAATATGAACACGGAACTATATGGTTCGAGGATCGTATTTATGTGCCCAATGATCCCGAACTCAGAAGCTAATTCTTGAGAGGCTCATGATTCACCGTACTCGATTCACCCGGTAACACCAAGATGTACCTGGATTTGAAGGAAAGTTTACGGTGGACAGGTATGAAGAAGGATATTGCTGAGTACGTGGCCGTGTCGATGTTTGTCAGCGTGTAAAGGCGAACATCGAAGCCAGCGAGGTTACTTCAACCTTTGCGATTCCGATTGGAAATGGGAGAAACTTGGAATGGATTTCATCACAGGATTACCGGGACCCGTTCAGGTTATGATTCCATCTGGGTAGTAGTTGATCGTTTGACCAAGGTAGCTCACTTCATTCCGAAGAATACCTATACCAGTGCTAAGTTGGCCAAGATATACATGACCAGGATCGTATATGCGCATTGGAGTTCGAGGAAAATCGTGTCGGATAGAGGAACACAGTTTACCTCAAAGTTTTGGAAGCGATTGCATGAAACTTTGGAGTGCGAGGCTGGAATTCAGCACAGCTTTTCATCCGCAGACAGATGGACGGACCGAGAGAGTCAACCAGATTACGGAGGACATGTTGAGAGCTTGTGTGCTAGACTATGGGTCTAGCTGGGATGATAATTTGCCATCGCAGAGTTCTCATACAACAACGTTATCAATCCATCGAAGATGGCCCTTTCGAAGCTCTATCACGGAAGGAGGTGCGAACACCATTGTTGTGGGATAGCGTTGGAGATCGATCACTTTTCGGTTCCGACCTTATCGGGATTCGAAGAAAGTCAAGCTGATTCGGGACAGACTCAAAATAGCACAATCGAGACGGAAGAGTTATGCCGACGAGAAGCGCAAGGAAGTGACTTATGAAGCGGGAGACCGAGCATATCTTCGTGTGTCTCCTTCGTGGAATCAAGAGGTTTGGTGTCAAGGAAAGTTAGCACCCGATTCATTGGCCCTACAAAATCCTCGAGCGTCGTGGAGAAGTTGCTTACAAGTTGGAATTGCGGAAGGATTGTCCGGAGTTCATGATGTCTTCCATGTTTCTCGGTGAAGAAGTGTCATGCCGACATGGCGATGTTCCGTTGAGAGACACGGTGCCCTAGAGGCCATACAGCAGCGGTGATCTGACCTACAAGGAGAAACCCGTCCGAATTCTCGAGACTGCGAGCGAGTCACCCGCAGCAAGGTCATCAAGTTTTGCAAGGTCTTGTGGAGTCATCACTCCGAGGAAGAAGCCACACAGGGCCAAGAAGACCTTCTTGAGACCACCCGCACCTATTTGCTAGCCAACCCGAATCTCGAGGCGAGATTCATCTTAAAATGGTAGGTTTGTAACATCCCAAATTTCCTATTTGGAATGTTTTACAAATATAGCTAAGCATCTATGCATCTGTTTGAATTTGAATGCCATTTGAGTTTCAGAGGTTTTGAGTTCAAATTTGAATTCAAACTATGGAAAGTGGGAATCATTTCAAAACTATGCCCGATAAATACTTGATCAAAAGTATGAGAGGAGTAAACATGACACTCCAAAAATATCGGAGGAAAACCTTGCCAAAAGTTTTGAATTCAAACTTGAGATTTATTTGAATTTGAAAAAATGAAATTTTATAAAGTTTGGATTTTGCCTTTGGAAAAATGTTCAAATGATAGGGAATATTCCCCTGATATTTTGGTATATATATGCCCTATATAAAATATTTATATTTATTGAGTTATCTCTGTTTTTGTTTTATTTAAAAAAAAATTTAAAAAAAAGAAACACCCCCAGGTGCCAGCCAGGCCCCTGCCCGGCCAGCCTTGAAGCCACCCTGGCCTTGTAGCAGCCAGTGACCCACCAGGCGCCCGGCCGAGCCAGCCCGGCACCGGCCCAGCCCACCCCCTCGCCCGAAACCTTCCGCGTCGGTCGCCCGACCGCACCGCGCCCCTCCCTCTCTCTCTGCAGGTGGGCCACCACCCCCTTCTTCAACCTCCCGCCCACGCTTCGCCGCGCCGCCGCCGATCGCCGGATCCCGTGAGATCCGGGATCCGATCCCCCCTCCCGATCGCCTCCCTTGCCACGACGAGGCCCCCCGCCTATATAAGCCCCCTCCCCGCACCCCATTCCCCCCCTTACCCCTTCGCCAGAACCCCTCCTCCTCTCTCACGCCGTCGCCGGAGCCCGAGCCTACCGCCGCCGCCATTTGCGTCGCCGTCGCCGCCCTAGCCCTCCCCGACCTCCACCAAACACCTCCCCGAGCTCGTCCGCACCCGCCAGAGCTCTCCGCCGCCCTCCCTGATGACCGGAGCCGTCGGCACACTCGCCACCACCGCCGCCGCCGGCGTCGAGCCCCGGTGAGTCGCCGGAGATCCCCTCCCCCGTCCGATGCGTAATCTACGGCGTAGATTAGAACACCCTGAAGGGGTATTTTTTTTAATAAAAACCGGCCGGTTCGTTACGGTTTAAATTTAGTTAGGGTTTTTTTTATTAGCCCGGCCGACTCATTTAACCCTAGGCCCGTTTAGTTTATATTACGCTCAGTGCGTAGTTTAGGCCCATTAGGCCATTTTTCATTTAATTTCGTTTTCTGTTTTAACAGAATAGTTCCTGTTTTGAAAAATTCATATCTTTTATTCTGTTTAATATTTTTAGGTGATTCTTTTTTTGTTGGTTTGCAAATTTTCTATAGTTTCTGTAGAAAGTATATTTAGCTATGTTAAAATTAATTAAAATTGCTTTAATTTAGTTTTAGTCAGAATAGTAAATCTGTTATAACATGAGTTAGAAAAATTATATTTATATGATTCTTTTGTCCCAACTTTGTTTTATCATTACCTAACCATAGGAATTAATTTGGGTAATTTAGGATTCATAAAAAATTAGTTTTAAGCAGAATCTTGTTAATCCTAATTAATTAACTAGCTACTGTTTTCCTATTATTTTAATTAGTAAATAAATTTATTTTTAACATGTGATTGATTATTCTAGGATAGTTTCTGTCACTTTAAGGGATGAACTTTTATTTATAATAAATAAAAGTTTTATTTTATTTTCTTAATAGAAATTGAATTAGGCCTAATAGGAGTTTCATAATAGATTTCAAATTAATTCTTTTTGCTCCTAGTTGCTTAATGAAATCTTTTCTGTTAGGTTAACATAAAACCATGATTAGGTTATGTTGAGAAAATTTTATTATATAAAACTATTTTTAGTTGTTGCTTGAAGTAGGAAAAACTTGAGTTGGTTTTTCTTTGAGTTTTCCCTTGGGTTTTGATTTGGTTGTTTTGATGTGTTATGTTGCTATTGCTATGCTATTGTGTTATGTGATCCTATGCTATATGCTTATTGTGATTATTGTTTGTCTCGGTAGAGTTTCTGGAGTGCGAAGCTTGCTACTACGAATCCCTACTTACGAGGATCATCAGCAAGGCAAGTTTTGATCATGTTATTTTCTATACCTATGTTTTTGTGCATTAGAAATTATCACCACCCCACCATGCATGCAGTAGTTGAAATTTTGAAGTTATTAATCTTGAGTAGTATCATGTGGTAGGATGAACCCATCCCTTGTTACCATGACCCGGGACGAAGTAGTTTATTTTGCTATGCTCGTGAGCGGGTTTTGGTTGAGTGAAATTCATAAGAAAGATGTGAGAGTCAATGATGATGACAACCCCATGAACTACAAGATCAAGATGGACTTGAATTCACTCTTGGGTGGAGGACGGTTGATGGGCACCTGGAGAACCCGGTGGTTGGCGGGATGCATGGAGAAGTGCCATGACATCTTGCGGAAAGCTTAACCCAGCCACGAAGAGACGGATGGATGCCCCATGACGGAAGCTTACTGTGCAGCCGCAAGCCATTATGGGCTCGGCTGGGTTAACCTTAGTAGTGACGCTGGCTGGGCGGTACTACGAGATGTAGAAGAACGGTAGGATTGGATGGGTACGGCGTAGCGGAAGAACTCTTTGGAAGACCCTGTTTCATTCGTCCGTCTTCAAACACCATGAAGTGCGAAGACTTAAAAGGAGGAATGATTCTTGCGGGAAAAGTCATAAACCTCTGCAGAGTTAAAGATCTAATCGATTAGCCGTGTCCCGATTACGGACAATTTGAGCCTCTGGAACTTGGAAGTATTCGAAATCTCAACACTAAAACTAATAAATTAATTTGAGGGTTTATGACTTAATAATTTGGGAATGAGATATTGGTTGGCGGAACCATCTCAATAACTACCAACAATTGTAGTAATTTGCAAGCAAGTCCACTTTGTAGTAGGAGAAAATTGGCTTTTAGCAATATGATGAAACTTAGAGCCCCACAGCCAAAATGCATATAGTGTTAGTAACTTTATTATTGTTATTCTCTTCATGACTTGCCGCTTATTCAAAAGCTGACCTACACGGCTGCAACGTCTTATGTTGCGAGATTTATTCGATCGGGAGTGAGGCTACGCTCCGCGCTTAGCGATTGCCCTTTGAGTCGGATGGACTCGCTATACTTCTACGTTTCCGCAGCATTAGTAGTTTATTTCTCATGAGTTGGCCTTGAGCCGAATTTATTCCCTTGTAATAAAGACTCTATATGAGAATCGTGTAATAAATTCAGGTGTGATTGAACTTTGATTATTTCATCGATGTACTGTGAGTACCAGCATGATCTTGGGATGGTACAGACACATAGATTTGACCGATTTTGGGTCAGGTCGCTAAAGTTGCGCCGTGGTTTCCCGTTTCCATCCCTGACTTCGGATGTACTTGGGTCGCTGGTACTGCATCTTGCTAGCCAGCTGTCCTCTCCCGCGCAAAAGCGGGTCATGAGGCTTGTTAATGCGGCCATTGTTCTTGGTTTTTCTTGTCCGAGGTGTCTGGCGAGCCATTCGTCTCGGACGTTGTGTTTGAAAGCTGCTAAGGCTTCAGCGTCCGGACAGTCGACTATTTGGTTCTTTTTAGTAAGGAACCTGTAACGCCCCGGATTCGATGCGCCAGGTGTCCGCCAGTTATTCGCCGTCTTTGCCATGTCATGTGCTTGCGTGTTGCACTTTGCCATGTCATCATCTGCAATTCATCTGCATGTTTTTCAAAACTTGCATCCGTTTGGGTTCCGCCGGTTCTCTCCGTTGTCCGTTCTGAGCCAGACACACTCGCACGCGCCCGCGGCACCTTCGAAATATTATTTTATAAGTGGCATAAAAATGTTCTCGAAATGGGTTGAAACTTGGCATGCGGTCTTATATTAGTGTAGACAGGGCGCCTGTCAAGTTTCGTCGCATTCGGAGTCCATTTGATAGCCCAACCGTTAAACCTACAACCGCAATATAGCCGATCTATGCGTCGGGCGTTTTCGGTATCTGGAAACTGCTGCCGGGCCTCTCTGTCTTCTCTCCCGCAGCCCATATTTTCTCCACAGCCCACTAACCTCCCCCTCCGAGCGCAGCCGTCCGATCGCGATCGTACAGCTCGTAAACCCTCCTAACCCCCAAACCCTAGCAATTTTTGCTATATATGGACACCCCTTGTCCATTTTGGGTAGCCTAACCCCCCCCCCTCCACCTACCTCTAGCCTTCCCCTCCTCAAAATCCGTGCCACCCAACCTGCTGCCACCTCCTCCCACCTCGGGAACCGTGCCGCCGCCTTCCCCCTCCAAATCCGGCGCCCCCAGCCTTCTCTCGCCACTTGGCAAGCCCCCGGTGGCCAGCCGCCGCCTGCGCCGCCCTCCACAGCCACTCCCGCGCCCCCACGTGCCTTCCCCGCGCCTCCGGCCGCGCGGCCCGCCGGCCGGCAGATCGGGCCCCGCCAGCCCACGCGCCTCGCCACCGCCCCGCTCCTCCCTCGCGTGGATCGAGCAGAGCTCGATCTCCCCGCCGCCGCCGTGCGCCGTCCGGCGACCCGAGCCCCGCCGCCGACGAACTCCCCGCCAGGCCAGAGCCTCGCCGTCCCCTGCTCCCTCTTCCTCCCTGCGTCTCCTCCCTCTCTCACCCGGCTCCTCTCTCTCTCTCTCCTCTGCAGATCGCGCCGCCGGCACCGTCTTCGCCCGGACCGGCCGGAAACCGCCGGGAACGGAACCCCGATGCCCGGATCCGGCCTCCCCTCGCTGGATCTTGCCTCCTCTGCCTCCCCATCGCCGAGACCCGCCGTCCTCCGTCGTCGTTGGCTGCTGGCGCCGCCGGTCTCGTCCCCGTTCGGGAGAGACGACGGCAGGCGTCACCGGCCACGTGGGCCGCGCCCCCCTGCTGGCCCAGCTCCCTCTGGCCCAGCCCAGCTCCGACCGGCCCAAGCCGGCCTCCTCCCCGCAACCTGGGCCGAGCCCACTAGGTTGACTTTCCCCCCGTTTTTTTTTCACTAAGTCCCCGAAGTTTTTGACATTATATTGCCATATTCATCATGCCATAACTCTGTGCATACTGCTCCGTTTCGTGCGTGTAATATGTCAAATTGTTCGCCTCGACGAGTACATCATTTCATCTCATTGCATCATTTTCATTTGAGCTCATCTTGATGCCCTAATTACTGTTAGAAGAGGGCTATGTGATGTTAGTTTCAGATTCTTATCAGAACATGCACTTTTGTCATTTTTGCCATGATTGATGTGTGCACCTTATGAACTTGAGTCCTACATGTGTTTTGTAATATGCCATGCCATATTTACAGGGGTGTATGCCATGTATTTTTGTGATCTCTGTGGTGACAAGCACAAGCATGCAAACTTGGCTTCGTGATGTTGCTGATTTCAGCCCCTGTTTTGCTGATATTTTTATGTCATGTTAACTTGATGCTACCGAGAGATCCATGCTTATTTTGAGATACTTCAGTAAGGATGTTTTGAACATATGGTTATGCTATATCCATCCATGCCCTTGTTTGCAATTATGGAGTGCCATAGATTGAGTCAATCGAGCTCTACTTTTGCTATAAAATGTTTCCTGGCAGATTGTTTACATGTTATTCAATTTTGCCAAGGTTGTTGTAGTTGATCCGTGTATGCTATCATGTTGTTCTTGCCATGTATAGCCTCTATGCCATGTCTTCTTGCTGTGAGTTGCCTTTCCATGACATGTATTGCTCTATGGTGAGTGCTTCAAGCTCACCAACATGCCTACTTATTGTTGTTCCTGCCATGTTTGAATCTGTAATATAACTTGCTATGTTTACATGGGTGCCATCATATCTTCTGGTCCTTTTTGGCTCATGGTCACTAAAGGACTTTTGTTCTATGCAATTAGTAGGTTTATTCCATGCCTTTGTTTGCCATGTTAAGTTCCTGTAGCATGTTGTTTCATAGCTCTAAACATTGCAACCTGGTGTTATTTCCTGATAAGTCTAAAACTGTTATTATTTGCAATCTTGCCATGTGTTTTTGAGCATGTTCTAGTGATTTCTGGAGATAGCTCAGTGTTCATGTTTTGTCATGCTTTACCTGTACATCATGCCCATGCCTTTTGTTTTCTTGTTGAGGTCCTGTAGCTTGTTGTTTTGATGCTTGCAATATGCCTAGTTGCTGTTTTGGACAGATTGTTGTCATGACTTGTATAGGGTGTATGTGTTGCACCGTTGCTCCGTTTTGAGTGTGCTTTATATGAAACTTGCTTGATTTTGCATGTAGCTCCATATTATCATGTTGCATACTTGTTTTGAGGTGTTTTCTTGATGTTTGTATGCATTTTGCATCAATGTCATGCTTAACTTGTTTTGCTCATATCTTCTAGGCCGTAGCTCCGAATCTAATGAACTTTATATGTAACTTGACTAGAATTTCGTGTAGATCATCGTGGTGCATCTTAACTTGCTGTTTAACAACTTGAACATAAGGTTTATTCAGATCTGGACCAATTTCGAAATATGAATATGAGGACTTACCGGAACTGTTATGTGTTGTTTCCGGCCTCATTTAAACTTGCTTTGATGTGTTGGTCTTGCATGCATCATCTCTTGCCATGAGTAGCTTCATGTAGCTTTGTCATGCATCATGCTTATGTGCATCATGTCTTGTTCATGTGTGGTGTGTTTACCATGTTGTGTGCTTCTTCTCGATAGTTCCCGTTTCGTTGCGATCGTGAGGATTCGTTCGTCTACGCTTGGTTCATCTTCGTGGCTTCATCTTCTTCATGAACTCGTTCTTCTTCCTTTCCGGATTTCAGGCAAGATGACCGCTACCCTGGATCTCACTACTATCATCGCTATGCTAGTTGCTTCGTTCTTTCGCTATGCTGCGATACCTATCACTTGTTCCTCAAGCCTCCCAAATTGCCATGTCAGCCTCTAACCTTTTGCACCCTTCCTAGCAAACAATTGTTTGGCTATGTTACCGCTTTCCTCAGCCCCTCTTATAGCGTTGTTAGTTGCAGGTGAAGATGAAGTTTGTTCCTTGTTGGAACATGGAGATGTTGTTCCTTGTTGGAACATGTTTACTTGTTGGGATATCACAATATATCTTATATTATTAATGCATCTATATACTTGGTAAAGGGTGGAAGGCTCGGCCTTATGCCTGGTGTTTTGTTCCACTCTTGCCGCCCTAGTTTCCATCATATCGGTATTATGTTCCCGGATTTTGCGTCCCTAACGCGGTCGGGTGATTTATGGGACCCCCTTGACAGTTCGCTTTGAATAAGACTCCTCCAGCAAGGCCCAACCTTGGTTTTCCATTTGCCTCACCACCACCTACTTTCCCTTGGGAGTAATTAACCCAAGGGTCATCTTTATTCAGCCCCCCCCCCCCGGGCCAATGCCTGTCTAACGGTTGGCCCGAACCGAGTAGACTGCGGGGCCCCCTCGGGGAAACTCGAGGTCTGGTTTTACTCGTAGGATGTCTCATCCGGTGTTGCCACGAGCGAGATATGTGCAGATCCTATCGGGATTGTCGGTGCATCGGGCGGCTTTGCTGGTCTTGTTTTATTCTTGTCGAAATGTCTTGTGGCAGGATTCCGAGACTGATCGGGTCTTCCGGGAGAAGGAATATCCTTCGTTGATGGCGAGAGCTTATCATGGGCTAAGTTGGGACACCCTGCAGGGTATAAAGTTTGAGAGCCGTGCCAGCGGTTATGTGGCAGATGGGAATTTGTTAATATCCGTTGTAGTAAACTTGAAGCAAACTCTTCTAAAATACACCAACCGTGTGTGTAACCGTGAGTGTCTCTTTTGGGGTTGATCGAGAGGAGAACACGGTTTCGGGTTATGTCGGCGTAAGTAGGAGTTCAGGATCACTTCTTGATCATTATTAGTTGACGACCGTTCCTTTGTTTCTCTTCTCGCTCTCATTTGCGTATGTTAGCCACCATATATGCTTAGCATGCTGCTGCAACCTCACCACTTTAACCCTTCCTTTCCCTTTAAGCTTTGCTAGTCTTGATACCCATGGTAATGGGATTGCTTTGAGTCCTCGTGGCTCTGATTACTACACCAACAGTTGCAGTACAGGTTATGCGATGTTCATGGCGAGAGCGATGTTTGCTTGTTTGGAGTTCTCCTTCGCTTCTTGATCGGGGATAGGTTCGGTCGGTAGCTTTGGCTAGCAGGGTGGATGTCATTTGAGCTTCGTTTATGTTTCATCCGTAGTGGACGTTGATCTTGTATATGTTGTTGATGTATTCTTGTGGCATTTGTGCCTTTTGTATGTATCCCCATCTATTATGTAATGTTGATGTAATGATATCCACCTTGCAAAGCGTTCCAATATCTGGGTCTATCCTTGGTGGGACCGTCGAGTTCCTTTTGGATAGGGTCGCATATTGGGCGTGATGTAACCTGTTCGAAATTTCGGGCTGACTCTCCGGCTGTTGAGTTATGTGACTTAGATCGTTCAGCATCCGGAGGGCGGACATAGGTCCCCTGAAAATTTGCCCGAAACGCATCCTCGAGCTCTTCCCAGCTTCCAATGGTATTTTCGGGAAGGCTTTTAAGCCAATGCCGAGCTGGCCCTTTGAGTTTAAGGGGTAAGTATTTTATTGCATGGAGATCATCTCCTCTAGCCATGTGTATGTGGAGGATGTAATCCTCGATCCAGACTCCAGGGTCTGTTGTTCCGTCGTATGCCTCTATGTTTACGGGTTTGAATCCCACTGGAAATTCATGATCCAGCACCTCATCGGTGAAACATAGGGGTGTCTGGCGCCCTATTTGGGTGTGCCGTGATCTTGAATTTTGGCGTGCTGCATTGCTTTGTGAGCCTGCTTTCTTGGCCCATAGATGGACCTAACGGGCCATCCTTTGGATGTGAATCCTTATGCGGATCGCATCTTGGCTTGTGTCTTGGCGCCATTCGCCACTCTCTTTTTGCCGTGGGGTCGTCCATCCGACCGGGTGGCCTTCTTACTTTTTAATTGTGGGGCTCTAAGGCCTCCTCGTCGGTCAGGCGGTAGCTTTCTTTTGGTAGCTCTTAGTTCGGCGTTGTCGCCGTACTTATCTGCGGTGCTGAATACTTTGCTCCATCTGATCCTGAGTGCATCTTCCGCTGTTTTGAGCTTCCGCTTCCTTTTTCAGGCTCTGTAGCGATGACAGCGAGCCTTTTCTGGAGGTCATTTTGCTCCAATAGTTTGTCCGGCGTGAGATCGTCCGGACTGTTGTCTTCGTCGTGGACGGATTGTTTATCCAAGTTGTCTTGTTCGGACGATTGCTCGATAGCTTGTTCGTTGTCCACCGGTTCGCCCTGCTCTATGGCTGGGTCTTTGTTGAGGCGGGATTTTGTTCAGCGTTTACGTTGCCGTTTTGACTGCTTTTCGAGGGATTTATCCTTTATAGCGTCCCGTTGTTCCTCGTCTTCATTTCCTTTAGGTGTATCCACCATGTATACATCATGGGATGAGGTGGTTGTCTAGCATCCTACAGGTGCTGGTTCATTGTTGTCTCCTACATCGTCGTCCATACCGTCGATGTCTTCGGAGTCGAAATCGAGCACGTCATGTAAGCTTTCGACAGTGGCTACGAAGTGGGTGGTGGGTGGGTGTTCAATTTCTTTGTCGTCCGCATCCCAACCTTCCTGACCGTAGTCCGTCCAGGGCTCTCTGGATAAAGAGAGAGACTTTACTGAATTCAGGATGTCGCCAAAGGGCGAGTGCAGAAAGATGTCTGTGGCCGTGAACTCCATGACCGGCGCCCAATCGGATTCGATTGGCAGGGGCGCGGAGGGTTCGGAGTCCGGAAAGGAGTCCGACATCCTGGAGTCGAGGTCTTTGCAAAGGACAGGGATGAAGGTCGGCTCAATCGCCATAGAGATTGTAGCCCCCGAGGCGGTGTCCAACCACTCGTCCTCGATCGGGGAATCCGGCTCCGGATCAAGGGTCGGGCGGATCTTTGATGCGGCCTCGAGGCTCTGTTCGGCTGCAGAGCTAGATCATGCCCATCGAGACAGTGCGGCACGCTTGGCTGTGGCTCGAATCCGTCGAAGATCAAGTCTCCACAGATATCGGCCGTATAATCCAAACTTCCAGATCTGACCTGATGGCCAGGGGCGTAGCTTTCGATCTGCTCCAGATGGCCAAGCGAATTGGCCCGTAGTGCAAAGCCGCCGAATACGAAGATCTATCCGGGGAGAAAATTCTCACCCTGGACCGCGTCGTTGTTGATGATCGAAGGAGCCATCAGGCCTATCGGTGATGACACAGAGGAACTCTCAATGGAAGCACCAATGTCGGTGTCAAAACCGGCGGATATCGGGTAGGGGGTCCCGAACTGTGCGTCTAGGCGGATGGTAACAGGAGACAAGGGACACGATGTTTTTACCCAGGTTCGGGCCCTCTCGATGGAGGTAATACCCTACTCCTGCTTGATTTATATTGATGATATGGGTAGTACAAGAGTAGATCTACCACGAGATCAAGAAGGCTAAACCCTAGAAGCTAGCCTATGGTATGATTGTTGTTCGTCCTACGGACTAAAACCCTCCGGTTTATATAGACACCGGATAGGTTAGGGTTACACAGAGTCGGTTACAATGGTAGGAGATCTACATATCTGTATCGCCAAGCTTGCCTTCCACGCCAAGGAAAGTCCCATCCGGACACGGGACGAAGTCTTCAATCTTGTATCTTCATAGTCTTGGAGTCCAGCCGTGACGATAGTCCGGCTATCCGGACACCCCCTAGTCCGGGACTCCCTCACCTGGCCTCTTGAGCCTCCAGGATGCTCCTCATGAGGCGCTGGCACGTGGCATCCGCGTTCGGCAAGCCGTAAGGCATGCGAACGTAGCTGTGGGGTGGACCTTCGCATCGCCCCACACGAGAGGTCCAGAGGCGCTCCTGAGAGCCGGCTCGGTTGAGCCCTGGTATGTCGATGCAGACGCGCAGCCCACCATCCTCGCCTAGATGGGGAGCTACGGCGGGTAAGCGGCGGCTGCCACTCATGACTCTTGACTCCTGCAGCTCCTGAATGATCTTGCTGACTCCTGAGGGTTCGGCCCTCCTTGCCTTGCTCCTTCTTGAGGGAAGCGTGCTTCAAAACACGCCTCAAGCGGTGCCCAAGCGCCTTCCTCGTGGCGTTAGCAAGGTCGGTGGCCCTCGAGGAGCCCCGAGCCCTGCTCGAGGAGGCGCGGCGCCTTTCCTATGCGATAGAAGGAGGTTCCCCCTGAGCTGGCGCGGACCCTGAGGGGCCTGCCTCCTGAGGGGCCGGGCCGGATGATGTCTTCTTCTTCTTGGGGCGGTCTCGGGAAGCCTCCTACTTCCGCGATCCGTGTCTTCCAGTGATGGGGCCTGAAAGGCTCGCTCCAGGGAGCACACCGAGTCTTTTTCTTCGCGGGGCACCGTGATGACTCCGCCACTTCCTGGCATCTTGAGGACGTTGTAGCCGTGGTGGGTTACGGCAATGAACTTCGCCAGCGCTGGGTACCCGAGGATGGCATTGTATGGCAGGCGAATGTGGGCGACGTCGAAGTCGATGAGCTCGGTGCGGTAGTTGTCGCGCGCGCCGAAGGTGACAGGGAGGCGAACCTGCCCAATCGGGACCGTGGAGCCATCAGTGACCCCAGAGAAGGGCTTGGTTGGCTGAAGCTGATTGTAAGGCACTTAGAGATTGTTGAACGTTTCCACAGACAGGACGTTGAGCCCTGCCCCGCCATCGATGAGGGTCTTGGTGACTAGCACGTTGCTGATGATTGGGGAGCAAACCATCGGGAGGACTCCGGCTGTGGCCGCACACTTGAGCTGATCCGCTGAGCTGAACGTGATGGCGCACGCCGACCACCTAAGGGGGTGTGTGGCTTCGAGCTTGGGGAGGACTGCATTCACTTCTCGGGCGAACTACTTGAAGATGCGTTGAGAGGCTGGGGCTTGAGCTCCGCCCAGGATGCAGGCGATCGCGCGCGGCTCCTGGAAGCCCCGAGCCCCCTCGTCCTGATGATGGTCTTTATTTCTCCTTGGCTGCGGTGGCAGAGGAGGGAGGCCTACTTTGCCTTGCGGGCGATCCTCGCGAGGCTGATCCATCCAGCTTCCCTCGCGAGGTGGGTCCCGCCAGCGATCGTCGCGAGGTTGGTCGCGCCACCCTTGGTGAGGGCCGCGGTCTTCCCAGTGTCCTGCGTTCCTTCCTCCTCCTCGGCCATAACCCCGGTCGCTGCGCTCGGGACGTCGGCCGATCCTCCCTTCTCGCACGGCTCGGAGCTCTTGACATTCGCTGGTGTTGTGGGTGTGGAGGTCGTGGTACACGCAGTACCGGCTGCTCTTGGAAGACTCGGGCTGATCTCTGCCCCGCTTGGTGTCCGGTTACGCATGAGCACGGCAGCCCCTTGCGCTTCATATCCTTGGCCTTGGGCTTCTTCTCTTACGGTCTGCGGAAGGCAGCTCGAGGAGGAGAGACGCCCTCCTCGACGACCTGGAGCACTTGGTCGCCAAGTTGAACAGCTCCAAGGAAGTGGACAAGTCTTCATGCATCGCCAGCTCCTCCTTCATCTTGACGTCATGCACACCGTCGGAGAAGGCGGAGATGATGGCCTCCTCTGTCACCTTGGGAATCTTGAGGCGTGCGTTGTTGAAGCGCTGGATGTATTTCTGCAGGGTCTCCCCTGGTTGCTGCTTGATGCGGCGCATGTCGCTCACGGCGGGCGGCCGGTCACGAGTAACTTGGAAGTTGGCGATGAAGCGGGTGCGCATCTCGTCCCAGGAGGAGATCATGCCTGGAGCCAGGTTGAGGAGCCAGGTGTGGGCCCCATCCTTGAGCGCCATGGGAAACCAGTTCGCCATGACCTTCTCATCTCCGTTGGTGGCTTCGATGCCCAGCTCGTAGAGCTGGAGGAACTCTACGGGGTCGGTCGTACCGTCATAGCGAGGAGGCAGGTCTGGCTTGAACTTGCCGGGCCACGCGACGCTGCGCAGCTCGGCGGTGAAGGCACGGCAGCCTACTGTGGCCACGGGAGGCCTTGGGTGACGAAGAGCTTGGTCTTGCGGGTCCCCATGCGCTGCAGCTGGGAGCAGCGAGGTCTTGACGTCTTGAGCAGGGCGTGGTCGCGGCGAGCTGGGCGCGGGAGCACTCGGGCAGCTTCTTCTGGCGAGGACTTCTGGCAGCTCTGCTCTTGCAGCTGGCGCCGGACGGGCGGGTTCCGCCCGAGGACCACACGCCTTGGGGCCAGGCGCCTTCTTGAGGGCGGCCGAGGCGCCCGAGCTTCGTCGCCCGCCAGGCGGGTGCGGTGCAGCGGGACGGACGGCGCGGGGGAGCCCCCTGCGGCGCGGACGAGCTCGGCGACGCGGTCGAGCCACTCTTCGTAGACGTTGTCGACTGGACGGTAGCGCAGGAGCTCGTTTGCCACGATGAGCACAGCTCGAGCCTCCATGGGCGCGCGGAATGTGCGAGACGAAGAACCAGCCGGGGCGAGTGAGGGGGTAGCAGTGCAGCCATCTTGCCTCACGGAGGGATGCTGGGACGATGCTTGCTGCTCATTCCCCGCCGGGCCGGTGCCGGCATTGACAGCAGGCAACGGGGAATGACGAGGGTGCCCACCGATGGGAGCCGTCTGGGCGACGCGGGAAGCAAGAGCGGCTCGGCGCTCGGCGCGGGCCCGACGAGCATCAGACATGGATGCGGTGGTCGACGGAGAACAGGGCGGTGGAAGACGAATTCCGGCGCACCCCTACCTGGCGCGCCAAATGTCAGATTTTGGGTTCCGGCAGACCCTTGAGGTTCGAACACTAGGGTGCGCACGGAGATCTCGCCCTCTACCTACCTGCACCCCGCCGCCACGCTAGGATCTGAACTATGAAAGGAACAACACAAGAGACACAAGGTTTATACTAGTTCGGGCCACCATTGTGGTGTAATACCCTACTCTAGTTTGTGGGGTGGTGGATTGCCTCTTGGGCTGATGGTGATGAACAATACAAGGAAGAACAACCTCGCGAGGGTCTATTCTTGGCCGGGGCGATGAACTGCTTGGAGGAGTTCAGTCGCTCTCTCTCTCTCTCTCTCTCTCTCTCTCTCTCTCTCTCTCTTGATTCAAGATGCCAGCTCTCTCTCTTTCCAGATGCCCCTAGCTCTGTGCGTGGCTAGTCCTATTTATAGGCAGAGGCCCTGGGCCTCTTCCCAAATATTGAGCGGGAAGGGCGCCAACAATTGGCCATTTTGAAGGGGAACATCTGGTACACTTATCCTGACTAAAGTTGGTCCTCGCTTTGTCAAAGGCTCTGGTGGTGGCCTTGGCTTGGGCTCCACAATGACTTCCTTCCTGCCATTGGGCTGGTCTTGGTCTTGTTGCACGAAATGGGCGCCTTTGCTCGATGCTCTCGCTGCGCTTGCTCCCTTTGCACCAAAGAGGAAAGGAGGACACTGCTGCGGGCTGGCGCCCTTTGGCGCCCTTGGTGCGTCATGGCTTGCGTCATGGGCACCTCGTGAGGTACCCGCCTTGATCTCTCTACCTCCTCGCGAGCCAGCTGATGAGGCCGTGCACGAGGAAGCTTCTGTCGTCCCGCCTCATGAGGCTTGCCCCTCGCGAGGTCTTGAGCTTGTGTTGATGAAGATGGGCCATGATGGGCCCCCTTTGAGCCCACGCCACAGCGAGCAAGTCTGGGGACCCCGTTCCCGAGCAGCGACAGTAGGATTATGTTATACGATGCTACTTGGTGAACTTACCATCCACTCTCTTCTACATGCTGCAAGATGGAGATGGCCAGAAGCGTAGTCTTTGACAGGATTAGCTATCCCCCTCTTATTTTGGCATTCTGCAGTTCAGTCCACCGAAAAGGCCCTTTACACATATACCCATGCATATGTAGTGTTGCTCCTTGCTTGCGAGTACTTTGGATGAGTACTCACGGTTGCTTTTCTCCCTCTTTTCCCCTTTCCCTTCTACCTGGTTGTTGCAACCAGATGCGAACCAGGGCAGGCGCCACCGTCGGCGATGACTCCTACTACACTGGAGGTGCCTATTACTACGTGCAGCCCGCTGACGGCGACCAGGAGTAGTTTAGGAGGATCCCAGGCAGGAGGCCTGCGCCTCTTTCGATCTGTATCCCAGTTTGTGCTAGCCTTCTTAAGGCAGACTTGTTTACTTATGTCTGTTCCCAGATATTGTTGCTTCCGCTGACTCGTCTATGATCGAGCACTTGTATTCGAGCCCTCGAGGCCCCTGACTTGTGTTATGATGCTTGTATGACTTATTTATGTTTTAGAGTTGTGTTGTGATATCTTCCCGTGAGTCCCTGATCTTGATCGTACATGTTTGCATGCATGATTAGTGTACGATTGAATCGGGGGCGTCACATACAATCTGCGTGAGTCTGGGTTATGTGTGGTGGGGCTGGTTCTTGGGCAAGTACAACCGTGGTTCTATCTGCATCGACAGGTAGCATGATATTTTCTGAAGACCGCGTTTTTACTCCCACAGATACTGCCATCACCCCCTCCATTTGAAATGGCTGATAAACAAGAAAATTAATTGAATGTACAGACATTGTAAGATAGACAGGTGCAATGGATAGTAGGGAAGAAAACAAGGCATGAAATAATTCACATTTATGTTGTCTAACCAAACAGAATAGCAGGACATAATTTCACATATATGATGGCTAATTAAACAGGATAGCATAACACAATTTCACATGTATGATGGGTAACTAAACAGGATAGAATGACATACTTCAAAATATTATGACTATGTAAACATGATGACATGATATAACTATACGATGTGTCTATTAAAGTGGTTGGCATGCCATAAATCACAAACATGTCGTCGATGGAAACATGATGGCATGATATAATACATGGATAGAATGACGTAATTCAAAATATGATGACTATGTAAATAGGATGAGATGATATAACTATATTATGTCTTTAGAAAATGGGTTGGCATGCCATAATTCATATACATGCTGTCTATGTAAACATCATGGCATGATATAATTCAAATATATGATTTATATACTAAGCAAGTGAGTAGAGGGCAATCGCATATATGATGTGTCAACTAAGGAGATGGCATTCAATATTGTGTATATGATGTAAAAACTAAGCATTGCAATACAACATATGCATGATATGAGTAAAATAACCCTGCCAAGTTTGAGCATACACCTCTGGGGGATAATAGGACTGGTCATCAACCTCTGAATCCTCCTCTGAAGAGCTATCCGTAACCAGCAAGATATCTGCTTCAATAGGTAGCATTGTCTGCTCTAAAGACCTTGTTTTAACTCCATATTTCACCATCACCAATTCAAATGGCTAATGCACAGGAAGAGCAGTAGATTATACAAACATTGTCGACAAATGCAACAAGAAATACAAAAAAAAGGATGGCATGATATAATTCACATATATGACGCTTGGCTAAACAACATGGCATTGCATAATTCATATATATAATACCTTGCAACAAGATAGCATAGCATAAGTCACATATATAATGTCTTGCAACAAGATGGCATTGCATAATTCACATATATGGTAATTAGACACTAAACAGGTGGCATTCACACAAAGCATGTCTAAACTAAGAAAATGACATAGCAATGCAAGATACCATACGCACGATATGAGCAACATAACCCTGCCAACTTAGAGCATGCACCTCGGGGGATAGGACTGGTCATCATCTGCGATCCTCCTCTCGAGGAGCTATCCGTAACCAACAAGGCATCGCTTCATCGAGATAGAATTATGCGCTCACGAAGACCTTGTTTCCACTCCAGATTTTTCCATGACCGTGCCGAATGGCTAATGCACAGGAAGAGTAATTGAATGTACTAAAATTGTTGGCAAATTTAACACGTAATAAAAAAATGATGGCATGATATAATTCACATATAAGATGTCTGGATAACCAGGGTGGCATTGCAAAATTCACATATATGATGCCTGGCTAAACAAGATGGCATTGCATGATTCACATATACGATAAAGAAACTAAACAGATGGCACTGACACAAAGCATGTCTAAACT
Source organism: Aegilops longissima (assembly GCA_021605205.1). Lineage (NCBI taxonomy): Eukaryota > Viridiplantae > Streptophyta > Magnoliopsida > Poales > Poaceae > Aegilops > Aegilops longissima. Next base: position 254,758,965 of record CM038682.1, on the reverse strand, counting down.
AAGCAGATGACATATTTGATGTATCCAGTAAGCAATGCAAGGCACCAAATGCATGATATTACCAACATCAGCATGCCAAGTTAGAGCAAAGACCTCAGGGGGTAAATAGGAGTGGGCTTCTCCTTCTGAATCCCCCTCAGGACAGTTATCTTCCTCTTGATTACGATCCGAAATGGGTGGAGGGGGGCTGCCTTTGCGCCCACCATGGAGCGACGCCAGCATGAAATTGTATTGCCAGGCAAGGCTCGTCTCTTTTGCTCTACATGTTTAGTTCCATTGTGTACAATAACTGACATGCATAGGAATAAAACATAGTGAGATTATGTAAGGAGTGCATGCACAAATCCAGAGTGATGGTAGCAAACTGTGGATAGGCCCAAAACCAATGATAGCAGGCAGATAATAGCTTTAGTTAAAAAATACAGATAATGGCTCCTTTAATGTTTGTTTGCACCCAACATGAAACTCATAGTACACACCCGAGATTAACCAGATAGTAGATAGATAGTATTGATTGCTGCCCCAATATGTACCCCACAACCATTTAAAAACTCAAGTTCCAACATTAGTTTGGACTTGACTCTGAGTCTAATAGGTGCACACGATGATAAAGTAGCATGTCATCATATTAAGCAATGCATAACGTAAGCAGACACGAAAGAGTGCGCTCTCTCTTGCGGACCCGTGTAGTCCTCAAGGTCATCTGCTCAGTTGATGATGGTAATGCAGTTGCCGTGGCTGCTGGTGGTGGGGAAGAAGATCTGAAGCGGCGAAAGACAGTCTGGAGAGCGGATCCCTGCTGTGGTGAACCCTTCCATCGTTGAAGCAGCTGAGCTGGGGTGGAACATAGCGCAATAGGAGTAGGACAAACCACACAAGGTTTTCTTTGACACATATCTGTAACAGAACTAATTGTGTAAGGGCTTGTTTGAATTTGAGGATTCTAACAATGCAGGGATAGGAAATAGACAGGAATAGGATAGGAATGCACGTGCAAAACAAAGAATTTAAAAACACGGGATTTCTGCCAATCTGGGTGTTTGATTCACAAGAATTGGAAGATCACAGGATGCAAAGAAGCATGGTGAGATTAAGTCAAACCACAAGAAAATGTACGGGTTATAATGCTATTATGCTACTATCTCTTAGTCTTGTGCTTCAAGAATAGGAATTTGGAAAGGAGGACAAGTGGAAATTAAAATTCCTACCGTTTTTCTTTCAAGGAGACACTAAAGGAACAAATCCTACAGTTTTCCTTTGCTCCATTCCTTTGAACCAAATTCATGGATAGTAGTACCATAGTGAACTTTCCAATTCCTATGTTTTCCTTCACTTTTCCTTTCAAGCACTAGTGATTCTAGTAGGCAGGCTTGATCAAGGAAAAGCCTACACTCAAAAACATGTTTTTGTGCTACTTCTATTATTTTGGACCCAGGCCACTGCCCTACTAGCTCAACTCCCAGGCCCATCGACAAATGCACAGCTCAAACATGCAGACATAAATAATGATGGCGTTCAATAGAGTCCATCACCGATAGCTAAGTTGCATGGTACTTCACTTCTTGTCATATAGTAGGATAAAATAATCATATTGCGCGTTACTACATGTGCTCAGTGGACAATATATATAACATTTAGAGTAAAAAAGAGATGCAACAAGTGTACAACCTCTTTGGCGAAGCCATGTCGATCTCAGCATGATTGGGTTGGTCGGTGAGGATGCTCCGGCTGACTTGGTTGTCGGAGGAGGGGAAGAAGATCTTAGGCATCTGGAGATGGAGCCCGGGGTACTGCTCCGCTGTGATGGAGGTTTCGTCGTTCGAGCAGCTCCCGTGAGTTGTACGACGCCGAGGCTGAAGCAGGACAAGAGAGACAACATTAATCTGAGTGGAATTATAATAGCATCTCCAATAGATGACGTAAAATACATAACCACGAAGTGCTAGATGTAAAATACATCAGCCGCTCATCTCTGAACTTAACTGTCGAAACTGAATTAAACTGTCAAAACTGAACTTAACTATCAAAACTAAATTTTGTTGTCGAAACTGAATGCACTATTAGCAGAAAAGCAGTAGCAGCAACAGCGCATGCGAGAGCCGGGGCAGCTGATCGTGTAGCAACATCAAGTGAGGCTACATGTCAGTCGACTAACTTTTTCATCTCTGGTCAGTCGATTTTCCAGCCGTTGGATACAAAATCAAGGGCCTGCAGTTCATCTTCAACCTCCACACCCCTGAGCCACCAGCCACCACCGGCCAAACAGCCGCCCCCGCCGCCATGACCGGCGGTAGTCTTGCCAGCCGCGCCAGGCTCCACTCCCCAGCGCCGTCCGCCTCTGCCTCGCCATCCCTCTAGCCCCCCCCTCGTGCGAGCTTTTCTCCGGCGATCCCCACGCCATCGTCGCACCACCGCCTCCACACTGAACCCTAAGATAGATAGTGGGGTACCTCTCCGGTGAGCCCCCCTCCCCGCTGCGGTTGGTTCTTCCTTAACTCCGTGAGCCCCCACCCCTGAAAATTGGTGACCCAAAAGTCGATTCAGTCGACTGAAGTGTAGATAAATCGGAGCAGCATCGCAAGCAAGAGCAAGAGCGAGAGCAGCAGCGCGAGCAAGAGCAAGAGCAATAGCAAGAGCAGACCAGGCAGGGGACCGAGAGCAAGAGTAGAGCAGCAGCGCGAGCGAGAGCTAAAGCAGCAGCTCCTACTGATGTGGACGTCGCCACTGAGGGAGCGACGTCGTGGAGGAAGTGGCCGGCGATGCCGCCGTGGATGGAGCCGCGTCGTGTCGGCTCGGGACTGAGCGCCGGCAGCACCGTGAGATCGAATCAAGAAGAAAATGCGGCGATTAGTGTAGAACCTCTTTGGTGGCGCCGGTTAGGCCGCAGCTTCATCCAAGGAAACGGGGATGGTGCTGCTCTTCCGGTGGTGCAGGTGAAGACGGCGGTGTGGGAATGGAGGTGGCGTGAAAAACAAGGGGAACGTCGGGGCAGCTCCTTGGAGGCGGAGGACCGGGTGGCTGAACCGGCGGGACGATTAGATCGATGACGGATCCTCATCCGATACGATGGATGAGGGACGTCGAGGTGTTGTTGTGGACGACGTCATCGGGGAAGAGGCTCTAGCTGGGTGGCGTATGGAGGAGGGTGTGGGGCTTCGCGGGTTTTCACGGCCTCGGTGTACGAATGGGTGGGCGGATGGGATGGGAGTGGGGAACCATGGCTTAGGGACGCGCTTGTCCGAAATGTGGGGTAAGTTATGAAAGTACCCCCATCTATTTGAGCTAGGCGGTTCTTTCGGTTGAGGGGTATCACGGGCATTTCACGTGTCAGGATTTCACAGGAGGTGGGAGCTTTCGCGCGTGTTGTAATTTTGGAATAGCAAGGCGCAGGTTAAGATGGAGGGATTTGTCGGAGCACAACGAGACAAAGATATATCTTAAATGTTTCGGGATAACAAGGTGCGCGTTGAAGAGGCAGGAGTTTCGCAGCACGATAGGCAGAGACGCCAGCTTGAAATTTCGGCATAACAAGGCGCGGCTTGAAATTTCAGGAGAAAAAGCTTAATGTGTACCAAAAAAAAGACAATTCGCACCTCGTCACTAGAGAGAGCCATGTCCCGTTTTACTATATTACTAGAAATGCATTCAAATACAACAAAATAAACTAAAAAAATCAGGACAACAAACATAATGTGTACAGTACCAAAACAATTTGCACTTCCCTCAACAATAAAAAAACAATGTGTGTTGTCTAGCATATGGACTAAATTTGAGTACATTTTCCCTGTTTGAATGGGATTTTACTCGGGTTAGTCATAAAACCATCTAAATATTATCTTCACAACACATGACATGAATATAGGAGAAGTAAATTCCTATATAAATACGAACTACATGTACATACGATCTCAAACTCAAATATATGTATCCATTTTATGTTCAATTCAAATCATAGTACATGTATGCTCTAGCTAGATGTTCGAAATCTAAACCATGTATGATATACTACGTACAATGTGTTTAACACGCACAACACACACACACACAAACACCATTTAGACTAGTAAGGTACACATGCATTGCATGCATGAGATTTGGCAACCAAATTATGAATAAATACCACATTATAGCATGTAAGCTTTGAGTCATATATGCATGAGGTAGATGTTCATTTAATTCTTATAGTTCATTTCATTCAAAATCATCTAGTTTTTATAAGAAAGCTAATCTATTTTAAGATTCATGGAATTGTGCGTTGTAAGGCATAAAGTAAAAACAAATAATGGCAAATCATGTAGAAAAACATTTGGGCAATTCTGATATGGAAGATTCTAGAACAAAGAAGAAGTGATTGTGTTTTGAGGTTTGTGCATTATGCTTAAGTTCAACCATGGAGTCTTCTAGATTGTACTTGTGGCAAAATCTGGTGGAATCTAGATGATATCCAACGGCCAGTAGTGCTCAAGTTTGCCATCTCTGCACCATCGGATTGGCCTCATCCAACGACCATCTTTCAAAGTTAAAGTTATCCGCACACTATATAAAAATATAAAATAATATATATATGGGTATAGATATAGATATGTGATGTGAAAGCTGCCCATCATCTCAAATTAGAATTGTGTGTCCATGCACGGATGCAATGTGGCCAAACGATGTCTGCCATCGGTATCTCAAATTCAAATCGGTCTGACCTTGTTCAATGTGTATACAATACAACATGCTCATTTCCAAACCACACCACGCATATCTCAGTTATATTCATGCATGCATGGGTTTCAAACATTATGATCTCTTATTCAAATATTTCAATTCAACTTTACATTGATTATGACCTCACCTAGTGTTTTACACCCACATAGTCGTCTTCTCTTTATAATTGTACCACTAACTTTCTCTCGTGCATGCATGCATACACACTACCAGTCGGCATTATCCATCGCACACATGCAATCTTTTTCTTCAGGTCGGTCTCCCATGCATGCACACACACACACACCTCCCCCTCTCCATCATATCGGACATTCTTTATCTCTCACGTGCATGCGCAATGACCGATGTTCCTCTATGTGTGTGTATATATAGCTAGGTCTTTCACAGTTTTCCACACAAACCGATCAATCTATATATCTAGTGAGGTCTCACCCTCTTTCCCACGTCCATATCGATGAATCTATACCTCTCTATATAGGATTACATAGCTAATACACCCACATTAATTATATATCCAACGTCCCCATCTCATCATCCATGCCTTCCGCTTCATCTCTCGAGCCAGCGACAAGACGATGGCGAAGACAGGGGGCAGCAAGGGCCCTGCCCCCCTAACATCACTATATATCGAGGCTAATATGAATGTGATCATTAGACAATTGCTGGTAAAATGGTTTAAGTTGATGAATTGGCCCTCCTCGTAAAGGATTAGAAATGCTTGGCCCCCTAGCTCATTTATTTTTCATGGCTCCGCCACTGCGCGCAACAGCGCACGATCTCACCCGCTCTCTTTAAATATCGATCTCTCACTTGTGCACTCCTTCATAGTCTCCCTCCACTTGGCCCCTCACACCATCTTCTAGCCCCTCACCGGATTTTGCCACATTGTCACATCCTAGCTAGTCCATGCATTAGTGTGTGCATCATGTTTAACTTTCATTTGAAATTTGAAATGGGAAGGACAGAACCCCCAGAACCCCTTTTAATCCAACTAGGGTTTACTAAAATCATTTTCAATGAACCTGAAATGCCTTCTAAAATGCTCATCACCTTTGCTTTGGTTCAGAGCCTCTGTCAAAAGTGGTGCACAATTTTCTAGGTCAGCCTAAGGTTGTTGAATTAAATCATAAGTATTTGAGTTTGGGAATTTTAAATTATATATATTATTTCAAATGTCCAAATATTCCCAAACTAAAATGTTTCATGTTGGAAATATTCCAACTATGGACCTGGTCCAGTTTGGTGAATTTTTGAAGCTGTTTAAGTATTTTTTAAAAACTCCACAAAGTTACAGAAAAATAGAAAAAGAAAAACAGAATGAAACCTTACCTGGCGCCTCCCAACCGGCCCACCTGCCCAGCCCAGCCAGCAGCCAATGCCGCTGCTTGGCTTGGCCAGGCAGGCAGGCAGGTGCTCGGCGGCGAGCACCGCATGGGTGCCACGCACCTGGCCGCCGCCTCGCCGCTTCCCTCACCGAGCCGCGACGCGGATCACTCCCTCTCTCTCCCCTCGAACCCCCAGACACCTCTCTTCCTCCTAGCTCCTCCCCTCGCTCCCACGCCATGGCCGACGCCACCGCAGCCACGCCCGTCGCCGTGGTCGCGCTCCCCGTCGTCCGTGCTCTGTCTCGCCGTGTCTAGGAGATCCGCCGCCCTCCTCTTCGTCGAGCTAGCCGAGCCCCGAGTGCTCGAGTAGCCCGAGGCCACTGCACCGACCTCGCCCGACTCATGGTCCGCCGGAGATCCCCTTCAACGCCGCCGTCGCATCAGCCCGTCCCCGACCGCGCCGTGTCCTTCCCCGAGTTGCCCGTGAGCTTAGCTATCTCCCCCTCCTTTCCTCTCTCGCTCCCGAGCTGTGTAGTGACCGCACGTAGCTCAACCGCACCCGCCGCCGTGGAGCTCGTCGCCGACGTGCTCCCGGCCATCCACCGGCCACCTCTCGGTGTCTAACGCACTCACCGCACCGTTTAGCATCTAACCAAACACTCCACGCACCTCACTGCACACCGTAGCTCGAGTTCGCCTTCGCCCGAACTCCGGCGGCCGCCTAGGTCGTCGCCGGCGCCGATTCCGGCCGCCCCGATCTCAACTAACTCCACCAAGAGCTGCGGCTTGTTCCCAGCTCCACCTAGATGCCTTCCGCGGCCCATTTGGTTGCCGAAATGACCAAAACCACTTCTGCCGCCGCGTCGGGCTCGCCGGCGGCTAAACGCCGGTGTAGCCGACTTTGACTTTGACCACGGGTGGGCCCTGGTTGACTCTGTTGAGTCAATGACAGGTGGGGCCCAGCCCTGTTAACTAATTAGGATTAGTTTTAATTAATTTTTAGTTAAACTAATTATGCTGACATGCGGGACCCATCAGTCAGGTTTGACCTGGACGTCCCCGTTGACCCTGACGTCATCCTGACGCATTGCTGACGTAGTAAATGAATTACTGGATTTATTCTATTATAGGAAATTCCAGAATATAGTTCAAACTTCAAAAATTCATAGAAATTAATCTGTAACTCCAAATGCAAAGTTTTATATATGAAAAATGATCAGAAAAATCCATTCTATCCATTGGTACAGGTTTCATGCATGATTAAACAAGTTAACCTTGCTGTTTAAGCAGATTAAGATAATGCACCTTTATGGCTATGTTAAATGAGCTAGCATTTGAATCTTTGATTCAAATGAGTTCATCCCCTTTTGTTTCAGCTTGCATTAGGCCAACACACATCCATATTGCCATGTCATAGCATGCATCATATTGTTGCATATTGCCATGTGTGTTTATTTTCGGTATGTCTTTCGTGATAGGTTACGCCTCAGGATAATCCGAATATCCGTCGAAGGGCGATCCTACCACCACTCCATCGAGCAAGCAATCCATTGATCATTCCGATACAAACCCATGTTCTCGCTTCTGCTCTTGTTTACTGCATTAAGACAATGCGATTCAAACTGTTGTGTGCTGCGGTAGTTGAACCCACTTCCTTTGCATGACATGTCATTGCCACAGTAACTAGATGAAACCCACTAGTATGTGTAGGAGTTGATTGAGCCGTGTTTGTGATTCCTACCATGCTATGCTTGCTATGCTTAGAGTTGTGTCAGGTCTGGCTCATCGGGATGATGAAATGGAGTGAAAGGTTGTGTCTGGTTCGACAGTGAAAGTGTTGACCACGTTTTGGTAAAGGTATCGATGAGAGGCCATGTAGGAGTACATGGTGGGTTTTTTCATTGAAGCCGTCCCTAAGAACTGAGATCTGTGTGTGTGATTTAAGACTTAGCTACTACCACGCATTGGGATCCTTAATTGACCCTCTCGACTAATTAACCACTCTTGTCCTCAGTCCGGGAGTTGCAAGTAGTTTCTGGTGTTTGTAGCATGCTGGGAGCCGCACGCAACGCTGACCTTAGGGGTGGGTAGTGTTGCGGTAGGCACGTGGCCCGATGTACCGATTCGCCCGTTTGGTGTCTCGGGAACCCTGCACACATCGTTCCGGCCTGTATGGGAAACCTCGGCCGGACTCCCTGCGGATGGAACCCGAATAGGCGATAAACCTGGACTCGGGACTCGTATGTTTAGTCAGGTCGTGGTCGACACCCACGTTGGGCTTCCGCTTGAAGGTTGCCGAGTACATGTCGTGTAAACGGCGGTAAGTGGTGAGAGCGTGTGTGAAGAAGTACACACCTGCAGGGTATAAACTATTGAATAGCGCGTCCATGATAAGGACTACTTGGTCACCTATACGGTTCATAGACAAGTAAATGGATACTACTAAAAGCCTCAAGATAAGTGTGAGTACATGGATGGCCCTCTCGTGGGTGACGAGAGAGGATCCACGTGGAGTATTGTGATGGTGATTAGTGGACTGTGTACGAAAAATGCTTTTCAAGTGGTGTCACGTGGGATAGCTTAGCCAAGAGTCAAAGCTGGCTTGCTACAAATAACTCCACCACCTTCTTGAGAATGTGCATGCATGATAGGATTACTGTTGTAAGACTTCTTTGAGTACCTCCGTACTCATGTTTGTAATTAATGTTTTTCAGACGACAACACTGCCCCCTCCGATGGGTTTTATGTAGACCTTGACATCGACGAGTGAACTAGCCACCGGTGGTGATCCAAGGCTTGTGAAGGGCCCTTTGTAGATAGAAGGGCTTCGACAAGCTTTCTTTCTTTTTAGAGTCTCATACTCGAGACTAGTTTGCTTCCGCATGTGCTTGTATGTTTGTATGACTTGAGTGTTGGGTCATGTGACCCCTACCTGTATGGATATGTTATGTATGGCTCCTCGGGCCTCTTAAATAAAGTACTTGAGTTGTAGAGTTTTGTTGTGATGCCTTGTTGTATGTACTCGTATCGGGCATATTAGTGTATGGTTGAAATGCTTGGTATGAGTGGGATCCGACAAACTAGTTGTTTATCCTTGGCAGCCTCTCATATGGGGAAATGTAGTCTTGTGCTTCGGCGATAGTAGTCCGCTACAGCCGGTTCACGAGTCCTGCTAGCACAACACTACTGCTTGGACACTTGACTGGCGGCATGTGTTTCACTTTGTTCCTATATCTGTCCCTTGAGGGAAATGTCACGCGGTGATATTCGAGTCCTGCCTAGCCTGCTACAGCCGGGATACGGGAGTCCTGTTAGCCAGTGCTACAGCCAATTCATACGTTGATGACCGACATGCTCGATGTGATTCATGTATGCTGTCCCCATGGGTTAGCGCCGCTTTGGGTTCACGACTAGCCATGTCAGCCCGGGTTCTTTGTCATGTGGATGCTAGCGACACTATCATATCGTGAACCAAAAGGCATAAGCGGTCCCGAGCCATGGTAAGGCGACACCGTGGGAATACCGTGCGTGAGGCCGCAAAGTGATATGAGGTGTTACCGGCTAGGTCGATGTGACTTGGAATCGGGGTCCTGACACACATGTACAATCTAGCAGACTCCATGGTTGAACTTAAGCATAATGCACAAACCTCAAAACACAAGTGCTTCTCCTTTGTTCTAGAATCTTCCGTATCATAACTGCCCAAACTTTTTTTATAGTTGAATTGCCATTACTTGTTTTTACTTTATCCTTTACAACGCATAATTTGATGAATCATAAAATAGATTACGGGCTTCTTTGATTCAAAGGATTCTCAAAGGAATTTTGGAGGATTCTAATCCTTAGGAATTTTTCCTATCTTGGTTGTTTGATTCGTAGGATTGTAAACCATAAGAGTTTTTCCCTAGGATTCATTTGCACTAGATTTCATAGGAAACATCCCATCCACTCAAACCTCTTTGAAAGAATCCTGCGTTTTTTCTACGCACAACCAAACACTCATACAATCCTGTAGGATTCAAGATGACATTCCACTCTAATCCCATGTTTTTCCTATTCCCGCATTTTGGAAATCCTACGAATCAAAGAGGCCCTAGCTTTTTTATAAAAACTAATTGATTTTGAATGAGATGAACTATAAGAATTAAACGAAGGTCTACATCTGGCATATATGACTCAGAGCTTACATGCTATAGTGTGGTATTTATTCATAATTTGGTTGCCAAATCTGATGCGTGCAATGCACGTGTACCTTACTAGTACTTCGAGTATGTGCAAAACACGTAAATTAGAATTCCAATGGCATGCTACACAGTGTCTCTCTTACGTTTCATGAAGCCACGTGGCACATGTGGACGCGTTGTCGCGACCTCCTTGTGTGGATTGATCACAGTGACATGTTGCTGGTTCCAGAAGAATGTACTCGTCCTCTCTGAGCCACACTGGCGGTACATGCACGAAGCAAAGATGTGCACGCACTCATTCCCTTGCACGCACATGCGGGTACACGGGAGGACGCATTTTTGTACGAAGATCCACCCGATGTGATAATTTGACGCGTGTAAAGTCCTTCACTTCATTGATGGTCAATTAATACAGCGCATGCAAATTGAGTGGACGTGAGGGCGGAAGAAAGACATTAGTACTCCACTGCGCGCATGCGAGTAGTTAAATCATGGGTTGCTAGTACTTCCATTGGTCTCCTTCGTATTTTGTGCCAATTTTTTACCATATTTGTAAGTAACATACTCCCTCCTTTCCGGTTTATAGGGCTTATCTCAACTTTTTTGTTTTTCCAATTTAAAGGGCTCAACTCCATCTTCTATTGAGATTCCAAGGCGCATTAAATATTTGCATGCAATAATTAAAAGGAACTCACCAATACATGTAACTTTCCTACTCATCTAGTGGGCAAGAATACATGCACTGCAATTAATCCAAATGAATGCATCATTTTAATTTGGGTAGCTTTGTAAAGTATGAGATACATTCCTCCACTCACCAAGTGCCTTGGTTGATGAGATTTCAGATTTGAGCCTTATAAACTGGAAAGGAGGGAGTAATATTTATGCATGTCATAAAAAGTGGCACAAAAAAAAGGGGGCCAATAAACCAGGACGCAGGCAGCATGATCAATTTTTGCCAGGGCTACTGTTGGTGGCCTTTGTATTTAAATATGGATGGAGTGGAGTAGTACTATCTTTATCTTAGCCTCGTAAGGCTCTCCCAGCGCCTAGGCTCGCCTCCCCTCCTCGCCCATCGGATCCCTCCATGAATAATCCCTTAGATCCCAGGCTCCCGCGGGCTGCCCTCTCGCTGCGGCCCGCAGCACTGCCGCCTTTGAGCGAAACCCACATGTGTTTTAGAGGGGATCCATTGCTCTGGAATCACAGATGGGTGGCACCAGAGGACATGTCAGGGCTGCATTTCAGGTGGTGGGCAGCAAGGGCAAATCGGATCGAGGAAGCGTTGCATCGGTTGGAGAGAGGTTCCAAGGAGCTGCGCCTGGCGCAACACAAGGTGGAGGTGCAAGTCGATCTCACGGGAGAGATGCTGAGGGATGTCAACATCTGGCAGCGTCGTGTTGATTTCGAGCTAGGGCTAATGGCAGAGATCATATTCACGGAGTCGAATGCGGAGCAAAGAACGCACATGCCCACGCGATGGCATGAGCAGCCGGTGCAACTATTCAAATGGGCGGTAGGAGAAGCCAAATCCAGGGACAAGTTGCGGCAGTGCCACTGGGCATGCATCATAGGCGAGGTGAGCTGCCCTCCTTCCCCACCAGCGATTGCTGCTGCAGTGAACTTGCAACGCCATGTCGGTTTGCAACCTTGACAATCACTCCATCTATATGTATTGTATTCCTATGGAAATACTTGGTTGTTTGGAAATGGTAATTGATTTATCACTAGTTTTAGAATGCTTGGTCGTGAGAATCAACCGAAGCCACAACCAGAAGTCTCCATCGCGTAATACTTTACGGTCGGTCGCACCAACAGACGGTCGATCGGACCCTCGTCTCACCGAAGGGACACGCATCGGCTTGGTCTGACATGTACGAATAGTTACATCACTGACTTGTGCGACCGCATTTGAGCAGTGTAGTACTGCCTCTATCTCAGTTTACAAGTCTTGCACGTGTACCTAGGTCGTTAATTTGACCAACTTAATAAGAGGCATAGATTACGAAAAATATATCATTACAAACTTCAAATATTCTATTCCTATTGATATTTTTTTTATGTTAAACAATTTATTTTATATAAGTTACATTGACGACCTAGATACACGTGCAAGTCTTGTAAACTGAGATGGAGGGAGTACTTGATATTTATGTTGCACTAAACTCATCGGGAGCCTTTTCGGGCCTCGAAACCAAAACCATCAATTAATCTTTACCTTGTTCCCATTACATTCAAAAGTACTAGTGCTACAATTAAGTGCAAGCCTGCTCACACCTACTAGTACATACAAAACCTGAACGTTTTCCCTCTATGCAGGTTTTAGTACTAGTGCTAGTACTTAGGCTATAAAAAGGGGAACTACCTAACCGAAAATTACTCTACCTTCCTCCTCATGAGTCCTTCTTCTTCGTCCGTCCTTGCCATGGCTGGTGTGCAGAGCTCTAGGTCGAGAACTACTCGTAACAAGGGAGCGGCAACCAAGGCTGCGGAAAAAAAGAGAGGGCTCGCCACCACGCAGAGAGCTCGAAAGATCTCTCACGGGCAGGCGATGGCTCCCAGGAGCGCCCTAGCCGCGGAGGCGAACATGCCGAGCTGGCGGCGCTGGAGTCGTTATCCCTCGACGGCATGCCCGATCAGCTCAATAAGCACCTCAATAAGCAGCAGGAGTTCATCCACGTCTTGGTGAACCTGTTGAAGGAGAGCCTCGACGACATGCCTGCTGAGCTCAACGAGTAGGGGGAGTTGACCTCCGGCTTGGTGATGCTGCTGAAGAAGAGCATTGCCTCAGAGAAGAAGGTGACCGGCGAAATCCTGCAACTTCAGGAGGACAAGGCGAAGCTCTGCCACAAGCTCGACCTGCTGAAGGAGGAGAACGCCGGTTGGAAGAAGCTGCATGAGAATAGTAGTTCCTAGATGAAGATGCTGCAGGCCCTCATCATGGAACAGAAAAGGGAGTTGGCGAAGCTCCGCATCGAGCACTCGGCTGCTGTCAAGGTACGTAATGTGGCCGTGGAACAGATGATGAAGGCTCGCGTCGAGAAATCCCGCGTCATGGAAAAAATGAAGAAGATGGCGGAGGAGACGCGCAAGGAGATGAAGGTCGTGGAGGCGATGAAGAAGCAGTTACTACTCCGCGGCCAGCAACCCTTCATGTAGTGAGAGCAGCACCCCAGACTTGTGTGTGCGTCTTCCTTCTTTTTTTGGGGTGATAATCTTCCTTCTTATTTTTCTCCTGTGTTTCTTCTTTTGCTTCGGGTGTTCACCGCACGTGTCACGTTCTCTGCAAGGCATGAATAGAACAATGCTAACAATGAGATGACTAGCAAATTAGATAATTTTTTATCGCCATATGGCACTGGGCTGCCGTGTTTCATGCTCCTCCGTCGTACTCCAGTGGAAAACTTGAGTATACCGCACAGTTCTTTGCTCCTCCTCAGGTCGTCGGCACATTTATACGACCAGTCAAATCTCAAGGCCCCGCCTTCCAGTGGTAATGAGCCGTCAAATCACAAAGGCCCTCGCCTCTCGTGAAACGGACCAAGCTAGACTGCCCCGCCCTCTATCCTTTTAAAAAATGTATACTTTTGTACATTAGTAGTATCGATGGATTGCGCCATGGAGCAAAACTAACAAGATGAAATTAAAGTAAAAAGGTGGTACATATAGAGAGCGCTCGTCGCCAAATTATGCATATAGTACTATTAAAAACACTAGTACGCGCTTAAATGGGGTGCTAAATTCTATTAAAGAAATTAGCATACCTATTTAATTGTTGGGTTCTTATTATTTATGCCACTAGTTGTGTATCATTACTCAGTTTTGCCATTAGAAGTTACAACTACTCAAAAATGCCATCAATCTGTGAGATGCTTGCTCAAAAATGCAATTAGATATCTCAAAAATGCCATCGTTAAGTTAGATGTTTGCTCAAAATGCCATTAGACATTGTAATTTTCACGTCAAACCCATTGACCATGTTACATGACAAAAATAAGCTGATTCTCGCAATGATAAGTGTGGCCTCACTTGTCAGGAGTAACCAAGCGAATAGTTTTACAGGAAAATAAGAACGCTGTTGGGATCAAGTAGGCCCCACACTTTATTTTACTGTAGTGAGATAGAGGGAGATCTGGCATGTTGGTCCATCGGTATTTATGTCATTATACCATGGCAAAAGAGATTTGAGTCACAATAATGGTGTCCAGCACAACACACCCCTCAAATAAAACTAAGCACCCTGAAATTCTTTGACAACTAAACTGTTGGCTATATGATGTTGGCCATATATATTGTACGTATATAATGTGAAGAAACGAGTGGTAGTACTATACGAACTAAAAGATGAACTATGAGAACTACTAGTATGTACATACTAAAGAGTTAAAGTAACGAGAAGAAACATAACATAGTTCTGCTGGGGGCTCAGCACAACACACCCCTCAAATAAAACTAAGCACACCTGAAATTAAACTGAGCAACTAATCTAGTAGACACTGCATTAGAATCACCATGAGCAACGACACTGCCACCTTACTCGGAGTCCTCGTCCACGTCCTCGACTTCGTCCTTGTCCCTCTTCCTCTTGGCTGATACTTCTTTGCTTGAACCGCGCACTTGGCTCTTGCTCTTCATCCAACCCTTGTAGATATTTAAACAAAGGTAGCCATCCATTACAGCGTAGTGGATGTGTTCTATATCTAGTGCATTCCCTGCCATGCACGATGAAACGTGTGTGGATGTTTCTTCACTCTACCGTACGAAGGATGAACCATGGCTCCTGCCAAGGTCAGCATTGAAGGATGACCACGGGAGGGAACCATCCCATTCTTCTGGAGGTCGAAGGGGTTGCCTACAACGAGGCCTATCTGATCCAGGACTCTTCTGTCATTCGTAAAGTCTACAGTAACGAATTTGACTCAGCTGCCCTTGAGGAAGTTCTTAAATTTTTCGCACTCAACGTCGACATGGCATATGTCCTAGACCGAGCATAAGTCATGCACGCAAACCTGGATCACGGCGGGCTTCATCTTCTCTTCCTCCTTTAGATTCTTCTCCTTGTCCAGGGTTGTGGTGTACTCAGCATCTAGCCCAGCGACCCACTCATCATTTGAGTTTTCGAACATGCGTCTGAAGCGAGCAAGGCATCCTTTCACCATTGCGGAAAACGGGTGTAGATGACGTTGAACTCATCGCCGGTGATGGTTCTAACCTTGTACTCACCGCTGATCATGGAGATTTGAGACGCCATTTAGGATTAGTGGAAATGTCGTAATGTGAAAGGACGGGATGACTAGGAGCGAGCTGCCATAATGTTAAAGGACGTCCCGGGACGAGTAGGAGCAAACTGCCAGCGGTTTTTCGATTGTACAAATGCTGAGTGGGGCCTGCGAACGGCAGGGTAGTGGCTTGCCTGGTGGATAAATGGATTCATGCATAGTACTATGGGGGCTCAATTAGATGTCATGTCTACTCGATGCCCAATTAAATGGCTTTCGATTCATGTCAAGCGTCGGGAAAATTACAGGTGATACGAAGCTTTCCATTCTCCCATGATACGGGCTTCCGAGAGCCCTTGGATCTGAGATCAAATGGTTGCATGGCGTGATTCTAGACCTATGGGTGAATATCCTATCCTGGAGGGATATTCTGGAAATATTCAGCAACCTAGCATGCGACCGTTCGATCTTAGATCCAAGGGCTGCCGGCAGCCCGTATCATGATCACGCCTACCACGACCGTCGCCTCGCTCGCGTGGCCGCGCCCTTGGAGATTTAACACGGTGCGTTAGGCTATCTGATGTTGGCATGTCATACATAGTCATCACTTAGTCACTCATACTACAACAAGGTTAGCTATAAGGTTGGCTATAAGAGTATTTGTTTTACTTCTCTCTATCTCTTTTTTCGTAGTATTTATTGCATTTGCAAAGGAGTGACCTCTTCCAATGAAATGGAGCTTAGATGAGGTGCTAAGGGCATTAAATGGCTTAGCAACTCTAGTCCCCAATGCATAGGTTCTTAGTTTTTTGTTGCTAAGTTTGCTTCATTTAATTATCTATAGACTCAAAATTGTCTTTTCACCTCGATACACGCGCTTAGCACCGTTTCTTCCTGGGGTCACCAAACTAGTCTCTCTCTTCTTTACTAACTTGCCACATCAGACTTTATGCCTATGTGGCGAGCTTAGCACCTGTAGGAGCAAGTACAATAGTGGGCTATAAGCCTGCTTTACATGGCATTTTTTCATATGTGGAGGAAAGAGGCAAGGAAAAAGTGGAGGAGTGGGCTCTCATGCAAGAGCCAGCTTCTACATGGTGGAGCATTGGGAGAGGGACCTGTATGGAGGCGGTCAGGAATCGGGAGACTCACGCCGGTCGTAGCGCCGCAGTTAAAATGATAATGGCAAGTCAAATCACGGGGCCCCACCTATCCAGCAGTAAGTCGCTGTCAAATCACACAGCCCTACGTTTGCAGCAGCCTACTCCCTCATGTTCTCGCGTCTCTATCGAACTGACTAGGTGGAACTGCCCCGCCTACAGCACGGGAAAAGCCCCGCCCTCAACTTTTAAATAGTACAGCATACTAATTTTGTATCCATGGATGGCGCCATGGAGCAAAGCCTCAAGAAAACGGCGGTACACATGTATGGAGTATACAGCACACCCGTCACGTTTGTGTCGCACCCCAGACGGTCGGTCGGTTTGGCACGCCGCTCTCCGAATGGAACATGTGTCATTTTGCGTTTGCACACACATGTGGTACCGCAATTAAGAACCGACCATAGGCACACTCCCCGGCCCCGCAAGTCGGGTGAGTAAATAGAAGAGATAGACCAGCGATAGTACCAGAGAAGTGTTGTACAAACGTTGGTGCCTGGACGATCCCTGCAAGAGACGAAAGATCAGTTCGTCCATGCATGTGACCAAACTCCAGCAGACACGCCTGGATTGGCTATCGTCTACATATCGTGCAGGCTGTGTTGTACAGGGATATAGTTCTGGTGAGAAATCTTAAAAAAAGGTTTCTTGTCATCTCGCAAAATTAGGTGTCGTGTGCTTCGGATCACTACGAGGGTTAAAAAGCGACAACTAAGTTCCTCCAAGGGGCTAGTAATTGGGGGCACATGCACAGAGACTACTCGGCTGCCATCTAGGTCAAGCCTGCTATGTTAATTAGGACATCTATCGATGGACCCCTTTTCTACGAGTTTATCTTTAATTTGATCTTTAATCCTCGGATAGTTTGTCCGTCAGGATTCATGTTGTCTCCTTTGGGCAGTGAGGTTACGGTTTCTTGTCATGTGGAATTTTTTCGTGTTATATGTTATAATCCGGTGCTTCGGATCAAAATGTCGACAAATGCGCCTCCGGGGCACGTGCATGAAGACTTCTCGACAGTCATTGATGAGGTCAAGCCGGCTCCGGTAGACAAAATAAAACT
Organism: Aegilops longissima; assembly: GCA_021605205.1. NCBI lineage: Eukaryota > Viridiplantae > Streptophyta > Magnoliopsida > Poales > Poaceae > Aegilops > Aegilops longissima. Next base: position 254,741,301 of record CM038682.1, on the reverse strand, counting down.
AGTACTCCACTATATAGGCAGGAGCCTCCGTGCTTGCTTGCTAGTGTTGCTCTCTTCACACTGTCTTGTCCTCTCCAAATCTAAACACAACAGTGGTGGCCACACTCTCTCTCTATGCTCACCGCTCATCACAGATCCAGCTGGATCCTCTCCGCCAGGGAAGGTGAGAAGGTGCAACATTCATGCGGTCGTCCTCGGCGACGGCTCTTACCCATTGTCGACGCGTCCCGATCAGCATGCCTTTCCGTTCTCTCCCAAGCACCGCTGGCTAGGGAGGCCCTCCGACCCCTTCTTCCTCGTTGCCGTAGTGTGGGCAAATCTGTCCTCCCGCCGCCCACCTAGTGATATCCAGGCGACCCTCGGGTATAACTTCCTTCGAAACCGGCCTTGCTCTACTTCCCGAGCTCCTGACCTCGCTGCATTTGTATCTTTTACTATTTCTCAGGCCCCCTCGTAGATAGGATCGAGCGGCTATTGAAAGCCACCTAAATTTTTACTGTTAAGAGGTAAAACTAGTTCATGCACTCGAATCTAGTACTACTTGGTTCAAACAAGGAAAAAAGGGGGTGGGGATGGGGAAGATTTGTTACCTGATCAAGGGCTTGGTTTAAAGAGGAAATAATGGGGGCGAAAAGTAGCAGAGACAGGCTATCCAACTGGTCCCTAGGTCTAATAGGGAAATAAAGGGAAATGCAGTACAAAATCAATATAAACCCGATCTATTGGTTGAAAAAGGAAAGAAAGTGGGGACTAGGGTACAAGTCAACAGAGTAAGTCCAGCACTAGATTTGCTAGCCTCACACAGTATAAGGTGGCTATACCGAACAAAAATGGGACCAACCCAGATATCCTATTCTGATGTTTGTTGCCCCAAGCCACTCTTATGTAATACCACTGGTAAAATGTAGCAGTCGCACTGTTAAAAGTGAGGACACGTTAAACCAATGTTGTTTTCAATGTAATGCCACCAGTAATATGAATCAATGGCACTTTTTTCATGTCCTGCTAAATTTCCCATTAAGATAAGTTGCTTCTTTTCGTTAGAAATGCAACTGTCCTGGTCCGCCTACTCTCCCGTGCCCAAATACTGACTCTGTAGCAGCTGTTAATGTAATGTTGCTGGTAAAATGAAGCAATGGCACCATTAAAGTAATGTTGTATTTAACGGTTGTCATAGTTAATCATAATGCCCACACTAATATCTAGCAATGTTGCTGCTTTAGAAAGTGCTACTGTCCTTGTAGGATTGCCATTCAGATAAGGAACATGCTTCTTTTCATTTGATGTATGTTTCATCACTTGTTAGCCACCCTCCTTTCCACCTTTTTTGTGCAAACAGAGATATACATTTCACGCTTGATCTTAGTTGAACTGGACAAATGATATCCAAATTATAGTTGAACATTCCAGGAGCTTCACAACCAACCTTGATGCTGCTCAATTTTATTGCAACTAATGAAGAAGAAGCTCTGTGGGTTTCGTTTTCTGATGGAAATGGAACCGGGGCTGGAGCCCTTTACTTAAAAAAAGAAGAAGCTGCAAGCTCACTAGACATTGCTTCATTTTAGGTGAACTGCACCAAAAGGTCCCATGAATTGAATCATCCATGTTCGTGACTGGTGTCATCCCTTCTACGATGGTGTTGACTGCAGATATGGTTCCCATCACGAGCTATGTTCCTTTTTGGTCTGACCGTTTGCCAAAGATCCTGCATGTTGAGTCTGCTCTGGTGCTACTGTTTTGGCACTGCCATGATAAAGCAGTAATGTTATTATTTTGCACCTTAATCTAGTGGCACTATTAATTTGAGGCAATATTTTGGCACCGCTAGTGCCACTGATTTTTTTATATATCGAAAGAGGGGGTTTCCTCCGATTTCATTAAATAAACCCAACCATAGAGAACCATTATCCGACAACATCTCAGTGTAAATGGACAGTTATGCAACTACTACTAGAACGGACTGAGTACTAGCAGGAGACAAGTTCGCCACATAAGGTAGGTAGGTAGGGGGATGCAGCACCAGCTCGAGCAAGTTTGGATTACAACCCAAATGCTACCACAGAAACATCAGGGGGGAAGATGGCTAGGGACTGAAAGAGCCAGCTTCAGCATCCCAATCTAAGCACCCCCGGCCTCCATCCTTGCGACGCATGGTACACCTCGTTTGCCACCTGCTCGACCCTAGTGTCACTGATAAAATGAAGTAATAATACAGTTAAAATAGAGCGAGTGTCCTCTTGATACATCTCCAACGTATCTATAATTTGTTATTGTTCCATGCTATTATATTATCTATTTTGGATGTTTAATGGGCTTTATTATGCACTTTTATATTATTTTTGGGACTAACCTACTAACCGGAGGCCCAGTGCAAATTGTTATAGTTTGCCTATTTCAGTGTTTCGCAGAAAAGGAATATCAAACGGAATCCAAACGGAATGAAACCTTCGCGAAGATCGTTTTTGGAACAAACGCAATCCAGGAGACTTGGAGTGGACGTCAACGAAGCGACGAGGCGGCCACGAGGTAGGAGGGTGCGCCCACGGGGGTAGGCGCGCCCCCACCCTCATGGGCCCCTCATGACTCCACCGACCTACTTCCTTCGCCTATATATACTCTTATACCCTGAGAACATCTAGGAGCACCACGAAACACTTTTTCCACCGCCACAATCTTCTGTACCATGAGATCCCATCTTGGGGCCTTTTCCGGCGCTCCACCGGAGGGGGAATCGATCATGGAGGGCTTCTACATCAACACCATAGCCTCTCTGATGATGTGTGAATAGTTTACCATAGACCTTCGGGTCCATAGTTATTAGCTAGATGGCTTCTTCTCTCTCTTTGGATCTCAGTACAAAGTTCAGCTCGATTCTCTTGGAGATCTATTTGATGTAATACTTTTTTGCGGTGTGTTTGTCGAGATCCGATGAATTGTGGGTTTATGATCAAGATTATCTATGAACAATATTTGGTTCTTCTCTGAATTCTTATATGTGTTATTTGATATCTTTGCAAGTCTCTTCCAATTATCAGTTTAGTTTGGCCTACTAGATTGATCTTTCTTGCAATGGGAGAAGTGCGTAGCTTTGGCTTCAATCTTGCGGTGTCCTTTCCCAGTGACAGCAGGGGCAGCAAGGCACGTATTGTATTGTTGCCATCAAGGATAAAAAGATGGGGTTTATATCATATTGCTTGAGTTTATCCCTCTACATCATGTCATCTCGCTTAATGCATTACTCTGTTCTTATGAACTTAATACTCTAGATGCATGCTGGATAACAGTCGATGTGTGGAGTAATAGTAGTAGATGCAGAATCGTTTCGGTCTACTTGTCACGGACGTGATGCCTATATACATGATCATGCCTAGATATTCTCATAACTATGCACTTTTCTATCAATTGCTCGACAGTAATTTGTACACCCACCGTAGAATTTGCTATCTTGAGAGAAGCCACTAGTGAAACCTATGGCCCCCAGGTTTATTTTCCATCATATAAGTTTCCGATCTATTTTATTTTGCAATCTTTACTTTCCAATCTATACCATAAAAATACCAAAAATATTTATCTTATTATCCCTATCAGATCTCACTTTTGCAAGTGGCCATGAAGGGATTGACAACCCCTTTATCGCGTTGGTTGCAAGTTTTTTATTTGTTAGTACACGTACTAGGCGACTTGCGTGTAACCTCCTACTGGATTGATACCTTGGTTCTCAAAACTGAGGGAAATAATTACGCTAATTTGCTGCATCACCCTTTCCTCTTCAAGGTAAAACCAATGCATGCTCAAGAGGTAGCAAGAAGGATTTCTGGCGCCGTTGCCAGGGAGGCTTACGCCAAGTCAAGTCAAGATTTGATCTCCCGCCAACGTGCGATTTTTGGCGCCATTGTCGTAGAGATCTACGCACAAGTCAAGACATACCAAGTACCCTTCACAAACTCTTATCCCTCGCATTACATTATTTGTCATTTGCCTCTCGTTTTCCTCTCCCCCACTTCACCTTTGCCTTTTCTTCACCCTTCTTCCGTTCGATCTTTTGTTTGCTTGTGTTACCATGTGCCTTCTATGTGCTTGCATCTTCGCTTGCTAAAAATCTATTGATATGGATCCTCATCCCCTTGCTAATCTTTTTAAGAGATCCAATTATGTTGAACCTATTGCTAGTGAGTCTAGTGCACTAGATTATCTTTATGAGGTTTTGCTTGAAATTCGTGAATCTGAAAATTGTGATGAAGTACTTTATGAAGCGATTCATGATAGATCTTTGAATAAAAAGCATGATTGCAATAATTTGACTATAAATTCTCTTGATGTCAAATGTGCTAATAATATGCAAAACCCTAAGCTTGGGGATGTTAGTTTTGCTATGTCTACTACTTGTTGCAATGATCATGATTGGGCTGATTCTTCTTATGATCTTGAAAATTTATTTAAGCCCCATGATGAATATGGGATTGATAATAATGTTTGCAATAATATTGAAAGAGGGTTTGTAAGAGTGTCAACTTTAGATCCCACATATTTGGAGAATGTTCAATCTTATGATGTTTTTGATAAAAGTGGGTTTGGAGAGGTCATGACTTTAATTAATGTTAATCCCACTATTTTGGAAGAGTTTCAATTTTGCATACATGTGGATCGTGTTAAGAATATGTTTTGTGATAGCTATTTTGTTGAATTTTCTTATGATCCTACATGTAATTATTATGAGAGAGGAAAATATGGTTGTAGAAATTTTCGTGTTACTAAATTACCTCTCTTCATGTTGAGATTGCTATCGTCTCTTTCTTCTTCCTTGCATATGCTAATTTTTGCTTGCTATGATAATTTGTTTGCTTATAAAATGCCTATGCATAGGAAGTATGTTAGACTTCGATGTGTTTATCACGTGTTCTATGATGCTCTCTTTGTGCTTTTATTCTTGTCTTTGATGTGAGCACCATTAAAATTATCAATGCCTAGCTAGCACTACAAAGAAAAAGACACATCCGTGACATTTTGGGCCGAACGAAAATCTTTTCTGTCATACTTATGACACTTCTATGACGATAATTGTGACAAAACCCGGTATCATCATAGATGTGGTGGGGTCCTACTTCTATGACAAAAAATCATGACAGAAAATGGGCTTTTCGTCCTGGGTGGGCCGGAGACGGAGCTGCATGACATTCTTTGGGCCGTCCATGACGGAAAAAACCATGGTAGAAGCAAGGGCGCGGAAAATATAGGGGAGTCCCCGGTTACGGTGGGTGGTCGGGGGCCGAGCGATGCGCGTTTCTCTCGTACGTACGCGCGAGTGTGCGAGGCGTTGGGCTCTAACTGAACCCGAGCAAGGCGTTGGGCTCTAACTGAACCCGAGCCATTGCACTACATGCTACACGTTACTGAACCCGAGCGATCGATCGATGGCTGTTAACTGAAACCGATCGAGCGATTCCTTCACTACTGCTGCTAACTGAAGCCGATCGATGCTGCCTTTGGATGAACAGTGAGCTTTGCTGGGGGAGTTTGGATGAACAGTTCCTGGTGGGGGTGGATGAACAGGACCCCGTGGCGTTGCCTCTGGATGAACAGTGAGCGTTGCTGGGGGGTTTGGATGAACAGTTCCCGGTGGGGGTGGATGAACAGGACCCCGATCGTTCGAGCCGGTTGGGGCTGGATGAACAGGACCCCATGGAGGCAGGATGAACAGGACCACCCGTGGGCGGCGGGATGACCAGAGACGGTGGAGGGTTGGATGAGCGATAGCCCGTGGAGGGTGGTTGAGCAGGAGCCCGTGGAGGCTGGTTGAGCGATGGCCGGTGGAGTAGTGTGTGGTGGAGGCTGGATGAACAGGAGCCCGTGGATGAACAGTCGCAGGTGGAGGCTGGAGGAGGTCGACGGTGGATGAACAGTAGCCCGTGGAGGCTGGAGGGGGTCGACGGTGGAGATGAACAGTATCCCATGGAGTCCCGTTTTGCAGTACGCCACACCCCTCCCAATGAACAGGACCCCCGTTTCGACCGTAGCGCTCCAACACAAGTCCGTTTCCTCCATTTTGCGGTACGCCACACCCCTCCCGATCAACAGGACCCCCGTTTTGACCGTAGGAGGTCCGTTTCCTCCGTTTTGCGGTATGCCAGACCCCTCCCGATGAACAGGATCCCGTTTCGAACGTGGCCGGTCGAACACAAGGCTGTTTCCTCCGTTCTGCGGTACGCCAGGCCTCGTTTCCATCGGCTGTTCCATCCAAGCCCTCCCGATGAACACGACGACGCATTTCGTTCTGACCCAGCCGGTTGGCTCCCCATGAACACGACGACGACGTTGTTTCTCCGTTCCGACCCAGCCATGTACATGAGCCCTAGCCATACGTACGCGCGAGTAGGCATTCGAGACCCCGCCCATATGTACGTACGTGGACGTATTTACTTTCTTGCACCCTAGCCGTTGTACGTACCTGTACATGCTACGTGCGCGCCTCTACTACGACACGTGCGCGCCTCTACATCGACCAGTATGTACATACACGTTCGCGACTAGAATGACAACGCTTCGTACGCTTCGACCAGGTGGATCCCGACTGTCACGCACTTCCTTGCCTGCGAAGATGTAGCTGGTGGGTCCCAGCAGTCAGGGGGGCGAGTCGTTTTTTTTCTGGACGCACTTCCCTGCGTGCGAAAATGTAGCTGCTGGGTCCCAGCAGTCAGGAGGAAACGTTTTTTCACGAAATACGGTGGCCCGTCCGGTGGTTCCCTGCTGTCAGGTGGAGGAATAATTATTTTGCACGTAATAAGGAGGCACTTCTTTGCTGCGGCCGTGGACCCAGCTGTCAGCCTCTCCACGTATAGTCCACGTCCGATGGAAGCCGTTCTTTAACCACGTTGACCACGCCGCGCCGAGAGCACCAGGGCGGTGGACGATGGCGAGGCCTATGAAGGGGACGACGCAGAGCCGGGGAAGACGCGCCAGAGGAAGCCCATGCGGAGAGGAGTACGAGGGTTCTCTGGTTCGGCTACGGTGTGAGGCTGCCGTCGCCGCAGGGCCTGGCGAGCGGTGGGAATAGTAGGGGGCGGTGAGTCCTCCGCGGTAGCACAGCCGGCCACGAGAGGCAGGAGCATGCAGCACGACCGGCGCTGCTTTGGTCGGCTGGGGCAAGAAGACCAGAGGTTGAAGAAGCACTAAGGCCGTTGGATGGACATCGTACGGTCACTGGAGCTAGAATCGTTCATATTGACTAAGTTGACAAAGCCCTCCGTTCACGTCAACTTAGTAGGCCCACAAGTCAGCCTCCCACTATGGTGGGTCCCAGCTGGCAGGGGGTATTCATTTGTTTGTGCGCAATAAGTAGGCACTTCCTTGTGTGCAAAGATATAGTTGGTGGGTCTGACCTGTCAACGGAGGGAACTTTTTTCCGTGAAATACAGAGGCCCTTCCGGCGGGTCCCAGATGTCAGGTGGAGGAATCATTATTTTGCGCGTAATAAGGAAGCATTTCCTTGTGTGCGGTCGTGGACCCAGCTGTCAGCCTCACCATGAACAATACTCTTCTGATGGAAGTCGTTCCTTGACCACGTTGACCACGCCGCGCCGAGAGCACCAGGGCGGTGGAAGACGGCGAGGCCTAGGAAGGGGACGACGCGGAGCCGGGGAAGACGCGGCAGTGGATGCCCACACAGAGAGGAGTACGAGGGTTAACTGGTTCGGCTGCGGTGCGAGGCTGTCGTCGCCGTAGAATAACAGGGGGTGTGGGTGAGTAGAGGGATGCCCTGGCCAGCGGTGGGAGTAGTAGGGGGCGGTGAGGCTTGCATGGGAGGCGGGAGCAGGCAGTCCCGTTGGCGCTGGATTTGGCAGCTGTAGCAAGAAGATGAGAGATTGAAGAAACACGACGGCCGTTGGATTGACGTACAACGGTTACATTTGCTAGAATCGTTTGTTGACGTATATAATAACTAAAAAAGTCTTGCATACGTGATACGTCTCCAACGTATCTATAATTTTTGATTGCTCCATGCTACTTTAGCTACTGTTTTAGGCTTTATTGGGCTTTATTTTCCACTTTTATATTATTTTTGGGACTAACCTATTAACCGGAGGCCCAGCCCAGAATTGCTGTTTTTTGCCTTTTTCAGTGTTTCGAAGAAACAGAATACCAAACGGAGTCCAAACGGAATGAAACCTTCGGAAACGTGATTTTCTCACCGAACGTGATCTAGGAGACTTGGACCCAACGCCAAGGAACAGCGCAGGCGGTCACGAGGTGGGCGCCCCCCTAGGGCGCGCCCCCTGCCTCGTGGGCCCCCTGTTGCTCCACCGACATACTCCTTCCTCCTATATATACCTCGTACCCCAAATGATCGAACAGGGCCAAAACCTAATTCCACCCGCAACTTCCTGTATCCACGAGATCCCATCTTGGGGCCTGTTAGGAGCTCCGCGGGAGGGGCATCCACCACGGAGGGCTTCTACATCATCATCAAAGCCTATCCGATGAAGTGTGAGTAGTTTACCTCAGACCTTCGGGTCCATAGTTAGTAGCTAGATGGCTTCTTCTCTCTTTTTGGATCTCAATACAATGTTCTCCCCCTCTCTCGTGGAGATCTATTCGATGTAATCTTCTTTTTGCGGTGTGTTTGTTGAGACCGATGAATTGTGGGTTTATGATCCAGCTTATCTATGAATAATATTTTAATCTTCTCTGAATTCTTTTATGTATGATTGAGTTATGTTTGCAAGTCTCTTCGAATTATCCGTTTGGTTTGGCCAACTAGATTGGTAGTTCTTGCAATGGGAGAAGTGCTTAGCTTTGGGTTCAATCTTGCGGTGTCCTTTCCCAGTGACAGAAGGGGTAGCAAGGCACGTATTGTATTGTTACCATCGAGGATAACAAGATGGGCTTTTTATCATATTGCATGAATATATCCCTCTACATCATGTCATCTTGCTTAAGGCGTTACTCTGTTTTTAACTTAATACTCTAGATGCATGCTGGATAGCGGTCGATGAGTGGAGTAATAGTAGTAGATGCAGAATCGTTTCGATCTAATTGTCATGGACGTGATGCCTATATACAAGATCATACCTAGATATACTCATAACTATGCTCAATTCTGTCAATTGCTCAACAGTAATTTGTTCACCCACCGTAAAATACTTATGCTCTTGAGAGAAGCCACTAGTGAAACCTATGGCCCCCGGGTCTATTCTCATCATATCAATCTCCATCACTTTTATACTTGCTTTGTTTTTACTTTGCTTTTTACTTTTCACTTTGCATCTATATACCAAAAATACCAAAAATATTATCTCTATCAGATCTCACTCTAAAGTGACCGTGAAGGGATTGACAACCCCTAATCGCGTTGGTTGCGAGTAGCTATCGATTTGTGCAGTACGAGGGACTTGTCGTGGCCTCCTCTTGGATTGATACCTTGGTTCTCAAAAACTGAGGGAAATACTTATGCTCTTGTGCTGCATCATCCTCTCCTCTTCGGGGAAAACCAACGCAAGCTCAAGACGTAGCAAGAAGGATTTCTGGCGCCATTGCCGGGGAGTCTACGCAAAAGTCAAGCATACCAAGTACCCATCACAATCCCTATATCTCGCATTACATTATTTGCCATTTGCCTCTTGTTTTCCTCTCCCCCACTTCACCCTTGCCGTTTTATTCGCCCTCTCTTTCCCAATCTCCTCCTCTTTTTCCCGTTGCCTTTTGTTTGCTCGTGTGTTGGATTGCTTGTTGTCGCGATGGCTCAAGATGCTACCAAATTGTGTGACTTCACCAATACCAATAATAATGATTTCCTTAGCACTCCGATTGCTCCTCTTGCCAATACTGAATCTTGTGATATCAATACTGCTTTGTTGAATCTTGTTATGAAAGATCAATTCGCCGTCCTTCCTAGTGAAGATGCCGCTACTTATCTGAATAGCTTCGTTGATTTATGTGATATGCAAAAGAAAAAAGATGTCAATAATGATGTCATTAAGTTGAAGCTATTTCCTTTTTCGCTTAGAGATCGTGCTAAAGCGTGGTTTTCATCTTTGCCTAAAAATAGTATTGATTCTTGGAACAAGTGCAAAGATGCTTTTATCTCTAAGTATTTTCCTCCCGCTAAGACTATCTCTCTTAGTTACGATATTATGAATTTTAAGCAACTTGATCATGAACATGTTGCACAAGCTTGGGAGAGAATGATATTAATGATACATAATTGTCCTACTCATGGTTTGAACATGTGGAAGATTATACAAAAAAAATATGCCGGATTAAATTTTGCTTCTAGAAATCTTTTAGATTCGGCCGCGGGAGGCACTTTTATGGAAATCACTTTAGGAGATGCTACTAAACTTCTAGATAATATTATGGTTAATTATTCTTAATGGCATACTAAAAGATCTACTAATAAAAAAGTACATGCGATAGAAGAAATCAATGTTTTGAGTGGAAAGATACCTAGAAGGCGTTCTAAGAATTCGGAGTTTTTAGATCTTGATGATGAAGTTGACAAAAGTGGGATTGAAAGAAATAAAAATCTAGATGTTGCTAAACCCACTATATTGGATCTCAAGGAATTTAATTATGAAAATTGCTCTTTAATTGATTGTATTTCCTTGTTGCAATCCGTGCTAAATTCTCCTCATGCTTATAGTCAAAATAAGGCCTTTACCGAACACATTGTTGATGCCTTGATGCAATCTTATGATAAAAAAACTTGAGTTGAAAATTTCTATCCCTAGGAAACTCTATGATGAGTGGGAACCCACTATCAAAATTAAAATTAAATATCATGAGTTTAATGCTTTGTGTGATTTGGGTTCTAGTGTCTCTACTATTCCCAAAACTTTGTGTGATTTGCTAGATTTCCGTGACTTTTATGATTGCTCTCTAAACTTGTATCTTGCGGATTCCACTATTAAAAAGCCTATGGGAAGAATTAATGATGTTATTATTGTTGCAAATAGGAATTATGTGCCCGTAGATTTTATCGTTCTTGATATAGATTGCAATCCTTCATGTCCTATTATTCTTGGTAGACCTTTCCTTAGAACGATTGGTGCAATTATTGATATGAAGGAAGGGAATATTAGATTCCAATTTCCCTTAAAGAAGGGCATGGAACACTTCCCTAGAAAGAAAATAAAATTACCATATGAATATGTCATGAGAGCCACTTATGGATTGCCTACCAAAGATGGCAATACTTAGATCTATCTTCGCTTTTATGCCTAGCTAGGGGCGTTAAACGATAGCGCTTGTTGGGAGGCAACCCAATTTTATTTTTTGTTTTTTTGTTTTTGTTCCTGTTTAGGAATAAATAATCCATCTAGCCACTGTTTAGATGTGGTTTTATCTTTTAATTAGTGTTTGTGCCAAGTTAAACCTATTGGATCTTCTTGGATGATAGTTATTTGATCTTGCTGTAATTTCCAGAAACTTTGCGCTCAGTGACCGAATTGTTAAAAATAACCAGAACGTGATAAAATACTGATTCCAATTTCTGCTGATCAATAAACAAATTTTCTAGGTCTTCTAATTTTGGTAGAAGTTTTTGAGTTCCAGAAGTTTGCGTTAGTTACAGATTACTACAGACTGTTCTGTTTTTGACAGATTCTGTTTTGCGTGTGTTGTTTGCTTATTTTGATGAATCTATGGCTAGTAAAATAGTTTATAATCCATAGAGAAGTTGGAATACAGTGAGTTTAACACCAATATAAATAAATAATGAGTTCATTACAGTACCTTAAAGTAGTCTTTTGTTTTCTTTCTCTAACGGAGCTCACGAGATTTCTATTGAGTTTTGTGTTGTGAAGTTTTCAAGTTTTGGGTGAATTCTTTTGATGGATTATGGAACAAGGAGTGGCAAGAGCCTAAGCTTGGGGATGCCCATGGCACCCCAGGATAATCAAGGACACCAAAAGTCAAAGCTTGGGGATGCCCGGAAGGCATCCCTCTTTAAATCCACTTCCATCGGTAATTTACTTGGAGCTATATTTTTATTCACCACATGATAAGTGTTTTGCTTGGAGCGTCTTGTATCATTTATGTCTTTGCTTGTTAGTTTACCACAATCATCCTTGCTGTACACACCTTTTGAGAGAGCCATACATGAATTGGAATTTGATAGAATACTCTATGTGCTTCACTTATATCTTTTGAGCTTGATAGTTTTGCTCATAGTGCTTCACTTATATCTTTTGAGTGTGATAATTTTTTCTCTATTGCTTCACTTAGATCTTTTAGAGCACGGTGGTGGATTTGTTTTAAAGAAACTTGATCTCTCATGCTTCACTTAGATTATTTTGAGAGTCGTTAATATCATGGTAATTTGCTTAATGTTAATATACTTGGTATTCAAGATATGTGAAACTTTCTTTTGAGTGCGTTGAATACTAAGATAAGCTTTGTCAGGACCCCGATTCCAAGTCACATCGACCTAGCCGGTAACACCTCATATCACTTTGCGGCCTCACGCACGGTATTCCCACGGGTGTCGCCTTACCATGGCCCGGGACCGTTTGCGCCTTTTGGCTCACGTATATGATAGTGTCGCTAGCATCCACATGACAAAGAACCCGGGCCGACATGGCTAGTCGTGAACCCAAAGCGGCGCTAACCCATGGGGACAGGCATACATGAATCACATCGAGCATGTCGGTCATCAACGTATGAATTCGGGTTGTAGCACTGGGCTAACAGGACTCCGGTATCCCGGGCTGTAGCAGGCTAGGCAGGACTCCGAATATCACCGCGTGACATTTCCCCGAAGGGACAGACATAGGAACGAAGTGAAACACATGCCGGCCAGTCAAGTGTCCAAGCAGTAGTCTTTGGGCTAGCAGGACTCCGGTGAACCGGGCTGTAGCGGACTACTATCGCTCAGAAGCACAAGACTACATTTCCCCATATGAGAGGCTACCAAGGATAAACAACTAGTTTGTCGGATCCCACTCATACCAAGCATTTCAACCATACACGCAATATGCCCGATATGAGTACATACAACAAGGCATCACAACAAAACTCTACAACTCAAGTACTTTATTTAAGAGGCTCCGAGGAGCCATACATAAAATATCCATACAGGTAAGGGTCACATGACCCAACACTCAAGTCATACAAACATACAAGCACATGCGGAAGCAAACTAGTCTGAGTACAGACTCTAAAAAGAAAGAAAGCTTGTCGAAGCCCTTCTATCTCAAAGGGCCCTTCACAAGCCTTGGATCACCACCAGGTGGCTAGTTCACTCGTCGATGTCAAGGTCTACATAAAACCCATCGGAGGGGCAGTGTTGTCGTCTGAAAAACATTAATTAAGCAAACATGAGTACGGAGGTACTCAGCAAGTCTTACCACAGAATCCTATCATACATGCGCATTCTCAAGAAGGTGGTGGAGTTATTTGCAGCAAGCCAGCTTTGAATCTTGGCTAAGCTATCCTACATGACACCACTTGAAAAGCATTTGTCGCACACGAGTCCACTAATCACCATCACAATACTCTACCGTGGATCCTCTCTCGTCACCCTCGAGAGGGCCATCCGCGGTACTAACACTTATCTTGAGGCTTTTAGTAGTATCCATTTACTTGTCTATGAACTGTATAGGTGACCAAGTAGTCCTTTACCGCGGATGCGGCTATTCGAATAGTTTATACCCTGCAGGGGTGTACTTCTTCACACACGCTCTCACCACTTACCGCCGTTTACACGACATGTACTCGGTAACCTTCAAGCGGAAGCCCAACGTGGGTGTCGGCCACGACCTGACTAAACACACGAGTCCCGAGTCCAGGTTTATCGCTTATTCGGGTTCCATCCGCAGGGAGTCCGGCCGAGGTTTCCCATACAGCCCCGAACGATGTGTGCAGGGTTCCCGAGACACCAAACGGGCGAATCGGTACACCGACCCGTGCCTACCGCAACACAACCCACCCCTAAGGTCAGCGTTGCGTGCGGCCCCCAGCATGCTACAAACACCAGAAACTACTTGCAACTCCCGGACTGAGGACAAGAGTGGTTAATAAGTCGAGAGGGTCAATTAAGGATCCCAATGCGTGGTAGTAGCTAAGTCTTAAATCACACACACAGATCTCAGTTCTTAGGGACGGCTTCAATGAAACAACCCACCATGTACTCCTACATGGCCTCTCATCGATACCTTTACCAAAACGTGTTCAACACTTTCACTCTCGAACCCGACACAACCTTTCACTCCAGTTCATCATCCCGATGAGCCAGACTTGACACAACTCTAAGCATAGCAAGCATAGCATGGTAGGAATCACAAACACGGCTCAATCAACTCCTACACATACTAGTGGGTTTCATCTAGTTACTGTGGCAATGACAGGTCATGCAAAGGAAGTGGGTTCAACTACCGCAACACACAACAGTTTGAATCGCGTTGTCTTAATGCAGTAAACAAGAGCAGAAGCGAGAACATGGGTTTGTATCGGAATGATCAATGGGTTGCTTGCCTGATGGAGTGGTGGTAGGATACTGCCCTTCAGACGGATATTCGGGATTATCCTCGGAGGCAGAACCTATCACGAAAGACATACCGAAAATAAACACACATGGCAATATGCAACAATATGATGCATGCTATGACATGGCAATATGGATGTGTGTTGGCCTAATGCAAGCTGAAACAAAAAGGGATGAACTCATTTGAATCAAAGATTCAAATGCTAGCTCATTTAACATAGCCATAAAGGTGATTTATCTTAATTTGCTTAAACCGCAAGGTTAACTTGTTTAATCATGCATGAAACCTGTACCAATGGATAGAATGGATTTTTCTGATCATTTTTCATATATAAAACTTTGCATTTGGAGTTACAGTTTAATTTCTATGAATTTTTGAAGTTTGAACTATATTCTGGAATTTCCTATAATAGAATAAATCCAGTAATCATTTACTGCGCCAGCAATGCGTCAGGATGACGTCAGGGTCAACGGGGACGTCCAGGTCAAACCTGACTGATGGGTCCCGCATGTCAGCATAATTGGTTTAACTAAAAATTAATTAAAACTAATCCTAATTAGTTAACAGGGCTGGGCCCCACCTGTCATTGACTCAACAGAGTCAACCAGGGCCCACACGTGGTCAAAGTCAATGTCGGCTACACCGGCGTTTAGCCGCCGACGAGCCCGACGCGGCGAGGGAAGTGGTTTTGGTCATTTCAGCAACCAAATGGGCCGCGGAAGGCATCTAGGTGGAGCTGGGAACAAGCCGCAGCTCTTGGTGGAGTTAGTTGAGCTCGGGGCGGCCGGAATCGGCGCCGGCGACGACCTAGGCGGCCGCCGGAGTTCGAGCGAAGGCGAACTCAAGCTACGGTGCGCGGTGAGGTGCGTGGAGTGTTTGGTTAGATGCTAAACGGTGCGGTGAGTGCGTTAGACACCGAGAGGTGGCCGGTGGATGGCCGGGAGCACGTCGGCGACGAGCTCCACGGCGGCGGGTGCGGTTGAGCTACGTGCGGTCACTACACAGCTCGGGAGCGAGAGAGGAAAGGAGGGGGAGATAGCTAAGCTTACGGGCAACTCGGGGAAGCACACGGCGCGGTCGGGGACGGGCTAATGCGACGGCGGCGTTGAAGGGGATCTCCGGCGACGGCGGAGTCGGACGAGGTCGGTGCAGTGGCCTCGGGCTACTCGAGCACTCGGGGCTCGACTAGCTCGACGAAGAGGAGGGCGGCGGAGCTCCTAGACACGGCGAGACGGAGCACGGACGACGGGAGCGCGCGACTCTGGCAACGGCGTGGCTGCGATGGCGTCGGCCATGGCGTGGGAGCGAGAGGGGGAGGAGCTAGGGAGGAAGAGAGGTGTCTGGGGGTTCGAGGGGAGAGAGAGGGAGTGATCCGCGTCGCGGCTCGGTGAGGGAAGCGGCGAGGCGGCGGCCAGGTGCGTGGCACCCATGCGGTGCTCGCCGCCGAGCACACCTGCTGCTGGCCAAGCCAAGCAGCTCATTGGCCTTGCTGCTTGGGCTGGGCAGCAGTGGGCAGTTGGGAGGCGCCTGTAAGGTTTCATTCTGTTTTTCTTTTCTATTTTTCAGTAACTTTGTGGAGTTTTAAAAATACTTAAACAGCTTCAAAATTCACCAAACTGGACCAGGTCCATAGTTGGAATATTTCCAACATGAAACATTTTAGTTTGGGAATATTTGGACATTTGAAATAATATATATAATTTAAAATGCCCAAACTCAAATACTTATGATTTAATTCAACAACCTTAGGATGACCTAGAAAATTGTGCACCACTTTTGGCGAGGCTCGAACCAAAGCAAAGGTGATGAGCATTTTAGAAGGCATTTCAGGTTCATTGAAAATGATTTTAGTAAACCCTAGTTGGATTAAAAGGGTTACGGGGTTCTGTCCTTCCCATTTCAAATTTCAAATGAAAGTTAAACATGATGCACACACTAATGCATGGACTAGCTAGGATGTGACAACTCACCCCCACTCAAAAGAATCTCGTCCCCGAGATTTAGGATCCGTTATAAAAAGGTGGGATACTCAAGTCGAAGACGATCCTCCCTTTCCCAAGTTGCTTCTTGCTCGGAATGGTTTGACCATTGAACCTTTAGAAACTTGATACTATGACATCGAGTGGTACGCTCGGCTTGGTCAAGAATACGAACGGGATATTCTCGACAGGTGAGGTTATCTTGGAGATCAAGCGTTTCGTGGTCCACTCCACGGATAGGATCCGAGAAGCAACGCCTGAGTTGGGAAACGTGGAAGACATCATGGACTCTGGAAAGATGCGGAGGTAGTTCCAATTGGTAGGCAACTTCTCCACGTTTGGCAAGAATGCGAAAAGGTCCAATGTAACGTGGAGCCAACTTGCCTTTGATACCGAATCGATGGGTTCCCTTCAAAGGAGTAACCCGAAGGTAAGCCTTCTCGCCAATTTCATAAGCCATAGGCTTATGCTTGCGGTCATATTGACTCTTTTGACGAGATTGGGCTATTTTCTATTTCTCACGAATAACGCGAACCTGATCTTCTGCTTCCTGAATCATATCCGGGCCAAAGAGTTGTCTCTCCCCGGTTTCTGACCAGTTAAGAGGCGTTCGACATTTTCGTCCATAAAGAACTTGAAAGGAGCTTTGCCCAAGCTAGCTTGATAACTATTGTTATAAGCGAACTTCGGCGAATGGAAGGCATTTCTCCCAATTCATGCGAAAGAGATGATGAAGCTCAAAGCATATCCTCTAGGATTTGATTGACTCGTTCTACTTGACCACTTGATTGAGGATGGAAGGCGGTGCTAAAGGAGAGCGAGTTCCCATAGCATTTTGGAAACTTTCCCAAAATCGAGAGGTGAAGAGACTTCCACGGTCTGAGTTAATCTCCAATGGAACACCATGAAGAGACACTATTCGAGAGATGTACAAATCAACTAGCTGGCTAGCGGTTATACTCCCACGAACGGGTAGGAAGTGGGCTACTTTGGAAAGACGATCGACGACAACGAAGATAGCATTATTCCCTCTCTTGGTCCTGGGAAACCCGGTAATGAAATCCATACCGATTTTATCCCATTTCCATTCGGGAATAGCCAAAGGTTGAAGGGTACCAAAGAGGCCGTTGATGTTCTGCTTTAACTTCGACGACAGCGCCGCGATTAGCAATGTATTGAGCGATTTCTCTCTTCATCCTAGTCCACCAAAACCTCTGGCGTAGGTCTTGCTACATTTTAGTACTACCGGGATGAATGGTGAGAGGAGAGTGTGAGCTTCCTTAAGGATCAGTTGCCGTAGCTGTTGTTTCTTGGGAACCACCAAGCGGTTCTCAAAGAAGACAACGCCTCGTTCATCTATGGAGAAACACTTAGCAGCTCCGCTAGCAATGTTCTCTTTGATCCGAGATATCCCTCTATCATACTGCTGAGCAGCTATGATTCGATCCTTAAGGTTAGGTTTCGCCACCAGGGTGGAAAGGAATCCTCGAGGAACAATATGAAGATTAAGCTTACGAAATTCCTCGTGGAGAAATGGTTGACTTTGTTGTAACATCAGATTGTTACAATAAGATTTGCGA
The DNA here is from genome assembly GCA_021605205.1 of Aegilops longissima. Taxonomy (NCBI): domain Eukaryota; kingdom Viridiplantae; phylum Streptophyta; class Magnoliopsida; order Poales; family Poaceae; genus Aegilops; species Aegilops longissima. Next base: position 254,723,262 of record CM038682.1, on the reverse strand, counting down.
CTTAGTGCGTCAGCCATGACATTGGCTTTGCCTGGGGTGTAAGATATTCCTAAGTCGTAATCTGTAATCAACTCGACCCAACGTCTTTGCCTGAGATTCAAATCCGGTTGGGTGAAGATGTATTTCAGACTTTGGTGATCAGTGTAGATTTCGCAACGATTACCAAGAAGGTAATGTCGCCAGGTTTTTAGTGCATGGACCACTGCTGCAAGCTCTAGATCATGTGTGGGATAGTTATCCTCATGTGGACACAACTGTCGAGAAGCGTAGGCAATCACATGACGATCTTGCATGAGTATGCAACCTAGTCCTTGTCGCGAGGCGTCGCAATAGATAATAAAGTCCTTAGAAAAAACTGGTGGAACAAGTACGGGAGCAGATGTCAGGCGTCTTTTCAGTTCCTGAAATCTGAACTCGCACTATGGTGTCCATTAGAACTTCTTATCTTTCTTGAGGAGTTCGGTTAGAGGTTTAGCAACTTTAGAGAAATTCTCGACGAAGCGGCGGCAATAGCTCGCTAAACCGAGGAAACTCCGAACTTTCTTGACCGATTCAGGTGGAGTCCAGTCAAGGACGGCTTGAACTCGCTCGGGATTGACAGCAATGCCCTTGCCAGAGATTACATGGCCTAGGTAGGTCACTTCTGGTAACCAGAATTCACATTTAGAGAATTTGGCATAAAGGCGGTGCTCTCGAAGTTTCATCAATACTAGCCTTAGATGTTCGACATGTTCTTCCTCATTCTTGGAGTAGATGAGTATATCATCGAGGTATACCACGACGAATTTATCCAAATACTCCATGAAGATTGAGTTCATTAACCGAGAGAAGGTGGCTGGAGCATTGGTTAATCCGAAGGACATGACGGTGTACTCGTATTGGCCATAACGAGTAACAAAGGCCGTTTTAGGAATGTCCCCGTTCTTAATTTTGATTTGATGGTAGCCCAACCTCAAATCCATCTTGGAAAAGACTGAGGATCCAGCGAGCTGATCATACAGATCGTTGATCCTGGGGAGCGGATACTTGTTCTTGATAGTGACCAAATTGATAGGTCGGTAATCTACAACCATCCGATCCGTTCCATCCTTCTTCTTGACGAAGAGGACGGGGCAAGCCCATGGGGATGAACTGGTACGGATGAAACCCTTTTGCAAGGACTCATCGAGTTGTTTCTTAAGTTCGACTAGTTCTAGGGGTGCCATCTTATAAGGTCTTCTAGAAATTGGAACGGTTTCGGGAACAAGATCTATCATGAACTCGACATCCCTGTCAGGTGGAACACCTGACAGTTCTTCTGGAAAGACATCCGGAAAATCACGGACTACCGGAATATCTTGAGGTCCGGAAGGGGTTGGCATTTAAGGAGTAAAGTGGCGCTTGACACTCGGGTTAAAACATTAACTGTCTTGCCCGAAGGATGGGTGAGTTGAACAGTTCTAGTAGAGCAATCAATCTTAGCATAATGGGCTGACATCCAGTCCATACCCAAGATGATGTTTATGTCCGAGGACTTGAGAGCTATTAGAGATGCAAGAAAAACTAATCATCGACAAGAATTTCATTCCCATGACTTATTCTAGAGGTTTGCCATCTAGAACCGAGTCTGAATTTCCATGGAGGTGTGCATGTCACAGAATGTGGTGTTGTGCAATCGAGCATAGCTCTCAGAAATAAATGAATGAGATGCTCCAGTATCAAAAAGAACAGTTGCCGGATGACAATTAACAAGGAGCGTACCGAGAACGACGTTGGGATCCTCATAGGTTTCCTCGGCTGAAACATAGTTGACATGGCCACGAGCAGTGGCAGCTGGTTTAGCATAGAGCACCTTTCCTGCTGGCTTACCACGACCAATGACTTTTCGATCCGACCGGGTTGTTGCAGGGACACTCACGGATGTAGTGGCCCGTCTCTCCACACTTGAAGCAAGTTATCATATTGGGGCGTGGAGCAGCATTAGCAGCGGACCACCATAAGTCTTGGGCGGTACATACTGCTGGTTGGGGCGGGCGCCTCAAAGGATGGCCTCGGGGTGAACACAGGTGGCGAGCAGATTTGGAATCCAAACCCGGCGCTTCTGAGATCCAGAGCCGGATGAAGAACCAGAATCACGGGAGTGCTTGCGTGAAGCTTCGAAGTCAGACTGTCCAATTTCAGCACTGATAGCTTTGTGGACTAACTTCTGAAAAGAAGTGCACTCGTGCAGACGAAGATCACGGCGAAGCTCGGGGCTAAGTCCCTTGCGGAACCTTGCCTGCTTCTTGGCGTCGGTAGAAACCTCTTCAGGAGCATAACGTGCTAGATTCCCAAACTCACGGTGTAAGTATCCACAGTCAGCCTACCAGGTGAAATTGCAAATTCCTCCCTTTACGATCCATGAGACCTTCCGGATGTGATGCTCACGGAAGCGGCACTGAATTCAGCCCAAGTAGTAATTTGTCCAACCGGACGCATAGCCTCATAATTCTCCCACCAAAGGCTGGCAGGGCCTTCGAGATGATAAGCGGCAAAAGTAACCTTATCAGCTTCAGCCACGTTGGCAGAACGTAGCTTGTGGGTGATGCTGCGAAGCCAATCATCCGCATCAAGAGGCTCAACGGAATATTTGAACTTCGGTGGATACAGCTTGACAAAGTCATTGAGGGACACCAGATCATTTCTTGGCTGGTGTGCGGTGTTTTGCTCAATCCGCTCCAGCAAGAGATTGGTCTCACGCTTGTTGCGTTCCGCCTCCAACATAACCTCGGCCAAAGATGGCGGTTGAGGCAGATTTGCATTCCTAGCTGCGCTGGCTTCTCCTTGCTCCGGAGCAGCAGGATTGTTGCGGGTGTTGACCATCCTAGGAAACAAAACAAAGGTTTAAACCAGGATGGCAGAATTTAGTAAGGAAGTGCGGAATGTAATGGATAACACGGAATGCAGAGATGTTCATCCGTATGACATGGTAATATAAAATTGCCATATATATACCAACGGTCATACACACCATTCATAGTTTAGTACAAGCCCGACGAAGTACATCTATAGTGAAAGGCGTTACATCTCATCGGAAGCATTCCAAACTCCTATACATTATTTTTCTACACTTCCGGAATGATACACTTTAAGTCATATTCCACAAGTCACGCTGGACGGTGGAAATACAACTATTACAATACTAGGGATACTACTACTAACTCAGACAACTCCGTAGTAGTCCTCATAGAAGTCACCACCCAAGCCTGGAAGTGGAACATGATCATCCGGAAACAGACGATCTTGTGGAGCTTGCGGACCATTGGGACTCGGATGTGGCCGTGGTCCAACAAACGGCGGCAGACGAGGTCCACGAGGAGGAGTGATGCCCCCAACCTCACGCCACTCCATGAAGTCTGGCAGACCAGCCCGCACAGGGTTCAAGTCCCTCATGTCCATGTATCCGGCTTGCACGGCAGGTGCAAACCGAGTCAGAGTAGCCCAATGATCAGAACGGGCATTAAAGAGTTCCATACGCAAGGCCCGGTTTTCACGGTCCTTGTCTTCCAGCATCTCTGTAGTAGTGCGAAGGAGTGAGTCCTCATGGGATGCATCGCTGTACATACCCTGAAGGTAGCCATGCGCCCCAGGGAGGGATGCTGGCATGTAGCGGAAATCGGTGTTGCACAGCAAGGCAGTTCTGGCTCGAATAATAGTCATCATTGAGTAGGTTGCATCTTGCACGGACATCCCAATAGTGATCCCAAGTCCATAAGAACAATGGAGCGGTTTAGTAGCTCCGGGATAAGATGGATATATCCTGACCGTGCACAGATATTGTCTTTGATTAAAATCCCTAAACTGCTCCTCGACGGTATATTCAGGATACCATCGGTAACCGGTCTCGACCATCACCCGAACCAACATTGCCGTGTGACCACACACATCAATGCAACGGGTCAGACGAACCACTTGGTTCTGGGGACGGGTGGCCATCTGAAAGCACAGCCACAATGCAAAGACATTAGAATTTCTAGGGGAAATCGGGCAGCATAACTTCTGTAAATGCTCAAAAACAGATTTGAGACATTCATAATCAGATTGCAAAACCACTCAACAACATCATATCAAGGTTCTGGTTCAACTGGTAGCATACTAAAAAGTAGTAGAAACTGAACTGAGGATGCAACCAACAATCCTATAAGTTACTACGGATTAGTAACACGTGAACCTGATAGAGAGAAGAGAGCCTAGTCCTATACCCACGTAGAATGAGAAGAGGATGACTCGGATCGAGGGCATAAGGTAAAGGAGTAAAAAGAGCCTTACGTTTCCTCCACAATCAATTCCCTACATATAACTAAAGCATTTCTAGACTCAACATCGACCAGTTTGGCTTAGCGAACCTACAGCAGCCCCGCTCGATGCCAACGCTGTTAGGACTCCGATTACAAGTCACATCGACCTGGCGGTAACACCTCATATCACTTTGCGGCCTCACGCACGGTATTCCCACGGTGTCGCCTTACCATGGCCGGGACCGTTTAGCCTTTTGGCTCACGTATATGATAGTGTCGCTAGCATCCACATGACAAAGAACCCGGCCGACATGGCTAGTCGTGAACCCAAAGCGGCGCTAACCCATGGGGACAGGCATACATGAATCACATCGAGCATGTCGGTCATCAACGTATGAATTGGGCTGTAGCACTTGGGATAACAGGACTCCGGTATCCCGGCTGTAGCAGGCTAGGCAGGACTCGAATATCACCGCTGACATTTCCCGAAGGATGTACATAGGAACGGTGAAACACATGCCGCCAGTCAAGTGTCCAAGCAGTAGTCTTTGGGCTAGCGAGGACTCCGGTGAACCGGGCTGTAGCGGACTACTATCGCTCAGAAGCACAAGACTACATTTCCCCATATGAGAGGCTGCCAAGGATAAACAACTAGTTTGTCGGATCCCACTCATACCAAGCATTTCAACCATACACGCAATATGCCCGATATGAGTACATACAACAAGGCATCACAACAAAACTCTACAACTCAAGTACTTTATTTAAGAGGCTCCGAGGAGCCATACATAACATATCCATATAGGTAGGGGTCACATGACCCAACACTCAAGTCATACAAACATACAAGCACATGCAGAAGCAAACTAGTCTGAGTACAGACTCTAAAAAGAAAGAAAGCTTGTCGAAGCCCTTCTATCTACAGTGGACCTTCACAAGCCTTGGATCACCACCTGGGTGGGTAGTTCACTCGTCGATGTCAAGGTCTACATAAAACCCATCGGAGGGGCAGTGTTGTCGTCTGAAAAACATTAATTAAGCAAACATGAGTACGGAGGTACTCAAGCAAGTCTTACCACGTAATCCTATCATACATGCGCATTCTCAAGAAGGTGGTGGAGTTATTTGCAAAGAAGCCAGCTTTGACTCTTGGCTAAGCTATCCCACGTGACACCACTTGAAAAGCATTTGTCGCACACCAGTCCACTAATCACCATCACAATACTCTACCATGGATCCTCTCTCGTCACCCTCGAGAGGGCCATCCGCTGATACTCACACTTATCTTGAGGCTTTTAGTAGTATCCATTTACTTGTCTATGAACCGTATAGGTGACCAAGTAGTCCTTATCATGACGCTGCTATTCAATAGTTTATACCCTGCAGGGTATACTTCTTCACACACGCTCTCACCACTTACCGCCGTTTACACGACATGTACTCGGCAACCTTCAAGCGGAAGCCCAACGTGGGTGTCGGCCACGACCTGACTAAACACATGAGTCCCGAGTCCAGGTTTATCGCCTATTCGGGTTCCATCCGCAGGGAGTCCGGCCGAGGTTTCCCATACAGCCCCAAATGATGTGTGCAGGGTTCCCGAGACACCAAACGGGCGAATCGGTACACCGGGCCACGTGCCTACCGCAACACAACCCACCCCTAAGGTCAGCGTTGCGTGCCCCCAACATGCTACAAACACGAAACTACTTGCAACTCCCTTGACCGAGGACAAGAGTGGTTAATAAGTCGAGAGGGTCAATTAAGGATCCCAATGCGTGGTAGTAGCTAAGTCTTAAATCACACACACGATCTCAGTTCTTAGGGCGGCTTCAATGAAACAACCCACCATGTACTCCTACATGGCCTCTCATCGATACCTTTACCAAAACGTGTTCAACACTTTCACTCTCGAACCCGACACAACCTTTCACTCCAGTTCATCATCCCGATGAGCCGACGACACAACTCTAAGCATAGCAAGCATAGCATGGTAGGAATCACAAACACGGCTCAATCAACTCCTACACATACTAGTGGGTTTCATCTAGTTCTTGTGGCAATGACAGTCATGCAAAGGAAGTGGGTTCAACTACCGCAACACACAACAGTTTGAATCGCGTTGTCTTAATGCAGATAAACAAGAGCGAAGCGAGAACATGGGTTTGTATCGAATGATCAATGGGTTGCTTGCCCGATGGAGTGGTGGTAGGATACTGCCTTTGAGGCGGATATTCGGATTATCCTCGGAGGCGTAACCTATCATGAAAGACATACCGAAAATAAACACACATGGCAATATGCAACAATATGATGCATGCTATGACATGGCAATATGGATGTGTGTTGGCCTAATGCAAGCTGAAACAAAAGGGGATGAACTCATTTGAATCAAAGATTCAAATGCTAGCTCATTTAACATAGCCATAAAGGTGCATTATCTTAATCTTCTTAAACATCAAGGTTAACTTGCTTAATCATGCATGAAACCTGTACCAATGGATAGAATGGATTTTTCTGATCATTTTTCATATATAAAACTTTGCATTTGGAGTTACAGATTAATTTCTATGAATTTTTTAAGTTTGAACTATATTCTGGAATTTCCTATAATAGAATAAATCCAATAATTCATTTACTGCGTCAGCAATGCGTCAGGATGACTTCAGGGTCAACGGGGTCGTCCATGTCAAACCTGACTAATGGGTCCCGCATGTCAGCATAATTAGTTTAACTAAAAATTAATTAAAACTAATCCTAGTTAGTTAACAGGGCTGGGCCCCACCTGTCATTGACTCAACAGAGTCAACCAGGGCCCACCAGTGGTCAAAGTCAAAGTCGGCTACACCGGCGTTTAGCCACGCCAAGCGAGCCGCGGCGGCGGAAGTGGTTTTGGTCATTTCGGCAACCAAATGGGCCGCGGAAGGCATCTAGGTGGAGCTGGGAACAAGCCGCAGCTCTTGGTGGAGTTAGTTGAGCTCGGGGCGGCCGGAATCGGCGCCGGCGATGACCTAGGCGGCCGCCGGAGTTCGGGCGAAGGCGAACTCGAGCTACGGTGCGCGGTGAGGTGCGTGGAGTGTTTGGTTAGATGCTAAACGGTGCGGTGAGTGCGTTAGACACCGAGAGGTGGCCGGTGGATGGCCGGGAGCACGTCGGCGACGAGCTCCACGGCGGCGGGTGCGGTTGAGCTACGTGCGGTCACTACACAGCTCGGGAGCGAGAGAGGAAAGGAGGGGGAGATAGCTAAGCTCACGGGCAACTCGGGGAAGCACACGGCGCGGTCGGGGACGGGCTGATGCGACGGCGGCGTTGAAGGGGATCTCCGGCGACGGCGGAGTCGGGCGAGGTCGGTGCAGTGGCCTCGGGCTACTCGAGCACTCGGGGCTCGGCTAGCTCGATGAAGAGGAGGGCGGCGGAGCTCCTAGACACGGCGAGACGGAGCACGGACGACGGGGAGCCTGACTACGGCGACGGCGTGGCTGCGGTGGCGTCGGCCATGGCGTGGGAGCGCGAGGGGCAGGAGCTAGGGAGGAAGAGAGGTGTTTGGGGGTTCGAGGGGAGAGAGAGGGAGTGATCCGCGTCGCGGCTCGGTGAGGGAAGCGGCGAGGCGGCGGCCAGGTGCGTGGCACCCATGCGGTGCTCGCCGCCGAGCACTGCTCACTGCTGGCCAAAGCCAAGCAGCTTCATTGGCCTGCTTGGCTTTGGCTGGGCAGGCAGTGGGCCAGTTGGGAGGCGCTGTAAGGTTTCATTCTGTTTTTCTTTTTCTATTTTTCTGTAACTTTGTGGAGTTTTAAAAAATACTTAAACAACTTCAAAAATTCACCAAACTGGACGAGGTCCATAGTTGGAATATTTCCAACATGAAACATTTTAGTTTGGGAATATTTGGACATTTGAAATAATATATATAATTTAAAATGCCCAAACTCAAATACTTATGATTTAATTCAACAACCTTAGGATGACCTAGAAAATTGTGCACCACTTTTGACAGAGGCTCTGAACCAAAGCAAAGGTGATGAGCATTTTAGAAGGCATTTCAGGTTCATTGAAAATGATTTTAGTAAACCCTAGTTGGATTAAAAGGGGTTCTGGGGGTTCTGTCCTTCCCATTTCAAATTTCAAATGACAGTTAAACATGATGCACACACTAATGCATGGACTAGCTAGGATGTGACAAGCTTGATGCTTGATAATTGTTTTGAGATATGAAGATAGTGATATTAGAGTCATTCTAGTTGAGTAGTTGTGAATTTAAAGAATACTTGTCTTGAAGTTTGTGATTCTCGTAGCATGCACATATGGTGAACCGTTATGTGATGAACTCGGAGAATGATTTATTCATTGATTGTCTTTCTTATGAGTGGCGGTCGGGGACGAGCAATGGTTTTTTCCTACCAATCTATCCCCCTAGGAGCATGCGAGTAATACTTTGTTTTGATAACTTCTAGATTTTTTTTCAATAAGTATATGAGTTCTTTATGACTAATGTTGAGATCAAGGATTATGCGCACTTTTTCCCATCCTTCCACCATTGCTAGCCTCTCCAATACCGCGCACCTTTCGCCGGTATCATACACCCACCATATATCTTCCTCAAAACAGCCACCATACCTACCTATCATGGCATTTCCATAGCCGTTCCGAGATATATTGCCATGCAACTTTCCACCGTTCCGTTTATTATGACACGCTCCATCATTGTCATATTGCTAGCATGATCATGTAGTTGACATCGTATTTGTGGCAAAGCCACCATTCATAATTCTTTCATACATGTCACTCATGTTCCATTGCCTATCCCGGTACACCGCCGGAGGCATTCATATAGAGTCATATTTTGTTCTAAGTATCGAGTTGTAATTGTTGAGTTGTAAGAAAAATAAAAGTGTGATGATCATCATTATTAGAACATTGTCCCAAGTGAGGAAAGGATGATGGAGACTATGATTCCCCCCCAAGTCGGGATGAGACTCCGGACGAAAAAAAGAGGCCATAGAAAAAGGCCCAAATAAAAAAATGAGAGAAAAAGAGATAAGGGACAATGTTACTATCCTTTTACCACACTTGTGCTTCAAAGTAGCACCTTGATCTTCATGATAGAGAGTCTCTCATTTTGTCACTTTCATATACTAGTGAGGATTTTTAATTATAGAACTTGGCTTGTATATTCCAATGATGGGCTTCCTCAAATGCCCTAGGTCTTCATGAGCAAGCGAGTTGGATGCACACCCACTTAGTTTCTTTTGTTGAGCTTTCATATACTTATAGCTCTAGTGCATCCGTTGCATGGAAATCCCTACTCACTCACATTGATATCTATTGATGGGCATCTCCATAGCCCGTTGATACGCCTAGTTGATGTGAGACTACCTTCCCTCTTTTTGTCTTCTCCACAACCACCATTCTACTCCACATATAATGCTATATCCATGGCTCACGCTCATGTATTGCGTGAAGATTGATTTTTTTTTGAAAATGTTAAAGTATGAAACAATTGCTTGGCTTGTCATCGGGGTTGTGCATGATTTACTTATTTTTTGTGGGGAAGATGGAGCATAGCCAGACTATATGATTTTGTAGGGATAACTTTCTTTGGCCATGTTATTTTGAGAAGACAAAATTGCTTAAGTTAGTATGCTTGAAGTATTATTATTTTTATGTTGATTTGAACTTTTGTCTTGAATCTTTCGGATCTGAATATTCATACCATGATTAAGAAGATTTACATTGAAATTATGCCAAAGTATCACTCCACATCAAAAATTCTCTTTTTATCATTTACCTACTCGAGGACGAGCAGGAATTAAGCTTGGGGATGCCTGATATGTCTCCAACATATCTATAATTTTTGATTGCTCCATGCTAATTTATCTACTGTTTTAGGCTTTATTGGGCTTTATTTTCCACTTTTATATTATTTTTGGGACTAACCTATTAACCGGAGGCCCAGCCCAGAATTGCTGTTTTTTGCCTTTTTCAGTGTTTCGAAGAAACAGAATATCAAACGGAGTCCAAACGGAATGAAACCTTCGGAAACGTGATTTTCTCACCGAACGTGATCCAGGAGACTTGGACCCTATGCCAAGGAACAACGGAGGCGTCACGAGGGTGGGGGCACCCCCCCTAGGGCGCGCCCCCCTGCCTCATGGGCCCCCTGTTGCTCCACCAACGTACTCCTTCCTCCTATATATACCTACGTACCCCCAAACGATCAGAACAGGAGCCAAAAACCTAGTTCCACCGCCGCACTTCCTCAGATCCACGAGATCCCATCTTGGGGCCTGTTTGAGCTCACGGAGGGGGCATCCACCACGGAGGGCTTCTACATCATCATCAAAGCCTCTCTGATGAAGTGTGAGTAGTTTACCTCAGACCTTCGGGTCCATAGTTAGTAGCTAGATGGCTTCTTCTCTCTTTTTGGATCTCAATACAATGTTCTCCCCCTCTTTCGTGGAGATCTATTTGATGTAATCTTATTTTTGCGGTGTGTTTGTTGAGACCGATGAATTGTGGGTTTATGGTCCAGCTTATCTATGAATAATATTTGAATCTTCTCTAAATTCTTTTATGTATGATTGAGTTATCTTTCCAAGTCTCTTCGAATTATCCGTTTGGTTTGGCCAACTAGATTGGTAGTTCTTGCAATGGGAGAAGTGCTTAGCTTTGGGTTCAATCTTGCGGTGTCCTTTCCCAGTGACAGAAGGGGCTGTAAGGCACGTATTGTATTGTTGCCATCGAGGATACCAAGATGGGTTTTTTATCATATTGCATGAATTTATCCCTCTACATCATGTCATCTTGCTTAAGGCGTTACTCTGTTTTTAACTTAATACCCTAGATGCATGCTGGATAGCGGTCGATGAGTGGAGTAATAGTAGTAGATGCAGAATCGTTTCGATCTACTTGTCATGGACGTGATGCCTATATACATGATCATACCTAGATATACTCATAGCTATGCTCAATTCTGTCAATTGCTCAACAGTAATTTGTTCACGCACCGTAGAATACTTATGCTCTTGAGAGAAGCCACTAGTGAAACCTATGGCCCCCGGGTCTATTCTCATCATATCAATCTCCATCACTTTTATACTTGCTTTGTTTTTACTTTTCTTTTTACTTTTCACTTTGCATCTATATACCAAAAATACCAAAAAATATTATCTCTACCAGATCTCACTCTCGTAAGTGACCGTGAAGGGATTGACAACCCCTAATCGTGTTGGTTGCGAGTAGCTATCGATTTGTGCAGGTACGAGGGACTTGTGCGTGGCCTCCTACTGGATTGATACCTTGGTTCTCAAAAACTGAGGGAAATACTTATGCTATTGTGTTGCACCATCCTCTCCTCTTCGGGGAAAACCAACGCAAGCTCAAGACGTAGCAATACGCGTCAACTTAATAGGCCCACAAGTCAGAAAATTCCCTCTTTTTTTAATAATTTATGTATAGCTCATTGCGACTTCTTATGCAATTTATTGCAATTCTTTTTTTGGTTGGCCAGGGCCAATTTCGCATATTTTTGTGGGTGACAAACTATTTTTAATACCGAAATGTCGAGCCAGATTTAACGTAATTTGAAGATATATTTAAATTAGGTTAATGCCCAGTGAAATAGGAATCTGAAAATGTGAAAAAATTCAGAAATTATAAAGTAATTGCCAATTTGTCATCTGTTTTTATATTTACAACCCATTTCATATTACTTTCAAGATTTGCGGGTGTCTTGAAAGAGTTGCAGCCCATCAGGGCGTAGAAAAATAAGTAGGCCTGGATTGGGTATTCTTCAGAAAAAATAAACTGGGCTCATTTTCACAAAGAAAAAATAGCTGCACTGGTCACATGGTGAACATAAAATATAAACCTGGGTTAGACGGGCCACATCCCAGTTCAAACCCTGCTCCGTCTCAACAATTACAAAAAAATACTGCTCGAGCTGCTACGTCCCAGGTGTCAGCCGATCTTGTGCTGTTCTCTTGTCTATTGACTATATACGCTCACAATGTCGTGGGTCCCAGATGTCAGGAAAACACTAGGAGGAAGTATTTTATTTTTCCATACGCTGACATGGTGGGCCCTAATGTCATCCTCTTCACGTACTTCTGCCGATTCCTGTAGTTTGTTGACCATGTTGACAACGCAAGAGGGCGGCGCCGCGGCGAGCGCACCAAAGCGCGCGGAGGACGACGGCGAGGCCTTGGACATCGGCGTTAATGATTTAGGAGACGGTGGGGCAGCAATGTGTGCGCTGAGGCACAACTAGCCGTGGGAGGCGGAAGCAGGCGGCCCCGACGGCGCTGGTTTGGTTTGGCGGCTAGAGGAAGACAGGACTGAAGAAACACGATAGACTGTAAAAGCAGCAGGAGTACTTAACAACCATAACTGAAACCAGCAGGGGCACTTAACAACCATAGCTGAAAGCAGTATGAGTACTTATGCAGGTTCAACCGTACAAAGCATGCCTCGAATAGTGGTACTTTGCCTACAGTTAACCAAGAGTGAGGCCGCCAAGCCCCAGGACAAGGCCCAGGCGCCACTCCGCGCATCCACAACCTTCTGAAAGCGGCTTCATCTCGCAATGTGGTCAATAAACAAGATATTCACTTTAGATCCATGGAAAAGAAGGAACATAATCTTCTGTCCTATTCTCCAAGATGGACGGGCCTTCATTATTTGAGACCACCCATGAATAAGTATCTTTTCACCTCCAAGGGGAATGGAGTAGGTCGACATAAATATCATGTTGTGACCAAGCGCAAGTCTGACCCACACCATGGTCAGGCATCTGTATAGGAACAATAGAACTGGGCAGTTTCTATTTCAAGAAGATCACAGCTGTAAAACTGTGTATAAGCAATAGTTTATGAACAACATATATAATAGAAAATAGCTCGTACCGTAAGTTTCTCGACACAGTTGGACCTGTTCAATGAGTGCAGCAGTGGCACACATATCCCACGTGGCCTTCCACCATTGAAACGCCCCACAAGGACCTCAAGACGATAAATAAAGTGTAGGAACTTGTGGATGTCGTCCCAGTCAACTTCAGTGCCATCAGTCACAGCCGAGTTGTTACAGAATAACAAACAAGCAGCCTGCTTAACTCTGAAAAAACCTACACGTGCCACCAATTATAAGAAAATATTAGTTAGAAGTAGCATCTTCGTGAGGGATTCATTGCTACTTCTAAAGTTAAATTGTGATCAATTAGACAGAATAGGTGGATTAAGAAGTAATCGAGGCAACAAGCAAGAACCAGATACAAAACTAACATGGATGAACAATTGGAACAACGTCGGGGTGGAAGATCGCAGTGAAGATGAGACCAGGTTCTGCTATTTCCATCAACATTCGTGCGCCAACTTTCGATCAGAACACTTGAGAAAGTTTATCCAAGTTCGCCATAAAAAAAGCAGCGATCTTCTTGGTTCATGAACCCAACTTGAAACTTATATCCATGGCTTGTCTTCACTGTTACCATTAAACTGGTGTATTCAGTTATGGCAAGGCCGAGCATCTCGAGTACATGTGTTCTGGCAGAGCAAGGAATGCACTGCAGGAAAAATAATATGAGAACACAATGTATTCCCTATATCCAAATCTAGAAATACTTTCCTCCTTCACGTCAGTGTTGACCATGGTACTAGTACCTTTTATCAAAATATAGCAATCCAAATTTCCAAATTAGTCGACATCATGTTCAAAAAACCCCACCCTCCCAGATAGAAAAGAGGATTCTAGGAACATAATGTGCGCGTTTTAAAATCATGTGTTAGGATGAGCGTCGGTGTCAAAACCGGCGGATCTCGGGTAGGGGGTCCTGATCTGTGCGTCAAGGCTGATGGTAACAGGAAGCAAGGGATACAGATGTTTACCCAGGTTCGGGCCCTCTCGATGGAGGTAAAACCCTACTTCCTGCTTTGATGATATGGGTAGTACAAGAGTAGATTTACCACGAGATCGTAGAGGCTAAACCCTAAGAGCTAGCCTATGATGGTATGATTGTAATTGTGATCGACCTTCTAAGGACCAACCTCTCCGATTTATATAGACACCGGAGAGGGCTAGGGTTTACATGGAGTCGGTTACAAGGAAGGAAATATAATATCCGGATCTCCAAGCTTGCCTTCCACGCCAAGGAAAGTCCCATCCGGACACGGGCCGAAGTCTTGAGTCTTGTATCTTCACGCTTCAATAGTCCGGACGTCGTACACAGTCCGGCAGTCCGGATACCCCCTAATCCAGGACTCCCTCAGTAGCCCCTAAACCAGGCTTCAATGACGATGAGTCCGGCGCGCAGTCTTGTCTTCGGCATTGCAGGGCGGGTTCCTTCTCTGAATACTCCAAAGTGCCTGTTACGACGAATAGTGTCCGGCCTCCAATCAATGTTGTACTCCTCGGCTTCGGTGCCTCAGTAATGACCATCTACACGTGTCGGGCGAATGCGAGGAGCCGAGGCATTTTTTCATTTACCAACCTCGATCCTCCGGGCTAACCGTCTATTTGAAGGGACGAGGATTCTCAGACCCAAACCTCACTCTCCCTCCCAGACCCAGCATCCAACAGAGCGCTCCGTGAATAGCCATTCCAACATGGCCGGCCGTCGCAGCTCTTCTGCTTGCCCTTCCCGTTCCAAGTCGGGGGATTGGGGAGAGTGTTCAGTTCCTCATAGCCGTTTGATAAAGTTACAAACCCAAGGGTTTCTCCCACCGACGTTCATGGTCCCCGTCCGGGCTGGAATAGCCACTTATGACGGAGAAGACCAAGCTGAGGGATCTCCTAACCCATCTCCGAAGGAGCGTATATGTTTGATCCCTCATTTGTTGAGGGGCGTCGGGTTCCCTATCCACCCGTTTCTTCGCGGGCTCCTGGAGTTCTACGGCCTACAGTTACACGATCTTACCCCTGCCTCTATTCTGCACATAGCGGGGTATGTTGCCCTTTGCGAGCTGTTTTTAGGCTGCAAACCACACTTCGGATTATGCAGGAAGTTGTTCTGCCTCGTCCCCTGCACCCAGGGGGAGTCCCTATGTCAAGTGGGCGGGGCCGAAGTATGGCGCATTGCCGAGACCGGATACCTATCCGGCACTCCTGAGAAGGCACCAGAAAATTGGCCTTCAGAGTGGTTCTATATAAACAACGTCACCCTTCCGGATCCAGTCCGGCCAGGTCTCCATAAGTTCAAGAACGCCTGGCCGAGGGCACGCCTGAGCTGGCGCTTCGGGCCCCTCAAGAAGAGGACACAAGGAAATATTCCTCCTGATGGACAGGATAAAGTTACTGGCCAAATCCGGACTGACGATAGTTGAGGTTATGGCGATATGCATAAGACGGGGAGTGCAGCCACTCCAATATCGGGGGAAGCCCAAGTGGCATTTCAGCAGGGAAGATGACGCCACCCGCTACGGCCGTAAGGGTCCGGACTCCGCTGCCGCTCTGGCAAGGATATTGTCCGATTTGTACAAAGGGGAAGAGGAGGAATTCCTTCGCAAAAAAACGCGAGACGGATTCTCCATGTACAACCCCCAGCGTGGGTAAGTTGCCATTCTTTTTTCCTGCTTTACTTACCCTAGCGTTCTTCTGCTAAGATTACTTGCATCAATGCTTCTGGGCAGGAACTAAGGAGGGCCGTAGAAGGAATTTTCAGCCCCCCGCAACCAGAGGATCCTGGAAGGGCCCTAGATCTGGGACTCAAAGTGGATTCGGATATCACTGTGGAGCTTGTCAACGGGTATTCTATCGCCGAGCTGATGGTGCCCTAGTGGCCATTACGACCGACTACCCTCGACTGCTCCTCGCTTGGCGTGTAAGCAACCAAAACCCCTATCCTACGAAGAGGACTCTTCCCAGGTATTACAATTTACCTTTGAGGTGTCGTTCTATTTGCAGAAACGACGGCCGGAGCGAGGGGCTGAGCCCCTAGGGACTCATCAACCACGAGCGTCCAGATCGGGCAGGCTCAAGAGGAAGGCGGTGAGGGTTGACACACCGCTACAGAGGTAAAGAAATGACCTGTCCCGTAATTATAGAATTTAAAATATGACAGTGCCATTTGTGCCTGGCAGGAAGAGGAATAACCGGACTGTATCCGCGACTTACCAATCACGCCCACCACTGAGTTCCGAACTGCTTCACGGCGGAGGCGGACACGGGCCAAGCACCGCATAGCTCTCCAACAGAGAGTGCGGATATGCTCTCAGCCACGAATTCCAAAGTAGAGAGCGCCATGAATCACAGGCGCCGACGGGCCGTACTTCGGAACAACATCTTTTCAGAAGAGGCATTTAATGCCTTCAATCCGGGAGACGCATACATCCGAGCTTCTCAAGGCGGGCTTGCCTGAGCGACAAACCAATATACCAAAGATATACAGGTAAGAAAATTTGATAAGCATGTGTAGCAGTAGCCCCTGAGACTTGAAACGGTTGAAACAACAGTTTTAAGGATCAATGTATGTACAGGTCCTTGTAGAGAAGAACGAGCAATTGTCTCGGGAGCTGGAGGGATGGAAGGACGAACTGAGGGCTGCAGTTGCCAAATTAGAGGAACCCGAAAAGCCCTCATCTGGTAACAATTGTCACAATTGCATGAAGATGCACCAGTTAGTAAATGGTTGATGTGACAAGTCTAACAAAAAATTCTGCAGACAATCCCGGGGTGAATCCGGAGGGCGTAAGAGAGGATGCATCGCATCTCAAAAAGCAGCTAGAGGCTGACGAGCGCATTCTTACGCGAGTTAGGCGGGAGAAGAACGATCTTCAAGATGCCAAAGTTCAGCTGGACGTGGAGTTAAAAGATCTCCGCGCTCAGCTGGCGGACTCCGTCAAGGAGAACAAGAGGAACTGTCGTACAGTTCGGCGAGGAAGTATATTGAAAGAATTTTGCTTGCAGGAAAGTTAACGGGTCGCCCTGAGGAGGAGATGCCCTCATCTACACATGATTTACTGCAAGACCTTTTGCTACTGCACGAGCGAGCTCGGCAAGTGATGCAGGGTGTTGCTCAGGCTTTGTGTCCATCAAACCTACTGCCGAATGGCATGGGCGAACTTGCGGACCTGCTTCAAGGAGCCCGGCGGCGCTTCCGTCTATGGAAGATATCAGCATGCCGACAAGGAGCAAGAGAAGCCTGGGCAATGGTGAAGACGCGCTACACCAAGCTGGACCCGAACCATATGGCGAAGTGGGATCAAGGGGGGCCCGATGGGCAAGAAATTCCCGTTAGTCCGGTGTATGACCAGGTAGTGTTAGCTGCTAGGTATTCTCAACAGGATTGTAAGCTAGATAGCCCGTTGGATGGTATAAAGAGGAATGTAATCAGTCCAAGTGATATGTAATTTAATGGGCATGATAAGCCCTAGCCGGATTAGAATCATTTGTCATGGCAGACCTTTTCGCTTCAGCCCCGGATCCTATAGTCCGGGTGTGTCTGAATACCCGCTCAGCTATACAAAACCGGGGTATGCGTGGAAACAAGGCGTAGGGGTCATAAGTGCTTGAACAGACAAGTACCCAACTAGTTATGTTATATTACATGGATAGTAAGAAACATCTTCCAGAGAGAATAGTTCCGTTAGGGGTTCCTTTCTCTGGGTACGCATGCGTCGATGCACATGTCCGTACTGCGAACGAAGGCGCAGGATACAAGACTTCTGGGGATTTATGTTATAATAAACGAATACATCTTTTTTCACCGACCTAATATTCTCTTAAGGAAGCTAGCTTTCGGCTTCACCCAGTCTGAGGTACACATTCGGCTGAACCAGCAGTAACAATCGCAGAGGTGCTCCCCTTATGCCCTAGCCGAATTAACGGGAACGTAGGGCATAAACACAAGAGCCAGGCAACCCAGCTTGGCAACATCTTAAGTCATAGCGATGCATATAATGGTGAAGAAAAGACACATATGGAAAAATAATGCATATGCGACGGGCACAAAGCCATGTGAGTAATCATTTTTAGCTTCCGTATAGGAAGCCCCCAGGCATTGCTTACACACTTAGTGCGGCCGGAGTGATCCAGAAATCCGCACTGTATTGAATACTTTGTGTGAAGGGACAAAAAGGTCGAGAAAGGAAAAGGGGATGGGGCATAATTAAAAGGGAGGGGGTTAGGAGACGAACACTGTGTTCGGCGCTAGGCGTAGAATCTCCGTAGTCTTGCCGCGTTCCATGGGTTTGGCTCGAGTCTGTTATAGGATGCATTACATAAGCGGTACGCTCCTCCGGTGAGAACTTTGTCAATGACGAAGGGACCCTCCCACTTGGGTTTGAGTTTGTCCTTCTTCTTCTCCGGTAGTCGTAGAACAAGCTCGCCAATATTGTAAGTTTTGGCCCACACTTCTCTGCTTTGGTATCGTCGAGCCTGCTGTTGATAGAATGCGGAACAGGCATTTGCGACATCGCGCTCCTCCTCCAGGGCATCCAAATTATCCTGCCGATCTAACTCGGCTTCCTTCTCTTTGTACATGCGTACGCATGGCGAATCATGTATTATGTCGCAAGGTAGTACTGCTTCCGCGCCGTACGCCATAAAAAATGGTGTATATTCGGTGGTGCGATTTGGCGTGGTCCGTAGCCCCTAGAGTACGGAGTCGAGCTCCTCCACCCAGTGCGTATCCGATTCTGTCAAGGATCGCACTAGCCTGGGTTTGATGCCACTCATAATGAGACCATTTACCCGCTCTACCTGGCCGTATGTTTGGGGATGGTAGACGGAAGCGTAATCGAGCTTGATGCCCATTTTTGCGCACCAAGTTTTCACTTCGTCGGCTGTGAAATTTGAGCAATTATCAGTGATGTTGCTATGGGGGACACCATATCGGTGTACGACCCCGGATATGAAGTCTATAACTGGCCCGGATGCGGCCGTTTTAACTGGTTTAGCTTCTATCCATTTGGTGAATTTGTCCACCATGACCAGTAAGTATTTCTTCTTATGGCTTCCCCTTTAAGAGGTCCAACCATATCCAGCCCCCAGACCGCAAAGGGCCAAGTTATGGGGATTGTTTGGAGAGCGGTAGGTGGCATATGACTCTGATTGGCAAAGAGCTGGCAACCGACACAGTGTTTGACAAGGTCTTGTGCGTCTGCTCGGGCCATCGGCCAATAGATGCCTGTACGGAAGGCCTTGTTGACTAATGCCCGAGCCGTGGCGTGGTGCCCGCCCAGGCAGGCATGGATTTCAGCCAAGAGCTGCCGCTCTTCCTCTTCGGAGATGCATCTTTGTAGTACTTCGGTAGCGCTTTTCTTGTAGAGTTCCCCTTCGTAGACTTTGTAAGCTTTAGAACGCCGGACAATGCAGCGTGCTTCATTTTGGTCTTCGGGGAGCTCCTGCTTATTTAGGTAGGCCAAGAAGGGCTCGGTCCAGGCGGCGATTACAACCATGATTTCATGGGCCGAGGACGTTATTTCGGGGGTAGAACCTCCGACTATGTCTGATGGTTCGGAATCTGGGGATGTATTCGGGTCTATTCTAGTATTGCCGGACTCCCCTTCCCATACTACGGATGGCTTGAACAGCCATTCCAAGAATATGTTAGGTGGGACAGGGTCGCGTTTAGCACCGATGCGAGCGAGGACATCTGCCGCTTGATTGTTTTCTCGATCCACATGGTGGAATTCGAGCCCCTCGAACCGAGCTGACATTTTGAGGACGGCATTACGGTAGGCCGCCATTTTCGGGTCCTTGGCATCAAAATCTCCGTTTATCTGTGATATTGCGAGGTTTGAGTCCCCGCACTTCCAGCGTTGAATGCGCATAGAGATCGCCATCCTAAGACCGTGCAACAGGCCTCATATTCGCTGCATTGTTGGAGTCTCAGTATATAATATCCGGAGGACGATCGACCGTGTCTCCGGTGGGGATGTCAGACTACACCTGCTCCCTAATCCGCCAGCATTCTAGAGCCGCAAAGTGCATGACCCAGTTGGAGTATGCGCCGCATTTTAGGGAGTTCGCTTCCGTCTATTCGCACAAAGTCGGCCAAGATTATGACTTTGATGGCACGCCGTGGTTTGTACATTATATCGAACGGGAGGAGCTCGAAGGCCCATTTAGCAATCCGGCCCGTAGCATCGCGGTTGTTTATTATGTCATTGAGTGGTACTTCGGAAGCTACTGTGACCGAACACTCTTGAAAGTAGTGTCGTAGCTTCCGGGATGCCATGAAGACCGTGTATGCTATTTTTTGATAGTGTGGGTATCGGGATTTGCATGGGGTGAGAACTGTGGATACGTAATAGACTGGCTTTTGGAGCGGGAATTTGTATCCGTCAACCTCTCGTTCGACGACGAGTATTGCGCTTACAACTTGGTGAGTTGCCGCTATGTATAATAGCATAGGCTCGCCGGTGTTCGGCGCTGTTAGGACTGGATTACTGGCCAGTAAGGTCTTTATTTCATCGAGTCCGGCCGCGGCTGCATCCATCCATACGAATTGTTTGGTGCGCCGCAGGAGGCGGTAAAGCGGCAATGCCTTTTCTCCTAGCCTGGAGATGAAGTGGTTCAAAGCGGCCACGCATCCGGATAGCTTCTGGATGTGCTTGAGGTCTGTTCGTATATCCAACTGGGACAGAGCTCGGATTTTTGCCGGGTTCGCTTCAATTCCTCTATTGGAAACAATGAAGCCCAGCAGTTTCCCCAATGGGACGCCGAAGACGCATTTTTCCGGATTCAACTTAATTCCGTATGTCCGGAGGTTTTCGAATGAGAGCCTCAAGTCATCTACCAGGGTTTCGACGTGTCTAGTTTTTATGACCACGTCATTCACATATGCTTCCACTGTTTTGCGTTGTTTCTCCAGGCATGTTTGAATCATGCGTTGATAGGTTGCGCCGGCATTCTTGAGCCCGAAGGGAATATTGTTGAAGAAAAAATGGCCATATGGCGTTATAAAAGCTGTTGCAGCTTGGTCGGACTCTGCCATCTTTATTTGATGGTATCCAGAGTATGCGTCGAGAAAACACAGCGAGTCGTGTCCAGCTGTGGCATCGATGATTTGGTTGATGCGAGGGAGGGGAAAGGGATCCTTGGGGCAAGCCTTGTTGAGGTCTTTGATTTCGACGCATAGGCGCCAGGATTTGTCCTTCTTTGGTACCATCACCAAATTTGCCAGCCAATACGGATGTTTGATATCTCTGATGAATCCGGCCTCGAGTAGCTTGGCTAACTCTTCCCCCATTGCATGTCGATTGGGCTCTGAGAATCGCCTTAGGGTCTGCTTGACTGGTTTATATCCTTTTAGGATGTTGAGGCTGTGTTCGGCCAGTCTGCGTGGGATGCCTGGCATGTCCGATGGGTGCCAGGCGGAAATGTCCCAATTCTCGCGTAAGAAATCTCGTAGTGCGGCGTCAATAGCGGGGCTCAGCTGTGTCCCGATGGAAGCTGTCTTCATGGGGTCCGTTGGATGGACCTGGAACTTGACTATCTCGTCTGCAGGTTTAAATGAGGTGGACTTGGATCGCTTGTCTAGTATTACGTCGTCCCTGTCCACCATGGCCCGCAGTGTTGTTAACTCTTCAGCTGATAGGGCTTCGGATAATGCTTCCAATGCTAGAGCTGCGGTTTTATTTTCGGCGCGAAGTGCAACGTCCGGATCACTAGCTAGAGTGATGATTCCATTGGGTCCGGGCATTTTAAGCTTCATGTATCCATAATGGGGTACAGCTTGAAAGCTTGTAAACGCGTCCCGCCCTAAAAGGGCGTGGTATCCGCTGCTAAAAGGAACCAGCTGGAATGTGATTTATTCAGACCTATAATTCTCCGGGGTGCCGAATACCACATCGAGTGTGATTTTTCCCGCGCATCGTGCTTCCTGAGTGGGGATAATTCCCCTGAAGGTCGTGTCGCTTTGTTCAATGCGGCCTTTATCAATCTCCATCTTGCTAAGTGTTTCTTCATAAATCAGATTTAATCCTCTTCCGCCGTCCATGAGTACTTTAGTGAGCCGAAAGCCATCTATGATCGGACTAAGGACCAGAGCGGCTGGTGCCCGGACAGCCCGGAATCGAGGTTCGTCACTGGCATTAAAAGTTATAGCAGTGTCTTTCCAAGGGTTTATTTTTGCCACTTGGTAAATTTCAGCGGAGCTTCGAGCTCGCTTGCGCCTATTGTTCGAGGCGAAAGTCTCGAAGACAGTTAGTACCGTATTGTGTTCGCTGGCAGGATGTTGTTCCGCTTTACGGCCCTCAAGAAAATCCTCGCCACTTTTTGCCACTTGCCGGAGTATCCAACATGCCTTAAGGCTATGAGTAGGTGCTGTATCCGGAGTACTGTGGAGCTTACATGGCCCGTCGAGCCATTCTTCCAATACGGATCCCCGCCCTGGGGTGGGCTTTGGTTTCTTGGGGGTCGACTTACGAGAGTTCGCCCGTTTAGTTCGGACAAAGGTCTTGGTGAGAGCAGTACTATCCCAAAAATCTGTTTGGGTCTTCTAAACGCTCTCCATCGCACAGTACTTCCGTACTATGGTTGCCAAGTCCGCGAAGCGCACTATGTCGCAGCGGCTTATAGCATTGAGGAGTCCCTCATCCGTGCAGTTTTTACAGAAAAGTGAGACCAAGTTCTCTTCACAGCAGCCCCTGACCTTGTTAAGCGCAAGGAGGAATCTGGCCCAGTAGTGATGTACGGTTTCCTGGGGCTCTTGCCTGATGCGGGAGAGACAGTTTAGGTCCAGTTTAGAGTCCGGATTTTGATCCGATCTAACGCCCAAGGGCGCGGGCGGTCCCGAGCTCAACAGCCCAGAATCCGGAGTGCCCAATTTTTTCGGCCCAACACCGATTCTAAGTCCGGGACCTGGGTCAGGTTTTCCTTTGATCGGGTCTTTGGGTCAAGGAGTTCGGTAATCCGAACATGACTTGTCCTCAAAGTTGAGGGGCAATCCGCGTGTGGTTCCTCCACTATCGCTATCTCATGGGTGACCGGCGGGGATCTGATGTCCCTTTGGTCGGGTTTAAGCCCAACCCGTCGAGTCTCTGAAGCGACTCCCGAGCGGCGCGCGATCCAAGAGTTCGTTAAGGGAGGAGAGCTCCATTGGATCCATTTGTTCGGCAAGTTCCGAACTGACGCGAAGGTTATGATTGATGACCCGAGAAGTCATCGTCGGCGCCATCGCCGATGGGGCGGTCATGATGAAGCCGCCGAGACGGAGCGTCTGGCCTACAGCCAGAGCCCCCTCCGAGGTAATGTCGTCCTTGACAATGAGACGAGCCATCGAGCCTTGCGGCGACGTCACAGAGGAACTCTCAATGAAAGCACCAATGTCGGTGTCAAACCGCAGATCTCGGTAGGGGTCCCGATCTATGCGCTCAGGCTGATTGTAACAGAAGCAAGGGACACGATGTTTACCTGTGTTCGGGCCCTCTCGATGGAGGTAAAACCCTACTTCTGCTTGATTGATATTGATGATATGGGTAGTACAAGAGTAGATCTACCACAAGATCGTAGAGGCTAATCCCTAAGAGCTAGCCTATGATGGTATGATTGTAATTGTGATCGGCCTTCTAAGGACCAACCTCTCCGATTTATATAGACACCGGAGAGGGCTAGGGTTTACATGGAGTTGGTTACAAGGAAGAAAATATAATATCCGGATCGCCAAGCTTGCCTTCCACGCCAAGGAAAGTCCCATCCGGACACGGGCCGAAGTCTTGAGTCTTGTATCTTCACGCTTCAATAGTCTGGAGGTCGTACACAGTCCGGCAGTCCGGATACCCCCTAATCCAGGACTCCCTCAATGAGAAGGAACAAGTGTGGCGTCTCGCCGAGGGCACAGAAACCTGTAGGGTCCTCACACTTTGGGCACTGCAAATGAAACACACTAGATTCAGTAGGAAGAAAAATGCATCAACGGCGGCGGCTGCCATCCTAGGAGTACCCGCGACCAAGGGACTTGGATTTATCGGGGATGGATGAAGAATTCGTACCAGGTTCTCCATGAGAAAACCCTATGCAATCACCGAGCAGGGGTTTTCTCTGAACAAGCAGACAAGGGATTCAGGCCGAGTGAAACATTGCCGCTTTGTCCGTCCAACCTACTGCTAAAGCTGGAAAGGTGGGGGTTTTTGTGATTTGACGGCTCATTGGGCATTAATGTGGTGCTATCACCAGGGTGTGTCTACCGTGTAGTTGTGCACTCTAATTTGGTGCATATCGCATGTGGACCCCGTTGCCGGATGCCCCACATATCAGCGCAAGGAAGTAGAAAGACAGGAGTAACTAGTTATTACACATAAATATATTTTTGACAGAGATATTCCTCTCAGAAAGAAATATAAAGATCTTTTATATCACAACTTTATACATAAGAAAAATCAAGGGGAATATATATAACATATATAATTATAAAGAACAGAGTTTTTTTAACACGGTATAGATGAGTTGATGATGATGGTGTGCCTGTCATCCTGCAATATAGGCCGTCAGATTTATATCTGATGGATAGGAAGGAAACTATGGCAATTTTGCAAAAAGGTACCCACACACCTCTACGCATTTTCAAATAAGGCCTTCCCTCGTTCATCCTTTTCTCTCACAAGATAAAATACTCATACAAATGCATCTTGATGTTACGTGCAACGCACGGGCATTATGGGGGTTCAACTGAGAAATACTCGGACAGGCTCACGGTTCTGGACTTTGGATCATAGGCCGGTGGGCCTACATGTTTGTGGGCCCTTGTGTTCTACCTCAGCTCTTTTCATATTGCAAGCGGTCGGTACAGTGCTGGTTTTATATGTTGTCGCAAGGTGAATACACAAAATTGAATAAAGCATAGCAGCTGTTGGAATGAAATCAAACGACAGTTCCTAACAAGCAATCAGAGTTGCAATTCTATCAATGATACTATCGTACTACTTAAACACACAGGACACTTGATTCACCATGCCAGAGTATTACATCAAAATCTCCCGGCGGATAGATCAGTTCGGCAGTACTGAAGAATTTCAAAGTTGATTTGGACCAGCTCTCCATGCCGAGAAAGTTCGATTTTGACATCATCCCCTACCGCAAGATATGATTTAGATTTGAACCTTGAACATCCTTTAGCATCAATCATCATGCGACCATCCTTTGTACTTACAGTATATTGAGCAGGTTCATTCACACCAAGGATGCGCATGGTAAGAGAAACTTGGCCGCTGTCGCTCGAATTGTTGAACGACTCTCTCGTTGCTCTAGGAATTCTCTGTTTGCAAACAAGAAGACATATCCAAACAGTTAGATCAACACAGCGAATCATGCGAAACAACATGGAAATAAAAAAGAACAAAACAGTTGGGCGGCCAATGCTTACCAAGAAGGTCCATACGTAGGTTTTTGTAAGGACTTTGGTATATGAAGTGCGAACTGCAGCCCAGTCTGTTGCCGGTGCAACTGCTCGTTAGGTTTCCGCTGCACGGGCCGGAGCAGATGCAAGTGCGAGTGTTGGTGCAGGTGCCGAAGCCGCTGCTGCTGCCGGAGATGGTGCTCCTTGTAGAGCTGGTGCCGGTGTCGGAGCAGGTGCCGGTGTCGAGGCCTGATCCTCCAGTAGATCAGCCTGATCCGCTGATTCGGTCGATGCCCAATCCTCAGCTGGATCAGACTGAGCTGCTGCTGCTGTCAGTGCTAGAGAAACTGTTAGTGCTCGATCCGTTGCTGAAGGTGGTACCGATGTGCGAGACAGCGGTGATCGTGTCTGGTCTGGTATGATCAGTGTTCTAACTTGACTAGGCTTCGTGACCGTGATCCAGTTTTTTCTTCATTTCTTTTAAACGCGAGAAGGACTAATTGTGGCATTTTTGTTAAACCAAACTACAATTCATCATAGGGATTCAGCTTGTATTCAGACAACAGACTGATCCAATTTTTTCCAGTAATATAAGTGATGGACAGTGCCTTCATTACTGACACGACATAAGAAGTGAAACCTGCAAAATATCCATCGAGAGCAAACCAAACGGTTCATTCTGTGATGAATGTCACATGGCAAAACCTGCATCGTAAAATTGCAGGAAAAGAAAGAAAACATGACATTAAATCAATAAGATTTAGACGGTAAATCAATAAGATTTACTTGATGTGACACGAGTGAATCCTTACCAGGAAATCACTATGTTGAAGTACTAAACGGAAGATCGATCGTCCAACTACGGGTGGCATGCAGGGGCCCCGCCTACTCCCACAAGCAGGACAGTCCAAAGGTCGTGACAAATCGCATGGACCGAACATCCATGGGACTGGAAATCCCGGTGGGTGCGATAAACCCTGCAATGCATACTAATATTGGAGTGTAATCATAATTGATAAACCGTCCTCACAAAAAAGATGATCTGGATACTTCAAAATATACAGACTGAATTGAGTGGACAGACATTAACATAGACAGTTCTCAGGACTGACCACACACCGAAAGCGGAAGTACTAATAAACAATATAGGGTTCACAAACACAAATCAAGTACTGAACAATAGTACTTACTACAGACAAGCAAAGTTGCACTAATTAAACTCTGCAGACTATTCTTGCCACCGACTTACGGGATGAACCCCGCATAACTGACTAGGCCATGGACTTCGTGAGAGATGTCTACATGCACCATCACCATCTTGTCAACCTTGGAGAACCTAACAGAGTGGTCTTTCCACTCATAAACATGATCATGAAGACAGGCCGCGTCAGATTTGTTGGGAAGCTTTACAAGAACCACACCCTTCGTAATCGAAGGCACGGCCAGGAAATTGTTGTGGTCAAGTACAGACTCAAGAACATGCCCGACAACAATGCTACATGAAAACACTAGTTCAGGACACGTGGCGACGAGGACACAACAGCTGGATAGTTTAGCAGTAGAACTCATCCTCAGGTCTTCTAGTTCACACGGCATGACTTTGAGAACTTCATCTCCACCGCGGACCTGGTTCTAATTCAAACAGAAACCATATTTTATTACTACCTCCGTTAAAAAATATAAGATGATTTTTGATATTATACTCCATATGTGACTACATATACGCACAGAAATGAGTGAACAAAGACACTAGAACATGTCTTCAAAGGCATGAGAGCAGAGGGATTACTTGCAATGTCCATAACACAAGTTACTGGGGCAAATATGCCCTCTTCAAAGGTAGCATTGATGTTCATAAAGTACTCCCTCCAACCCAAAATTCTTGTCTTAGATTTGTCTACATACGGATGTATCAAGTCACATTTTAGTATTAGATACATCCTTATCTATACAATTCTAAGACAAGAAATTTGGGACGGAGGGAGTAGTTGAAAGTAATCTATAAGAAATCAGTGTCAACCTCTCGCATGTTTTGATCAAAAGAGGAATTTAGAACCGTCATTTTTCACACAAAAATCACATGCAAGATCACCCAGAAAGTTGTACTACTAGTACTAGTACCGCGTGTTAGATGAAAAAACACGATCAAGATCGAGAAAAAGATCGTCCAGAAGAGATATTACCTGGACTTGCTTAATGAGGGATCCCGGAGAGGAGGGCTTGGACAGGGCGATGGCTTTGAGCTTGTCTGCGGTAGTTGAGGGAGTCCTGGATTAGGGGGTTTCCGGACAGCCGTACTGTATACAACGTCCGGACTATTGAAGCGTGAAGATGCAAGGCTCAAGACTTCGACCCGTGTCCGGATGGGACATTCCTTGGCGTGGAAGGCAAGCTTGGCAATCCGGATATTATATTTCCTTCCTTGTAACCGACTCCATGTAAACCCTAGCCCTCTCCAGTGCCTATATAAACTGGAGAGGTTGGTCCTTAGACGGCCGATCACAATTACAATCATACCATCATAGGCTAGCTTCTAGGGTTTAGCCTCTACGATCTCGTGGTAGATCTACTCTTGTACTACCCATATCTTCAATATTAATCAAGCAGGAAGTAGGGTTTTACCTCCATCAAGAGGGCCCGAACCTGGGTAAACATCCGTGTCCCTTGCTTCCTGTTACGATCAGCCTAAGGCGCACAGATCGGGACCCCCTACCCGAGATCCGCCGGTTTTGACACCGACATTGGTGCTTTCATTGAGAGTTCCTCTGTGTCGTCACTACAGGGCTCGATGGCTCCTCCAGTCATCATCAACAACACGATCCCGGGTGAGACCTTTCTCCTCGGACAGATCTTCGTGTGTGGCGGCTTCGCCCTGCGGGCCAACTCGCTTGGCCATCTGGAGCAGATCGACAACTACACCCCTGGCCACCAGATCAGGTTCGGAAACCTGAACTACACGGCGGACATTCGCGGAGACTTGATCTTCGACGGATTCGGGCCTATGCTAGGAGCGCCAGACAGTCACGACGAGCACGACTTAGACCTGCTGTCGGACAAAGCTCGGGGTATCACCCCCGCAGTAGCCCCGGAACTAAATCCGGAGCAGGCTGTGCTGCCTAAGGACGGAGGGATGGACCTGCCCTGCAGGTCGCAAGACTCATCGGCGGTGGAGTCGAACATGGCCTTACCTCTGTGGTGACTGTGACTCCGACCCCCGGATTCAGATCCAGACGCTGGTTCCAATCCGCACTCCCGAGCCGGTCGAGCTAGGTTGGGCCCGTAATGGAGTTCACCGCAGGTATCTTCCAAAGACTCTCCATTCGGGCGACATGCCGGACTCATTAAAGTCTCTCTTTGTCGAGGTTTCGGCGAACTATGTTCGACTTGGAGGGGAGGCATGGCGATGAAGGAATTCGCTGCCCACCCACCACCCACTTCATTGCCACGGTCGATGATTTAACCGAGGTACTAGACTTCGATCAAGACATCGACGGTATGGACGATTTATGCAGGAGAAGAACATGAACCACCGCTCACTGGGTGGTGGACAACCACCTCTTCCTATGATATATATATATGGTGGACACTCCGAAGGAAACAAATGCGATGAGGTAACGGAGGATAAAACCTCAGGGAAGAAAGCAAACAATGGGCGCGCCGGCCACTCCAAGCCCCGCCACAGCAATACCGCCCAGAGACGAAAACAATCTGAATGGTGCCAAGAAGAATATAACCTCGATCAGCCCGCCGAGCAGGCTTAACAGAGGATGAGCAAGTCAGTCCAAGAACAAAGCGACGGATTTATCACCCGGAGGAGGACAGCTACATGCCCTCCAAGACGAGATTAGCCTCAGCGACGATGAGTTCGGCGTGCTCGAGGATCCTCAGTAGAGCAGGAGCGCTTCAAGCCGGCTTATAGCCACCGCGAGGAGCCTGAAAAGAAGCAGCAAGAACTCCAAGCTGATCAAGACCTGCTTACGATAGGTGGATCAAGTCCCGCAAGCCGAGGAATACTGACTCGAGCACCATATACCGACTGGCCCACCTCGTGGCCGGGATAAAACGACATATCAGTCCGCATACCAGCCAACACCCCCACACCAACATACTACGGCCTGGGGCAACAAAACAGGACAGCCAAGATCTTTCTACGGATCGCAAGGCGCGCCGCACGCTGACGACGATCAATACGCCGGATAAACCTTCAACAAGTCCGGCCGGGCCGAACATAGCCACCCAGAGCAATTCGACATGCGTAGCCACATAGCCTGGCACAGAGGCGCCGCGACACCCTCTCGCTTCACCGACGGTAATGGATCATGAATTCTCGTAAGGGTTCAAACCGTAGAACATCGAATCATGCGATGGCACAACAGACCCCGCAATATGGATCGAATATTTCTTTCTCCACATTCACATGGCCCGCGGAGACGATCTACATGCCATCAAGTATCTTCCCCTTAAGCTCAAGGGACCAGCCCGGCACTGGCTAAACAGCCTGCCAGCAAATTCCATTGGCAGTTGGGAAAGCCTGGAAGACGCATTCCTCGACAACTTCCAAGGCACATATGTGCGACCACCAGACGCCGATGACCTGAGCCACACTCAACAACCCGGAGAGTCAGCCAGGAAATTCTGGACTCGGTTCCTAACTAAAAAGAACCAAATGGTCGACTGTCCGGACGCCGAAGCCCTGGCGGCTTTTAAGCATAATATCCGTGATGAGTGGCTCGCTCGACACCTCGGCCAAGAAAAACCCAAGTCCATGACAGCTCTCACAACACTAATGACCCGCTTTTGTGCGAGCGAGGACAGCTGGTTGCTCGCAGCAGCACTACGCCACATTCTGGCGCTTCAGATGGCCGCGACAATAACGGCAAGCCACGACGTAACAGACATAAGCCACGGAACAACGGCGACAACACTGAAGACATGGCAGTCAACGCCGGATTCAGCGGATCCAAGCCCGGTCAGCGGAAGAAGTCATTCAAAAGAAATAATCAGGGACTGTCCAGTCTGGACCGTGATATCGAGCGCTGTGCAAATTCATGGCACCCCGGACAAGCCAGCCAACCACACCAATAGAGATTGCTGGGTATTCAAACAGGTCGGCAAAATAAACGCCGAAGACAAGGACAAGGGGCCACACAGCGACGATGACGAGGAGCCCCGACATCCGAACACGGGGGGACAGAAGAAATCCCCCCCCCCCAGGTGAAAACGGTCAACATGATCTACGCCACACACATCCCGAAGCGGGAACGGAAGCGGGCACTACGGGATGTCTATGCGATGGAGCCAGTCGCCCCCAAATTCAACCCATGGTCAGCTTGTCCGATCACCTTTGATCGTAGGGATCACCCTACTAGCATCCGTCACGGCGGCTCGGCCGCATTGGTCCTAGACCCAATCATCGACGGATTCTACCTCACGCGCGTCCTTATGTACGGTGGTAGCAGCCTGAACCTGCTTTATCAGGACACTCTGCGCAAAATGGGCATTGACCCTTCAAGGATCAAAGCCACCAAAACCACCTTTAAAGGTGTGATTCTTGGAGTAGAAGCCCGTTGCACGGGCTCTATAACATTGGAAGTGGTCTTCGGATCTCCGGATAACTTCCAAAGCAAAGAGTTAATCTTCGATATCGTTCCTTTTCGCAGTGGTTACCATGCACTGCTCGGACGAACCACATTCTTTAGATTCAATGCGGTACCACACTACGCATACCTCAAGCTCAAGATGCCAGGACCATGCGGGGTCATAACAGTGAACGGAAATACGGACCGCTCTCTCCGAACAGAAGAACATACTGCAGCCCTCGCGGCGGAAGTACAATGCGGCCTCCTCCGACAAACCAATCCAGGCACCGTCAAGAGAGTCCGGAGCACCCCGCAACAGGATCATCAGGCACGCCAAGAGCACGACTAGCAGTCCGGCCTCCGCCTAAGCCCCATCAAAGCAGCATTCGTGCCACGCGTACACAATTACGCACTCAAGATACCGTGGGCATAGGCGGAGGCACAACAACGACTCAGTCAACAGTGCAGGATAACCGCCACATACCTTCATAACCCATCCTTCTTCTTTTTCAGGACATTGCTTTAGAGCAGCCTCTTCAGAAGAGCCGAATTGCCGGACTTACATAGGAGAGAAAACCAAGGAGGCAACAGGCTTCGCGCACAAAAGGAAGCACCCAGGTGGAATCTATTTACGATCGTTATACCTCTTTTATATATCCATACGCGGCCTGCCCTTGGATAGGACGTGTTAAATAGTCCTACTTATCTCCGCTTAATGCATTCATTGTAAACATACGCTTAAATGTATTTTCATCAATGGGAGATTATATATAGCGTCACCTCATTATTCTTATTTGAACATTTTTCTTACAAATGTTTCTATGATATTGCATCCGTACACTTCGGCACGGTCCGTTTGCCAGGGGCTTCCTATGGTGCCCCGTTCTACGGCAAATAAAGTTAGAACACTTTGAACAGTGTGGCACCCCGAACTTATATCACTATATGCATCAGCTCCGAATCATGTCTTGGGTCTATAGTTGGGTTAGCCCGGCTCCCTTGTTTTGGTACCTTACGTTCCGTTATATCGGCTAAGGTAGCGCAGGGAGAACTACTACGATTGTGTCCCGGTTCTTCCGGACGAGCACCTTAGTAGAGAAAGTCAAAAACTCACCGGCATGATGAGGCGAGAGCTGGTCACTGTTCGAGAGGTCTTAAAATCCTTAAAGATTTTTTCCCCTTTAGGCGATGAGTCGGCCTTGTCCGATTTAGGCGTATATAGCGCCCCGATTCGTCCTCCGAATTTAGGGCTTCACTAAATTTAAAATTATAGACTTCTATGGCTAAGTGAAAGTTATAAAGCCGCATAGTCCGATTGCCTTGTTCGCTACGCCGGATACCTCCTTAAGGGACCAAACATTTGGATAAAGAGTATCCAGGTTTTTCCAGGAACACCCCGGTACTAGGTACGTGGGGGCGGAAGCCGACGACTGGCCTACTTTCAGAATTTGATAAACAGCCGCACAAATGGTAATATTTTAAATCAAAACAGTGCTACATAGCACAGGCAACTCCGTCCTTAAATTACAACAACGGCAGAGGTACATTTAGTTAAAGATCTTGTCTGTAGTACATTCGTCGGCCACGAGACGAGCGCCCTTCATAACGCCATCATAGTACTTCTCGGGATGGTGATGCTCCTTGCCCTCCGGTGGACCGTCCTTCACCAGCTTCTCCGCATCCAACTTACCCCAATGCACCTTCGCGCGGGCAAAGTCCCGGCGGGCACCCTCGATGCAAACGGATCGCTTGATTACTTCAAGCCGCGAACAGGCATTTACCATCCACGTGATCAGGCTGAAGTAGCTAGTGGGCAGGGGCTCACCAGGCCACATCCGGACTACGAAATCTTTCATAGCCACTTCGGCCGCCCTGTGGAGTTCGAACAACTGCTTCAGTTGGTCACTCAGAGGCGTTGGGTGTTCGGCCCCAGCAACCAGAACAGCTTCTCCGTTGAGCTCCCCTCTTGGGCACAGTAGAACTCCATGCATCCGATACACGCTGCGGGCAGATCTCGAATGCCCCGAGAGCTTTGAATTGAGTAAGTAAAAGAAACGCCTCCACCACATGTTTGCTTTGCAAAAGAATTTCTTACCCACCGCTATCTTTTTGGCCTCCGGATCTCCCCACAGTTGTGCCGGCTTCGGCCTTGGGGTCTTTCATATTCACAAGGGCCTTCAAGCTCGGCCTCTTTCATCTTGAGATCATGCTCCACGGACTCGAACTTCTTGCCGAGGTCCCGAGCTCTTGCTGTACCTTGCCCACTCTAGCACTTTGCTTCTCGCTGGCTTTGCATTCCAAGGCCGCCTTGTCTTCAGCCTTGGATAGCGCTTTCTTCAGGGACGCCACTCCGGCGGTGGACCCTGTCACACAGTCACGACGCTTCGTCGTCAGACTAAACAATTTTATATATCTTTACATACATAAGAGCTGAGAATCACTCACCTTTGCTCTCTTCGTGCCGCCTCTTCGTGAGGTCGAGCTCTCCCTGCGCCTGCTCCAGGCCCCGCTTTAGTTCGGCAACCTCGGCTGTGCGGGCAGCAGCGGCAAGCAGCACGGCCTGCTTATTCACATAAACGCTTATTAGAATCCTGCGGATTATAATTGACCCTCTGTTTGGCTTTTCTTTCCGAACACCAAACAGAGTATCAGAGGCTACTACCTATCAGGTGGTAATTTCACACATTTTTGTCACTTACCTCGAAGCCCGTCAGGAGGCTTGTGCAGGCTTCAGTTAGTCCGCTTTTGGCAGACATAACCTTTTGAATCACCACACTCATAAGAGTATGGTGCTCGTCATCCATGGAAGCGCCTCGCGCTTCACCAGATTATCGGGCCACCACGCGTGTTTGAAGCCCTCGGCACGGACGGCTCGCCTTCCCTACCGAGGGGCTGCCCACCTAAATCCGGAACCGTCAAGGGTTCCAGAACAGTGTTCGGTCGAGAGTTCGCCTTGCTGCGGTTCTCATCGACGCGATCCGCGGGGATCTTGAACCCCGCGTGTCCAACATCTGGGACTCCGCCATGGGCGTCTCTGAGGTCACCTCCCCGCCGGAACCTTCGACAACACCTCCGTGTCATCGCCAGGCTGGGGAGTGGTGGCGTCGGAAGCGAAGTTCATCTCTCAGCGCCAGAGACCCATCCAAGACGACACCTCCGGATGAGCCCCGGCTGGACTGCATATATGTTCGGCGTTATTAAACAACTATGAAGTAAAATCACGATAGAGTGCGGACACTTACGATCGAGCTAGGGGCTTCCCCCTGGGCGGCCACTCTTCCTTGCTATGAACGGTCGTGGCAGAGTAGTCAGGAAGGGACGTCTTTCCCTTTTTGGACGTCCCAGCCTCCCCCTCCGGGGCGGCTTTCCTCTTTTTCTCCTACCCAGTGCAGAAAGGTAGAGTTTCTTCTTGCTTCCCCCCGCCTCCGCGGGAGGAATCTGTTTCGTCGTCATCGGACGACGTGGGTATGACGGCCTTGTGTCGAGGGCCTCTCTCGGCCCCATGGCCCGTCTCCTCAGGCCCCTCATCCTTTCCGGATGGGGCGGCCTCTTCTTCTTATTCCTCCTCTTCGGGGAAGGAGTGTGCCTCGTCATCTTCGGACGAGGCTTCCGGCACAACCTTACGCCGGAGACCCTTCCTGGTCCCCGGGGCCTTCTTTTCGGCCCTCTTCGCTGGTGCCTTGTAGGGTGCCGTGATCAGCATCTCTGTCAGGAGAGCATCAGCTGGATATTCTGGCTGCGGAGCCGGGCAGTCAATCTGCTCTCCTGTCTCCACATAGTCCTGATCAAATATACACAAATACTTAAGACCCCCCCATGAATGTATTGGGAAAAACCAAATCCGGTGGTAGTCTATAAACTCACCGGACGCGGGGGCCGCGCTGCATGAAGCCCGCGGTCCTCGGATGTGGGAGGAGGTACTTCGGAGGCCTCGAACAACGCCTTCCATGCATCTTTGTGCTTCATGCCATAGAGCCTCTGAAGCGTCTCGTGTTCGGCCGGGACGAACTCCCACAGATTGAATGCCCGCCTTTGGCACGGCAGAATCCAGCGAACGAACATGACCTGGATCACGTTGACAAGCTTGATGTTCTTGTCCTTCATGCTCTTCATGCAGGTTTGGAGTCCGGTTAGCTCTGTAGGTTCGCCCCAAGTCAGGCCCTTCTTTTCCCAGGAGGTGAGCCGCATGGGGGCTCTGGATCGGAACTCGGGGGCCGCCGCCCAGTTGGCACCGCGCGGCTCGGTGATGTAGAACCACCCCGATTGCCACCCTTTTACAGTCTCCGCAAAGGAGCCGTCCAGCCAGGTGACGTTAGGCATCTTGCCTACCTTGGACCCTCCGCACTCCGCTTGCTGGCCACTTACAATCTTCGGCTTCACGCAGAAGATTTGCAGCCACAGGCCAAAGTGAGGCCGGATGCGGAGGAAGGCCTCGCATACGATGATGAACACCGAGATGTTGAGGACGAAATTCGGGGCTAGATTATGGAAATCTAGCCCATAGTAGAACATGAGCCCGCGGACGAAGGGGTGAAGTGGAAACCCCAGTCCACGGACGAAGTGGGCGACGAACACGACCCTCTCATGGGGTCCAGGGGTCGGAATGACCTGACCAGCGTCCGGTAGCCGGTGCGCTATGTGTGCGGCCAAGTATCCGGCCGCCCGAAGATTTGCGATATGCTTCTTCTTAACGGTGGAAGACACCCACTTGCCTCCTACTCCGGACATGTTTAGCTGTGCGGAGAAGACTTGGGCTTGGGCGCTGGAGCTCGAGGAGGCAAGAGTGGGCAGAAGAGGAAGAAGGCGTGGGTAAAAATGGGGAAATCTTATCCCTTTATAGAGGCGAGAAAAGCGATGTGCCTCCCCACTTGCCTGTTGGGAATCGCTTGCTTCCCAAGCGCCACGATTGATGATGTGGTGGGATTACCCATACCCGTATTGATGATAATCCCGTGATAAGGGGGCACGATCTCTGCTTTGACAAGACATGTCAAGGAAACCGCCTCGCAATATGCGCTGTGGCTGGTTGTGGGAAAACGATTTGAATAATGACCCGACCGTAATGACACGTCGCGTTGCCTAAAAAGTTGTCAGCAGATTGCATTTGTGAAATACCATTCTCTCTATGGTGGCATGTGAAGATCATTTTGTGGATCCGGACACGGTTCAAGTGTTCGATAACTATCTTGAGTATTCGAGGAGGAACCCACCTCGCAATGTCAAGACAAGATCGCGCTACCGACTCATCGCCATTGAAGCCTGGTTCAGGGGCTACCGAGAGAGTTCTCGATTAGGGGTATCCGGACGGCCGGACTATATACAACATCCGAACTATTGAAGCGTGAAGATGCAAGACTCAAGACTTCACCCGTGTCCGGATGGGACTTTCCTTGGTGTGGAAGGCAAGCTTACGATCCGGATATTATATTTCCTTCCTTGTAACCGACTCCATAAACCCTAGCCCTCTCCGGTGCCTATATAAACGGAGAGGTTGGTCCTAGAAGGCCGATCACAATTATAATCATACCATCATAGGCTAGCTTCCGTGGTTTAGCCTCTACGATCTCGTGGTAGATCTACTCTTTACTACCCATATCTTCAATATTAATCAAGCAGAATCAGGGTTTTACCTCCATCGAGAGGGCCCAACCTGGGTAAACATCGTTGTCCTTTGCTTCCTATTACCATCAGCCTAAGACGCACAGATCGGGACCCCTACCGAGATCTGCCGGTTTTGACACCGACAGTAGTCTCAAGGGGTGCTTGCGCTTTTCGCACTATGAGCCTCGACGGTTTTGGCTGAGCCATAGACATCACTCCGCCGGTGCTCCAACGCCCATCAAGAAACTGCTCGAGAAATAAAAGAAAAGAAACCATAATCACAAACACAAAAGAAGAAAAGAGAGGGAGTTATAGGATCAGTCTCAGTGCTTGCAAGACCGGCCTTGGCCAGAATCAACACCATTGATGCGCCACCTTCCTTCTTTGGGAGAGAAGAACAATGGCGTAAGCAGGTCGGGTTTTCTTGAAGAAATGAGGAACAAGATGAGGGAGAAGCGAGGGTTGGTTAGAGAGGAAGCTGAGAGATAAGAGTGAAATGATGGTTGCTTCGTCCGTCCAACTTACTGCTGGAAAGGAGGGGGTTTTGTGATTTGACGGCTCATTGGGCATTACTACGGCGCTTCGATCGGGGTAGTCTACCATCACTCTACTACTGAGTAATTTAGGGCACGGCTGGTGGACCCCGATGCTGGCTATCCCACACGTCGGCGAAAGTGAGTAATTTAGTGCAATCCGCACGGTAGAGCGTGTCCACTGTTTTTCTGAAGAAAAAAATGATTACAGCAAGCGTTTCCACTCTTACAACGGAGGAGTGTGAAACACGGCAGCCACTTGAACATACACAGTGCTCCTACTACTAGGCATGTGAAGTGGTTCATACGTCAGTACTACATAATCTTCTTGCTAGTGTAGTAAGATATGACGATGACAAATGATGTTGTGCGCATGTCCGCTTTCTCGACTGTTCGGTCGAGAATGAACGGTGAGATCAATGTTAACAGAACTAGGTCTACAGTGCACGGAGAGTACGGTGCTACAGTACTCCACGAAACACGAACCATATGAAGCATGAATAGTGTTAGGCAGGGTGTATGAAGGGTGCACGGGATGGGAGCAAAAGTTCCCTTCTTGACCCACTTTTGGGTGTTTGGCAGAGTGCATGAAGGGTGCATGAGTCCACACTAGTAGGTTAACACAAATACACTAAGAGGAAACAACTACTCTGCCTAGGTGTGTAAGTCATCTTACGCCAGCACTCGCGACCAAGGCGGAGAGGAAAGCGATAAAACTTAATGTCTTTTGCTAATTAATAGCATTGCATGCAATGAACTAACCACTGCATGTCAGGTTTATTAGTCTCAAGTCATTGAAAGCATGGACGGCCCACGTCTCTTATTGGTTGATATGTCACAAAACAAGAAACGGGGAGGGAGTTAATGTGCCGTGCCTAAGTGTTTTGGGATTATTTGGTTTTCGTAAGGTGACTTACACACTATATTGAGATGAGAATGCAACCAAACACACCCACACGCTTTGTGCTACAGTGACTGATCTGCATCGTCTAAGTTTGATCCAATGGTCATGCTGCGCCGCGACATGGACATGCCCATGCAGAGGGCGCCCAAACACCACCAAAGTCCCTCTGCTTCTCGAGGCACACGACGTTGGTGATGCAGGGGGCGAAACGGCTGAAAGGCAATGCAATCTACGGGAAGGCGGAGGGAGCGAGCCGAGGAGCGGGGAATCTTTTGGTTTTCACCATGGTAAAACACCAGTCGACGACTTCTCACATCAGGGAGCAGTGGGTTTTATAGGCGGAGTCATCGTGACTAATTGCTGCCGCGCCTGCTCCCGTCAATCAAAAAATTAAAAATCCTGCCGCGCCGGCTCCCGTCAATCAAAAAATTAAAAATCCTGCCGCACTCAAACAACAGAGCAACGTCGTGGTGGATGTTTAAATTTATCTGCGGGCAAGTAGATAAAAAAGGGGTGAAAAAACAAATGTGGCGGCAGCCTAGCTAATCGGTCGAACTAGCCCAACTAGCTAGCCACTGTGCTTCACTGATGTACTCGGCGGGAAAAGTGCTCTTTCATGATTTGACGACTCATTTATTTACTTGCTTCGGCGAAAACATGCGGTAGGGCATCCCACGTCAGGAAGAATATATGCGTGCACCACCTGGGGGGACCCCAAAACCGCGCGGTAGGGTGTGCCATGTCTCGCACGGAGTAAAAATGTGCGTAAAAATTTATCAGACGACGAGTACCTATGGTTCAACCTCGGGACCCAGCCACCGGTCGAAAACACCCCACTAGCCACACAGCTTCATCATGCTAACATGGCACGGAGGATAGGTGTGGTTAGCTCCGCCTCGACCAGCCACAACGCCTCTTGTTCTAGGCGATTCTTCTATTTTCAAGCTTTTTTAGTTGTAATAACACCACGGCAAGCAAGCGCCTTCTTCGTGTGCCCGCAAAGGTTAGACGATGGAGAGAAGAGAGAGATCGCAGACTTGGGACCCACCAGTAAGTGAGTCAACGGTCATGCACGTGTAGACGAGGCACTCCCTCTACTCTACTCAACGTAATACTGTATAAAATCAAGTTATGGGACAAAGCCAACAACCGTTGTTGTTTCAGGCTATCGACTTACACTTTGTAGTCCAGGTTGCCAGTTCAAATCTCGATTTTCAGATTTGTTAGTTTTAGGTCCAAATTTGATTAATGACAAGTGGGGACCCCCGTGTGTTGTTCCGATATTTCAGTGTAGGATGGGTTTTTTTAACAAACACTTTGCGCGGTTAGACAAGTAACGGCACAAGTACATGTATTTTGCAAGTTTACGAACAAAAATGACAGCGGCATAGAATATCACATCCACCCCGCAGCTTAGATGCTATGGTGATACGAGTTTTTACACTGTTGGAAGTGAGATCCAATGGCTTGGGAGTAGTCTTTGTAATTATGCGCAATTTCCAAAATCTCCAAAGTTTTTTTTGCAAATAAAACATTCAGGCCTCGTGTGTGCCACTGCATCTTGGATCCAACGGTTCCCCGTTGCTCATATTAGGTGCTGCCTGTAGCTTAATTACCCGCTACGGTGATATGAGCATCTAGGTCGTGTGATTAGTGATCAGATGGCACATGCGTCGTACTTGTACTTTCTGTGCAATTCCCAGACTCTCTTAGCCGTATATTGCAAAAACATTCAAACCTCCTACTATGGGCCGTTAGATCTACGTGAACTCGTAGCACCATAGAATCTACGGTGCGGGAGCACCTCATATTCTCCCGTGCGAGAAAACATAAGGTGCCCTCGCAGCTTGGATGCTACGGTTATACGAGCTTCGAGGTCGTTTGATCTGAGATCCAATGGCATCTGAGCAGTCTTTGTGCTTGTAAGCAGTGGTCGAACTCTTTGGGGGCTTTTCTACAAAAAACCATTCGAACCACCGAGGAGGCGTTGGTTCACAAATCCAACGGCTCCGAAGAGCTTGTATCACCAAAGCATCTAGGGTGTGGTAGCACATGATATTCTTACATACAGGAGAATATGATGTCCTCCTTCATCTTAGATGCTACGGTGATACGAGCTTCGAGGTCGTTTGATCTGAGATCCAATGGCATCTGAGCAGTCTTTGTGCTTGTAAGCAGTGGCCGAACTCTTCAGGGGCTTTTCTACAAAAAACCATTCGAACCACCGAGGAGGCGTTGGGTAACAAATCCAATGGCTCCGAAGAGCTTGTATCACCAAAGCATCTAAGGTGTGGTAGCACATGGTATTCTTACATACAGGAGAATATGATGTCCTCCTTCATCTTAGATGCTACGGTGATACTAGCTTCGAGGTCGTTGGATATGGGATCCAAGGGCATCTGAGTAGTTTTTGTACAAATTGTGTGCAATTCTCAAACTCATCAAGGTTTCGTGTAAAAATATTAAGACATCATGTGAGTTGCTATATCTCAGATCTACAAGCTCCAAGCAACTTGTATCGACATATAGCATCTAAGGTATGGGGCACATGATATTCTCCCGGGGAGGAGGGGTGGGGGTGCACAACCAATCGGTGTTTCGGAGGGTGGGGACAAATATAATCTAAACAACCCTAAACAGGGCTTCACAATTTTATCTAAGGTCGAGGGGGGTGACCCCCGAATCATAGCTCCGCCTAATTAAACACAACATTTGCATGTACTATAGTACTAGACTTAATATTCATGTTTTAGTTTCATGTTCGTTTTAAATATTGAATTGAGGACCATGCATGTCTTATATTTTACTCCCTTCATTCCTAAATATTAGTCTTTTTAGAGATTTCAAGTGGATTGGCACATACGGATGTATATAGACATATTTTAGAGTGTAGATTCACTTATTTTGCTCCGTATATAGTCGCTAGTTGAAATCTCTAAAAGACTAATATTTAGGAACAGAAGGAGTATTTTTGAATGTGTGTCATACATGCATGGTTTGGAAATATAGATGCACTATACTTATTGGATTGTTGTTGTGTTCGTGTGTGGGTGTCATTTGCATTGAAAAACTTAGCAGGGATACCATGAAATGTGAAATCCACGTTGAGATCACTATATCACAAACTCACTCTAATTCAACAACTCGTCATAAATCAATAGCACGTTGAGATTAGTACTTGCAAGGAAAATACGGGCATTGTAATACACATAGATTCGTTCGGCAACTTAAAAGGTTCCTTTCGTATTCTTGAATGGTAGGACCCAACGGCGTACCAGCCAGACCTTGGCTCGTTTTGATCCTAACAAAAACCGGGCTCGTGTCCTTCTGGTGGCGTGCGTGGTACGCACATTAGGCAACCCCAACCAGTCGAGCCTCCGCGTTCCGAGTCGAAATATCTGGCGGCCAGAATTCCTAGGAAATTCCCCTCATGTTCCCGGTCCATAATGACTACTGATGAACAACGGAGGGATGCTTTAGTAACTAGACAACGTTGTGTTCAAAAAAAAGTAAGTAGACAACGTTACCTACCGTACCGAGCACGGTTCAATTCCCACGGTCGCCGCTTGCCAAGGTCACCCGTCAACTGCATTGCCTAGTAGTAGTACTACTACTACACCAGGATGAGCACAAAATTGAGCCTGTTTGTTCGTGCCTAGTACTTTATATCAGGCAATGCACTGGTATGGAGGGATTTTCCTTTTTCTCTTCATATATAACTTGTCTGAAGTATAACTAAGCAAAATGTTTGACCAAATCCTTTCTTAAGAAATACAACAGGACAGATGTATGGCTTGAAAATTTATTGCATTATGCAGGTTATGATATTGTTTTGAATCCTGGATCTTAAATTTCAGAAAATCCAAAAGTGACCATAAATTCTTGAAACTGAGCATGGTCACGTGATATGGCACAAATATTACTTCGTAATTTTTTTCTTCAATTTGAGACAAGCTGCTTATCACAAGTTGCACAAATGAAGAGCCAAGGTATTTTGGAACAAAGACCTGTCACGTTAAGGCGAACACTTTCACTATTGAAACCGTGGGCGTTTACGTGCCGCCACGAGTCCCGCTTCACATCGGCAGGTGCCGTCCGAGCAAGCATGTGAGTCGACGGGAGGCGTGCGAGCAGACCGCTGCGCCGGCTGACAGGGAGGCGTGTGAGCACACCGCTGTGTAGGCTCACCTGGAGGTGAGCCCTTTGACTAGGCTCCGCCGCCCACCTTCGTCCCAACTGCTCCCACTTTTAATGTCACCGGCGCCGCAGTTTAAAATCAACCCCGCACTACCCAGTATCGCTACAATCTTCTCTCTTCCTCTCCGATTCTCCTGCTGCCTACCTCCAACCAGCCCGACCTAAACGTGACGCCATGCCGCATCATGATGGTCTGCCCTTAGTCTTCCGGGGCTTCGAGGAAGACACCCACCGAGTCTCAAGAACATAAGGCGCTTTGGGACGAGCTTGAACTGGCCTTGCGGGAAGGCACCGCGCTGTCCCGCTCCCCTGCTCCAGCTCCGTCGCCCGATCGCGCCAGCGCCCATCCCTGTGGCATTGATGGGCTGGGAGCCACATTGTCACCGAGCTTGATGCCACGGGTTCCACGAGGTCCCGCCAACTTTCACGCGCCTGCTCACCTGCCACAGCATGCGCTGCAAGATTGCAGACCGACGCAGACGCTTCGCCGTGCCGGTGCGATGCACTGCTAAGCGCATGCGCTGCTGGCAGACTGACGCGTGCGTGCGCCCGTGCGGTGCCTGCTTCACACAAATGTCTCCGCCAGCGCCGTTGACAAACGCATGTCCTCGCAAGAAAAGCGGTGACCCCTCAGCGGCATGGATGGCCGCCACGACCGCTTCCTTGCACCTCGCCATCGCCTCCTCCCGCCAGATTGACTTCGCTCACGAGACCAAGTCGTAACATTGTGGCCTTCCTTGAAGCTAGGGCCAACGCCCACGAGTACACCAACAACGGCGCAAGACGCCGCCGTCACCGTCGGTCAGTGGCCCGACGACACACAGAGCACGGCAGAGGAGCCGCTTCCCACTGCAAGACGCCTCCGCCGCCGCCGCGTAATCTAAATTTGCCATGAAAAACGTTCGGATTGCCATGCTTAAAATCCAACGCTTATCGCTTCCGCTTATTTTAGATCGATCATCGATAATTTAAAGTTGAGTCGACTGAACGAAATCAATGGTTTGATCGATTGAAT
Organism: Aegilops longissima; assembly: GCA_021605205.1. Classification (NCBI taxonomy): domain Eukaryota; kingdom Viridiplantae; phylum Streptophyta; class Magnoliopsida; order Poales; family Poaceae; genus Aegilops; species Aegilops longissima. The sequence continues at coordinate 254,679,912 of CM038682.1, read as the reverse complement.
GTTCTGCTAGAGCCGTATCAAATTAAATATAAAACGTCATCAAGCCACATGTATTCCTTGTCATCCAATGACCTAGACTGCTTCAATGTCGAAGCGCCAACACGCTTTAGCGTGTAGTTAATTTCATGCCAAAATAGTGCTAATCACATAATAACACGCAAATAATATCCAACTTAATATCCGCATGCACTTAATATACTTCCAAATTAACGTGCATTGCACGACACACCGACTAGTGCTGCTAGCACGTGAAATCGGTGCCGAATTTATGAATGCGCCCTGATATGGTCAACGGCAACATCGCCCATGAAGTTCTTCGTGTATGCCGATGCGGCCTAAACGTAGAAGGGGAGGAGAGAGATAGAGCACACATGGAACCCACAGTAAGTGAAGGCGAATAGTACTAAAAATAATATTGCATGTTATCAATTAAATAGGCTGTGTTAATATAAAAACATTATGTGAAGAAAGGGAGGTACAACAAACATTGATGATCTATGTATGTTGCATATTGACGTGCGGCTTGAAGGCCCTGGTTGCATGTTCGATCCTCGTCCTTTATTTTTTAATTTGTATATGGGTCCAAATTTGTTTCATGACATGTGGGCCCCTCGGTGTGTAGTTTGTAGCACTTTAATTTGTGGGTCCAAATTTTTTCCATTCCAAATGGACTATCGGTGTGTAGTTTTGTAGCTTATTTATAATAATTAAAGAGAACAACAGAGTGTTGCAATAATACCATGGTGCGACGTTGAAGCCGAGAAAGGACATGCGAGAGAGCGATGACTGAGCCAGAGGGAAATCAACTAGGGGAGTTGCAGGGGTTGCAACGGTGTTTCGAGTAGTTGTGGGCCGAATGCTACGAAAATATAATCTAAACCGACCGGAATAAAGCCTACACAAATTAATCCAAGGTTGGAGTGCCCCTCGCAATGTAAATAGCTCCGGCTTTGCGAGTGATGGAGAGGTAGCTTCAATGTGTGGAAGATACGGCGTGAGAAAGCGAGGTCAATCGAGAGACATATAGATAGAGAGACAAAGTGAGTATGGTCCGACATTCATGGAACAAATATATATGCTCCGGAGAGATATTGTCCGATTGAGCTTTTGGCAAGGGTGAGGGCTGTAAGATAGAGCTTGAGAGATGATCCAGTCATAGACGTGTAGATATATTTTGTGTGTGGGAGGAAGCAAGGTCGATCGATCACATAGGGTCGTCGTGCGATCGAAAGAGTGAGACGGGTTGGAGAGAGTGACCAAAATAGACAATGTGCGTGAGAGAGTATACAATGTGAATAAGTCTAATTGGGCTCAAACATGGTGATATATCGTTTTTGTCCGAGAAAGAGCGAGGTCAATCGAGACATACAAAGAGAGAGAGAGAGAGAGGGAGAGAGAGAGAGAGCGAGCGTGGCCCGCCATGAGGTCGAAAGAGTGGGGGCGGCTTTGATGGACTGACCTAGATAGACAATCTGTGTGAGAGAGTATAGACTGTGTCGGTGTACAAAAGTAGGGGCTCTGCTTTTGACCCCTTTACTTGTGCACGGGCAGTCAGAGCCTCCCGCCACGGCACACATAGACATAGCCGGAAAGGGGAGCTGAAGAGAAGCCGAAGCCACGAGGACAAACGAAGCAACGACAAGGACCAAGGCCACAAGGATCGATGGGCGAAGCAGGTTTTCCCGGCAAGGACCCTTGCCAGGGCAGCCTCAGCGGCCCCGGCAAGACCGTTGCCGGGGCAGCCAGCCCACGCCAGCCGAGCGAGCCACCCTTGAGCCCACCAATGCTCAAACAGACGCATTGGGACAGGGCTCGGGAGGCACCTCCATGGTGGCATGCAGATCTTTGTGAAGACATAGAATGCTCAAGATCAAATGAGGATAAGAGGGCAACCATTGTCTGTGTCAAAGCCGGCGGATCTCGGGTAGGGGGTCGCGAACTGTGCGTCTAAGGTGGATGGTAACATGAGGCAAGGGACAAAATGTTTACCCAGGTTCGGGCCCTCTCTATGGAGGTAATACCCTACTTCCTGCTTGATTGATCTTGATGAATATGAGTATTACAAGAGTTGATCTACCACGAGATCGTAGAGGCTAAACCCTAGAAGCTAGCCTATGGTATGATTGTCGTTGTCCTACGGACTAAACCTTTCGGTTTATATAGACACCGGAGGGGGCTAGGGTTACATAGAGTCGGTTACAACAGAAGGAGATCTACATATCCGTATCGCCAAGCTTTCCTTCCATGCCAGGAGACTCCCATCCGGACACGAGACGAAGTCTTCAATTTGTATCTTCATAGTCCAACAGTCCGGCCAAAGGGTATAGTCCGGCTGTGCGGATACCCCCTAATCCAGGACTCCCTCACTAGCCCCTGAACCAGGCTTCAATGACGATGAGTGCGGCACGCAGATTGTCTTCGGCATTGCAAGGCGGGTTCCTCCTCCGAATACTCCGTAGAAGATCTGGAATACAAGGATAGTGTCCGGCTCTGCAAAACAAGATCCACATTCCACCGTAGAGAGAATAATATTCACAAATCCGACCTGCCGACGTTATTTGTTACCACGACATCATGCCATGGCCCGGTTATTATCGAACCGTGTTTTTCAACCAGCCTTGGCGTGTAACATCCCAAATTTTCAATTTGGAATGTTATACATAGAGCATCATTGCATATCATATTTTTGTTGCATTTTTGGCTCGATCCTAGAAATTCTACACAACTCAAGGACCCACGGAGAGAGTTGGGGATTTCGTTATTTTCATATTTGAGTTTTCTCAAATTTTGAAAATAGGATCATTTGATTTTAATTATTTTATCTTCAATTATTTCTATTACAAAAATATGAGAGAGGGAATAAAATGACTTTCCCAAAATAAAGAAATAATGAGGATTTAATAATAAAATCAAATAAGATTTTATTTTGGAGTTTTTCACGATTTTATTTGAATTTAGGAAAAATGTGCGTTTTTCAAAATTGCATTTAGGCCCCAAATAAATGTTCATCTAGTCCAGCTTTATTTTAGAAGCCGGGGAACATTTATTTCGGGATTTTTGGAGTCCATTTAGTATTTCTTTCGTTTGATTTTCTGCGAGAAATTATTTAAAAAACACGAACCGCCTTACCGGGTCGTGCCCGAGCGGGACTCCGCTCGGGGAAGCCTTTAAATAGCGCCGCCCCTGAGCCGCCCAGCCCACAGCCGCCTGCCACTGCTCACGACCCACGGCCCGATCCGCCCGCCACCACCGCCCCAACCCAAACCCTAGCCCCATTCCGCCGCCGCCGTCGCCAACTTCGCCGGAGCCGCCGATCCCGCCGCCGAGGTTCGCCGCCGCCTCGTTTTCTGCGCTGTTTTTTTTTTAAAACCGATCGGTTTTTTTTAGTTTCGTCAGTTTTTGCTTCTGTAAACTTTGACTTAGATCCAGATTAGTAAAACTGAGCTGTTTTCTTTCGTCGTTTGACTTTCGTTGCTTCGTTTGATTTGATTCTTTTTGCAAACCGGAGTTCTTAAGTTGAACTTTCTGGTTAGATCTTTTGTCCGAGTTTTACCTGCATTAGATGAGTACTTATTGTATGCTTGTTTGTTTGTTCACGATAGAATACCCGGAGTGCGCCACTGTTACTTCGAGTCTCTAGGTTTCGTGGATCATCAGCAAGGCAAGTAACACTTTGATCATATACTTTTCATACCCAGTTTTTATGCATTAGATCTATCCTCAAACATTGCATGATTAGGATCTAATTAAATTGTGGGTTTTGGGAAGTAGTTTGAGGTAGTACCTATTACCTGTTTATTTTCACACCCTTGGGAGTTACTTCTACGTTTGCTTATTATGCCATGCTATGCTAGTAGACGTGGATTGGGTGAGTGTATTTCATAACAGATGTGAGATTGTTAAATTAATGGTTTATTTAAGGTGGAAACTTAAACACGCATCTGGGTGGATTGAGGCACCTGGTTTCCATCAGGACTTGCTTGTATTTCTTCGGACCGCCACCCAGGCTCAAAGGGATCATGAGATTATTCATGCTAGAAACTTCCGTGTGCAGCCACATGCTACTATGGGCTCTAGCATAGTTGATTAAGTTGTGCGAACTCTTACGGGTAGACTAGCTGATGTAGGGGTTGTAGGTTGGTACGGTCTACCCAAACGTAAGGTGCTAGCGCTTCTGAAAGACTATGTCTCGGTCATCCGTTTCTCAAACACTATGTAGTGCGAGAAATCAAACGGAGGAGATCGAGTCTTGTGGGGAAAAGTGCACAAACCTCTGCAGAGTGTATAAACTAATCATGGTTAGCCGTGTCCCCGGTTATGGACATCTTGTGTATCTAGTTCTTGGATATCATGTGAATCTCCTCATGTTACTCTAATTAATATTGTTGGGTTGTTAATGAGTACTTTTAATTGGGATTGAGGATGTTGTCAACCATTCTCAATGTTCAACAACCACCATGATAGTTAAATAAATTTATTCCTTTGTAGTAGGGAAAAATGGCTTTACGCAAAAACTATAACCATAGAGCTTTCCACCAGCCATATATGCATGTAGTATAGGCTTACTCTTTCATTATTCTCTATGTGTTACTTTGCCAGCATATTCCATGTGCTGACCCGTTTTCGGGCTGCAACGTTTCATGTTGCAAACTTTTCAGACGACGAGTAAGGTGCTTAGGTCGTGGTTCTATACTCAGTGATGCTGTTGGAGTTGATGGACTCGCTTATTCTTCCAAGCCTTCCGCTGTTATCGTTATTAGATGGCCTTAAGCCATATTTATTTTGTTAAGTTCTCTCTTGAGACATTCGATGTAATAAGTGTGTGATTGCTACTATGTTATAAATCCTTCGAGTACTGTGTGGTGTCAGCATTACTGATTCAGGGATGGCACTTGAGCACAGAGATCAGACTGTTTGAGGTCTGGTCGCTACAAAGATGGTATCAGAGCACACGCTGACGGTAGGACACGACCATTAAGCTAAAGCCCTAGATCACTACTCTCTTCTCATTTCTAACTCCTCATCTTTTCTACTCTTTTAGGATGACGGAAGCGAGGATCAAGTTCATCCAGCCGGATGAAGATACACCCTTTGGACGACATTTGAAGGAAGTCACTAAGTACCTGAACATCGGAATACCAAGCTTCACCGGAAGGACGTTTGCGCCAGTCACGGAGCCCATAGAGTGCGTTTTTAATGCACCAACTTGGAGTCTGTGGAAGAGCATGGCAGCTCACATAACCATGGGACGCAATGGAGAAATTTACAAAGAAGACCTCACGGATACTATCTACCTGATTTGCAGGCGCCGAGATGAACATGGAAGATAGTTGGTTACTTTGAGTTCCGAGGAGTATCGTATCAGATAGAGGAACCCAATTCACCTCAAAGTTCTGGAAGCAGTTGCACGAAACTTCGGGAACCAGACTGGAGTTTAGCATGGACAAACTGAGAGAGTCAACCAGATCTTAGAGGATATGCTGAGAGCATGTGCTTTGGATTATGGATCAAGTTGGGATGACAACTTGCCATATGCGGAGTTTTCTTATAACAACATGTAACACCCCGGATTCGATGCGACAGGTGTCTGCCAGTTATTCGCCGTTGTTGCCATGTCATGTGCTTGCTGTTGCACTTTGCCATGTCATCATCTGCATTTCATATCATGTCGTCATGTGCATCGCATTTGCATACATGTTCGTCTCATGCATCCGAGCATTTTCCCCGTTGTCCGTTTTGCAATCCGGCACTCCTATGTCTCCCGGCGGCCCCTTTTTGCCTCTTCTTTTGTGCGGGTATTAAACTTTCTCGGAATGGCCCGAGGTTTGCCAAGCGGCCTTGGTATAGCACCGGTAGACCGCCTGTCAAGTTTCGTGCCATTTGGAGTCCGTTTGATACTCCAACGGTTAACCGGGTAACCGCAAAAGCCCCCTTCTCTTTGCAGCCCAACACCCCTTTCAAAGTGGCCCAAAGCCCCGCAAACACCCCTCCATGCTCTCCGCCGTTCGATCACGATTGCATGGCCGAAAACCGCACTCCATTTGGACTCTCCTAGCTCCCTCTACCTATATATATGCCTTCCCCTTCCAAATTCGCGGATGAATCCCCCGAAACCCTAGCTTCTTCCTCCTCCCACCGACGGACACGTCCACCCGCCGTCCGGACATGTCCAGCCGCCGCCTGGGCGAATCAGGCGTTGCCACCTCACCACCGCCACCCTCTCTCTCCTCAGCCCCGCCGCCGGCCCGCCCGGGCCCGGGCAGGCCCGCCTGAGCCCATCGGGGCCCGAGGCGCCTGAGCGCGCCTCCCGGCTCCCCTGTGCAAGAGCTCATCTTGATGCCTGAATCATCATTGCAAGAGTGCTATATGATGTTAATCTGCTGAAACTGTTATAACTTGATGATTTGTCATTTTTGTTGCATTTGATGTGTGCATCCTATGAGGTTGATGTCTACATGTGTTTTGATCTATTACATACCATCTTTACAGGGGTGCTATCCATGTATTTTTGTGATTCCTGTAGTGAGTGCATCAAGCTTGTTAAGTAGGGTACTTGCTGTTGCTGTTTCGCATGTCTGAATCTGCTATATCATGATGCTATGTTAACCTGCTGCTACAAGTCATTATATGCATAATCCGGAGATGTTCACTAAGGATGTTTTGTTATACATGTCATGCTCTATCCATCCATGCCCATGGTTGCATTTATAGCCTACTGTAACATGTTGTTATCTTGCTCCAAAGTTGCTAAATAATGTTGCTGTCAGCTGGTTAACATTAAGTTCAATGTTGCCATGATTGTTGTTAGTGATCCATGCACTCTATGAACTTACTCTTGCCATGCTTGGCTTCATAAACATGTATTCTTACTATGAGTTGCCATTCCATGCCATGTATTGCTCTGTGGTGAGTGGTTCAAGCTCACCAACATGCCTACTTATTGTTGTTCCTGCCATGTATGAATCTGTCATATAACTTGCCATGTTTACATGGGTGCCCTCTTTTCCTATGATCCTTTTTGGCTTATGGTCAGTAAGGGAATTTTGATCTATGCATTTAGTAGATCCATTCCATGCCTTTGTTTGCCATGATAAGTTCCTGTAACATGTTGTTTCATAGCTCTAAACATTGCAACCTGATGTTATTTTCTGCAAAGTCTGAACTGTTATTATTTGCAATCTTGCCATGCCTTTTTGAGCATGTTCTAGTGTTTTCTGGAGATAGCTCAGTGTTCATCTTTCGTCATGCTTTACCTTTACATCACGTCCATGCCTTTTGTTTTCTTGTTGAGAATCTGTAGCATGTTGTTTTGGTGCTTGCCATATGCCTAGTTGCTGTTTTGGACAGCTTGTCCTTTAAACTTGTATTGTGTGTATGTGTTGCACCGTTGCTCCGTTTTGAGTGTGCTCTATACGAAACTTGCTTGATTTTGCATGTAGTTTCATATTATCATGTTGCATCCTTGATTTGAGGTGTTTGCTTGATGTTTCTATGTATTTTGCATCAATGCCATGTTTATCTTGTTTTGCTCATATCTTCTAGGCCGTAGCTCCGAATTAAATGAACTTTATATGTAACTTGACTAGAATTTCGTGTAGATCATCGTGGTGCATATTAACTTGCTGTTTAACAACTTGAACATAAGGTTTATTCAGATCTGGACCAATTTCGAAATTTGCATATGAGGACTTCTTCGAATTGTTCTATGTTGTTTCGGCCTCATTTAAACTTGCTTTGATGTGCTGCTCTTGTTTGCATCATCTCTTGCCATGAGTAGTTTCATGTAGCATTGCCATGCATCATACTTGTTTGAGTATCATGCCTTGTTCATGTGTGGTGTGTTTACCTTGTTGTGTGCTTCTTCTCGATAGTTTCCGTTTTCGTTGCGATCGTGAGGATTCGTTCGCCTACGCTTGGTTCGTCTTCGTGGCTTCATCTTCTTCATGGACTCATTCTTCTTCCTTGCGGGATTTCAGGTAAGATGACCGTCACCTTGGATCTCATTACTATCATTGCTATGCTAGTTGCTTCGTTCTATCGCTATGCTGCGTTACCTATCTCTTACTGCTCAAGCCTCCCAAATTGCCGTGAACCTCTAACCTTTGTCACCCTTCCTAGCAAACCGTTGTTTGGCTATGTTACCGCTTTGCTCAGCCCCTCTTATAGCGTTGCTAGTTGTAGGTGAAGATGAAGATTGCTCCATGGTGGACAGGATTTTGGTTGGGATATCACAATATCTATTATATTATTAATGCATCTATATACTTGGTAAAGGGTGGAAGGCTCGGCCTTATGCCTGGTGTTTTGTTCCACTCTTGCCGCCCTAGTTTCCGTCATATCGGTATTATGTTCCCGGATTTTGCGTCCCTAACGCGGTTGGGTGGTTTATGGGACCCCTTGACAGTTCGCTTTGAATAAGACTCCTCCAAAGAAGGCCCAACCTTGGTTTTACCATTTGCCTCACCACCACCTATACCCTTCCCTTGGGTCGGCCAACCCAAGGGTCATCTTTATTTAGCACCCCCGGGCCAGTGCTTCTCTAAGTGCTGGTTCGAACCGAGCTACTCTTGAGGGCCACCTTGGGGCAACTTATGGGTTGGTTTTACTCGTAGCTAGTCTCATCCGGTGTTGCCCTGAGAACGAGATATGTGCAGCTCCTATCGGGATTGTCGGCGCATCGGGCGGTCTTGCTGGTCTTGTTTTATTGTTGTCGAAATGTCTTGTAGCCGGGATTCCGAGACTGATCGGGTCTTCCCGGGGAGAAGGAATATCCTTCGTTGATCGCGAGAGCTTATCATGGGCTAAGTTGGGACACCCCTGCAGGGTTTGAACTTTCGAAAGCCGTGCCCGCGGTTATGCGGCAGATGGGAATTTGTTAATATCCGGTTGTAGTAAACTTGAAGAAAACTCTTCTAAAATACACCAACCGTGTGCGTAACCGTGAGTGTCTCTTTTCGGGGATGATCGAGAGGAGAACACGGTTTCTGGGTTATGTCTGACGTAAGTAGGAGTTCAGGATCACTTCTTGATCATTACTAGTTGACGACCGTTCCGCTTGCTCTCTTCTCGCTCTTATTTGCGTATGTTAGCCACCATATATGCTTAGCCGCTGCTGCAACCTCACCACTTTACCCCTTCCTTTCCCATTAAGCTTTGCTAGTCTTGATACCCATGGTAATGGGATTGCTGAGTCCTCGTGGCTCACAGATTACTACACCAACAGTTGCGGGTACAGGTTATGCGATGAACATGACGCGAGAGCGATGTTACTTGTTTTGGAGTTCTTCTTCTGCTTCTTCTTCGATCAGGGGATAGGTTCCAGGTCGGCAGCCTGGGCTAGCAGGGTGGATATTGTTTGAGTTTCTGTTTATGTTTCATCCGTAGTCGGATGTTGATCTTGTATGTTGTATATTGATGTATTCATGTGACCTTGTATGTATTGGATGTATCCCTATCTATTATGTAATGTTGATGTAATGATATCCACCTTGCAAAAGCGTCTTCAAGATGCGCTTCTATCCTTGGTGGGACCTTCGAGTTCCTTTAGGATAGGGTCGCATCTTGGGCGTGACAAGTTGGTATCAGAGCCTCGACCGACCCTAGGAGCCCCCTTGATTGATCGTGTAGTTGGCCGTTGTTGAGTCTAGAAGAAACTGGTTTTCGGAGTCTAGTTATATCGGAGAGTAGGAATTCTTTTACTCCTCAGCCCCTTCGTCGCTCTGGTAAGGAATCTTGACGTAGGTGTTTTGAACTACTCCTCTTCCCATTCAAGTTTTTTCTTTAGGATCACGCAGTTGGTTTTTCGATCGTTGTTCCTCAGCTCTTTTCATCCGATGCATTTCTCATCAAGTTGACTCGAACCTCTTCATCGTTGTCAAGTCCAATCCTCAGTTGTTTTCTTTTCCCACTCTCCCTCCCTTCTTCCTCTCGGAACCGGAGTCCGTAATCGAGTATCCATCCTACTCGTGCAAAGTCTTTGCATTCTTTCAACCGGTGTTTTCTCTTCAAGATATTCGTCGGTTTCCCCTTCCAAGTTGCCTTTGTTTTTCCCGCCCTCCCACCCTCTTATTCCCGGAGCTCTAGTCTTTTTCGACCATCAATTTCATTCGTGTGGAGCCTCTTGATCTTCCTCAATTATTTCAACGGTGAATTCTCGTCTCGTTCGTCATTATTCATCCCTTTCTTTTTCCAGTGCACTCAAATCAAGTTTTTCGGGTTAATCATATTCTTTTCCTTCGAAGTGTTCTCTTTGATCGTTCGCCTCTCGCCATTCAATCATTACGGAGTTTCGAAGACATCTCAGGAGATTCGTCTGTGTTCCAATTAATTCGAGGTTGTCACCTCAGTCAAATATTTCAGTTCTTCCGGTGCATCATCTATATGTTCAACATCCCTTTCCAACGGTGTTTTCTTTTAGTGGGCCCTAACCCACAGGTCTTTTCCCAGGATCTTACCTGACTCTTCTAATTTCCCCGGAGCTATTATCTAATTCTTTTCAAAGTGTGATGTAAGAATGGATCCCATCAGTCACTTGCCTTCTCCAAGATCTCTTTCAAATCATTTCATTGTTGCCTCAACCTCTTCGCTTTTTTTCCCGAGTGCCTTAACAATTTTGGTGGTGTTTCGTCGTCATTTGAAGACCAAGAAGAGTTCCTTCTAAATCTTGTCCATTCTCCCGGAGATTCATGGTGATAGCTCGATGTTATCCTATCTAATTGTTTCGATCGTGCAATTCTTTTCGTCCATCCGAGTATTTCAGAGTTGCTTTTCATTCCGATTATCCGGAGGCCTCCATTTCAGAAGATTTCCTCGTCCCAAGTTTTCAACTTCGTTCTCTCAATTATTCTATATCCGTGCCTTTTCGTTCGCCTCAATATTATCCCGGTGCTTCGTTCAAGTATTCTTCAATCAGTTCGCGATCTCTTCGCTCTTTTGCATCTAAATACCCTCGAGCTTATTGGTTCTTCTAATTCTTCCCGGTGATTCATTCTCTTTCATCAGTCATTTCCAAATTCTTACGGTGGTTCGTTCAAGATTCTTTTCCTTGTTTATCATACTAATCCATTCGTTCTTTTCAATCCTACCGGTGGTTCATGAAGACTTTCCCGAATTTGGCGGTATATCTCCCCTTAATCTTTTCTCAATGTGAATAAATGATATGCAATCCATTGCTTCTCATCAATTTAATTGATGAAGGATAAGCATAACATAATTCTTATTCTCATTTCATCGTGGTCAAGTTGATTAATTCTTTCTTCGGAGATTGTCATGTTGAATAATCTCTCGGCTCTAAATTGTTCATCTTTTTTTTTTCTGGAGTTCCAAGATTATCGCTTGTTCCGTCGTGAAGCTCCATCTGAATCATTGCAAGGCTTTAATCTTATTTCTTTCATACCTCAATTCTATCTCATAATCTTTTGTTATAGGAGTTCTTCATGGTGGTTCGTCATGATTTAATTCATTCTTCAAGTGTTCATCAAGATTCTTGTTCAAGGAGTTCAAGTATCTTCTTCTTCTTGCTTCTCGAGGTGCAATTAATTCTCCGTATTCTTTTGAAGTGGAGTTTTGCATTTCTTCGATCTCCTCAGTTTTTCAATCTTTTTTCGTTTGTGGTTGGTGATCACCTCATAATTTTGAGATGTTATCCATAAGTCCACAACGAGCTTATTCTTTTCGTCGATGATTTTCTCAACAATTATGTTCAATGTTTCCTTCTAAGGAGGTTTTCTATTTCATTCGTGGTAGAAGTTGTCATCTTCTTCCCCGCTCTTCTCATTCCAATCTTCCAAGTATTTCGGAGGCATTGTTGTTCCTCTCTTCTTCTCGAGAGCTCTCGATTCTTTGCTTCTTCCCTTTAGTTCTTGTTTCACCTCATACCTTTTTCCCTTCCGTCTCGGTCCTAAATTCTCGGGACGAGATCTCTTTTTAGTGGAGGAGTGTTGTAACGCCCCAGATTCGATGCGACAGGTGTCTGCCAGTTATTCGCCGTTGTTGCCATGTCATGTGCTTGCGTGTTGCACTTTGCCATGTCATCATCTACATTTCATATCATGTCGTCATGTGCATCGCATTTGCATACATGTTTATCTCATGCATCCGAGCATTTTCCCCGTTGTCCGTTTTGCAATCCGGCACTCCTATGTCTCCCGGCGCCCCCTTTTTGCCTCTTCTTTTGTGCGGGTATTAAACTTTCTCGGAGTGGCCCGAGGTTTTCCAAGCGGCCTTGGTATAGCACCGGTAGACCGCCTGTCAAGTTTCGTGCCATTTGGAGTCCGTTTGATACTCCAACGGTTAACCGGGTAACCGCAACAGCCCCCTTCTCTTTGCAGCCCAACACCCCTTTCAAAGTGGCCCAAAGCCCCGCAAACTCCCCTCCATGCTCTCCGCCGTTCGATCACGATCGCGTGGCCGAAAACCGCACTCCATTTGGACTCTCCTAGCTCCCTCTACCTATATATATGCCTTCCCCTTCCAAATTCGCGGATGAATCCCCCGAAACCCTAGCTTCTTCCTCCTCCCGCCGGCTGACACGTCCACCCACCGCCCGGACATGTCCAGCCGCCGCCCGGGCGAATCAGGCGTTGCCACCACACCACCGCCACCCTCTCTCTCCTCAGCCCGCCGCCGGCCCGCCTGGCCCGGCAGCCCGCCTGAGCCCATCGGGGCCCGAGCCAGCGCCCTCCGGCTCCCTGCGCCCCGCCTCGCGCCTCACCACGGGCCGCCGCCCGCCTCCCCTCCACCAAGCCCGCCGCCCGTCGTCGCCTGCTCCGTCCTCGCCGGAGTGCGCCGCCGAGCCTTCGTCGCCGCCGCTCGCCTGCGGGATCCCCGAGCCGCCGGACCCCGCGTGCTCGCCGGCCTTCCTCGACCCACCACTCCACTGCAGGAGCTCGCCGGAGCTCCCGTGCCGCGTCGCCGCTACAGGAGGTCGCCGGCGCAGCCTCCTCCTCGGCACCTCGTTCCTCTCCTCCGCCCAGATCCGGTCGAGGAGCGACCGGATCCGGCGACCCCGACGTCGCCGGCGCCCTCTCCTACACCTCCGGCCATCGTCCTAGTCTTCCCCGTCAAGTCCGGCGACAAATTCCGGCGAACCTCGATCTACGTGCAAGTCAACCCTAGATCTGTTTCTGAGAGGGTAAATTTCGCCTAAGTCCTTCATATCTGTGACATTTTCGTGCCATGTTCATCATGTCATAAGTCCATGCATACTGCTCCGTTTCGTGCGTGTGATATATCAAATTGTTCGCCTCGACGAGTACTTCATTTCATTCCATTGAATCATGTTCATTTGAGCTCATCTTGATTCCTGAATCATCATTGCAAGAGTGCTATATGATGTTAATCTGCTGAAACTGTTATAACTTGATGATTTGTCATTTTTGTTGCATTTGATGTGTGCATCCTATGAGGTTGATGTCTACATGTGTTTTGATCTATTACATGGCATCTTTACAAGGGTGCTATCCATGTATTTTTGTGATTCCTGTAGTGAGTGCATCAAGCTTGTTAAGTAGGGTACTTGCTGTTGCTGTTTTGCATGTCTGAATCTGCTATATCATGATGCTATGTTAACCTGCTGCTACAAGTCATTATATGCATAATCTGGAGATGTTCACTAAGGATGTTTTGTTATACATGTCATGCTCTATCCATCCATGCCCATGGTTGCATTTATAGCCTACTGTAACGTGTTGTTATCTTGCTCCAAAGTTGCTAAATAATGTTGCTGTCAGCCGGTTAACATTAAGTTCAATGTTGCCATGATTGTTGTTATTGATCCATGCACTCTATGAACTTTCTATTGCCATGCTTGGCTTCATAAACATGTATTCTTACTATGAGTTGCCATTCCATGCCATGTATTGCTCTGTGGTGAGTGGTTCAAGCTCACCAACATGCCTACTTATTGTTGTTCCTGCCATGTATGAATCTGTCATATAACTTGCCATGTTTACATGGGTGCCCTCTTTTCCTATGATCCTTTTTGGCTTATGGTCAGTAAGGGAATTTTGATCTATGCATTTAGTAGATCCATTCCATGCCTTTTTTTTTGCCATGATAAGTTCCTGTAACATGTTGTTTCATAGCTCTAAACATTGCAACCTGATGTTATTTTCTGCAAAGTCTGAACTGTTATTATTTGCAATCTTGCCATGTCTTTTTGAGCATGTTCTAGTGTTTTCTGGAGATAGCTCAGTGTTCATCTTTCCTCATGCTTTACCTGTACATCACGTCCATGCCTTTTGTTTTCTTGTTGAGATTCTGTAGCATGTTGTTTTGGTGCTTGCCATATGCCTAGTTGCTGTTTTGGACAACTTGTCCTTTAAACTTGTATTGTGTGTATGTGTTGCACCGTTGCTCCGTTTTGAGTGTGCTCTATACGAAACTTGCTTGATTTTGCATGTAGTTTCGTATTATCATGTTGCATCCTTGATTTGAGGTGTTTGCTTGATGTTTGTATGTATTTTGCATCAATGCCATGCTTATCTTGTTTTGCTCATATCTTCTAGGCCGTAGCTCCGAATTAAATGAACTTTATATGTAACTTGACTAGAATTTCGTGTAGATCATCGTGGTGCATCTTAACTTGCTGTTTAACAACTTGAACATAAGGTTTATTCAGATCTGGACCAATTTCGAAATTTGCATATGAGGACATACCGGAATTGTTCTATGTTGTTTCCGGCCTCATTTAAACTTGCTTTGATGTGCTGCTCTTGTTTGCATCATCTCTTGCCATGAGTAGTTTCATGTAGCATTGCCATGCATCATATTTGTTTGAGTATCATGCCTTGTTCATGTGTGGTGTGTTTACCTTGTTGTGTGCTTCTTCTCGATAGTTCCCGTTTTCGTTGCGATCGTGAGGATTCGTTCGTCTACGCTTGGTTCGTCTTCGTGGCTTCATCTTCTTCATGGACTCGTTCTTATTCCTTGCGGGATTTCAGGCAAGATGACCGTCACCTTGGATCTCATTACTATCATTGCTATGCTAGTTGCTTCGTTCTATCGCTATGCTGCGTTACCTATCTCTTGCTGCTCAAGCCTCCCAAATTGCCATGAACCTCTAACCTTTGTCACCCTTCCTAGCAAACCGTTGTTTGGCTATGTTACCGCTTTGCTCAGCCCCTCTTATAGCGTTGCTAGTTGCAGGTGAAGATGAAGATTGCTCCATGGTGGACAGGATTTTGGTTGGGATATCACAATATCTATTATATTATTAATGCATCTATATACTTGGTAAAGGGTGGAAGGCTCGGCCTTATGCAGTGTGTTTTGTTCCACTCTTGCCGCCCTAGTTTCCGTCATATCGGTATTATGTTCCCGGATTTTGCGTCCCTAACGCGGTTGGGTGGTTTATGGGACCCCTTGACAGTTCGCTTTGAATAAGACTCCTCCAAAGAAGGCCCAACCTTGGTTTTACCATTTGCCTCACCACCACCTATACCTTCCCTTGGGTCGGCCAACCCAAGGGTCATCTTTATTTAGCCCCCGGGCGTGGCTTCTCTAAGTGCTGGTTCGAACCGAGCTGCTCATGAGGCCACCTTGGGGCAACTTGAGGGTTGGTTTTACTCGTAGCTAGTCTCATCCGGTGTTGCCCTGAGAACGAGATATGTGCAGCTCCTATCGGGATTGTCGGCGCATCGGGCAGTCTTGCTGGTCTTGTTTTATTGCTGTCGAAATGTCTTGTAGCCGGGATTCCGAGACTGATCGGGTCTTCCCGGGGAGAAGGAATATCCTTTGTTGATCGCGAGAGCTTATCATGGGCTAAGTTGGGACACCCCTGCAGGGTTTGAACTTTCGAAAGCCGTGCCCGCGGTTATGTGGCAGATGGGAATTTATTAATATCCGGTTGTAGTAAACTTGAAGCAAACTCTTCTAAAATACACCAACCATGTCGTAACCGTGAGTGTCTCTTTTCGGGGATGATCGAGAGGAGAACACGGTTTCTGGGTTATGTCTGACGTAAGTAGGAGTTCAGGATCACTTCTTGATCATTACTAGTTGACGACCGTTCCGCTTGCTCTCTTCTCACTCTTATTTGCGTATGTTAGCCACCATATATGCTTAGCATTGCTGCAACCTCACCACTTTACCCCTTCCTTTCCCATTAAGCTTTGCTAGTCTTGATACCCATGGTAATGGGATTGCTTTGAGTCCTCGTGGCTCACAGATTACTACACCAAACATTGCAGGTACAGGTTATGCGATGATCATGACGCGAGAGCGATGTTACTTGTTTTGGAGTTCTTCTTCCGCTTCTTCTTCGATCGGGGATAGGTTCGAGTCGGCAGCTTTGGCTAGCAGGATGGATATTGTTTGAGTTTCGCTTATGTTTCATCCATAGTCGGATGTTGATCTTGTATGTTGTATATTGATGTATTCATGTGACCTTGTATGTATTGGATGTATCCCTATCTATTATGTAATGTTGTTGTAATGATATCCACCTTGCAAAAGCGTCTTCAAGATGCGCTTCTATCCTTGGTGGGACCTTCGAGTTCCTTTAGGATAGGGTCGCATCTTGGGCGTGACACAACAGCTACCAAACTAGTTTGAAGATGGCACCTTTCGAAGCCTTGTACGGAAGGAGGTGCAGAACCCCGCTATTGTGGGATGAAGTTGGAGACCGCCAGTTGTTTTGACCGGATTTGATTAAGGAGTCTGAACGGAAAGTAAATTTGATTCGAGATAGGCTCAAGGTAGCCTAGTCAAGACAGAAGAGCTATGCAGATTCAAAACGCAAAGAGACAGAATATGAAGCCGGAGATAGAGTTTATCTTCGAGTATCTCCGCTTGAGGAGTTAAGCGTTTTGGTGTTAAAGGAAAATTAGCGCCACGTTTTGTGGGACCATACAAAGTTTTGGGCGCATGGGAGAAGTTATGTACAAATTGGAATTACCGAAGGTTTGTCAGGTGTTCATTATGTGTTTCATGTTTCTCAGTTGAAGAAGTGTCACGCAGAAATGGCGGATATACCACTAAGAGATACTGTGCCACTGGAGGCGATTCAGCTGAATAATGATTTGACCTATGAGGAGAAACCAGTTAAGATTCTGGAGTACGCCAGCCGAGTCACCCGCAGCAAGGTCATTAAGTTTTGCAAAGTTCAGTGGAGCCACCACACCGAGGATGAAGCCACCTGGGAGCGAGAGGAAGATCTGCTTAAGGACCATCCTCACCTATTTTCTAGCCAACCCGAATCTCGAGGGCGAGATTCATCTTAAGGGGGTAGGTTTGTAACATCCCAAATTTTCAATTTGGAATGTTATACATAGAGCATCATTGCATATCATATTTTTGTTGCATTTTTGACTCGATCCTAGAAATTCTACACAACTCAAGGACCCACGGAGAGAGTTGGGGATTTTGTTATTTTCATATTTGAGTTTTCTCAAAATTTGAAAATAGGATCATTTGATTTTAATTATTTTATCTTCAATTATTTCTATTACAAAAATATGAGAGCGGGAATAAAATGACTTTCCCAAAATAAAGAAATAATGAGGATTTAATATAAAAGAAAATAAGATTTTATTTTGGAGTTTTTCGCCATTTTGTTTGAATTTAGGAAAAATATGCGTTTTTCAAAATTGCATTTAGGCCCCAAATAATTGTTCATCTAGTCCGGCTTGATTTTAGAAGCCGGGGAAAATTTATTTCGGGATTTTTGGAGTCCGTTTAGTATTTCTTTCGTGTTATTTTTTGCACGAAATTATTTTAAAAAACGAACCGCTTTACCGGGCCGTGCCCGAGCGGGACTCCGCCCGGGGCAGCCTTTAAATAGCGCCGCCCCCGAGCCGCCCAGCCCACAGCCACCCCGCCCCGGCCCGCCGACCCTATCGGCCCGACCGCGCCCGCCACCGCGCCCAAACCCTAACCCTAGCCCCAGGTCAGAGCCGCCGCCATTGCCGACTTCGCGGAGTCGCCGCGAGCGGCCGACCCGCCGCCTCATTTTCCGCGCTGATTTTTTTTTAAAACCGATCAGTTTTTTTTTTCCGTCGGTTTTTTTAGTTTCCGTGTTTTTAGATCGGTTTATTATTTTCGGTTCGGTTAAATAGCGAGTGTTCGCTCGTTCGTTCGTTTTAACGAACGTGTTCGTCAGATTAGTTTTAGTTAACGAACGTCCGTTCGTTAACCTGTTCGTCGTTTTTCTTTTTCTCGGATTTAATCCGAGATTTTCTGATCGAGATTTCTGATCCGATTTTCGTTTTAGTATAACTTTTCGCTCGTTTATCGGAATCAGGCGATTCAAGCGCTTGGAGTTTCGTCTCGAATCCCTCTTGCCAAAGAAACAACTTAAACAATTTGTTGCTTCTGTAAACTTTGACTTAGATCCAGATTAGTAAAACGGAGCTGTTTTCTTTCGTCGTTTGACTTTCGTTGCTTCGTTTGATTTGATTCTTTTTGCAAACCGGAGTTCTTAAGTTGAACTTTCTGGTTAGATCTTTTGTCTGAGTTTTACCTATGCATTAGATGAGTACTTATTGTATGCTTGTTTGTTTGTCTGTGATAGAATACCCGGAGTGCGCCGCCTGTTACTTCGAGTCTCTAGGTTTCGCGGATCTTCAGCAAGGCAAGTAACACTTTGATCATATACTTTTCATACCCAGTTTTTATGCATTAGATCTATCCTCAAACATTGCATGATTAGGATCTAATTAAATTGTGGGTTTTGGGAAGTAGTTTGAGGTAGTACCTATTACCTGTTTATTTTCAAACCCTTGAGAGTTACTTCTACGTTTGCTTATTATGCCATGCTATGCTAGTAGACGTGGATTGGGTGAGTGTATTCCATAACAGATGTGAGATTGTTAAATTAATGGTTTATTTAAGGTGGCAACTTAAACACACATCTGGGTGGATTGAGGCACTTGGTTTCCATCAGGACTTTCCTGTATTTCTTCGGACCGCCACCCAGGCTCAAAGGGATCATGAGATTATTCATGCTAGAAACTTCCGTGTGCAGCCACATGCTACTATGGGCTCTAGCATAGTTGATTAAGCTGTGCGAACTCTTATGGGTAGACTAGCTGATGTAGGGGTTGTAGGTTGGTACGGTCTACCCAAACGTAAGGTGCTAGCGCTTCTGAAAGACTTTGTCTCGGTCATCCGTTTCTCAAACACCATGTAGTGCGAGAAATCAAACGGAGGAGATCGAGTCTTGTGGGGAAAAGTGCACAAACCTCTGCAGAGTGTATAAACTAATCATGGTTAGCCGTGTCCCCGGTTATGGACATCTTGTGTATCTAGTTCTTGGATATCATGTGAATCTCATCATGTTACTCTAATTAATATTGTTGGGTTGTTAATGAGTACTTTTAATTGGGATTGAGGATGTTGTCAACCATTCTCAATGTTCAACAACCACCATGATAGTTAAATAAATTTATTCCTTTGCAGTAGGGAAAAATTGGCTTTACGCAAAAACTGTAACCATAGAGCTTTCCACCAGCCATATATGCATGTAGTATAGGCTTACTCTTTCATTATTCTCTATGTGTTACTTTGCCAGCATATTCCATGTGCTGACCCATTTTCGGGCTGCAACGTTTCATGTTGCAGACTTTTCAGACAACGAGTAAGGTGCTTAGGTCGTGGTTCTATACTCAGTGATGCTGTTGGAGTTGCTGGACTCGCTTATTCTTTCAAGCCTTCCGCTGTTATCGTTATTAGATGGACTTAAGCCATATTTATTTTGTTAAGTTCTCTCTTGAGACATTCGATGTAATAAGTGTGTGATTGCTACTCTGTTATAAATCCTTCGAGTACTGTGTGGTGTGAACATTACTGATCCAGGGATGACACTTGAGCACAGAGATAAGACTGTTTGAGGTCTGGTCGCTACATGGCGCATATTGCGAGGCGGTTTCCTTGGCACGTCTTGTCGAAGCAGAGATCGTGTCCCCTTATCACGGGATTCTCATCAATACGTGCGTGGGTAACCCAATCGTGCCCGTTGGTATGACTCCTCGATTATAGGAAAGTCCCAAACGGTCACGAGGAGGACGCTTGGTATTCACCCTCTTTATAAAGAGACCAAGGCCTATCCTTTTTTATTCCTCGAACTCAATCGAATCCCTCCCCCGCCTTGAGTTCCAACACCCAAAGCTCAGGTCAGGCGCTTCGGACCTTCATCCATGTCCGGATCCAACCTTCAAGGTCGGTGGATGCCCTCCTCCGTCACGGAGGAAGACGTCAGGAAGTTAAGAGAGGCCAGGTTCTTGACCGGCAAGATTGCGCACCGGCTGCCTGCTCAAGGGCAGGTCATACCTACTCCCAAACCTGGCGTGAGCGTAGTATTCATATCTCACTTCCTTCGAGGGCTAGGCCTGGCTCTGGATCCCTTCGTGAGGGGGCTCATGTTCTATTATGGGCTGGACTTCCATGATTTAGCTCCGGATTCTATTCTCCACATCTCGTCTTTTATCGTCATGTGCGAAGCTTTTCTCCACATCACCCCTCACTTTGGCATGTGGCTCAAGACCTTCCAAGTGGAGCCGAAGACAATCGAAGGGAGGAATGCAGAATTCGGGGGTGCTCTAATAAGCAAAAGCACCGATGCCCCATGGCCCGAAGGTTCTTTCCAGGAGGTGTCCAGCTTATGGCAACAAGAATGGTTTTATGTCACAGCTCCCAGGGGTACCAAATGGGTGGCCCCACCTGCCTTTCGCTCGGTTACCCTCCACGACTAACGTCATGGATCAACAAGGGGCTAGACTGGGGGCCAGTGAAGGACGTGCCCATACTGCAGGGCCGCATCCGAGATCTCCTCGAAGAGATATTGGTCAGTCACGAACGCATGTAATGTTACTTCGCCGAACCCTGCCCTGTAAACGTCGTCCCCTTCGTCTGTGGGAATTCAATCCGGAGGGAACGCGAGCTATTCAGCACTTCCTCGGCATAACGCCCGAGGAGATGTACAAATTGTACTTCTGACCACAAGCAATGTGTCCGGATACCACCGAGGACGCGGGTCTGAGCTGCAATCGTCCAGATACCCAAGTAAGTCGCCCTATGGCCGAACACGTTGTATTTCTATTCATCATGACATCATTCTGAAAAGTCGCTCTTTAACCAGGACTGGATAGCAAAGTCGAAGATGATCAGGTGTCTGTTCCCCCTCCCCGAGGTCTCACCCGATCCGGTACTAGTCCGGATGTTGAGGGTCCTGGCCCAGGGGATACCCTGGCCGTACGGTGCCCGCAAGGGGATCAGCCCTCCATCGAGCTGTAAGTAAAAGAAAGGGTTTAATAGAAAAAAAACATCCTACTTTATTTCTGAGGAAAATAACCGAAACATCCGTCTTGTAGTCCGGATTGTGGCCCTTCTCGGCAGAGTTCTTCTTCGGGGGATCTTCTTCCGGAGATGATGGAGAGCGAAACGCCTCCCCACGCCATCTCGCCTTACGTGGTGGGCGACCCCGATGTGTCGTATCGGAGGGCTTCTCCCGATCCGGCAAGGCCAGAGGGTGATTCTTTGGCCACCCAAAGTCCTCAGTATCCGGCTCTTGAAGAGAGCAACCGGAAGGGTCTGGCTCTGCCTGTCATGCGGTCGGATGCACTGAAGGATCTGCTAGAGCAGGCGACTATCTCAGAAGCGCATCGTGCGCTAATGGGTGCGGTGGTTGAGAGGGTTTCATCCTTAGAAAGCGGGTTGCATGAAGCCTTTATGAGTCTGCTGAAGAGTTTTGAGGTACGTGAAGTGACGTGTATTTTTTACAGTACCGCACATGTTTTAAATGTGCCCTGTGCGATAGTAGCCCTCGAGACTCGGTTGCCGTCGGAAGCGGAGGTAAACAGAGGATCATAGTCGCAGGTAATAATCCAGCCGTCTTCATATGCAGGTGGCGGGAGGTCCGGTGGCTAGCCGGACTTGTGAGGTTGCCGAGCTAATGCGGCGACTTGATGCGGCAGATGCCGACATCGTGCTTGTCAACAAGCGGCTTGACGAGGCGCAGGGTATGTAATTTCTCCGGATTTCAACATATGGTAAGAGGAGCGTAATGCCAGTATCTTGAACATGTTGTGGAATGCAGATGGAGCTGCGACAGTGGAGACCCTTCGGGCGGAACTTGCCCGAGCCAAAAAGCAAGCCAGGAATAGTGATGCGGCCGCTCTAAAGGCGGCTGAAGAGCTGAGGGCCGAACAAGCTGCCCATTGCCAAAGTAAGGAGAAGATGGCCAAGATGGCCGTTGAGTTAAGTGATGCCGCCGACCGATACCGGCTTCTTGAGAAGGAAAGCCAAGCGAGGGCTACGGAGCTGGAGAAGGCCATGGTAGCAGCCAAGGAATCCCGCTCTACAATTAGAGCGATGAAGGAGGAGCTGCGTCACGCCGGGGATATCGTGGCTGGGAAGCCCTTTATGCTGCGGATGAAGTTCGTAGATCCTAAGTATGCTTCTCTGGACCGGCTGTGGAGTACTGCAGACGCCTATCTAGATTTGGCAGGGAGTGCTGCTGATGCGGCCGAGTTCTTCAAAGATCAAAGAGATCGCAAAGTGGAGAAGCTGCTCTGGTCGCAATTTAATGGTCCAGCGCGTCCACTTCCTCTGAATGAGCGGATGGCCGAATGGGCCGAGCTCCATAGGTTGTCTGGACTCGCCAT
Source organism: Aegilops longissima (assembly GCA_021605205.1). NCBI lineage: Eukaryota > Viridiplantae > Streptophyta > Magnoliopsida > Poales > Poaceae > Aegilops > Aegilops longissima. The sequence goes on along the minus strand of CM038682.1, from coordinate 254,657,311 downwards.
GAGGTCTGTTGTGGATCATCTGTGGCCGCCAGGGCCAAGGCCGAACAGTTACTTCATCTTGGTGCAGCAGTTCCTTGGTGCTGTGCCGCGCATCAACGCTATGAAGAGGTCGGAGTGCATCGAGGCTGCGCAGATGGCGCTTGCCCGTGTCAAAACGCACTGGGCGGAGATGGAAGCCACTGCAATTGCAGCCCCTAAGTTCTGCAGTTAGCCGAGTAGCTGCCGAGCACTACTTTGATGAGGTCCTTGATGGCGCTCGTTCAATAGAAGCGCATTGCTCGAAGAATATTTTTATACAATATTTTTATACAATGTGTTTTGATCTATGACATGCCATCTTTACAGGGGTTCTATCCATGTATTTTCGTGATTCCTGTAGTGAGTTCATCAAGCTTGTTAAGTAGGGTACTTGCTGTTGCTGTTTTGCATGTCTGAATCTGCTATATCATGATGCTATGTTAACTTGCTGCTACAAGTCATTATAAGTATAATCTGGAGATGTTCACTAAGGATGTTTTGTTATACATGTCATGCTCTATCCATCCATGCCCATGGTTGCATTTATAGCCTACTGTAACATGTTGTTATCTTGCTCCAAAGTTGCTAAATAATGTTCTTTGTCGGCGGTTAACATTAAGTTCAATGTTGCCATGATTGTTGTTAGTGATCCATGCACTCTATGAACTTTCTCTTGCCATGCTTGGCTTCATAAGCATGTATTCTTACTGTGAGTTGCCATTCCATTCCATGTATTGCTATGTGGTGAGTGGTTCAAGCTCACCAACATGCCTACTTATTGTTGTTCCTGCCATGTATGAATCTGTCATATAACTTGCCATGTTTACATGGGTGCCCTCTTTTCCTATGATCCTTTTTGGCTTATGGTCAGTAAGGGAATTTTGATCTATGCATTTAGTAGATCCATTCCATGCCTTTGTTTGCCATGATAAGTTCCTGTAACATGTTGTTTCATAGCTCTAAACATTGCAACCTGATGTTATTTTCTGCAAAGTCTGAACTGTTATTATTTGCAATCTTGCCATGTCTTTTTGAGCATGTTCTAGTGTTTTCTGGAGATAGCTCAGTGTTCATCTTTCGTCATGCTTTACCTGTACATCACGTCCATGCCTTTTGTTTTCTTGTTGAGATTCTGTAGCATGTTGTTTTGGTGCTTGCCATATGCCTAGTTGCTGTTTTGGACAGCTTGTCCTTTAAACTTGTATTGTGTGTATGTGTTGCACCGTTGCTCCGTTTTGAGTGTGCTCTATACGAAACTTGCTTGATTTTGCATGTAGTTTCATATTATCATGTTGCATCCTTGATTTGAGGTGTTTTCTTGATGTTTGTATGTATTTTGCATCAATGTCATGCTTATCTTGTTTTGCTCATATCTTCTAGGCCGTAGCTCCGAATTAAATGAACTTTATATGTAACTTGACTAGAATTTCGTGTAGATCATCGTGGTGCATCTTAACTTGCTGTTTAACAACTTGAACATAAGGTTTATTCAGATCTGGACCAATTTCGAAATTTGCATATGAGGACATACCGGAATTGTTCTATGTTGTTTCCGGCCTCATTTAAACTTGCTTTGATGTGCTGCTCTTGTTTGCATCATCTCTTGCCATGAGTAGTTTCATGTAGCATTGCCATGCATCATACTTGTTTGAGTATCATGCCTTGTTCATGTGTGGTGTGTTTACCTTGTTGTGTGCTTCTTCTCGATAGTTTCCGTTTTCGTTGCGATCGTGAGGATTCCTTCGTCTACGCTTGGTTCGTCTTCGTGGCTTCATATTCTTCATGGACTCATTCTTCTTCCTTGCGGGATTTCAGGCAAGATGACCGTCACCTTGGATCTCATTACTATCATTGCTATGCTAGTTGCTTCGTTCTATCGCTATGCTGCGTTACCTATCTCTTGCTGCTCAAGCCTCCCAAATTGCCATGAACCTCTAACCTTTTTCACCCTTCCTAGCAAACCGTTGTTTGGCTATGTTACTGCTTTTCTCAGCCCCTCTTATAGCGTTGCTAGTTGCAGGTGAAGATGAAGATTGCTCCAGGGTGGACAGGATTTTGGTTGGGATATCACAATATCGATTATATTATTAATGCATCTATATACTTGGTAAAGGGTGGAAGGCTCGGCCTTATGCCTGGTGTTTTGTTCCACTCTTGTCGCCCTAGTTTCCGTCATATCGGTATTTTGTTCCCGGATTTTGCGTCCCTAACGCGGTTGGGTGGTTTATGGGACCCCTTGACAGTTCGCTTTGAATAAGACTCCTCCAAAGAAGGCCCAACCTTGGTTTTACCATTTGCCTCACCACCACCTATACCCTTCCCTTGGGTCGGCCAACCCAAGGGTCATCTTTATTTAGCACCCCGGCGGTGCTTCTCTAAGTGCTGGTTCGAACCGAAACTACTCATGGGCCACCTTGGGGCAACTTGAGGGTTGGTTTTACTCGTAGCTAGTCTCATCCGGTGTTGCCCTGAGAACGAGATATGTGCAGCTCCTATCGGGATTGTCGGCGCATCGGGCGGTCTTGCTGGTCTTGTTTTATTGTTGTCGAAATGTCTTGTAGCCGGGATTCCGAGACTGATCGGGTCTTCCCGGGGAGAAGGAATATCCTTCGTTGATCACGAGAGCTTATCATGGGCTAAGTTGGGACACCCCTGCAGGGTTTGACCTTTCGAAAGCCGTGCCCGCGGTTATATGGCAGATGGGAATTTGTTAATATCCGGTTGTAGTAAACTTGAAGCAAACTCTTCTAAAATACACCAACCGTGTGCCTAACCGTGAGTGTCTCTTTTCGGGGATGATCGAGAGGAGAACACGGTTTCTTGGTTATGTCTGACGTAAGTAGGAGTTCAGGATCACTTCTTGATCATTACTAGTTGACGACTGTTCCGCTTGCTCTCTTCTCGCTCTTATTTGCGTATGTTAGCCACCATATATGCTTAGCCGCTGCTGCAACCTCACCACTTTACCCCTTCCTTTCCCATTAAGCTTTGCTAATCTTGATACCCATGGTAATGGGATTGCTGAGTCCTCGTGGCTCACAGATTACTACACCAACAGTTGCAGGTACAGGTTATGCGATGATCATGACGCGAGAGCGATGTTACTTGTTTTGGAGTTCTTCTTCTGCTTCTTCTTCGATCAGGGGATAGGTTCGTGTCGGCAGCCTGGGCTAGCAGTGGTGGATATTGTTTGAGTTTCTGTTTATGTTGCATCCGTAGTCGGATGTTGATCTTGTATGTTGTATATTGATGTATTCATGTGACCTTGTATGTATTGGATGTATCCTATCTATTATGTAATGTTGATGTAATGATATCCACCTTGCAAAAGCGTCTTCAAGATGCGCTTCTATCCTTGGTGGGACCTTCGAGTTCCTTTAGGATAGGGTCGCATCTTGGGCGTGACAAGTTGGTATCAGAGCCTCGACCGACCCTAGGAGCCCCCTTGATTGATCGTGTAGTTGGCCGTTGTTGAGTCTAGAAGAAACTGGTTTTCGGAGTCTAGTTATATCGGAGAGTAGGAATTCTTTTACTCCTCAGCCCCTTCGTCGCTCTGGCAAGGAATCTTGATGTAGGTGTTTTGAACTACTCCTCTTCCCATTCAAGTTTTTTCTTTAGGATCACGCAGTTGGTTTTTCGATCGTTGTTCATCAGCTCTTTTCTTCTGATGCATTTCTCGTCAAGTTGACTCGAGCCTCTTCATCGTTGTCAAGTCCAATCCTCAGTTGTTTTCTTTTCCCACCCTCCCTCCCTTCTTCCTCTCGGAACCGGAGTCCGTAATCGAGTATCCATCCTACTCGTGCAAAGTCTTTGCATTCTTTCAACCGGTGTTTTCTCTTCAAGATATTCGTCGGTTTCCCCTTCCAAGTTGCCTTTGTTTTTCTCGCCCTCCCACCCTCTTATTCCAGGAGCCTGAGTCTTTTTCGACCATCAATTTCATTCGTGTGGAGCCTCTACAGTCTTCCCTCAATTATTTCAACCGGTGAATTCTCGTCTCGTTCGTCATTATTCATCCCTTTCTTTTTCCGGTGCACTCAAATCAAGTTTTTCGGGTTAATCATATTCTTTCCTTCGAAGTGTTCTCTTTGCTCGTTCGCCTCTCACCATTCAATCATTACGGAGTTCCGAAGACATCTCAGGAGATTCATCTGTGTTCCAATTAATTCGAGGTTGTCACCTCAGTCAAATATTTCAGTTCTTCCGGTGCATCATCTATATGTTCAACATCCCTTTCCAACGGTGTTTTCTTTTAGTGGGCCCTAACCCACAGATCTTTTCCCAGGATCTTACCTGACTCTTCTAATTTCCTTGGAGCTATTCTCTAATTCTTTTCAAAGTGTGATGTAAGAATGGATCCCATCAGTAACTTGCCTTCTCCAAGATCTCTTTCAAATCATTTCATTGTTGCCTCAACCTCTTCGCTTTTCGTTTCCCCGGAGTGCCTTAACAATTTTGGTGGTGTTTCTCGTCGTCATTTGAAGACCGAAGAAGAGTTCCTTCTAAATCTTGTCCATTCTCCCGGAGATTCATGGTGATAGCTCGATGTTATCCTATCTAATTGTTTCCAGTCGTGCAATTCTTTTCATCCATCCGGAGTATTTCAGGAGTTGCTTTTCTGTTCCGATTATCCGGAGGCCTCCATTTCATAAGATTTCCTCGTCCCAAGTTTTCAGCTTCGTTCTCTCAATTATTCTATATCAGTGCCTTTTCGTTCGCCTCAATATTATCCCGGTGCTTCGTTCAAGTATTCTTCAATCAGTTCGTGATCTCTTCGCTCTTTTGCATCTAAATACCCTCGAGCTTATTGGTTCTTCTAATTCTTCCCGGTGATTCATTCTCTTTCATCAGTCATTTCCAAATTCTTACAGTGGTTCGTTCAAGATTCTTTTCCTTGTTTATCATACTAATCCATTCGTTCTTTTCAATCCTACCGGTGGTTCATGAAGACTTTCCCGAATTTGGCGGTATATCTCCCCTTAATCTTTTCTCAATGTGAATAAGTGATATGCAATCCATTGCTTCTCATCAATTTAATTGATGAAGGATAAGCATAACATAATTCTTATTCTCATTTCATCGTGGTCAAGTTGATTAATTCTTTCTTCGGAGATTGTCATGTTGAATAATCTCTTGGCTCTAAATTGTTCATATTTTTTTTCCGGAGTTCCAAAATTATCGTTTGTTCCGTCGTGAAGCTCCATCTGAATCATTGCAAGGCTTTAATCTTATTTCTTTCATACCTCAATTCTATCTCATAATCTTTTGTCACCGGAGTTCTTCATGGTGGTTCGTCATGATTTAATTCATTCTTCAAGTGTTCATCAAGATTCTTGTTCAAGGAGTTCAAGTATCTTCTTCTTCTTGCTTCTCGAGGTGCAATTAATTCTCCATATTCTTTTGAAGTGGAGTTTTGCATTTCTTCGATCTCCTCAGTTTTTCAATCTTTTTTCGTTTGTGGTTGGTGATCACCTCATAATTTTGAGATGTTATCCATAAATCCACAACGAGCTTATTCTTTTCGTTGTTGATTTTCTCAATAGTTATGTTCAATGTTTCCTTCTAAGGAGGTTTTCTATTTCATTCGTGGTAGAAGTTGTCATCTTCTTCCCCGCTCTTCTCATTCCAATCTTCCAAGTATTCCGGAGGCATTGTTGTTCCTCTCTTCTTCTCGAGTGCTCTCGATTCTTTGCTTCTTCTCTTCAGTTCTTGTTTCACCTCATACCTTTTTCCTTCCGTCTCGGTCCTAAATTCTCGGGACGAGATCTCTTGTTAGTGGAGGAGTGTTGTAACGCCCCGGATTCGATGCGACAGGTGTCTGCCAGTTATTCGCCATTGTTGCCATGTCATGTGCTTGCGTGTTGCACTTTGCCATGTCATCATCTACACTTCATATCATGTCGTCATGTGCATCGCATTTGCATACATGTTCGTCTCATGCATCCGAGCATTTTCCCCGTTGTCCGTTTTGCAATCCGGCACTCCTATGTCTCCTGGCGCCCCCTTTTTGCCTCTTCTTTTGTGCGGGTATTAAACTTTCTCGGAATGGCCCCAGGTTTTCCAAGCGGCCTTGGTATAGCACCGGTAGACCGCCTGTCAAGTTTCGTGCCATTTGGAGTCCGTTTGATACTCCAACGGTTAACCGGGCAACCGCAAAAGCCCCATTCTCTTTGCAGCCCAACACCCCTTTCAAAGTGGCCCAAAGCCCCGCAAACTCCCCTCCATGCTCTCCACCGTTCGATCACGATCGCGTGGCCGAAAACCACACTCCATTTGGACTCTCCTAGCTCCCTCTACCTATATATATGCCTTCCCCTTCCAAATTCGCGGATGAATCCCCCGAAACCCTATCTTCTTCCTCCTCCCGCCGACGGGCACGTCCACCCGCCGCCCGGACATGTCCAGCCGCCGCCCGGGCGAATCAGGCATTGCCACCTCACCACCGCCACCCTCTCTCTCCTCAGCCCGACGCTGCCCGCCCGGGCCAGGGCAGGCCCGCCTGAGCCCATCGGGGCCCGAGCGCCTGCGCGCCTCCGGCTCCCTGCGCCGCCGCCTCGCGCCTCACCACCGGCCGCCACCCGTGCCTCCCGCCACCGCCTTCGCCGCCCGTCGTCGCCCGGCTCCGTCCTCGCCGGAGTCGCCGCCGAGCCTTCGTCGCCGCCGCTGCGCTGCGGATCCCGAGCCGCCGGACCCCGCGTGCTCGCCGGCCTTCCTCGACCCGCCACTCCGCTGCAGGAGCTCGTCGGAGCTCCCGTGCCGCGTCGCCGCTGCAGGAGGTCGCCGGCGCAGCCTCCTCCTCAGCACCTCGTTCCTCTCCTCCGGCCAGGTCCGGTCGAGGAGCGACCGGATCCGGCGACCCCGACGTCGCCGGCGCCCTCTCCTACACCTCCGGCCATCGTTCTAGTTTTCCCCGTCAAGTCCGGCGACAAATTCCGGCGAACCTCGATCTACGTGCAAGTCAACCCTAGATCTGTTTCTGAGAGGGTAAATTTCGCCTAAGTCCTTCATATCTGTGAGATTTTCGTGCCATGTTCATCATGTCATAACTCCATGCATACTGCTCCGTTTCGTGCGTGTAATATGTCAAATTGTTCGCCTCGACGAGTACTTCATTTCATTCCATTGAATCATGTTCATTTGAGCTCATCTTGATGCCTGAATCATCATTGCAAGAGTGCTATATGATGTTAATCTGCTGAAACTGTTATAACTTGATGATTTCTCATTTTTGTTGCATTTGATGTGTGCATCCTATGAGTTGATGTCTACATGTGTTTTGATCTATTACATGCCATCTTTACAGGGGTGCTATCCATGTATTTTTGTGATTCCTGTAGTGAGTGCATCAAGCTTGTTAAGTAGGGTACTTGCTGTTGCTGTTTTGCATGTCTGAATCTGCTATATCATGATGCTATGTTAACCTGCTGCTACAAGTCATTATATGCATAATCTAAGGATGTTTTGTTATACATGTGATGCTCTATCCATCCATGCCCATGGTTGCATTTATAGCCTACTGTAACATGTTGTTATCTTGCTCCAAAGTTGCTAAATAATGTTGCTGTCAGCCGGTTAACATTAAGTTCAATGTTGCCATGATTGTTGTTAGTGATCCATGCACTCTATGAACTTTCTCTTGCCATGCTTGGCTTCAAAAACATGTATTCTTACTGTGAGTTACCATTCCATGCCATGTATTGCTCTGTGGTGAGTGGTTCAAGCTCACCAACATGCCTACTTATTGTTGTTCCTGCCATGTATGAATCTGTCATATAACTTGCCATGTTTACATGGGTGCCCTCTTTTCCTATGATCCTTTTTGGCTTATGGTCAGTAAGGGAATTTTGATCTATGCATTTAGTAGATCCATTCCATGCCTTTGTTTGCCATGATAAGTTCCTGTAACATGTTGTTTCATAGCTCTAAACATTGCAACCTGATGTTATTTTCTGCAAAGTCTGAACTGTTATTATTTGCAATCTTGCCATGTCTTTTTGAGCATGTTCTAGTGTTTTCTGGAGATAGCTCAGTGTTCATATTTCGTCATGCTTTACCTGTACATCACGTCCATGCCTTTTGTTTTCTTGTTGAGATTCTGTAGCATGTTGTTTTGGTGCTTGCCATATGCCTAGTTGCTGTTTTGGACAGCTTGTCCTTTAAACTTGTATTGTGTGTAGTGTTGCACCGTTGCTCCGTTTTGAGTGTGCTCTATACGAAACTTGCTTGATTTTGCATGTAGTTTCATATTATCATGTTGCATCCTTGATTTGAGGTGTTTGATTGATGTTTGTATGTATTTTGCATCAATGCCATGCTTATCTTGTTTTGCTCATATCTTCTAGGCCGTAGCTCCGAATTAAATGAACTTTATATGTAACTTGACTAGAATTTCGTGTAGATCATCGTGGTGCATCTTAACTTTCTGTTTAACAACTTGAACATAAGGTTTATTCAGATCTGGACCAATTTCGAAATTTGCATATGAGGACTTACCGGAATTGTTCTATGTTGTTTCCGGCCTCATTTAAACTTGCTTTGATGTGCTGCTCTTGTTTGCATCATCTCTTGCCATGAGTAGTTTCATGTAGCATTGCCATGCATCATACTTGTTTGAGTATCATGCCTTGTTCATGTGTGGTGTGTTTACCTTGTTGTGTGCTTCTTCTCGATAGTTTCCGTTTTCGTTGCGATCGTGAGGATTCGTTCGTCTACGCTTGGTTCGTCTTCGTGGCTTCATATTCTTCATGGACTCATTCTTCTTCCTTGCGGGATTTCAGGCAAGATGACCGTCATCTTGGATCTCATTACTATCATTGCTATGCTAGTTGCTTCGTTCTATCGCTATGCTGCGTTACCTATCTCTTGCTGCTCAAGCCTCCCAAATTGCCATGAACCTCTAACCTTTGTCACCCTTCCTAGCAAACCGTTGTTTGGCTATGTTACTGCTTTGCTCAGCCCCTCTTATAGCGTTGCTAGTTGCAGGTGAAGATGAAGATTGCTCCATGGTGGACATGATTTTGGTTGGGATATCACAATATCGATTATATTATTAATGCATCTATATACTTGGTAAAGGGTGGAAGGCTCGGCATTATGCCTGGTGTTTTGTTCCACTCTTGCCGCCCTAGTTTCCGTCATATCGGTATTATGTTCCCAGATTTTGCGTCCCTAACGCGGTTGGGTGGTTTATGGGACCCCCTTGACAGTTCGCTTTGAATAAGACTCCTCCAGCAAGGCCCAACCTTGGTTTTACCATTTGCCTCACCACCACCTATACCCTTCCCTTGGGTCGGCCAACCCAAGGGTCATCTTTATTTAGCACCCCGGCGGTGCTTCTCTAAGTGCTGGTTCGAACCGAAACTACTGGGGCCACCTTGGGGCAACTTGAGGGTTGGTTTTACTCGTAGCTAGTCTCATCCGGTGTTGCCCTGAGAACGAGATATGTGCAGCTCCTATCGGGATTGTCGGCGCATCGGGCGGTCTTGCTGGTCTTGTTTTATTGCTCTCGAAATGTCTTGTAGCCGGGATTCCGAGACTGATCGGGTCTTCCCGGGGAGAAGGAATATCCTTCGTTGATCACGAGAGCTTATCATGGGCTAAGTTGGGACACCCCTGCAGGGTTTGACCTTTCGAAAGCCGTGCCCGCGGTTATGTGGCAGATGGGAATTTGTTAATATCCGGTTGTAGTAAACTTGAAGCAAACTCTTCTAAAATACACCAACCATGTGCGTAACCGTGAGTGTCTCTTTTCGGGGATGATCGAGAGGAGAACACGGTTTCTGGGTTATGTCTGACGTAAGTAGGAGTTCAGGATCACTTCTTGATCATTACTAGTTGACGACCGTTCCGCTTGCTCTCTTCTCGCTCTTATTTGCGTATGTTAGCCACCATATATGCTTAGCCGCTGCTGCAACCTCACCACTTTACCCCTTCCTTTCCCATTAAGCTTTGCTAGTCTTGATACCCATGTTAATGGGATTGCTTGAGTCCTCGTGGCTCACTGATTACTACACCAACAGTTGCGTACAGGTTGTGCGATGATCATGACGCGAGAGCGATGTTACTTGTTTTGGAGTTCTTCTTACGCTTCTTCTTCGATCGGGGATAGGTTCGGTCGGCAACTTGGGCTAGCAGGGTGGATATTGTTTGAGTTTCTGTTTATGTTTCATCCGTAGTCGGATGTTGATCTTGTATGTTGTATATTGATGTATTCATGTGACCTTTGTGACGCCCGGGTAATTAAGCTACAGTAATCCCCGCTAATGATGCCACGTCACCTCGGTTACTGTGGATAAACTCGCGCTAGTTCGAAACCTGTTCGAATTCAAATTCAAAACAAAAGCAAACGATACAAAGTTTCAAAAACTAAAACTAAAATGTTCGGGGGTTGTCTAAAATAACAAACCTAATTATGGTGGGGTGCACAAAATTTTGTAAAGTGTTTTGGCATTTTAAATAAACTAAAACAGAAAGTAAGAAAAGGGAAAAGATTAAAAAAAAGGAAAAGAGAAGTGGGAAGGAATCCCCATCGCCCAACTGGCCAGCCCTCCCCACCTGCCCGGTCGGCCAACCCAAGGCCCGCCCAACTGCCCCCACCCCACTTAACCCCCCCCCCATGCTAGAAACCCTAGCCGCCCCACCCCCGCGCCTCACTCTCCCCACCCCGATCCCCTTCTCCTTTCCCCCGCCCGATCTGGATCGGGCCGGTCCCCTCGTCCTCCCTCATCGCCGGCCCCGCCCCAACCAAGGCCCCTGCTGCCCCCTGCGCCCCTCACCGTCCGGACCCCCTCCTCCACACACGTCGCCCCATCGCTGGGCACCTCCGCCAGGGGTCGTCCCAAAGCCCCCCCCTCGCGGATCTTCCTCCGGCGCCGTCGGCCGCCACCCGACTCCTCCTCGCCGGACGCCAACAAGCTCCACCGCGCCCGCCTCCTAGACCCCACGGGCCCCACAGAGCTTCTCCCCTCGGGCCCCTCGCTCCCTCTCCCCTCCCGAGCGCCACCGTCGCCTCGAGCCCCCAGGTCAACTCCGGTGCCCCACAGACCACGGCGGCGTCGACCGCGCCCTCACCCCAGCCTCTGCTCCCCCGCTCCGAATAAATCGCCGAGGCGGCGCTCCATCTGGCGGCCACGCCCACTACCGAACCCCAGCTGCGTGGGGCCATGGCCTCCGCCGTGCTGCGCCTGCCGACTCTCTCGCCCGCTCGGCCGGCGCCCTACAGACCCGGCCTCCGCCTTGGCCTCACCCCTCTCTCCCCGTCGGCGGCCTCGCCCCGCCCCCACAGAACCCCCGACCCTTCCCTGACGACCCCGGCGACGACGCCGGTGCTGACGCCTTGTGACCGTGTCGCACCCCTCCGTCTACCTCCGCCGCCTCGGCCCTGGACACCGCCTGGCCCCACTGGGACCGCCTCGCCGGCTCTCGTCGCCGCCCCCCGCCGGCTGGGCGCGCGGGCAGCGCCACGCCAAGATCCTCAGGTTGTCGCCCGAGCAGATACGCCTGCCAGCTCAAGACGCCTGCTTGGCCCCTAGGGCCTATGACATGGGGGCCCACCCATGAGAATGTTTTTAATAATAAAAGAAAATGAAAATTAAATAAAACTAATTAATTAATTAATTATTTAATTAATTAAGTAAGTAATTAATTAATCTAATTAATTACGATTAATTAAACCTAATCACTAATTAACCTAATTAACTCATTAATTAAATTTGATTAGGTTAATTAGATAACAGGTATGATGAACGGACCCACACAGTCGGGGTTGACTCACCAACCCTGTTGATCATAACGTCGGCATGACATCATCTTGACGTCATAATTACATTTTCAATTAATTAAATAATTAATTAAATTTCAGAAATTATTAAAATCTTTTAAAATCATATCTTTTAATTCAGTAACTTCGGATTAAAATATTTTCTACATGAAAGTTGCTCGAGCGAAGTGATTTAATCCGGATATGCAATCCGTTCGTCCGCCACACACCCCTAACCTATCGAACCTGCAACTTTTCCCTCCGGCTCCTCCGCCCGAAAACCCAAAACACCGGATAACTTTCCGGATGTTTCTTAACCAAGACCCCCATACCACGTTAGGGCATGCCTAGCATCGCTTCTTGGCATGTCATGCATCGATATGCATCTGTTTACTTTGTATTCATTGTTTCTTCCCCTCTTCTCTCCGGTAGACTACGAGACCGACAGCTGCGGTGGCGGTTCGCCTCACGGTGTTGATTTACCCTCTCTCTTGCCAGAGCAACCAGGCAAGCCCCACCCCTTGATCACCAGATATCGCCTACTCTTCTCTATATGCTTGCATTAGAGTAGTATAGCATATTCTTGTTTTTGAGATACTCCTATACTACTACATAGCTTTGTCCTTGTTAATTACATTGTTACCTTACGCAATCCTATATGGTTAGTATAGAATGCTAGTACATTCATCTATGGCCCTTCATACTTGTCCGTGCTGCGTGCTATACTATCGGGCCGTGATCACTCGGGAGTTGATCACGGTATATACTATATACTTATACATGATACTGTGGAGACTAAAGTCGGGTCGGTGATGGAGCACCCATGAGTGGATCTTTGTGGCGGCGGCAGGCAGGCTTGAGACCGCCTAGGAGAGAGGTGGGCTGGCCCCTGTTCGGCGCTCATGGTTACTTAACACGCTTAACGAGGTCTTGGTATTTGATCTGAGTTGGCTCTGAGCTTATACGCACTAACCATCTACGCGGGAGTAGTTATGGGTATCCCGCGTCGTGGTATCACCGAAGCACTTCAGACGTCGTCGGCGGAGCGGCGCCACCGGATTGGACTAGAACGCTTCACTGGGCTAGGTCTGCTTCGGCCACAGACGAAGCGTCTTGAGTGTGCTTTCGAGGCGATGGGCCTGCACTGCTGCGCTTAGGTTTAGACCGGCGTGTTGGCCTCTCTGTTGTGCCTAGGTGGGGCTGCGGCGTGTTGATCTTCCACGGCGGGCATGACCGGAAAGTGTGTCCGCCAAATGGGATCAAGCGTCTTTGGGTAAGATGGTGCACCCTGCAGGAAGTTAATCTATTCGGATAGCCGTGATCTTGATAATGTGACGACTTGGAGTTGTACCTTGAGCTTATGACAACTAGAACCGGATACTTGATAAAACACACCCTTCCAAGTGCGGATACAACCGGTGGTCGCTCTCTCGTGGATATGAGGAGGGATCGCGGGTAGGATTATTGCTATGTGATGTTACTTGGAGGACTTCAGATCGTCCTCTTCTACCTTTTGCAAGACAGGTGGCCAGAAGCGTAGTCTTCGTTAAGACTAGCTATCCCCCTCTTATTCTGGCATTCTGCAGTTCAGTCCACTGATATGGCCCTTTACACATATATCCATGCATATGTAGTGTAGCTCCTTGCTTGTAAGTACTTTGGATGAGTACTCACGGTTGCCTTGTTCCCCCTTTTCCCCTATCTCTACTCGAGTGCTGCAACCAGACGATGGAGCCAGGAGCAGACGCCACCGTCGATGGCGACTACTACACGGGGCGCCTACTACTACGTGCAGCCCACGACGACGACTGTGACTAGTTAGGAGGATCCTGCAGGAGGCCTGCTCCTCTTCGATCTGTATCCCAGTTTGTGCTAGCCATCTTATGGCAACTTGTTTAACTTATATCTCGTACTCAGATATTGTTGCTTCCGCTGACTCGTCTATGATCGAGCACTTGTATTCGAGCCCTCGAGGCCCCTGGCTTGTATTATGATGCTTGTATGACTTATTTTATTTGTAGAGTTGTGTTGTGATATCTTCCCGTGAGTCCCTGATCTTGATCGTACACATTTGTGTGCATGATTAGTGTACGATTAAATCGGGGGCGTCACAAGTTGGTATCAGAGCCGACTGCCTGCAGGAACCCCCCTTCCAACTCCTTGGCCGAAGTCGAGTCTAGACATTGCAAAACTTTTACTAACATGGCTGTGTGTCCTACGGGCACACGTCGCCGTTGGGTGGTAGTAGGATCTTTTACTCCTCGACCATTACTGTGGGACTCTGAACTCTCTTCTATTCGGGTTAAATGAATTTGCTAAAAACAAGACTAACTTTAGGTTCTCGCTAGTACTTCTCCCGGAGAGTCCCTCACTTCAGATGATCGTCTGCTAATCAGAAGATTCCGAAGATATTCTCTGATGTTCTCTCGAGACGTTGTGCCCATCACTTTTTCTATTCCTGACCACCGATAAATCCGTATGGATAACTACTTACACTTGCCATTCATACGATCATCCCCCGGTGATCTTGTTATTACAAGATACCCCGAAGTTTTCTTTATTGTTCCGAGAATACCTTGTGCCTACTGCCTAGCAGTTCATTGCCACATGAATACCCCTTCAAATAAATCCTCGCACTTGTCGAGTATCCGCTCATCCCCAGTTGTTCATGAGTTTCACAAAAGTCTTCAAAATAATATTCGATCTTCCGAAAATCCTCTGGAGCCTTGGCTCTTGAAATTCTTGCTTGCTTGCATTATGGTTAATCCCATAAGTCTCGTGGTCTTATTGACATTCCTTGTCATTATCATTTTGAGTCTGTTGACTCAATATGTTTGCGAATACCCTCAATCATCATTGATCCTTATAAATTACTTTTCCGGCTGAGCTGCCATTCTTTTATCTGGAATTGGTTCTCGACCAATCCAATTGTCGTTGATTGTACCCCTAAGTCTATTCAGCTTATCCATTCTTGATCAGAACATTTGCTCCTGATCCCTTGATTTGAGAATCATAATTACTTTGCTAATTAAGCGTTGAACTATTCCGCTGCTATATAAACCGATGCATTTGCAATCTTTCTTCCCCTGTTTGGGTATCGATACTCATATCAGCCCCATTGTGGATCGCCATATCCACTGTTGGATTATTATCTGACAGTGTCCTTCATAATTAATCACTTTGTGAGTTCCGTCTCCGATACATAATGCCTTTGGTAAATTGTATCCTTCCCTTTTGCCAACCATGCTCCGCTTTCGAGCTGGTGGTATTTACTATTGAAGCTTGTGGTATATGTTTCCATGATACCCTGCCGGGTTGAACCTATGTCTTCCTTTATATGTGTGAACTCGGAAGTTTTCACGAGCCATACTCATCTGGTATTTCACGGTAAAATTTTCAACACTAATGCCTCTATCAAAGCGAAAGTGAATGGAAGGTTATACATTGCGAAGTGGGAGTCGACCTTGAAGTTTGTGTTCATGCCCATGGACACGATGTAGATCTTATCATTAAAGCTTCTCTTAAATTAATTATTCCTTTGGTATAAGTTCATCTTATATCAGGGTTCTGGTCTTTTGCAATCATGGTTCCGACCATGTCCTCTTTTAAATACCATTTCTCGTGCAAGTTTTAGCACTTGTCTTTGGTAGAGCAATACCCCAGTCAACCTTTACTTTGATCTTGTGTCGAGTATTACCCCCCTGGTATCTCGAGTTTATCATGGAACTGCATAACATCTTATGAGTTCTTCATCAAGTGTTACCTTCCCACTGATTCCAATTTTTCACGGGCTCTGAGTTATTAAACACTCAAAGACACCGATAACTGAACCAAGTCCGCACTACGGTTCAACAACTCTTCAGTAAGCTTCTATAAGTACGAGTTTGTACCCGATCACGCCATTCCTAGCCTGTTGGGATATATCATTGTCGTGATGATTCAAACTGTGCTACCTGGTCCTTATTCCGGGAGCACCAGTTTCGACGATGAGCTAAGCTTACGTCGATCTTCCTCGTCTTACCATTTCACCTTGACCAACAAACTTGATTTCGAGTTTGTGTCTTGTGTCATACCCTTGGTTCCAATAACCTTTCACTTCATCATTACTTTGACTTGATGTCGTCGCCGATCGATTACATCTTCATGAACTCTCGCGACAAAGGTGTCGTGATCATCAACATTCTGAGCTCATCCAGGATATCAATTGAATTTATGATGAGAAATACCATCCTTGCCCTCGATGAATTGTATTATCATCGACCACTTTATTGCCTATCCACCAACACAAGCTTGTTCATGTTTGTGTAAACCTTGATATCAATGCTACCCAGCGATTGATCTTCCTTACCTCGAAGTATTACCATCTCTTTTGTCAAGAATGTGGTGAGAATTTCACCACCTCTTAAGAATTCTTGATATCATAATACTTCTTGCCTTCTTCGTTCATTCCTTGGTCCCCGTATTGTTTTCAACCGGAATACCGACAATTGAGCTATGACGTGTGAATTCAAAACTTCTAGCAAGCCTCTTGCTTTGAAGTGAAATCCTTAGACTATTGATTATTGAATCACCATTCCGACGTTGGTCGTGCAACCCAGCCCATAATTCGGGCGCACCTTTCAACCAATGTTTAAATGTGTATGTTTTCCTCGAGCATACATCATTATACCATTTGAGCTGACAAATGTCATCTTCTTGTTCACATTATCGTGGAAATCCATCCGTTTGGAATTCTCGATGAATTGTCGCTGAGCCCATCACCCACCTTCTCATCCCTCCTTGGTTTAAGGATGAACTATTGCTTCAAGAACCCGCTCCGTAGTTCGCTTCACGAGAATCTTGAAATGTCACTTCGTCTATTTGTGTTGCACCTTTTCTTCTCGGACATCCCGAGTCCGAGGTATCATGACACCAATCGGATCTGAATCTCGGTCGATATGATGGTTGGGACAACTTTCAAGAGTTATGATGTTGGTCCTTTGATGACCCGTAGCATGATGTCATGCCTAGCAGCCCCTATTGGAGGACCTATCGTAATAGATTCCTTTTCAGCAGGGTTATCCATTCATCCATAAGGAAATTGTAAGACTTATTCTACAAGTTATTCCTGATGAATCCTTCGTGTTTCCAAATTCTGATCTTATCTTGAAGACCATGTCAATGCTACCTCGAAGCATGTCAATGGTACCCCGATCTTCAACAGTAACATTTGAAGCACGATGCTAAATTTTATTTATCACTTAACCTAACACCGTTGTATGGGTAATATCATGAGATTCCTTCCCCCCTTACCTAAATGGTTTTCTACTTAATATCCTGTCATGGATATCTTGCTCTGCTTGTCCTTGGGAAGGATTTACCCTTGAAATATGTGTTAAGCATATTTTCCTTTCCATTGTGCTGATTAATCTGATGATCATATTTTCCTTTCCATTGTTTGGTTTAACCTTTCTTGTGAACTATCTGATCTAAGCAGTAATACTCTCCTGCTTATGTAACCACCTCAGTAAACCATTCCTTCAGAAAGACCCTGTACTCCTGTGGATGACATTCCGGTAACCACCGATGGACGAGAACCTTGCCTATTGGTCCGCCTCGTTCAACGAGCAGGAAAATGGTTCTCTTCGTCCCTCGCCCTTAGTACCTATGTTGTTGCCGACATGACCCTCGACTCTCCTCGACATGCCTTGCTTACATGATCGTGCAAGATGTCACCAACCTTCTACTTTTAATCACATGGCGGGCCCATAACCCACAGCTTCGCAGATCGAAACGACTCTCTTATACACCCTCGTTGTCGCAGCTTATTGCTCACGCTTGACTTTGTATGTAATACGGGCCACTTGCTGTTGATCTATTCTGTATCGGACGCAATACTTATTCCGTTGCTCTGAACCCTTTCAAGACCTCGCTTCGTGCAATGAACGATTGCCTATCCGCTTGAAACTTCTTATCGCCTTTGTCTTACTTTGCTCTCGATGTGTGTCATTTGTTCAACTCGAGATATACTCATAAGTTCATTCTTGGGATACCCCGCATGATTTTCCCTTATAACATCCTATCATTGTAGAGCTACCCTTACCTATTCGTAGAAATGCGATGGAGTTCCCGAAGAAATGGTGACAAGTCTATCTTGATGCATCGGAATAAAGGATTCAAGACATCAACGAAAGGAATTAACTTCTTCGAGAAGAACCGTCAGAATATCGTAACCAGAGCTTTCCCCTTTCTCCCCTCTTAAATCTCGGGACGAGATTTCTTGTAGTGGAGGAGAATTGTGACGCCCGGGTAATTAAGCTACAGTAATCCCCGCTAATGATGCCACGTCACCTCGGTTACTGTGGATAAACTCGCGCTAGTTCGAAACCTGTTCGAATTCAAATTCAAAACAAAAGCAAACGATACAAAGTTTCAAAAACTAAAACTAAAATGTTCGGGGGTTGTCTAAAATAACAAACCTAATTATGGTGGGGTGCACAAAATTTTGTAAAGTGTTTTGGCATTTTAAATAAACTAAAACAGAAAGTAAGAAAAGGGAAAAGATTAAAAAAAAGGAAAAGAGAAGTGGGGGAAGGAATCCCCACTGGCCCAACTGGGCCAGCCCCTCCCCACCTGGCCCAGTCGGCCAACCCCAAGGCCCGGCCCAACCGGCCCCCACCCCACTTAACCCCCCCCCCTCCCGCGGCTAGAAACCCTAGCCGCCCCACCCCCGCGCCTCACTCTTCCCCACCCCGATCCCCTTCTCCCTTCCCCCGCCCGATCTGGATCGGGCCGGTCCCCTCGTCCTCCCCTCATCGCCATGGCCCCCCTACCCCAACCATGGCGCCCTGCCCCCTCAGCCTCACCGCCGTCCGGACCCCCTCCTCCACACTGTCGTCGCCCCATGCTTGGGCACCACCAGCTGGGTCGCCCCCGAGCCCCCCCCCGCCTCGCGCATCTTCCTCCGACGCCGGTCGGCCACCCCGACTCCCTCCTCGCGGGGCCAAGAAGCTCCACCGCGCCCGCCTCCTAGACCCCACGGGCCCCTGTGAGCTTCTCCCCTCAGGCCCCTCGCTCCCTCTCCCCTCCCGAGCGCCACTGTCGCCCAGGCCCCATGCTAACTCCGGTGCCCCACCAGCACACGGCGGCCGACGCGCCCCTCACCCCAGCCTCTGCTCCCCCGCTCCGAATCGTCGCCGAGGCGGCGCCCCATCTGGCGGCCACGCCCACTACCCGAACCCCCACCCAGCGTCGGGCCATGGCCTCCGCCGTGCAGCGCCTGCCGACTCTTCGCCCGCTCCGGCGCCCTCTGCCCGGCCTCCGCCTTGGCCTCACCCCTCTCTCCCGTCGGCGGCGTCCTCGCCCCCCCACAGAACCCCGGCCCTTCCCGACGGACCCTCCCGAGACGACGCCGGTCGACGCCTTGTGGCCGTGTCCGCACCCTCCGTCTACCTCCGCCGCCTCCGGACGACCCGTGACACCCACCGGGACCGCCTCGCCGGCTCCTCGTCGCCCCCCCCCGCCACGCCGGCCTGGATCGGGTGGCGCCACGCGCATCCTCGGGTTGTCGCCCAACGGGCCACGCCCGCCAGCTCAAGACGCCTGCTTTGGCCCCACAGGGCCTATGACATGGGGCCCCACCCATGTAATGTTTTAATAATAAAAGAAAATGAAAATTAAATAAATCTAATTAATTAATTAATTAATTAATTAATTAAGTAATTAATATAATTAATTCTGATTAATTAAACCAAATCACTAATTAACCTAATTAACTACTGTTAATTAAATTTGATTAGGTTAATTAGATAACAGGGTATGACGAACGGGACCCACCTGTCAGGGTTGACTCAGTCAACCCTGTTGACTGCTGACGTCAGCATGACATCATGCTGACGTCATAATTACATTTTCGAATTAATTAAATAATTAATTAAATTTCAGAAATTATTAAAATCTTTTAAAAATCATATCTTTTAATCCGTAACTCGGATTAAAATATTTTCAACATGAAAGTTGCTCAGAACGAAGTGAGGAATCCGGATACGCAGTCCGTTCGTCCGCCACACACCCCTAACCTATCGAACCTGCAACTTTTCCCCTCCGGCTCCTCGCTTGAAAACCCAAAACACCGGATTACTTTCCGGATGTTTCTTAACCAAGACTTCCATACCACGTTAGGGCACGCCTAGCATCGCTTCTTGGCATGTCATGCATCGATATGCATCTGTTTACTTTGTATTCATTGTTTCTTCCCCTCTTCTCTCCGGTAGACTACGAGACCGACGCAGCTGCGGTGGCGGTTCGCCTACGGTGTTGACGACCCCTCTCTCTTGCCGAGCAACCAGCAAGCCCCCCCTTGATCACCAGATATCGCCTACTCTTCTCTATACTGCTTGCATTAGAGTAGTATAGCATGTTACTGTTTTCAGATATTCCTATACCGCCGCATAGCTTTGTCCTTATTAATTTCATTGTTACCTTACGCAATCCTATATGCTTAGTATAGAATGCTAGTACATTCATCTGTGGCCCTTCATACTTGTCCGTCTGCGTGCTATACTATCGGGCCGTGATCACTCGGGAGTTGATCACGGGTATATACTATATACTTATACATGATACCTGTGGAGACTAAAGTCGGGTCGGTGATGGAGCACCCGCGAGTGGATCTTTGTGGCGGAGCGACAGGCAGGTTGAGACCGCTTAGGAGAGAGTGGGCCTGGCCTGCTCGGGCGTTCGCGGTTACTTAACACGCTTAACGAGGTCTTGGTATCTGAGTTGGCTACGAGCTTATACGCACTAACCATCTACGCAGGAGTAGTTATGGGTATCCCGGCGCCGTGGTATCACCGGCACTTCAGACGTCACGACGGAGCGCGCTACCGCGGATTGGACTGAACGCATTGGCTAGGGCTAGATGCGCTTCCGGCCACAGACGCAACGTGCAGGTGTCCTCGTATGATGGGCCTGCACCCTGCGGCGCTTAGGTTTAGACCGGCGTGTTGGCCTCTCTGTTGTGCCTAGGTGGGGTTGCGACGTGTTGATCTTCCGCGGCGGGCATGACCCAGAAAGTGTGTGCGGCCAAATGGGATCAAGCGTCTTTGGGTAAGATGGTGCACCCTGCAGGAAGTTAATCTATTCGGATAGCCGTGATCTTCGGTAACAGGACGACTTGGAGTTGTACCTTGAGCTTATGACAACTAGAACCGGATACTTGATAAAACACACCCTTCCAAGTGCCAGATACAACCGGTGGTCGCTCTGTCTCAGGGATATGAGGAGGGGATCGCCGGGTAGGATTATTGCTATGTGATGTTACTTGGAGGACTTCAGATCGTCCTCTTCTACCTGTTGCAAGACAGGTGGCCAGAAGTGTAGTCTTCGTTAAGACTAGCTATCCCCTCTTATTACAGCGTTAGTAGTTCACCCCTCGATATGGCCCTTTACACATATATCCATGCATATGTAGTGTAGCTCCTTGCTTATGGTACTTTGGATGAGTACTCACGGTTGCCTTGTTCCCCTTTTCCCCTATCTCTACTCGATTGCTGCAACTGCACGATGGAGCCTGGAGCGACGCCACCGTCGATGACGACTACTACACCGGGGCGCCTACTACTACGTGCAGCCCGGCGGCGACGACACTGGACTAGTTAGGAGGATCCTGGCGGAGGCTGCTCCTCTTCGATCTGTATCCCGGTTTGTGCTAGCCATCTTATGGCAACTTGTTTAACTTATGTCTCAGACTCAGATATTGTTGCTTCCACGACTTCCTATGATCGAAAGCACTTGTATTCGAGCCCTCGAGGCCTCTGGCTTGTATTATGATGCTTGTATGACTTATTTTATTTGTAGAGTTGTGTTGTGATATCTTCCCGTGAGTCCCTGATCTTGATCGTACACATTTGTGTGCATGATTAGTGTATGATTAAATCGGGGGCGTCACAACCTTGTATGTATTGGATGTATCCCTATCTATTATGTAATGTTGATGTAATGATATCCACCTTGCAAAAGTGTCTTGAAGATGCGCTTCTATCCTTGGTGGGACCTTCGAGTTCCTTTAGGATAGGGTCGCATCTTGGGCGTGACACAACAGCTACCAAACTAGTTTGAAGATGGCACCTTTGGAAGCCTTGTACGGAAGGTGGTGCAGAACCCCGCTATTGTGGGATGAAGTTGGAGACCGCCAGTTGTTTGGACCGGATTTGATTAAGGAGTCTGAACGGAAAGTAAAGTTGATTCGAGATAGGCGCAAGGTAGCCCAGTCAAGAGAGAAGAGCTATGCAGATTCAAAACGCAAAGAGACAGAATATGAAGCCGGAGACAGAGTTTATCTTCGAGTATCTCTGCTTCGAGGAGTTAAGCGTTTTGGTGTTAAAGGAAAATTAGCGCCACGTTTTGTGGGACCATACAAAGTTTTGGAGCGCATGGGAGAAGTTGCGTACAAATTGGAATTACCCGAAGGTTTGTCAGGTGTTCATTATGTGTTTCATGTTTCTCAGTTGAAGAAGTGTCACGCAGAAATGGCGGATATACCACTAAGAGATACTGTGCCACTGGAGGCGATTCAGTTGAATAACGATTTGACCTATGAGGAGAAACCAGTTAAGATTCTGGAGTACGCAAGCCGAGTCACCCGCAGCAAGGTCATTAAGTTTTGCAAAGTTCCGTGGAGCCACCACACCGAGGATGAAGCCACCTGGGAGCGAGAGGAAGATCTGCTTAAGGACCACCCTCACCTATTTTATAGCCAACCCGAATCTCGAGGGCGAGATTCATCTTAAGGGGGTAGGTTTGTAACATCCCAAATTTTCAATTTGGAATGTTATACATAGAGCATCATTGCATATCATATTTTTGTTGCATTTTTGACTTGATCCTAGAAATTCTACACAACTCAAGAACCCACGGAGAGAGTTGGGGATTTTGTTATTTTCATATTTGAGTTTTCTCAAATTTTGAAAATAGGATCATTTGATTTTAATTATTTTATCTTCAATTATTTCTATTACAAAAATATGAGAGAGGGAATAAAATGACTTTCCCAAAATAAAGAAATAATGAGGATTTAGTATAAAAGAAAATAAGATTTTATTTTGGAGTTTTTCGCCATTTTATTTGAATTTAGGAAAAATATGCGTTTTTCAAAATTGCATTTAGGCCCCAAATAATTGTTCATCTAGTCCGCCTTGATTTTAGAAGCCGGGGAAAATTTATTTCGGGATTTTTGGAGTCCGTTTAGTATTTCTTTCGTGTTATTTTCTGCGCGAAATTATTTAAAAAAATGAACCGCCTTACCGGGCCGTGCCCGAGCGGGACTCCGCCCGGGGCAGCCTTTAAATAGCGCCGCCCCCGAGCCGCCCAGCCCACCACCCGCCCGACCGCCCGACCCTATCGGCCCGACCCGCCGCCGCCGCCGCGCCAAACCCTAACCCTAGCCCGATCATTGCAGCGCCCGCCACGCCGACCGCCGAGTCCGCCGCCCGGCGGGCCGACCCGCCCGCCGAGGTTCGCCGCCGCCTCATTTTCCGCTGATTTTTTTTTAAACCGATCAGTTTTTTTTCCGTCGGTTTTTAGTTTCCGTGTTTTAGATCGGTTTATTATTTTCGGTTCGGTTAAATAGCGAGTGTTCGCTCGTTCGTTCGCTTTTAACGAACGTGTTCGCTGATTAGTTTTAGTTAACGAACGTCCGCTTCGTTAACCTGTTCGTCGTTTTTCTTTTCTCGGATTTAATCCGAGATTTTCCGATCGAGATTTACGATCCGATTTTCGTTTTAGTATAACTTTTCGCTCGCTTATCGGAATCAGCGATTCAAGCGCTTGGAGTTTCGTCTCGAATCCCTCTTGCCAAAGAAACAACTTAAACAATTTGTTGCTTCTGTAAACTTTGACTTAGATCCAGATTAGTAAAACGGAGCTGTTTTCTTTCGTCGTTTGACTTTCGTTGCTTCGTTTGATTTGATTCTTTTTGCAAACCGGAGTTCTTAAGTTGAACTTTCTGGTTAGATCTTTTGTCTGAGTTTTACCTCTGCATTAGATGAGTACTTATTGTATGCTTGTTTGTTTGTCTGTGATAGAATACCCGAGTCGCCTTTGTTACTTGAGTCTCTAGGTTTCGCGGATCTTCAGCAAGGCAAG
Organism: Aegilops longissima; assembly: GCA_021605205.1. Lineage (NCBI taxonomy): Eukaryota > Viridiplantae > Streptophyta > Magnoliopsida > Poales > Poaceae > Aegilops > Aegilops longissima. Next base: position 254,633,415 of record CM038682.1, on the reverse strand, counting down.
TAACACTTTGATCATATACTTTTCATACCCAGTTTTTATGCATTAGATCTATCCTCAAACATTGCATGATTAGGATCTAATTAAATTGTGGGTTTTGGGAAGTAGTTTGAGGTAGTACCTATTACCTGTTTATTTTCAAACCCTTGGGAGTTACTTCTACGTTTGCTTATTATGCCATGCTATGCTAGTAGACGTGGATTGGGTGAGTGTATTCCATAACAGATGTGAGATTGTTAAATTAATGGTTTATTTAAGGTGGCAACTTAAACACACATCTGGGTGGATTGAGGCACTTGGTTTCCATCAGGACTTTCCAGTATTTCTTCGGACCGCCACCTAGGCTCAAAGGGATCATGAGATTATTCATGCTAGAAACTTCCGTGTGCAGCCACATGCTACTATGGGCTCTAGCATAGTTGATTAAGTTGTGCAAACTCTTATGGGTAGACTAGCTGATGTAAGGGTTGTAGGTTGGTACGGTCTACCCAAATGTAAGGTGCTAGCGCTTCTGAAAGACTATGTCTCGGTAATCCGTTTCTCAAACACCATGTAGTGCGAGAAATCAAACGGAGGAGATCGATTCTTGTGGGGAAAAGTGCACAAACCTCTGCAGAGTGTATAAACTAATCATGGTTAGCCGTGTCCCCGGTTATGGACATCTTGTGTATCTAGTTCTTGGATATCATGTGAATCTCATCATGTTACTCTAATTAATATTGTTGGGTTGTTAATGAGTACTTTTAATTGGGACTGAGGATGTTGTCAACCATTCTCAATGTTCAACAACCACCATGATAGTTAAATAAATTTATTCCTTTGCAGTAGGGAAAAATTGGCTTTACGCAAAAACTGTAACCATAGAGCTTTCCACCAGCCATATATGCATGTAGTATAGGCTTACTCTTTCATTATTCTCTATGTGTTACTTTGCCAGCATATTCCATGTGCTGACCCGTTTTCGGCCTGCAACGTTTCATGTTGCAGACTTTTCAGACAACGAGTAAGGTGCTTAGGTCGTGGTTCTATACTCAGTGATGCTGTTGGAGTTGCTGGACTCACTTATTCTTTCAAGCCTTCCGCTGTTATCGTTATTAGATGGCCTTAAGCCATATTTATTTTGTTAAGTTCTCTCTTGAGACATTCGATGTAATAAGTGTGTGATTGCTACTCTGTTATAAATCCTTGAGTCTTGTGTGGTGTGAACATTATCGATCCGAGGATGACACTTGAGCACGTAGATAAGACTGTTTGAGGTCTGGTCGCTACATGGCGATATTGCGGCGGTTTCCTTGGCACGCCTTGTCGAGCAGAGATCGTGTCCCTTATCACGGGATTCTCATCAATACGCAAGTGGGTAACCCAATCGTGCCCGCTGGTATGACTCCTCGATTATAGGAAAGTCCCAAACGGTCATGAGGAGGACGCTTAGTATTCACCCTCTTTATAAAGAGACCAAGGCCTATCCTTTTTATTCCTCGAACTCAATCGAATCCCTCCCCGCCTTTGAGTTCCAACACCAAGCTCAGTCAGCGCCGGACCTTCATCCATGTCCGGATCCAACCTTCAAGGTCGGTGGATGCCCTCCTCCGTCACGGAGGAAGACGTCGAGAGTTAAGAGAGCCTGGTTCTTGACCGGCGAGATTGCGCCGCCGGCTGCTCAAGGGCAGGTCATACCTACTCCCAAACCTGGCGTGAGCGTAGTATTCATATCTCACTTCCTTCGAGGGCTAGGCCTGGCTCTAGATCCCTTCGTGAGGGGGCTCATGTTCTATTATGGGCTGGACTTCCATGATTTAGCTCCGGATTCTATTCTCCACATCTCGTCTTTTGTCGTCATGTGCGAAGCTTTTCTCCACATCACCCCTCACTTTGGCATGTGGCTCAAGACCTTCCAAGTGGAGCCGAAGACAATCGAAGGGAGGAATGCAGAATTCGGGGGTGCTCTAATAAGCAAAAGCACCGATGCCCCATGGCCCGAAGGTTCTTTCCAGGAGGTGTCCAACTTATGGCAACAAGAATGGTTTTATGTCACAGCTCCCAGGGGTACCAAATGGGTGGCCCCACCTGCCTTTCGCTCGGTCACCCTCCACGACTAACGTCATGGATCAACAAGGGGCTAGACTGGGGGCCAGTGAAGGACGTGCCCATACTGCAGGGCCGCATCCGATATCTCCTCGAAAGAGATATTGGTCTGGTCACAGTAACGCATGTAATGTTACTTCGCCGAACCCTGCCCTGTAAACATCGTCCCCTTCGTCTGTGGGAATTCAATCCGGAGGGAACGCGAGCTATTCAGCACTTCCTCGGCATAACGCCCGAGGAGATGTACAAATTGTACTTCTGACCACAAGCAATGTGTCCGGATACCACCGAGGACGCGGGTCTGAGCTGCAATCGTCCAGATACCCAAGTAAGTCGCCCTATGGCCGAACACATTGTATTTCTATTCATCATGACATCATTCTGAAAAGTCGCTCTTTAACCAGGACTGGATAGCAAAGTCGAAGATGATCAGGTGTCTGCTCCCCTCCCGAGGTCTCACCGATCCGTACTTAGTCCGGATGTTGAGGGTCCTGGCCCAGGGGATACCCTGGCCGTACAGTGCCCGCAAGGGGATCAGCCCTCCATCGAGCTGTAAGTAAAAGAAAGGGTTTAATAGTAAAAAAACATCCTACTTTATTTCTGAGGAAAATAACCGAAACATCCGTCTTGTAGTACGGATTGTGGCCCTTCTCGGCAGAGTTCGTCTTCGGGGGATCTTCTTCCGGAGATGATGGAGAGCGAAACGCCTCCCCACGCCATCCCGCCTTACGAGGTGGGCAACCCCGATGTGTCGTATCGGAGGGCTTCTCCCGATCCGGCAAGGCCAGAGGGTGATTCTTTGGCCACCCGAAGTCCTCAGTATCCAGCTCTTGAAGAGAGCAACCGGAAGGGTCCGGCTCTGCCGGTCATGTGGTCGGATGCACTGAAGGATCTGCTAGAGCAGGCGACTATCTCAGAAGCGCACCGTGCGCTAATGGGTGCGGTGGTTGAGAAGGTTTCACCCGTAGAAAGCGGGTTGCATGAAGCCTTTATGAGTCTGCTGAAGGGTTTTGAGGTACGTGAAGTGACGTGTATTTTTTACAGTACCGCACATGTTTTAAATGTGCCCTGTGCAGATAGTAGCCCCTGAGACTCTGGTTGCCGTCGGAAACGGCGGTAAACAGAGGATCATAGTCGCACGTAATAATCCAGCCGTCTTCATATGCAGGTGGCGGGAGGTCCGGTGGCTAGCCGGACTTGTGAGGTTGCCGAGCTAATGCGGCGACTTAATGCGGCAGATGCCGACATCGTGCTTGTCAACAAGCGGCTTGACGAGGAGCAGGGTATGTAATTTCTCCGGATTTCAACATATGGTAAGAGGAGCGTAATGCCAGTATCTTGAACATGTTGTGAAATGCAGATGGAGCTGCGGCAGTGGAGACCCTTCGGGCGGAACTTTCCCGAGCCAAAAAGCAAGCTAGGAATAGTGATGCGGTCGCTCTAAAGGCGGCTGAAGAGCTGAGGCCCGAACAAGCTGCCCATTGCCAAAGTAAGGAGAAGATGGCCAAGATGGCCGTTGAGTTAAGTGATGCCTCCGACCGATACCGGCTTCTTGCGAAGGAAAGCCAAGCGAGGGCTACGGAGCTGGAGAAGGCCATGGTAGCAGCCAAGGAACCCCGCTCTACAATTAGAGCGATGAAGGAGGAGCTGCGTCACGCCGGGGATATCGTGGCTGGGAAGCCCTTTATGCTGCGGATGAAGTTCGTAGATCCTAAGTATGCTGCTCTGGACCGGCTGTGGAGTTCTGCAGACGCCTATCTAGATTTGGCAGGGAGTGCTGCTGATGCGGCCGAGTTCTTCAAAGATCAAAGAGATCGCGAAGTGGAGAAGCTGCTCTGGTCGCAATTTAATGGTCCAGCGCGTCCGCTTCCTTTGAATGAGCGGATGGCCGAATGGGCCGAGCTCCATAGGTTGTCTGGACTCGCCATGAGGTCTGTTGTGGATCACCTGTGGCCGGCAGGGCCAAGGCCGAACAGTTACTTCAGCTTGGTGCAGCAGTTCCTTGGTGCTGTGCCGCGCATCAACGCTATGAAGAGGTCGGCGTGCATCGAGGCTGCGCAGATGGCGCTTGCCCGTGTCAAAACGCACTGGGCGGAGATGCAAGCCACTGCAATTGCAGCCCCTAGTTCTGCAGTTAGCCGAGTAGCTGCCGAGCACTACTTTGATGAGGTCCTTGAAGGCGCTCGTTCAATAGAAGCACAATGCTCGAAGAATATTATGTTCGAATGACATGTATTCCCATTGAAAAACAATGTTTTACTAAATTATATAAAGGCTATTTTTATACTTTTGCCTAAAAGTGTTATGATGCCTCATGTGCGGCCGTTTATGTATATGTGTATATAACCTGAAAGTTTGCAGTTGTCGGCTTCAAATTTCCACGCATATAATGCGGGGGTGTTCGCAGAAGACGCGTGTTCACACTTGATCCAACGTCTTGGTCCATTAAGGAGGTGATAGCGCAGCGAACTAGGCAATCGGACTATATTGCTTTAACACTTTCACTTAGCCATAGGAGTTTGATAGTGGGGCTACTGTATAGCCCCTGGTGGCTCCGCGCTCATCCGAATACGGGGCGCGGTCATGCCTGGCCGGGAAACGGCCCTTCGTTAATGCGTAGGAATCCTGAAGATTCCGATAAGTCATCGAGTGGTTGACCAGTCTCTCACTTTATCATGACAGTCAGTTTTCGACTTTCTCTACTGAGGTGCTCGTCCGGGCTAGCCAGGGCATAATCGCAGTAGTTCTCCTAGTGCCACCTTAGTCGATAGAGTGGAACGTAAGGTAGCAAAACACAGGAGTCGGGCTAACCCAACATTTGACCAAAGACATGATTCGGAGCTGATGCATATAAGGCCTAACTCGCGACGCCGAACACTCCCTAAGGTGTTCGGTCTTTGAAACATATACTGGGCTTAGGTGATGCCCTTGGATAATGAACCCATAGTGTCCAGGTACGAGCAATATTCTGACGTGGCCACATGCCAAGACGTCAGCATCCTTCTCAGTTGTATTGAGAATCCGGAGGATGTGAACAACAAAAGACAGTAAAAAAGGTTTACGCAGGGTCTTAATCTAAAGAGAAACCTTTGTACGGGTCCCTGCTGCACGTCTGCGCCTGTGTCTCTGTTGTGTCGTATCCTGGACGGGTGTAGCACGATCGTCATCTGTAAAAGAGAGGTGCTTAGTGAAAAGTTGTTGTGCAAAAATGTGGTTATTATAGATAAACCATGAAAAAGTCGAGATGGGTAAAGTTGAGCCGAATTATCGCGGCGAAGCCCCTAGTACAATCTATACGGGTGTTACCATCGAACCAATATCTATCCAATGATTGGTCGGACTCGTCTAACCGTGTCCGCAGTCCTAACGATCGGTCATCATCTTTGGTGGTGAGGCCGTCTAGTGTTCGGCTGTTAGAGCAGCCGTGCGTTCTTCTGCTCGGAACAAACGCTCAACATTTCCATGTACTGTGATGGTGCCGCGTGGACCGGGCATTTTAAGTTGGAGTAAAGCCTAATGCAGTATTGCATTGAAATGGGCAAAAGCCTCTCGTCCGAGTAGTGCTTGATAGCACTTCGGAATGGAGCAATGTCGAAGGTTAACCTGTCGCTCCGGAGGTTGTCGGGCGAGCCGAACACAACCACTAGTACTAGAGAGCCCGTGCAGCGAGCCTCTGTGCCTGGTATTACTCCCTTGAAAGTAGTATTACTGTGGCTGATGTTTGTTGGGTTTATCCCTTTTTGCGAACGGTGTCCTGGTATATCAGATTTAGACTACTGCCGCCGTCCATAAGGACTCGTGTAAGGTGGTATCCGTTTATTATTGGGTCCAGCACCAAGGCGGTTGATCCTTCCTGCCGGATACCTATTAGGTGATCCCTGCGATCGAAAGTGACCGGGCAGGCCGACCAGTGGTAGGACTCATGGGTGACGGGCTCTATGAGTCGTGTATTTCGGAGTGCGTATTTGCCTCTCCTTTTTGTCACGTGGATAACATTTACTGTTTTGACTTCTGGCGGGAATTTTTTCTGTCCCCCAGTGTCTTGCTAGCGAGGCGTATCCTCGTCCTCGCTCGGAGTGTCCTCCCCCTTGTATTCGGCGTTTAGCTTGCCAGCCTGCTTGAAGACCCAGCATTCTCTGTGGGTATGATTTGCAGGTTTGCCGGGTGAGCCGTGGATCTGACATAGTTTGTCTAGAATTTTGTTTAGGCCGGTCGGTTCATCTCTTTTTCCTTTAAAGTGCTTTTTCCGCTGACCCGGTCGAGAGCCTCTAAATCCGGCGTTTACCGCCGTATTGTCTGGGCTGTCTTTTTTATTCCGGCGCTTGTTTTTACTACGTCGCGGTTTTCCATTGCCATCCAGGACCTTGGATGTGCTTGGGTCGCTGGTGCTGCTGCGGGCTAACCAGCTGTCCTCGCCCGCGCAAAAGCGAGTCATGAGGCTTGTTAGGGCTGCCATTGTTCTCGGCTTTTCTTGGCCAAGGTGTCTGGCAAGCCATTCGTCTCGAACGCTGTGTTTGAAAGATGCTAGGGCTTCAGCGTCCGGACAGTCGACAATTTGGTTCTTCTGAGTGAGAAACATATTCCAAAGCTTTCGGGCTGACTCTCCGGGCTGTTGAATTATATGAATCAAATCATCAGCGTCCGGGGGTCGGACATAAGTCCCTTGAAAGTTAGTCCGGAAAGCGCCCTCGAGCTCCTCCCAACTTCCAATGGAATTTTCGGGGAGGCTTTTCAGCCAGTGCCGAGCTGGTCCTTTGAGCTTGAGGGGTAAGTATTTGATGGCGTGGAAATCGTCTCCACGATCCATGTGAATATGGAGGATGAATTCCTCGATCCAGACCCCAGGGTCTGTGGTTTCGTCGTATGCCTCTATGTTAACTGGTTTGAACCCTTCTGGAAATTCATGGTCTAATACCTCGTCGGTGAAACATAGGAGTTGTGCGGCACCCCTGTATTTGGCTGTGCCATGGCGTTCGGACGGTTGTGGTATTTGGTGTTGGCTGAGTGCTGGAGCGCGTTTCCTTGATCCGTAGATGGATCTGGTTGCGCCGGCCCTTGATGCGGGTTCTCGCGTTGGTCATGTACTGACTTATGTGCGGCCTCGTTGGCCACCCTATCGCGGCCACGAGGTCGTCGATCCGACCGATCGGCGGTTTTGTTTTCTGGCGGCGAGGGTTCGAAGGCCTCGTCGTCGAATTCCGGCAGCAGCTTCCGCTTTGGGTGGCTCTTCGTGGGGCGACTACCACCGTACTTTTCTGCCGTGTTGAGCACTTTATTCCATCTACTATTGAGTGTGTTTTGTGCGTCCTTGAGCCTTTGTTTTTGCTTCTTCAAACTTCTTGCAGTGGCCATAAGCCTTTCTTGCTCCAGCTGCCTTTCCAGGATGATGCGCTCGTCGTCGTCCGGACTGTTCTCCTGACCGGAGACGGGTTGGTTGTCTTGATGCTCGGCGCCGCCGTGCTCGGACAGCGGCTCCGCACTTTGTTCTTCGTCCGCTGGCTTACCCTGCTCTATTGCTGGGTCAATTGGCTTCTTGTTGCGCTGTTGTCGCTGTTTTTGCCAAGGCGGGATTTAGAGCGGCGCCTGCGGTGCCGTTTTGACTGCTTGTCGTGGGAGCTATCTTTCCTTGCATCCTCGTTATTATTTTCTTTGGGTGTATGCACCATATATACGTCGTGTGATGAAGTGGCAGTCCAGCGCCCTATTGGCGACGGTTCCTGTTCGTCTCCTGCATCGTTGTCTATTCCATCGATGTCTCCGGAGTGAAAGTCGAGCATGTCGGTTAAGTCGTCGACAGTGGCTACTAAGTGGGTGGTGGGTGGGGAGTGAATTCCTTCGTTATCCGCATCCCACTCTAGCCGAACATAGTTCGGCCAAGGTTCTCCAGACAGGGAGAGAGATTTTAATGAGTTCAGTATGTTGCCGAAGGGCGAGTGCTGGAAGATATCTATGGAGGTGAACTCCATGATCGGCGCCCAATCAGATTCGATAGGTACGGGCGCGGGTGGTTCGGAGTCCGTGGCCGGGGATGAGTCCAGCAGTTGGGCGACACTGCTCTCGTGAGGGGTAAGGTCAATATTCGGCTCTATCGCCACTGAGGGTGCGGTCTCCGTGGTGGAGTCTATCCTCCCATCCTCGGATGGCGCGATCTGCTCCGGACTAAAGGCCGGAGTAGTTGCTGGCGTGATCTCCCGAACACCGTCCGACGGCAGAGCTATATCGTGCTCGTCGTGATCGTGCGGCACACCTGGCATGGGCCCGAATCCGTCGAAGATCAAGTCTCCGTGGATATCAGCAGTGTAATTCAAGTTTCCAAACCTGACCTGATGGCCAGGGGCATAGCTCTCGATCTGCTCCAGATGGCCAAACGAGTTGGCCCGCAGTGCGAAGCCGCCGAACACGAAGATCTGTCCGGGGAGGAAAATCTCACCCTTGACCGCATCGTTGTCGATGATCGAGGGGTCCATCAAACCTTGCAGCGACGACACAGTGGAACTCTCAGTGAAAGCACCAATGTCGGTGTCAAAACTGGCGGATCTCAGGTAGGGGGTCCCGAACTGTGCGTCTAAGGTGGATGGTAACAGGAGGCAAGGGACACGATGTTTACCCAGGTTCGGGCCCTCTCTATGGAGGTAATACCCAACTTCCTGCTTGATTGATCTTGATGAATATGAGTATTACAAGAGTTGATCTACCATGAGATTGTAGAGGCTAAACCCTAGAAGCTAGCCTATGGTATGATTGTCGTTGTCCTACGGACTAAACCCTCCAGTTTATATAGACACCGGAGGGGGCTAGGGTTACACACAGTCGGTTACAACAGAAGGAGATGTACATATCCGTATCGCCAAGCTTGCCTTCCACGCCAAGAGACTCCCATCCGGACACGAGACGAAGTCTTCAATCTTGTATCTTCATAGTCCAACAGTCCGGCCAAAGGATATAGTCCGGCTGTCCGGATACCCCCTAATCCAGGACTCCCTCAACCATCCTCACCGAAGAAACCCACAAGACCCCCGACAAGACCCTTGCCGGAGAGGCCAGCGTGCCATGACAAGACCCTTGCCGGGCCACCCGGCAAGACCCTTGTCGGGCCACCCGACAAGGCCCTTGCCAAAGTACACCGGCGGGGCCACTGCTAAGCCCGCACCAAATAAGTCTTCGCCGCCGTTCGCATGTAGCTGCCGACCCAACCAGTTGGGTAGGCACCTGCGTGGCGGCATCAAATCCTTCATGGAGGCTCCACCACCGCGCCACCTCAGCTGCTTGCCTGCCTACATGGCACCGCATGCATCGCTGGCCAGGGTGCGTGTCGAAGCAAGGAGGAGCGGCGACGGATGGGACGGGCCTCGCTCCCCTCCCTAATAAAGCGAGAGGACACCTAACCGATGCATTAAATGCATCTTGTCCTGTAATACGAGGGATAACCTCGCAGCAATGTACCCATTCCACCTCCTGCTTGCCACTGTGGCGACCCCTTTCCTTATAAAAGGAGGCCCGAGGCGACCAGGAAAAGGATTCGGCTCTTTCGAACCTCGCAGCACCTAGAGCAAGTTTCAGAGCTCAAGAACACTAAATAAATCCACCAAAGTAGGACTAGGGTTTTATGCACCTTTACGGCCCGAACCTGGGTAAAATCCCTTTGTGTTGTCTGCTGGTCCCGCTCTTCTCACGATCCCCGCGCCCCGCAACCGTAGAAGGGATTCCAGTGATCCCATAGGTGTCGTTTCCCACCGACATCTTGGTAGCGCCCGTAGGGGCGAATTATAGAATCTGGTCCAGCAACAACCTAGCTATTGTTCATCGCCCCGGCCCCTGCGGAGAAGGCGGCCAAGGAGGCGGCGCTGCCCGTGGCGCGAAAGACACCGAGGCGGTGGCGAGAGAGCTAAGTCATGCTGAACTTTAAGTTTCTTCTCTTTAAACATAAGGTTATTGTCCTCTACGGTTCGGCCTATGTATGGGAAGCCTGTATGTAGAGGGGCCCTCCTGCGATCAGCAACGCCTTAGTTCTGTTTCGAGTCCGCTCAACAGTTCAAGCGGCCGCGTCGAGAGTGGCAGGGTAGCCTTTCGTCATCAGCAACGCTCTCGGTTCTGACTCGAGTCAAGCTCGACAGATCGATCGGCCGCGCTAAGGGTGATAAGGTGCTTTGCCTGGCAACAAGCACACCTGGCAGGCTAATGAGGATCCGTCTGATACGTCTCCAACGTATCTATAATTTTTGATTGCTCCATGCTACTTTATCTACTGTTTTAGGAAATATTGGGCTTTATTATCCACTTTTATATTATTTTTGGGACTAACCTATTAACCGGAGGCCCAGCCCAGAATTGCTGTTTCTTTTTTCTATTTCAGTGCTTCGAGGAAAAGGAATATCAAATGGAGTCAAAACGGAACGAAATCAACTGGAGAAGTTATTTTTGGAAGGAAACCCACTGATGGACTTGGACCCCACGTCGAAGATACGGAGGTGCTCACGAGGGTGGGGCGCGCCACCCCCCTGGACGCGCCCCTGCCTCGTGGGGCCCCGTAGCTCCACCGACGCACTCCTTTCACCCATATATACCTCGCACCCTAAAACTTCCGAACAGAAGATAGATCGGGTTCCGCGCGCAAGCCTCCTCAGTAGCCACCAAAACCTCTCGGGAGCCCGCTCCGGCGCCTGCCGAGGGGGATCCCATCACCGTGGCCATCTTCATCATCCCGACGCTCTCCATGACGAGGAGGGAGTAGTTCACCCTCGGGGCTGAGGGTATGTACCAGTAGCAATGTGTTTGATCTCTCTCTCTCTCTGGTGTTCTTGATTTTGCACGATCTTGATGTATCGCGAGCTTTGCTATTATAGTTGGATCTTATGTTTCTTCTCCCCCTCTAATCTCTTGTAATGAATTGATTTTTCCCCTTGAAGTTATTTTATCGGATTGAGTCTTTATAGATTTGAGAACACTTGATGTATGTCTTGCCGTGCGTATCTGTGGTGACAATGGGATCTCACGTGCCACTTGATGTATGTTTTGGTGATCAACTTGTGGGTTCCGCCCATGAACCTATGCATAGGGGTTGGCACACGTTTTCGTCGTGATTCTCCGGTAGAAACTTTGGGGCACTCTTTGAAGTACCTTTGTGTTGGTTCGATGAATCTGAGATTGTGTGATGCATATCATATAATCATGCCCATGGATACTTGAGGTGACATTGGAGTATCTAGGTGACATTAGGGTTTTGGTTGATTTGTGTCTTAAGGTGTTATTCTAGTACGAACTCTAGGGCTGTTTGTTACACTTATAGGAATAGCCCAACGGATTGATTGGAAAGAATAACTTTGAGGTGGTTTCGTACCCTACCATAATCTCTACGTTTGTTCTCCGCTATTAGTGGCTTTGGAGTGACTCTTTGTTGCATGTTGAGGGATTTTTATACGATCTATCTATGTTATTGTTGTTGAGAGAACTTGCACTAGTGAAAGTATGAACCCTGGGCCTTGTTTCCTATCATTGCAATACCATTCACGCTCACTTTTATCATTAGTTACCTTTCTGTTTTTATATTTTCAGAGTACAAAAACCTATATCTACCATCCCTATTGCACTTGTATCACCATCTCTTCGCCGAACTAGTGCACCTATACAATTTACCATTGTATTGGGTGTGTTGGGGACACAAGAGACTCTTTGCTATTTGGTTGCAGGATTGCTTGAGAGAGACCATCTTCATCCTACGCCTCCCACGGATTGATAAACCTTAGGTCATGCACTTGAGGGAAATTTGCTACTGTCCTACAAACCTGTGCACTTGCAGGCCCAACAACGTCTACAAGAAGAAGGTTGTGTAGTAGACATCAAGCTCTTTTCTGGCGCCGTTGCTGGGGAGGCTAGGTAAGTGAAGGTATATATTTAGATCTTGCAATCGAATCTTTTTGTTTCTTGTTTTAGCACTAGTCTATTTTATAAAAGAAAACTACCAAAAAAAATGGAATTGAGTTTGTCTCATACGCTTCACCTTTTTAATATCTTTCGTGAGTATGATGGAAAGGAAAATTGTGCTCAAGTGCTAGAAGAAGAATTACATAGAATGCTTGGCATGAAATATTTGAATGATGAGCATGATTGCAATGTTGTTAGTATGAATTCCTTGAATATCCATGATGCTAATGATATGCAAAGCCACAAGATTGGGGAAGCTAAGTTTGATGAAGAAGATATTTTTTGTCCCCAAGCTTTGATGAGCAAATTTACTATGATGAAAGCTTGCCTCCTATCTATGATGATTATTGTGATGACACGTATGCTTTAAAGAATAATGATAACCATGAAACTTGTCATCCTGATCTTAATTTTCAATCACATGATAGTCATTTTGTTGAGTTTGGTCCCACTATTATTCATGAGAAGAATTTTGCTTATGTGGAGAGTAGTAAATTTTCTATGCTTGTAGATCATGAAAAGAATGCTTTAGGTGCTGGTTATATTGTTGAATTCATTCATGATGCTACTGAAAATTATTATGAGGGAGGAATATATGCTTGTAGGAATTGCAATAATATCAAGTTTCCTCTCTATGTGCTTAAAGTTTTGAAGTTATGCTTGTTTTACCTTCCTATGCAAGATGATTCTTGTTCCCATAAGTTGTTTTCTCACAAAATCTCTATGCATAGGAAGTGGGTTATACTTAAATGTGCTAGTCATATTCTTCATGATTCTCTCTTTATGTTTCAATTCGTATCTTTTATGTGAGCATCATTTAAATCATCATGCCTAGCTAGGGGCGTTAAACGTTAGCGCTTGTTGGGAGGCAACCCAATTTTATTTTCGTTTCTTGCTTTTTGGTTCTGTTTAGTAATAAAGAATTCATCTAGCTTCTGGTTAGATGTGTTTTTATGTTTTAATTAGTGTTTGTGCCAAGTCGAACCTTTGGGAAGACTTGGGTGAAGTCTTTATGATCATGCTGTAAAAAACAGAAACTTTAGCGCTCACGAGATTAGCTAGAACTTTTTACTGGAGAGTGATATTTAGTTGATTCTTTTTTCATAGTATTACTATACAAATACCTCAGGTCCACCAATTTATTTAAGAATTTTTGGAGTTCCAGAAGTTTGCGTTAGTTACAGATTACTACAGACTGTTCTGTTTTTGACAGATTCTGTTTTTCGTGTGTTGTTTGCTTATTTTGATGAATCTATGGCTAGTAAAATAGTTTATAAACCATAGAGAAGTTGTAATACAGTAGGTTCAACACTAATATAAATAAATAATGAGTTCATTACAGTACCTTGAAGTGGTGTTTTGTTTTCTTTCACTAACGGAGCTCACGAGTTTTCTGTTAAGTTTTGTGTTGTGAAGTTTTCAAGTTTTGGGTAAAGATTAGATGGACTATGGAATAAGGAGTGGCAAGAGACCAAGCTTGGTGATTCCCCAGGCACCCCAAGGTAATATTCAAGGATAACCAAGAGCCTAAGCTTGGGGATGCCCCGGAAGGCATCCCCTCTTTCGTGTTTGTTCATCGGTAACTTTACTTGGGGCTATATTTTTATTCACCACATAATAAGTGTTTTGCTTGGAGCTTCATTTTTTTTTGTTAGTATTTGCTTGCTGTTATTTAGAATAATGTTTTGCATTTTTAGTTTCAATAAAAATGTCAAGGATAGCCTTTACCATGCTTATTTTGCTAATATACATGTTGCTGTTTGAAAACAGAAAGTTTACCGCTGTTGCAAAAATTCCCTAGAAAAGTCAGAGAGTGTTATAATGTTGAATATTTTTTCATATTGTGCTCTGATAAATTTATTACAGTGGGAATTTTAGTTCATAATTTTTGGAGTTAGGGAAGTATGATGAATCTTGCATTCTTTACAGACTGTACTGTTTTGGCAGATTGCTGTTATGTTTGCATTGTTTGCATATGTTTGCTTGTTTAATGATTCTATTTGAGGATAGGGGTATTAAATATGCAGAGGCATTTAGTATGCAATGTTGAATAATAATTTTTGTGATTTGTTACAGTAGAAAATGATAAGGTTTTGCATTGGTTTATACTAACCTATCTCACGAGTTCTTGTTGAGTTTGTTGTGAATGAAGCTTTTGATAAAAAGAGAAACCATGATATGAGAGGAATTAAGGAGACATAAAAGCTCAAGCTTGGGGATGCCCAAGGCACCCCACGATAATATTTCAAGAAGTCTCAAGCATCTAAGCTTGGGGATGCCCCCGTAGGCATCCCACCTTTCTTCTCCAACAACTATCGGTTAGTATCGGTTGAACCTAAGTTTTTGCTTCTTCACTTGAGTTGTCTATCCTTGCAATGTAGTTTTATTTAGTTTTGCTTGCTGTTTGTATACAATACCAAGATCTGAAATTATTAAATGGGAGAGTCTTCACATAGTTGTATAATTGTTCGACTACTCATTGATCTTCACTTATATCTTTTGAGCGTGATAATTTTTGCTCTAGTGCTTCACTTATATCTTTTAGAGCACGGTGGTGGATTTGTTTTAAAGAAACTATTGATCTCTCATGCTTCACTTAGATTATTTTGAGAGTCGTTAATAGCATGGTAATTTGCTTAATGTTAATATACTTAGTGTTCAAGATATGTGAAACTTTCTTTTTGAGTGAATTGAATACTAAGATAAGTTTGATGCTTGATAATTGTTTTGAGATATGGGGGTGATAATATCAAAGTCGTGCTAGTTGATAATTGTGAATTTGAGAAATACTTGTGTTGAAGTTTGGAAGTCCCGTAGCATGCACGTATGGTTAAAGTTGTGTAACAAATTTGAAACATGAAGTGTACCTGGCTTGTGCATCCTTATGAGTGGCGGTCGGGGACGAGCGATGGTCTTTTCCTACCAATCTATCCCCTAGGAGCATGCGATAGTACTTGATTTTGATGGCTTCTAAATTTTTGCAATAAGTATATGAGTTCTTTTGACTAATGTTGAGTCCATGGATTATACGCACTTTTACCTTTCCGCATTTGCTAGCCTCTTCGGTACCGTGCATTGCCCTTTCTCACCTTCAGAGTTGGTGCAAACTTCGCCGGTGCATCCAAACCCCATGATATGATACGCTCTTTCACACATAAACCTCCTTATATCTTCCTCAAAACAGCCGCCATACCTACCTATCATGGCATTCCCATAGCCATTCCGAGATATATTTCCATGCAACTTCCATGATCATTATTATGACATACATTACTTTTGTGATATTGCCATTGCATGATCATGTAGTTGACATCGTATTTGTGGCAAAGCCACCATGCATTATTTTCCATACATGTCACTCTTGATTCATTGCACCATCCCAGTACACCGTCGGAGGCATTCATATAGAGTCATATTTTGTTCTAAGTTTCGAGTTGCAATTGTTGAGTTGTAAGAGAAATAAAAGTGTGATAATCATCATTATTAGAGCATTGTCCCAAGTGAGGAAAGGATGATGGAGACTATGATTCCCCCATAAGTCGGGATGAGACTCCGGACGAAAAAAATAAAAAAAAGCAAGGCAAAAAAAAAAGGCCCAAAAAATGAGAGAAAAAGAGAGAAGGGACAATGCTACTATCCTTTTACCACACTTGTGCTTCAAAGTAGTACCAAGATCTTCATGATAGAGAGTCTATCATTTTGTCACTTTCATATACTAGTGGGAATTTTTCATTATAGAACTTGGCTTGTATATTCCAATGATGCGCTTCCTCAAAATGCCCTAGGTCTTCGTGAGCAAGCAAGTTGGATGCACACCCACTTAGTTTCTTTTGTAGAGCTTTCATATACTTATAGCTCTAGTGCATCCGTTGCATGGAAATCCCTACTCCTCATGTTGACATCAATTTATGGGCATCTCCATAGCCCGTTTATTAGCCTCGTCAATGTGAGACTTTCTCCTTTTTTGTCTTCTCCACACAATCCCATCATCATATTCTATTCCACCCATAGTGCTATATCCATGGCTCGCGCTCATGTATTGCATGAAGGTTGAAAAGTTTGAGATTATTTGAGTATGAAACAATTGCTTGTCTTGTCATCGGGAGTATAGAAGTTGGGAACATCTTTGTGTGACGAAAATGAAGCATGGCCTAACTATATGATTTTGTAGGGATGAACTTTCTTTTGCCATGTTATTTTGAGAAGACATGACTGCTTTGATTAGTATGCTTGAAGTATTATTATTTTTGTGTCAATATGAACTTTTGTCTTGAATCTTTCGGATCTGAATATTCATATCACAAGTAAGAAGATTTATATTGAAATTATGCCAAAGTATCACTCCGCATCAAAAAATCTATTTTATCATTTACCTACTCGAGGACGAGCAGGAATTAAGCTTGGGGATGCTTGATACGTCTCCAATGTATCTATAATTTTTTATTGCTCCATGCTACTTTATCTACTGTTTTAGGCAATATTGGGCTTTATTATCCACTTTCATATTATTTTTGGGACTAACCTATTAACTGGAGGCCCAGCCCAGAATTGCTGTTTTTTTGCCTATTTCAGTGTTTCGAGGAAAAGGAATATCAAACGGAGTCAAAACGGAACGAAATCAACTGGAGAAGTTATTTTTGGAAGGAAAACCACCTGATGGACTTGGACCCCATGTCATAAGATATGGGAGGTGCTCACGAGGGTGGGGGCGCGCCCACCCCCCCAGGCGCAGCCCCTAGCTCGTGGGGCCCCCATAGCTCCACCGACGTACTCCTTTCACCCATATATACCTACGTACCCTAAAACTTCCAGAACAGAAGATAGATCAGGAGTTCCGCCGCCGCAAGCCTCTGTTGACACCAAAAAACCTCTCGGGATCCCGTTCCGGCGCCCTGTCGGAGGGGGATCCCATCACCGATGGCCATCTTCATCATCCCGGCGCTCTCCATGACGAGGAGGGAGTAGTTCACCCTCGGGGCTGAGGGTATGTACCAGTAGCTATGTGTTTGATCTCTCTCTCTCTCTCTCTCTCTCTCTCTCTCGTGTTCTTGATTTGGCACGATCTTGATGTATCGCGAGCTTCGCTATTATAGTTGGATCTTATGTTTCTTCTCCCCCTCTACTCTCTTGTAATGAATTGAGTTTTCCCCTTGAAGTTATTTTATCGGATTGAGTCTTTATAGATTTGAGAACACTTGATGTATGTCTTTCCGTGCGTATCTGTGGTGACAATGAGATCTCACGTGCCACTTGATGTATGTTTTGCTGATCAACTTGCGGGTTCCGCCCATGAACCTATGCATAGGGGTTGGCACACATTTTCGTCGTGATTCTCCGGTAGAAACTTTGGGGCACTCTTTGAAGTACCTTTGTGTTGGTTGAATGAATCTGAGATTGTGTGATGCATATCGTATAATCATGCCCATGGATACTTCAGGTGACATTGGAGTATCTAGGTGACATTAGGGTTTTGGTTGATTTGCGTCTTAAGGTGTTATTCTAGTACGAACTCTAGGGCTGTTTGTGACACTTATAGGAATGGCCCAACGGATTAATTTGAAAGAATAACTTTGAGGTGGTTTCGTACCCTACCATAATCTCTACGTTTGTTCTCCGCTATTAGTGGCTTTGGAGTGACTCTTTGTTGCATGTTGAGGGATTTTTATATGATCTATCTATGTTATTGTTGTTGAGAGAACTTGCACTAGTGAAAGTATGAACCCAGGCCTTGTTTCCTATCATTGCAATACCATTCACGCCACTTTTATCATTAGTTACCTTGCTGTTTTATATTTTCAGAGTACAAAACCTATATCTACCATCCCTATTGCACTTGTATCACCATCTCTTCGCGAACTAGTGCACCTATACAATTTACCATTGTATTGGGTGTGTTGGGGACACAAGAGACTCTTTGCTATTTGGTTGCAGGATTGCTTGAGAGAGACCATCTTCATCCTACGCCTCCCACGGATTGATAAACCTTAGGTCATCCACTTGAGGGAAATTTGCTACTGTCCTACAAACCTATGCACTTGCAGGCCCAACAACGTCTACAAGAAGAAGGTTGTGTAGTAGACATCACTGTCCTCAAAACGCCACCCTGGGTTTACGTGCCAGCAAGCTTACCCGGTTGACGTGGGGTGGACATACAAAGGAAAATCGAACAGGAAAATAACATGCATAAGTTTCAGGGGCATCACAGAATTATATTACACAAATTGTCGTCGCGGTTCTAACTAAAGATAGCTTTGTCTTGGTCATGAACCCTTAGCGGCGACGGAGAACGGGATGCCTAGTACCGGCGCTGGCCCTCAACCCTCTTGATTTTGTCGATGTGGCTGAGGATGGGCTGGATACGCTCGTTGAGCACCGCGATGTCGGCATCCTCTGGCAAGATCTTCGGCACAGCTCCGAAGTCGAGGTCTGGGTGCCAGTGCGCAATCTTGGTGAGCACCCTGGTCATGGTCCCCCGGCAGAGTATCCGGGATTCCTCGGCCAGGGAGGCCGCCTGGTTGGAGTGAAGCAGCTTCAGGGCGTCGACGACCTTCTCAAAGTATATGGTCAGGTTGGCGTTGGGGCTCAGGTTCGCCTCTGGGGCGTACCCCATCTCCGGCATCCCCATGACGCCCAGTTGATCGGCGACCGAGTTTGCGACGGCGGCAAGGCGCCCGAGCCAGCATTTCTCGCCTGCCTTGTAGTCCTTGAGGTTGGCGGTCTCATTCTTCAGCAGCTGCTTCTCTGTCTCCAGCTCCTTGGCCAGGATCCCCTCCGGGGTCATGGCCCCCGACAGCGTCTCCTCGAGCTATCCTAGCTTCAGCTTGAGATCTGTGATGGAGGCGTTGGACTCGGAGAGATCTCCAGACTTGCTAATGTTCTCACCCTGCGCCACCGTCAGAGCACCATTGAGCGTGTGCTTTTCCTGGGCCAGCTTCAGAACTTGCTCCTCCAGCTCCTTCACCTTGCCAACATGGGCCTGAGCCAGGGCGTTGAGTGCCTCCTGATTCCTCCGCTCTAGCTCTTGGGTCCGCTGCAGGACGAGCTTGTCCACCTCTTCGTCCTTGCCGCGGAGCGTGGCGGCAAGTTTTTCCTCGCACTCGGCAAGGTCCTCCTCCTGGGTCTTTAGGGCGGCCTCGTGCTAGGACCGGACGGCTTCGGCTGCATCGGCCAGCCTCTTCGCCATCTCCTGGGCCTTCTCGATGTCGGCCAGCTTCAGGGCAAGCTCCACCTCACGGTTGGCCAGCTCACCCCAGGCGGCCTTCAGCTCGTCCTGAGCCTGGCGGAACCAGTCCTGCGCCTCGACGACGCGCCCCCCAAAGTCCTCCTCCATCCTCTCCACCACTGCCGTCCTGGACTTGACTTTGTCCAGGCGAGTGCGGTGGAGCACCTGGAGCTTCCGGAAGCTGGCGCCCATGGCCTGGAGCAGCTGCTCCTCCTGGGTGCCAGCGCCACCAATGCCCGGCTCATCAACAACCTCAAGCCCGGCGGTGGCAAGCGCCTCCTGGTCGAACACCTCTCCCTCAAAGGGAGCCCTGGTGCTCGACGCACCAAGGAGATGGACGAAAGGTCGTCGCTGACCCTCGGGTACCTTCCAGAGCCCGAGGCAGCGGAGGAGGAGGGCAAGTCGTCAAACGCCCCCTCCTCGGCAGTGGCCTTTCCGGCTCCCTTGGCAGGCCCCTTGCCGGGCTCCTCGGCGGGCCCTTGGCGGCATCTCGGCGGCGCCTGCTCCCTCCTCAAGAGCGATCTTCTCCACCTCCGCCAAGATTCAAGGGGCAACATCCTTGATGGTGGCGTCGACGTCCTCTAAGGAGAAGTCTGGATGCCACGAAAGAGATAGGGAGGAGCCAAGGTCGAATGTCCATAAGGGAAAAAGAAGAACGCAAGCAGAAGTGGAGAGCGAGTGGTTTACCCGTGTTGGGCCGAGAGGCGGAAGCCCCTTCTCCGCCAAGGTCTGGCGTCGAGGCAAAGCCACCGGCGACTGCATTCCCCTCCCCCTCCTCCGTGTGGACGGCCTCGGTGCTCGGTGTCCTTGTCGGGGACGCCCCTTGGGGCGGTGTAGTCGACGGGGGCGGCACGATCGAAGAAGCCCCCTGTGGCTCCCCTTGGTGCTGCTTCCCTCCTGCATCCACGGCACGGTTAACACTGAAGCATCACGCATGACACACGTTGATTGAGGGTGGGTGGTGGACTCATGCTGGGGGCTGGGCCGGGGGCTGCTCTCCGGACTGCTCGACACCACCAGTGGCGTACTGGAGGTACCTGCTGGGGGCTGGCCGCTCGCCGGAACCCTGGCCCTCTTGATCCTCTGGGCCAGCGTCTCCACATCCCTGCAAGACGAAGACAGGTATGCAATGCCGTCAGGCGGGGTGCAAGGAATGAGGGAGGAAAGCAGAGGCTTGCTCTTCATTATCTTACTCCTCCTCCTCTGTTGCTTTCCTCTTTCGCCCCGGGCTGAGAGGCCCGAAGTCAAACAAGTCACCCCCAATCCCTGCACCAATATTTGCCGGCGACGGGGGAGGCGATGGCGTCCGGGCGCGCTTGGACGACGAAGAAGCAGGCGTCCTCTTCTTCGACGCCACGGCTTTCACCGTTTTCTTCGCTGCCACCGCCCTCGTCTGGCGCACAGGCGCCTCCTGGGCTTGCCGCAGCTGCACAGCCCGGTCGAGGCGGACCGGCTCGCCGGAGGTGGCCCGCCGCAGGACCCGCCTCCTTCTGGTGGTCGGAGGATCGGCGGTTGCGGTCCTCCCCTCCTTGCCCTCCTCCTCCGACGACCCGTCGGCGGCATCCTCGACGAGGGGAGCCCCGGTGTCGATGCCGCTGGCCTCCCCAGCGGTTGCTGCCCACTGGGCGAGCTCCACCTCCTCCGCCTCCGCCGCGACCTTGTCCACCACGCCGCCGGCGCTGCTGGCCTCCTTGACGAGCCTTGCCTCCTCCTTGGCAAGCCTCGCCTCCTCCACCCTGGCGGTGATATAATCCATCTCCGCCGGGGAGGTATCCTGGATGAGCCACGGCTCGTCGGTGATGTACATCTCGTGCAGAGTGTCGAAGAACTCCTGCACTGCGAGCTCGTCCGGCTCAGCCCAACTCGGGTCGAGGCCATGTGCGTTGAAGAGTGGCATCATGGCGATGATCTCATTCCGATGAGAGTTGTTGCTCAGCGGAACCACTCCCGCCGGCAGCTTGAAAAAAAGCTCCTTTTCGACCTTGTCGGCGGCCCTGGAAAGCTTGCCGGACCGCTCGATCTCGACCACGTCGTCGACCTCGAGCTGGAGGATTCGCTGGCAAAGATGGGCATGCCGCAGCACCATCAGGTTGTTATCGAGGCCGGGACGAAGCCTCATGATGTCGGCGGCGTTCACGTAGAGCCAGGCCGGCCGCCCCTTGTCATGCAGAGGGGTAATTTGGTGGCGGATGAAGTCCGCCCTGATCATCTCGAGGGTGAGCCCGGCCTGGGTAAGCCGGAGAATCCTGGTGGTGGCGATCGTGAGCTTCGCATCATCAGTGTCGACATCACCCCAATTACCGCCGTGAACCGGCGGCTTCTGGCGAACCTCGCAGAACGCTGGCGGGTCTTTTTCCTCAATCCAGCACCACCGGCCCCGCCATTCTTCCCACCTCTCCTTCATGGCGCCATCCGGGTACGCCCCCTCTGCCCTTGGGATCCAGGTGACCCCTGCCTGGATCCGAGGGGAGAAGTAATGGCGGAAGAGCGCCGTACTGGGGTGCACCCCGACGAAGCCCTCGCAGAGATGGGCGAAGAGGGCCATACACGCCACGTCATTCGGAGTAAAATCCAAGAGGTGGAAGCCGTAGGTGTGCATGATGTCCTTGAAGAAATCGGAGAAGGGGGGACAGAGCCCGCAAGAGAAATAGTCCACGAAGAAGGGGTACCGGTGCGGGGACGGGGCAGCGCTGGCAGGGACGACGGTCGTGGCCAGATGCCCCATCTTCTCTCCCCCCGTCTTCACACCCCACAAACACTTGAACATCTCCCGAAGCTCGAGCATGCCAACCGTCGAGGGGAAATAGGCGGATTGCGCTCGCCGCGCCACCAGCTCGCTCTCCGGCTGCTCCGACAACCCGGCATCCTTCGCCACTCCCTTGCTCTTGGTGGACTTGGGCGCCATGGCGACTGCGGGAAGCAGAAAAGCAGACGACGGCGAAAGCACGACGGCGATGGGCAAAAGCAGTGAGGCTCGAGAAGAAGGGGGCAGCGGTTCTGAGATTAGAGGAAGGCACATGGAAGGGGTAAAAGTGAGCAGCGCGCCCGCGGTTATTCCTTTTTATGGGGAAGGCGCGGGCCGCCTCCTTTCCCATTAACTGCGATGCGACGCATGCGTGCGGGCGCTGTCCCACGCATGCCTCCCACGTCATGCGCGCGCACACACCCCCCACGTCGCGCGTTCAACGCGGGTCGTGGGGAAGCGCAGCAGATGGAACAGTGGATGCGGTAAAAATCCGCCCCAACTGCCCGTGCACCACTATGGGCCTGGCCCAATAATGTGTTGCGCTTATGTATGGCCCAGGACCGGGGGCTCCTGTCAGTGTACAAAAGTAGGGGCTCTGCTTTTGACCCCTTTACTTGTGCATGGGCAGTCAGAGCCTCCCGCCACGGCCACGCATAGACATAGCAGGAAAGGGGAGCTGAAGAGAAGCCGAAGCCACGAGGACAAACGAAGCAACGACAAGGACCAAGGCCACAAGGATCGGATGGGCGAAGCAGGTTTTCTCGGCAAGGACCCTTGCCGGGGCAGCCTCAGCGGCCCCGGCAAGACCCTTGCCGGGGCAGCCTCAGCGGCCCCGGCAAGACCCTTGCCGGGGCAGCCCGCCCACGCCAGCCGAGCGAGCCACCCTTGAGCCCACCAATTCTCAAACAGACGCATTGGGACAGGGCTCGGGAGGCTTGCAGATCTTTGTGAAGACATAGAATGCTCAAGATCAAATGAGGATAAGAGGGCAACCATCCTCACCGAAGAAACCCACAAGACCCCCGGCAAAGACCCATGCCGGGGAGCCCAACAAGGCCCTCGCCAAAGTACACCGGCAGGGCCACTGCCAGGCCCGCACCAGATAAGTCTTCGCCACCGTTCGCATGCAGCTGCCGACCCAACCAGCTGGGCAGGCACCTGCGTGGCGGCATGCAATCCTTCGTGGAGGCGCCACCACCGCGCCACCTCAGCTTCCTGCCTGCCTACATGGCACCGCATGCATCGCTGGCCAGGGCGCGTGTCGAAGCAAGGAGGAGCGGCGACGGATGGGACGGGCCTCGCTCCCGTCCCCAATAAAGCGAGAGGACACCTAAACGATGCATTAAATGCATCTTGTCATGTAATACGAGGGATAACCTCGCAGCATTGTACCCTTTCCACCTCCTGCTTGCCACTGTGGCGACCCCTTTCCCTATAAAAGGAGGCCCGAGGTGACCAGGAAAAGGATTCGGCTCTTTCGAACCTCGCAGCACCTAGAGCTAGTTCGAGAGATCAAGAACACTAAATACATCCACCAAAGCAGGACTAGGGTTTTACGCACCTTTGCGGCCCGAACCTGGGTAAAATCCCTTTTGTGTTGTCTGCTGGTCCCGGTCTTCTCACGATCCCCGCGCCCCGCAACCGTAGAAGGGATTCCAGTGATCCCATAGGTGTCGTTTCCCACTGGCAGAGTGTGTCGATCGAGGCCCGAACAGGGAGATATATCATTTGTGTGTGAAAGAAAACAAGGTTAAACGAGACTTAGATAACGAGAGCGAGATTGAGCGAGTGTGGCCCGCCGTGCGGAAGAAAGAGTGAGACGGTCTCGAGGGAGTGACCTAGATAGACAACGTGCGTGCGTGCGCACGAGAGGTTGGGGGGCTAGATAGGCAACGCATGTATTTAGCGCGAGAGGGTGAGAGGGATAGGGAGAGAGAGAGTTCGGCATGGGGTGCAATGGCGAGTGTGTGAGGTAAATACATTTCGTAACAGCGTGGAAAAGGGGGGTTGTGTAGTTGAGAGAGTTAGAGATAGAAACATGGAGAGAAAGAATGGATGTGTGTTGGAAACCTATAGCTTCCTAAGGTGGTTAGGAGAGGAATATTGACCGATACAGGAAGTATGTAACGTGTGTGTGTGTGGGGGGGGCTAAAAACAAAATTTGAATGTAGACAGTACGAGACTTAATATCGATGTTTCAATTCGGTGTACATTGTAAGATTTGAACTGAGGACCATGCATATGGGTAATTATTTCGAATTCGTGCCATACTAGGTTACGAAAAGTTGACATTGACTCGATTTGTTGTGCTATTTTTTAGGTCATATGTTTGAATCCATCCAAAAGTTTTCTCACTACCATGGTGTTCATCATATACATATGAATTTGTATTAAAAAAGTAGCGTGGATACAGTGAAATGTGAAATCCACGTTAGAATTGGAGATCGCTATGTGACGCACACTCTAATTCAAATAACTAATTATGTGACACACACTCTAATCCACGTTAGCGTGGATACCGTTTCGATTTTTTTTCAAATAACTCCTCATTAATTAATTTATAGTATCTCATTTCGAATGACTAATTATTGCAAGGAAAACACGGGCATGGTAATACATACAGATTCGTTTGCAAATGAAAGAAGATTTGTTTGCATTCTCAAATGTAGGCGCACCAGGGTCGTGTCGTGGTGGTCGCCTGTGTCGGACGGACGCGTAGCACCCAGCCACCCACCCAAAAAAAAGGACGACAACAAAATAAGTTCGCGCTTCCACGTTTCAGATTGAAATATCTGGCGGCCCCAATTCCAGCCCTGCAAAATCTCCCTTCTCCACCGTCCCCTTCCACGCCCAGATTGCTCAAATCCCTAATTCGCCGCCAATCCAAGCAAAGTTCGAACCGCCCCTCGTCTCGTCTCTTTCCCCACCTCTGTGCTGGACGACGATGACAAAGACGGCGGTCGCGCTTTACCACCGCACCGGAGCTACCTCATCTACACCCTCGTCCACCGCACCGGGTGGTCCACCGACAACGTCGGCCGCCGCAACCGACATGCCTCACAGACACCGACTTCCACTGCATCAGGTGCGCTTCACCGATGCCGTCTCCCAGCTCACCGGGGCTACTTCACCGAGCACATCATCGCGCCTCCGCCCCCCGAGGCCGCTGGGGCTTCACCAATGGTCTCGTCCACCGCATCGTAGTGCTCCGCTGCCACTCAAGATCTGCATCCATGCATGGCTAGCCAACGCCAGCGCATCACCCTCAACGGCTCTGAAGTGACCCGCACTCTAGCTAGGCAAGCATGCCCAAACGCAGGCCCGAACTAGGTATCCACACATCACTCCCTTCACTGTTCCAACGATGTTTGGATATCCTTTCACTGCTATCTTCACTTACACGCCTATCCAACTCTGACTTTAACTCTTATTTCTTCTGGACATATCATCTGAAACAAGCAAATCCATTTTTTAGCGAAGCATGACGGCGCTACGGGATCTGGTACACATCCTGCACACCCGTATAACCTTGTAAGTGTCTGTCCTCCGGTACAACAGCAAGGTCGATTCCTCTTATTTGATCAGCCATTCGCCGTGTCAAAAATGCAGAGGGGGATGCAAGGAGCACAAGGCCTGCACATCCAAGAAAGTGGTAACATGGACTTGTACATGGAACATCCCAAGCGCAAGCAAAGCTGCAGTGAGCCTGTCCAACGAGCTAGCGTAAGTCCCTGCATTTCATTTAATTCGTACTGGCATTCGTGTATGATTTTTGTGCAGTGGCGGATCCATGAATTCAAGTTACCAGGCTAACATTTAACTTAAAAATACTGAAGGCACTTGCACTCCGAAATCAACATAACTTGAGAAATGTGAAGCTACATGCACTTTGAAAACCAGCTAATGATCCAAAGTAGTTCAGATTATAAACACTAAATGATGCAAGCACCAAAAAACACAAAATGCAACATGGTGTAGAAGGACTACAAACATGGTCTGTACCTGCTTGAATTATTCGTTCTCTGGCTGAAAATATCGAAGTGTAATTGCACCTATAACCAGTGCGCAAACTGCATATCAATATATATGCACAAGTATGCCAATAGTTTCAAACAACAGATTAGAAAAGTATTTATGCTACATTGTCATGATACGGGGACTTTCTGGTAGATGTCCTTGACGTTTCCTCAAGCCATGAAAATGCACTATAATTTGCTTGTCATCAATGCCTGCAAATCTCTATGTCTCCCTCAACATAGCAGATCATCATTATACACTAAATCCTTCAATGGGAGCTTGCAAAATGCTTGCATTAGATGCCTCATTAGACACTATATGTTCATCACCAGGAGCATGTAAAATGTTTGCATCAAATCCTTCATTAGCAGTCTGTTCATTAGACACTTCACGCTCAAGAACAACATGAGCTTGGATGTTTGCACGGAAACTTGATTAGATACATCGATTCATCGATTCAAGACTGATTGGGGAGTTATAAAATGAGTAGAAATTGGTTTTATTTTCTCATAGATTCCCTACATACAAGCAGTTTTACAACACTGTCAGGTTTAGCTATTGGCCAAAAATTGAAGAGTTGAATTAGATATAATCAGGGCTGTGATGTACTTGCTCGTTGCACATTCTACTCTTGCAGGTTGCGACTGTCCGTTTGCGCAAGCTCGATGCCATGCCCGTGTTGCCGCCGCTGCCTCCCATGCAGGCTACACCCAGGGTTGGATCTTCATCTTCGTGTCCTTCTGTTTGCTTGAAGCCCGGCGACCGCCCTCCAACGAGGGCGCGAGGAAGTGTTGTGTCAGTCTGTCCAGCAGCGGCTAGGTTAGGAGCGAACCAGATTGGAGGCTGGAGCGGATGAATTGGGATTTTTCCTGCTGTCGATCGATATGGAGGCGCTCGTTTGGGTCGCGAGCCTGCTATAGGGCCTGCCTTGCACTTATGTTATTGTCCTGTCCAAATTGAACATTTTGCTTCATTTTTTACATTGCCTGCTCGTGCGATGGGACGAACAAAACTAGCCTGGGCCAACCTGGACGACTCAAACTAGGTGCACACTTTCGAGCCACCCGAGGCGGCCGCCCATACCAGCCCCTATGGTGGCGTCGCCCCTTTTTGCGTGTATGATAGGGGTAGTGAAAAATATTCCAGTGGCGCTTTTGATTTACCCACAGAATGGTTGAATTGCTTGTTTCTATGAACTGAGTTCTCCAATAATGTGAAGGATGCCCGTCTTTTCATCCTATTGTAGATAGCTTAGATCTCGATATGCCAAATGTAATGCATGAAATATATAGTAAAAGCCAGTGTGATGTGTGTGGCTACAACTAGTCTGACTACACGTCCTCATATAACATATCAAGGACGCACCATCTTACCAGATTAACCATTCGACTTACCAATGCAGTGTGGGAAGAAAGAAGTATTGGGACTGCGTATCCAAGCAATTGATGCCATGGACTCCTTCGTACAACCTTGTAAACGAAAAAGAAGTGGCAGTGTGCCTGTACAAAGAACTAGCGTAAGTTCAGTTACCTGCTTCTCGGAATGTTAGTTAGCCACTTATTGCAAAATTGTTCAATTACGTTGCTTGGCTTAATTTAGTTTGGTACTAATTACATAATGCCACAACCTGTTAATCCTATTATAGACTGCACCTATCTATGTGTTTGATACTTGTTGTGAAGAATTACCTGTTTGCCTGAACTTAAATAGCTACTTGTTTGTTTAACTGCTTTGCTGCTGCAACAACGGGTTACAATGATGTTAATAACTACTTTTCAGCATCGAACTGAAACTCTTTAATTCCTTGTTTGTTTAACTAGTTTGCTGTTATAACTCCCAGTTGAGATGTTTTGCTAACTTCAACTTTTCTGAATCCAATCGGAACTTTAATGGCAAAACAGGTTAGCCCAAGATCAAAGAGCGAGGTCCCCATGGACGTTGTATCATCCCACAAAAGTGGCACCGGCCCAATCGTGCATTACGAATTGCCAACTGCTGATGCTCTAGAGGCTAAACTAGTGGTAGACAGAGATTCTGCTTCTGCACTTTGAGATGAAGTTGACATGTTGAGGAAGCAAACAACACAATCAGTAGCAGTAGTACTCAAGACAACCATTAAATATTTGGTGGATTTCAAAACGAAGCAAGCTGAGACTAACCACATTGTTAAGGTCCTGAAGGAAAAAAGGAAATTAAATTCCCACTTGGTAAATCATAGGTGAAATGTTCTTTCCATCATTGAATAACCTTTGTGTTGTTTATTCATGTAATCAATCAAACCATTTGTTTTAGAGATCATGTAATAATTGTTATTTGTTTTTTGTTTTCTGGTTTGTAATTTTATTTGAGCACAAGTCTGTATTAATCGATAAGACTCGGAGACATTTCATTTGATTGTTGTGCCAGACCTACAAATATGCCAATCGGGCTGAATGTGCATTCAGCAATAATAGTAGTATAGATGGACCATAAGTGGCACGCATCGGAAAGGGCCAAGATACTGTAGTAGCTTGGCTAAAAAAAGGATGTTGTTGTACCAAAGAAAAGTACAGCGGCCTGGCTTATGTATGTCAGTTGATATTACTGATCCATATACTCTATAAGTGTTTATATGTCTGTTAGTTCGTTACATTCTTGGTTGATTCACTCGGTATTTGAATCTTGATACATCGCTTGTGTACATATCTAAATGGGAGTACACATTATGCTGCGTGTGACATTTGAGTTGGACATGAAGTGTTCCAAATATTCAAATTCACCTTAAACTGGATTCTAGCTTCTGAATTTGAGTATCGGCATTTGTAAACCATATTCATATATGACAGTGGAATACATCTTTGTCGTCCTTTTGAAGATATATAAAAACACATAGAATGATTTATAAAGATTCGTATAGGAATACAAAATGGATTCGAATTTAGTTGCCAGGGTAAACGAGGATGCTTATTGTCCCAAAATTCGAAAGAAGCGGCAAAATGTCCACTCCCACGTCAGTTGCCCGAAGCCAAGTGTTTGGGAGATGGAAATTACTGTCTACCCATTACACGGACAATCCATCGGCCCGATTTTCACTGCTCTAAATAGTGGTAGGATAGTAATTTCAATAAGACGTGACACGACCACCTCTGAGCCCATTCCGACACGGTGGGCGCCAAACATGGGCGGCAAAACACATTTGATTCAAGCCCGTCCAGAAGACCTCTGTTTCTCCCTCCATTTCCCCATTCATACACGGTGGGCGGCAAAACAAACGCGACTCGGCCGAAATCGATGTAGGCAAATATTTTCAATAGGGGCAGGTTTGTAACTTCACTCATACGTGACACAACCGCCCTACCTGTCAGCCCCGTTCATACACCGTGGGTGCCAACCATGGGCGCCAACCAACCTCTCCTCGCCCGAAATCGCTCTGGGCAAATATTCGCGAGATGCGAGGTTACCGTCGTATCCCCAACCGACGAGACGTCCAAATTTTAAACGCGGGCTAAGTTCGTAACTTTCCCATATTTCAGGCAGGCGCGTCCCAAAAACATGGTTCCCCGTACCTCTCCCTCCATTTTCCCATTCATACACCGTCCATGCTAGAACACCATCCCCACACCAGCCTCCGTCCGCCACCCCATCCATCGCCGCCGTCCTCCACCACATCCATCGCCACCGTCCTCCACCATGCCGGAGCGCCTACCAAGACCGCGTCGTCCACTGCTAGAGATGGACATTTCTCATCCATGGCGACGGACCAAGAGCCTTGCATCACGTCCTCTTGCTTCATCGGCGTCGTCGTCCTCTTTGTCGGGGCCGCTCACACGACCTTCTCTTCCACCGCAACAGGACTTATCCCCCGATGCACCCGTCTACCGTCGCAGATCTGCTTCAACGCCATCGACAGCCATCGCACCCCCGATGCCTACACGTAGCCGCAAGAGAGGTGGTACTTCATATCTCCTCAACTTTTTGATCTCAACCAGAAAATAGATCTTAACTTGGTTACTCTAATTTATTTTCAGCTCTTAGAATTTAGTTCTTAGTTCGAAGCAAACAATGGCTGCTAAATATCATTTCTCCGGTTTCCCCCTTTTATGATCACTATACGATCAGAATATGTGCTTCGTGTCATTAATAGCACTGCTCGACCCATCAAGCTAAACAAGCTTAGTTGTTCAAATACGAATCTGATATTATTAAAACAGATTCGTTTAATTGGTCAGCTAAATGTTCCTAAATTAGTTTCGAAAATGCATGTTCGCCCCTTAGGTGTGTATCTCTACCCTGGGATTTTGGGTCGTCCCAGGCCCCGATTCCCCTCTGTTCTGCTGCGCGCTTCCGACCTCTACTCGCCCCCAGCCGTCTGCCTCGCCGGTGACTTGCCGTCCCTGGACGAGCGGCATGACTCAGGATGAGACGCCGGACTAACAGAAGGTCAGGAGCCGCTCACCCAACAGCGTCACCGCTGCCCGGGTGCGCCGTCGTGCCTACCTTCCCAGTCCGTTCAGGGCTCAGGCGTGCAGCACCCACTAAGCCAACCCGATTTATCCTGAGATAAGTCCTCGACACTCAGCAGCCACTCCTCATCACCCATTTTCTAATTGATTCATTACTCATTAGGCAGGACTGTCATTAGGGTTTGTTGTGTGCTCAGTGCTACCTACACTTAATGGTTCAGATGTATTTCGGTAATCTTTAGTACTTGTAAAGTTCACAGGGTTTTCAAAATTCATACCTTAGGAACAGACACTAGTCATTTTGAATTGTTGGTCGTAGTGACATTGACCCAGATTACTACTGCAAGCGAGGTTTGTTAAAAAATTTATTTATCTTTCTTACTCATTTGATATAATATCCAATTATTCATGTCGATTAATTGCAAACAATAAGTCCTAGACAAATTTCTTGATTCAGATTTTGGACGGTCTCTTACTGCAGTTACAATTCTGCATACTTGTCCTAGTGAGCTCAAAAGTAAATGATTGATTCACTACATCTATGCTTGCCTTGTCATATTTGTTGTCAATATTCTTTTAGGGTGGACCACCGTGTTTCTAAATACTGCAACCGTAGACATGAGTGAATAGTATTTCTTTATGTGATCTCTTCCATCATATGTGGGCAACAAACACTGCATTGTATAGAAAGAAAGTGTCATTTCCAGCTTTTACATAGGCTTCGATCTTTTAAGGGAATACAATCTGCCTACTTGCTTTGTGTCGCACTACCAACACTCCACCCTTGAAGCTAAACATTATGCCACTCATAATTCCTTAGTTTATTTGTTCAAATACAAATTTCATATAATTCTAGTGTTCCTACTTCAGTTTTGAAATGTGTATGCACTGTTATAGAGACATAAGGGGTTTGTATTTACGTGTGTGGTGCAGGTCAAGACGGTTGGGGGGTGAACTTTGCATATGCAGGGGTTTATAGGAGACACTCTTGAGTTGAATCCGCAATGCATTCCATAGATAATCTGACTACTTTTTATGTTTTCATGAATCTCAGATTCTGAACAGCATCATAACGATTATGAGCTTGCGCGCATGAAAAGAAAATAAAGCAGAACAATGCCATGGCTGTCAGACTTGGCATTAAGGGACTGAAATCAAGTCTAGATGCAATGCAATGCAAATGCTCTCCACCTACAGATTCATGCTCAAAATATGATCCTAACAGTGATTCTGAGCTAGAGGGAGACCTAAGTCAATGTAGCTCCCTAGTGGAGGAGTCAGAGGAAGATGCCCTATCTTATTCACCCATCAAGGTGCTTGCTCTAACTTTCCAAGGTTATATTTGTCGCACATATCTTGCAACTAATGCTTTGCATTGCCTCTACTTTGTTTAACTGCCATTAGCTTAGTTTACACATCGCGTATGTGAATACGGCCTGCCTATCCATTTTCAGTACATATTCCATATGTCATCATACCATATTTATCCATTCAAATGTTGTTCTTGTGTATCAGACGTTCAAAAGGAAGAGGGTGATTGCTGATCGTGGAGGAGCGCAAGCAAAGTATTTGGAAAAGGTAGTGGCACCTGATAAATCAAATAGCCCATTAGGTGTAGTTGCAATATCACCTGACCCACAAAACACCCCAACTCTAGAAGACTCTAGCCCTACTACACTGGTCATTTCTGGTGCCCCAACTCAGCAGACCCCAACTGCAGCAAACATTATGATTATGGCAATTGACATAGCACCAGCTCTACGACGCAAAACCCCCATTCCAGCAAAGAGTACACCAAATCAAGTTGCCAAATCCATTTTTGCACCAGAGAGAGCCCCAATTGCAGCAAATAGGACCCCTGTTCCATCTCTTCCCAGTTTAGAAGACAAAGCTTATATTGTTGTCAGGAACTTTGTGCACATCTTTCCTTCATGCAGAGATTATACCGCAGACACAGAACAATTTCCAGTCTTCCTCCGCAACTTACCCGTAAGTAATGTACTAATGTTATTCATGGTCATTACTGCAAATGTTTCTGCTGACAGAAGACACAAGATTTCATTCTTTTAAATAGGCGAGGACCAAACTGGATTGTGAAGACGAGCAAGGGTTGGTTGCGCTTTTCAGGCACTCGTTGATGAAGTATCGTTCCTAGCTGAGGCAAGCGCACTTCGATGGCAAGCCTCTCAACGAAATTTCTGTAAAGTCTCCGGTGCTACATGATGACCCAAAAGTATAGGGGATCTATCGTAGTCCTTTCGATAAGTAAGAGTGTCGAACCCAACGAGGAGCAGAAGGAAATGATAAGCGGTTTTCAGCAAGGTATTCTCTGCAAGTACTGAAATAAGTGGTAACAGATAGTTTTGTGATAAGATAATTTGTAACGAGCAACAAGTAACAAAAGTAAATAAAGTGCAGCAAGGTGGCCCAATCCTTTTGTAGCAAAGGACAAGCCTGGACAAACTCTTATATAAGGAAAAGCGCTCCCGAGGACACATGGGAATATCGTCAAGCTAGTTTTCATCACATTCATATGATTCGTGTTCGGTACTTTGATAATTTGATATGTGGGTGGACCGGTGCTTGGGTGCTGTTCTTACTAGAACAAGCATCCCACTTATGATTAACCTCTATTGCAAGCATCTGCAACTACAACAAAAGTATTAAGGTAAACCTAACCATAGCATGAAACATATGGATCCAAATCAGCCCCTTACGAAGCAACGCATAAACTAGGGTTTAAGCTTCTGTCAATCTAGCAACCCATCATCTACTTATTAATTCCCAATGCCTTCCTCTAGGCCCAAATAATGGTGAAGTTTTATGTAGTCGACGTTCACATAACACCACTAGAGGCTAGACAACATACATCTCATCAAAATATCGAACGAATACCAAATTCACATGACTACTAATAGCAAGACTTCTCCCGTGTCCTCAGGTACAAACGTAACTACTCACAAAGCATATTCATGTTCATAATCAGAGGGGTATTAATATGAATAAAGGATCTGAACATATGATCTTCCACCAAATAAACCAACTAGCATCAACTACAAGGAGTAATCCACACTACTAGCAACCTACTAGTACCAATCGCGGACTTGGAGACAAGAATTGGATACAAGAGATGAACTAGGGTTTTGAGAGGATATGGTGCTGGTGAAGATGTTGATGGAGATCGCCCTCTCCCTATGAGAGGAGCGTTGGTGATGAGGATGGCGATGATTTCCCCCTCCCGGAGGGAAGTGTCCCCGGCAGAATAGCTCTGCCGGAGCCCTAGATTGGTTCCGCCAAGGTTCCGCCTCGTGGCGGCGGAGTTTCGTCCCGAAAGGTTGCTTATGATTTTTTCCTCGGCGAAAGACCTCATATGGCAGAAGATGGCCATCGGAGAGCCAACGGGGAGGCCCATGAGGTAGGGGGCGCGCCCCCACCCTCGTGGCCAGGTGGGTCCCCCTCTTGTGAACTTCTTCCGCTTAATATTTTTTATTATTTCCAAAAATGACTTTCGTGGAGTTTCAGGACTTTTGGAGTTGTGCAGAATAGGTCTCTAATATTTGCTCCTTTTCCATTGAAATTCCAGCTGCATTCTCCTCCTTATGTAAACCTTGTAAAATAAGAGAGAATAGGCATAAGTATTGTGACATAACGTGTAATAACAGCCCATAATGCAATAAATATCGATATAAAAGCATGATGCAAAATGGACGTATCAACTCCCCCAAGCTTAGACCTCGCTTGTCCTCAAGCGAAAGCCGATAACGATAAATATGTCCCCATGTTTAGAGGTAGAGGTGTCGAAAAAAATAAAATACGGACATGAAGGCATCATGATTATTCTCATAACAGGAACATATATAGATATTGTCATATTATTTCTTATGCTCAAGTAATAATCTATTCACAATGCAAAAGTACGAATCATAAACTTTATTAAGAACCAAAAAACTATAATCTCAGTCATTGAAGCAATTGCAATTTATCATAACATCAGAAAGAGTCTATTTCAGAGCTTAACAGCAAGTCCACATACTCAACTATCATTTAGTCTTTCATAATTGCTAACACTCACGCGATACTTGTGGTTACGGAGTTTTAACCGGACACAGAGAAAGATAGGGGCTTATAGTTTCGCCTCCCAACCTTTTACCTCAAGGGTAATGTCAACAATAGTAACTCATGCTCCCCTACATCCAATTAGATATATCTATCAGGATCTTTCCAACATGCTGTGCTTGCCAAAGGATAAAATGAAAAAGGAAAGGTGAAGATCACCATGAATCTTGCATAAGGTAGGAGATGATAATAAAAGATAGGCCCTTCGCAGAGGGAAGCAGAGGTTGCCATGCGCTTTTATGGTTGGATGCACAAAATCTTAATGCGAAAGAACGTCACTTTATATTGCCCCTTGTGATATGAAACTTTATTATGCAGTCCGTCGCTTTAATTTCTTCCACATCACAAGATCGTATAAAGCTTATTTTCTCCCACACTAATAAGTCATACATATTTAGAGAGCAATTTTTATTGCTTTGCACCGATGACAACTTACTTGAAGGATCTTACTCAATCCATAGGTAGATATTGTGGACTCTAATGGCAAAACTGGTTTAAGGGTTTTTGGAAGCACAAGTAGTATCTCTATTTGGTGCTGAGAATTTGGCTAACATGAGGGGAAAGGCAAGCTCAACATGTTGGACGATCCATGACAATATACTTTATCTCAGATATAAGAACATAACTCATTACGTTGTCTTCCTTGTCCAACATCAACTCTTTAGCATGTCATATTTTAATGAGTGCTCCCAATCATAGAATATGTCAACGATAGTATATTTATATGTAAAACCTCTCTTTCCTTATTACTTTCTATTAATTGCAATGATGACCAAAGCTATGTTTGTCAACTCCCAACAACTTTTAATCATCATACTCTTCCTATGTAAAGTCATTACTCCCAATAATATCAATATGAACTCCTTATTTATTTTTATTCCTTTTATCCTTTTCTTTTATTCACTCAAGATCATGGAAAAATAATCAAGCCCTTGACTCAACACTAATCTTTATTATATAACTCACGGACTCGATTACATAGAAAGATCATAAAGCAAAACTCAAAACTAGATCATGACATAAACTTTATTCTACTAGATCAAGATACTACTAATAGGATCGAACTAAGAAAATGGTAAAGATAGGAGTGTGATGGTGATACGATGCAGGGCACCTCCATAAGCTCGGCAGTTGCCAAGGGGAGTACCCATACCCATGTGATTATATCTCCTTCTTTGTTGTTGGTGAAATATTCTTGGCGATGATGCCCTTCAGGATACGATGAGGTCCATTATTTCCTTACGAAGCTTTCCTGTAACTGCTAAGGCTCCTTGCACCCAAGGGTGTTGCATAGCTGCGGGAGAACAAGTGACACTCCTCATCATATTTTCATAAGAAAGAAATCTAACATTGGAAGGGATAACCGAGTTTGGAATAGCTGAGGCAAGCGCCCTTCGATGGCAAGCCTCTAAACGAAATTTCTGTAAAGTCTCCGGTGCTACATGATGACCCAAAAGTATAGGGGATCTATCGTAGTCCTTTCGATAAGTAAGAGTGTCGAACCCAACGAGGAGCAGAAGGAAATGATAAGCGGTTTTCAGCAAGGTATTCTCTGCAAGTACTGAAATAAGTGGTAACAGATAGTTTTGTGATAAGATAATTTGTAACGAGCAACAAGTAACAAAAGTAAATAAAGCGCAGCAAGGTGGCCCAATCCTTTTGTAGCAAAGGACAAGCCTGGACAAACTCTTATATAAGGAAAAGCGCTCCCGAGGACACATGGGAATATCGTCAAGCTAGTTTTCATCACGTTCATATGATTCGCGTTCGGTACTTTGATAATTTGATATGTGGGTGGACCGGTGCTTGGGTGCTGTTCTTACTAGAACAAGCATCCCACTTATGATTAACCTCTATTGCAAGCATCCGCAACTACAACAAAAGTATTAAGGTAAACCTAACCATAGCATGAAACATATGGATCCAAATC
Organism: Aegilops longissima; assembly: GCA_021605205.1. NCBI lineage: Eukaryota > Viridiplantae > Streptophyta > Magnoliopsida > Poales > Poaceae > Aegilops > Aegilops longissima. The sequence continues at coordinate 254,596,939 of CM038682.1, read as the reverse complement.
AGCCCCTTCCGAAGCAACGCATAAACTAGGGTTTAAGCTTCTGTCAGTCTAGCAACCCATCATCTACTTATTAATTCCCAATGCCTTCCTCTAGGCCCAAGTAATGGTGCAGTTTTATGTAGTCGACGTTCACATAACACCACTAGAGGCTAGACAACATACATCTCATCAAAATATCGAACGAATACCAAATTCACATGACTACTAATAGCAAGACTTCTCCCGTGTCCTCAGGAACAAATGTAACTACTCACAAAGCATATTCATGTTCATAATCAGAGGGGTATTAATATGCATAAAGGATCTGAACATATGATCTTCCACCAAATAAACCAACTAGCATCAACTACAAGGAGTAATCAACACTACTAGCAACCTACTAGTACCAATCCCGGACTTGGAGACAAGAATTGGATACAAGAGATGAACTAGGGTTTTGAGAGGATATGGTGCTGGTGAAGATGTTGATGGAGATTGCCCTCTCCCTATGAGAGGAGCGTTGGTGATGAGGATGGCGATGATTTCCCCCTCCCGGAGGGAAGTGTCCCCGGCAGAACAGCTCTGCCGGAGCCCTAGATTGGTTCCGCCAAGGTTCCGCCTCGTGGCGGCGGAGTTTCGTCCCGAAAGGTTGCTTATGATTTTTTTCTCAGCGAAAGACCTCATATAGCAGAAGATGGCCATCGGAGAGCCAACGGGGAGGCCCATGAGGTAGGGGGCGCGCCCCCCACCCTCGTGGCCAGGTGGGTGTCGGGGAGGGCTGATCGCGTCCCACGAACACCTACGGGACCTGGGTCCCTTGTGGTTCGGAGGGGGCGGAGATTGCACAAAGAGCGGATCGAAGCGATGCACCCGAGCAGGTTTACCCAGCTTCGGAGGTCTCCGGAGAGATAATACTCCTACTGCTGCTTGTGGATTATCTTGTGTTCTTGCTAGGGAGCAATGGGAGCTACAAGACCTAGCCTGAGTGTGGTTTCGTATGAGTATGATGAACTAAGCCGGAGCTGGACCGAACCCTTTCTACGTTGCCCTTGGGCCTCCTTTTATAGGCATAAGGGGGTTACCACATGTGGCAAGTAGACAAGGGTAAGATAGTAAAAACATGGGTTGGTACACCGCTTTGTACAGTGTACAGTAATCTATACCTAACTCTGACGGCAAGGGACAAGAGTCATCAATGCCCGTCTCAGTCGCCCGAACAGTGTAACAGGGACCGTCAAGTGCGCCTCCGTTTGCCACGATGGTAGCTTGTCAGCGCCGCTTATCGCTACTCCCCGCTGGCTGCACAGCCCGTCGACACGCGTGCTTGGGAGAGCCCCGTGGTGACACGTTGGCGGGTGAGCTGGAGCGGAGATGAAGAGAGGTCGCCCGCCCCGGCAAGCGCCTTGCCGCGGCAGGAACCTTGTCGCGCTTGGGGGCTTGTCGCTCACCAAGCCTTCCCGGCAAGCTCCTCTTGCCGGGGCCTTGTTTCCTTCGCGTCCTGAGTGGCCCTCCCGGCAAGCTCCTCTTGCCGGGGCCTTGATCACTTTGTTCTTGAATGGCTCTGAAGGGCCGCAAAGGGTCTTTGGCAGACGCCCGGCAAGGCTTGCCACGGGGACGCTGCGACTGCCCGTGCACAGGTTCGGGGTACTAAGGCACCCCTACTTTAGTACACCGACAGGAGCCCCCGGGTCTGGGCCATACACGGTGCCGAGCGCTGTTGGGCCAGGCCCAATACAGGGCACGGGCACGCGTGTCCTGGGTCCAAACCAAATCCACTCCGTATCCGCCGCGTTCCCCTGTAACGGCACGCGTCAATTGCGGTGTCGTGGGGGAAGTGGGCGGCGTGCGAGGTCGCCTCATCTGTCGCCTCGGTTCTGCATCTCCGCCACGTGGTTCCCATGCTCTTGGGGTCACGGACGGTGGAAGTGGGAAACTGGGCCATTGCGAGCAGAGGCAGCAGGTCTGCCCCGATTCCCTGCTCTTCCTATGCCTTGATTCGCTGAAGGGCGGCCGAGCCCCACCTTGCTTCTTTTAAGAAGGGCGGAAGGGAGCGCAGGCCCGCACTCTCCCATCTCTTCCTTTCCTCAGCTTCACTCTCCCTTTCTCTCATTCGTCATGGAGAAAGGGAACCTTGGTTCTTCATCGGTGGCGGCGAGGGTCGCCGCTAGACAGCGCCTCCTCCCAACCCCATGCCCGGGTGGCAGAGCCAGCCACAAGGGAAGAGGGAGGCGAGGTCGTGGGCAGGTCGAGGCTCGGGGAAGAGGCGGACGAGGCGGCGCGCCGTCTCCGCCTCCGCCGGCGGTTCCCCTTACCGCGGCGGTCCATACAGGGGACGACCCTTGCGAGTTCTTCGTCAGGCTGCGCCGGGCGCCTCGTCGTCGCCTCCGGCTTCCAGCTCCGTTCGCGAGCGCGATGGAGTCGGATCCGCCCGAGACACTGAGACTGCACATGAGGGGCTGTGGGATCAGCGGCACGCGAGTCCGCGTTGTATTCCCAGCCCCTAATGTGATGTATCTTGATCGTGGATGGAAGACGTTCACCCGCATCCATAGCCTGATGGCGGGGTTTACCCTCCATTTTAAGTTAATGGAGGGTGATCTCCTCTCCGTCAAGGTCTTCGGGGATCTCGGCACTCGGGCGAAGTGCTGAGTGGATAGCTCCTCCGACAACGAAGATTCCTCCTCGAGCGAGAGTGATGAGGAGGAGAGCGACAGCGACGACGAGGGTAGCGGGCCCAACTAGTTGTCGGGCGCCGCTTAAGGCGTCCTGACGACCCCATCATCCGCGTCGCCGGCTCCTTGAACTCCCGGGTCGTCTCCTTGGGCGTCGGCGTGGGAGGCTGTGGAAGGGAAGAGGATGGCGACAAGGTCGTCAAGTCGAATCTGAGGCGTAGTGCCCTCGACAGCGTCTTGACGTCCTGCCGCCCCGTCTTCGAGCCCCGCTTCCGGCGCCGCCGTCTCCGTTAAGCCCTCGGAGGGCCCCCGGGATGTTCCCTTGGTGCCTTCTGGCACCTGTAGCTCGCCTAGGCGCTCCTTTTGCTCTTCTCGCCTCCTTGACCTACCTTCTGAAGAGAGGGACAGAAAAAGGATTACGGGCATCTTATCTTTATAATTTGTAAGCCTTCGGGCCTTATCCGCATTTAAAACTTGTAATCCCCTCTTTCATGTTTTTCATTCTCCACGGACTGTATCCGAGTAGGATGTTTTTAATGAAAAAGGGATGTTTGAAAAGGGACGAAAGGCTTATCTGATACCACAGCCCCCGGCAACTCTGGCTTGCCGCAGCCCCCAGCAACCCTGGCTTGCCGGGGCTTGGGTGCCGGCGCGCCCTTCTTCTCCTCTTCGCTCTTATTTCAGTTCTGAGAACAATTTAGCCAGTGCCGCAATAAGTTATTTTTGTAATATAACTTTATTGTCGGCAATATTTGCTATGTTACTTCCTTTACTCGACTCTTGGCTTTGTATGTTACTGCCCTACGCTTTTCAAGGAAACTTGCGGTGCGAGCACCCTTGCCATGGCCGCCGAAAAGGAACTTCAGCAGCCTCTTCAAGCGGTCGCTACCGACAAGCAACCTTGTCGCGGACTAGCCGCAGCTCACTTAAGTTGTTGAGCAGACTCGAAACAAAGTAAGGGCGCGACCAGTCACGATTTGGTTCCTTCACGCAGGTTTTCCATACAAAGCGCGGTCGTTCAAGGAAAATAACTTTTAAAAAACGAATGCTCAAACTTTGGCAACTTAGCATGCATCGTTAAGCTTTCCGGCAAGGCGACAGTTTCTCGGCGACGCTTGGCGGCCACACCATTATCTTCTCCTTCCCCGGTTAACTTGTGGGTGGATGAACCTTCTTCTTGTTTGAGAAGAAGAAGAAGAAAAATAAAGTTATGGAGCCTAGTGGCTCGTCGCCGCTTCGGGTGCGGATGCTGCACAAAATGTTAGTAAACACATGCATATATGATTATGTGGGCATGTATTGACAAGTTGTGCGCAACACATAAACTTCTTGATGCACGGGTTCTGCGCCCGGCTTTGTACAAAGGATTACATGCAACAACGGCAAGACTTGTACAAAAGGGTGGTTGCGGAACAGGTTCCGCAACCGCGCTATATGGGTAGAACTTGCGAAGATGCTCTATATTCCAGGAATTGCTCACGGAACGCCATCTTCGGTCTCAAAGGCGGACAGCGCCGGGCCTAGTGACTCGTTTCACCCGATAAGGGCCTTCCCACTTCGTCAACTTGTTGGAATTCTTGGCGGATTGAATGCGCCAAGAACAAGGTCGCCTTCCTCGAAACTTCTGGCATTAACTGCGGCTATGGTAGCGGCGCAAAGCTTGTCGGTAACGAGCAGCTCGTCTGACAGCTGAAGACGATCTTCCTCGAGGAGCAGCGCGTCATCTTGTCGCAGCTGCTCTTGCTCAAACTCATCATAGGCGAGCACTCGAGGTGACCCGTACCACGAGTTCCGTGGGGAGAACTGCCTCGCTCCGTGAACTAGGCGAAGGTGTCTCGGCGGTGGCTCGATTTGGCGTCGTCTGATCGACCAAAGAACCACCGCAGCTCCTCGATCCAGTTTCTTCCACACTTGCGCAGCTTGTCGAAAGTTCGGTCTTGAGTCCCGCAGCACTTCAGCGTTCGCTCTCTCGCTTGACCGTTGCTTCTCGGATGAGCAATGAAGCAAAGCAGATCTTGGCGCCAAGATCTTGGGCGTCTTGCATGAAGGTGCGGCTCGTGAACTGTGTGCCGTTGTCGGTGATGATTACGTTAGGAATCCCAAAGCGGCAAACAATTTACTGAAGAACTTGATCTGCGATCGTTGTTACCTTGCTCACTGGTTCCACTTCTGGCCACTTTGTGAACTTGTCGATTGCGACGTACAAGTACTCAAAGCCTCCGATCGCTCGGGGGAAAGGGCCGAGGATGTCGAGCCCCCAGACCGAGAAGGGCCAGGATAAAGGGATCGTCTGGAGAGCTTGAGCTGGTTGGTGTATCTGTTTGAAATGGGCCTTGCACGCTTCACACTTGGTTACTTGTGCGCAGCATCTGGAGGGCTTCGGCGAAGAAACCTTGCGGAAAGCTTTGCGGCAAGTGCTCTTCGCCAATGTGGTGACCACATATGCCTCCATGTATCTCTCGCCAACAGCTTCATCCATCTTCCGGCGAATACACTTCAATTTCACACCGTTGAGTCTTCTTACATGCAGGATGTTGTCAACAAACTGGTACATACTTGACTGCCGGGCTACTTTTTCCGCTTCTTCTTGCTCTTCGGGAAGTTCTCCTGTCTAAAGGAAATGGACGATTTGCTGTGCCCATGCTGGAGCTTGTGGCTCGACAACAAGGACTAAAGGCTCTTCTATCACTGCGAGAACATCAACTTCTACGGCAAGAACCTGTGGGTCCGCCGGAGCTTGATGATCTCCGGCAAGCTTGCTGGAGCGAAATTTGTCGGGAGCGTTTGCTTCAACGATACAAACTGCATGGTTTGTCGGAGCATACTGCTCCTCAGTGATACTTGTGTTGATTTTAGGGACCTTCTTGGCGGCGGCTTCAGGGAGCTCTGCCGGAAAGTAGTCGCCGGAAACCAATTTTCTCTTCTTGCTCTGTCCTGTTGATGGTGTTACGGTTGGCTGAGTTAGCTTGAGCACAAAAATCCCTGGTTCCACAGGTAACTTAAGTGCGGCACATTTGGAGAGGCCATCAGCTATATCATTCTGAGCTCTTGGAGCGTGTTCCATTTGCAGAGCCTTCAAAGTGCTCTTCCAGCTTCCTCACTTCATCGACGAGGCTTCCATCAACGGACTCTGATAATCTTTATTTACTTGGCGGACGACAAGTTGCGAGTCCCCCCTGACAATGAGCTTCTTGATCCCAAGGTCCACCGCAATCTTGAGACCGGCAAGCAAGCCTTCATACTCTGCAGTATTATTTGTTGCTTGTTCCTTGGGAAAGTGCATCTGGACTATGTACTTGAGGTGCTCTCCGGTGGGTGCGATATGCAGACGCCGCACCGCGCCTTGCAGCGAGAAGGCACCGTCAAAGTACATCAGCCACTCTTTATTTGTCTCCTTGACGGGGATGCTCGTCTCCGGAATCTCTTCATCTTGCGTTGGCGTCCACTCTGCTATAAATTCTGCCAATGCCCTGCTCGATAGTTGAAGTCCTTTGAACTTGAGACCAAAGCTTGACAGTTCCAAAGGCCCACTCGACAATCCTGCTGTTGCTTCGGATTTTGCAATATCCTCTTCAGCGGAAAGCGAGTGACAACTGTTATCTCGTGTGCTTGGAAGTAATGGCGCAGCTTTCTCGAGGCCATGAGGAGGCCGAAAAGCAGCTTTTGCACACCAGAGTACCTTGATCTAGCCCCCTGCAGAAGGGAACTGACAAAGTAGACTGGGCGCTGCACCATTTTTTTTCTCGTATCTTGTCGCAACCCTGCGCTGATCTGTTCTTGTCGGGACCAGAGCTTGACGGTGAAGCCCCCTGCTCGTCGCTGGATGCAACTGCCTCGGTTGTCGGCTCATCATCCGCCTCCCTCTCCGCTACTAACGCAGCACTAACCACTTGATTGGTCGCTGCTATATACAGCAGCAACTTCTCTTGTGGCCTAGGTGCGACAAGTATTGGAGCGGAGGACAGGTATCTCTTCAAGTCCTGCAGCGCAGCCTCCGCTTCGGAGTCCATTTCATTGGACCTGCCTTTTCAAAATCTTGAAAACGGCAGGCGCTGCTCAGCAGAACTTAGAGATGAACCTCTTGAGAGCAGCCACGCAACCGCAAGCCTTCCGACATCCTTGACGCGCTTTGGTGCTTCAATCTGCTCAATGGCCTTGATCTTGTCGGGATTGGCTTCAATTCCCGCCGAGACACAAAGAACCGAGAAGCTTGCGGAGGGGACTCCAAACACGCACTTCTCGGGGTTGAGCTTGAGGTTGATCTTGCGCAGATTTTTAAATGTTTCATCCAAATCCTGAACCAGAGTCGTTCTGTCCTTGCTCTTGACCACTATGTCATCCATGTAGGCTTCTACATTTCTGTGTATCTCTGGTTCAAAGGCATCATGGACTACCCTTGCAAAGGTTGAACCAGCATTCTTCAAACCGAAAGGCATCCGTATAAAGCAGTACGTGCCACATGGTGTAATGAATGCGGTTTTCTCTTCATCCTCTTCTGCCATGAAGATCTGATTATATCCTGAATATGCATCAAGAAACGAAAGCAGATCACATCCAGCCGTGGAGTCAACAATCTGGTCGATACGCGGCAAGGGAAATGGGTCTTTGGGACAGGCTTTATTAACATCAGTGAAGTCAATACAAAGTCTCCATTTCCCATTAGCCTTGCGTACAACTACCGGATTGGCCAACCACGTGGGATGGAGGACTCCTCTGACAAGCCCTACTGCTTCCAACTTCTTGATTTCTTCTGCTATGAACTCTTGGCGCTCCTCTGCCTGTTTCCTAACTTTTTGCTTGACGGGCCGCGCGTGGGGACAGACAGCTAGGTGGTGCTCAATTACTTTCCTGGGAACACCGGGGATGTCAGATGGTTGCCATGTAAACACATCGACATTCGCCCGCAGGAAAGCAACGAGCTCGCCTTCCTATTTAGGATCAAGCGTGGCACTGATGGTGAAGGTACCACCAGTGCCGTCCTCCTTGGCGGGAACCTTCTTGGTCTTCGGCGGAGCTGCCATCGTCTTGTTGCACTTGCCGGTGGAGCTCGATGGTGCGTCCTCGACGGTAGCGCAGCACTCTTCCTCCTATTGTTTCGCCGCCGGCTCTTCCTTGCCGGGGCGATCTCCTCACTGTCAGACTCTGCTCCCACATTCTCTCCTGGGAGTCTTCTTCCTTCTTCAGCACGTGCACACTTGTCGGCCAGGGCGTAAAGCTCGCTGACGTCTTTCACTTTGCACATCGCCATCTCCTCCCTCATCCTGCGGTTTCGCACATTCTGATGGAATGCACTGATCACTGCAGCAGGGTGGGCGTCCGGGATGTTGTAGTGCACTCGATCAATCTCGGATGAACTTGCGCAGGACTCCCCTCCTTACGGGCAAGCAGGTGGAGATCACTCCCCGCCATGAGGCTTGTGGCCGCTGTGAAGGCGCCAACAAACTGGTGGCACAAATCTGCCTAAGAAGAAATAGAGCCATCCGGCAAGTGCATGAGCCAAGATCTGACGTTTGGCTTGAGCACCAGGGGAAAGTAGTTGGCGAGGATCTTGTCGTCTCATCCCCCCGCGGCCTGCACCGCGATGGTGTAGATGCTGAGGAACTCCGATGGGTGTGTCCTGCCGTCATACTTCTCCGGCACATCTGGTTTGAAATTTTTCTTGTCGGGCCACCGGACTTGCCGCAGCTCACGAGTGAACGCAGGGCAACCTACACAGTCTGATAAGTCGCTGGTTCCCCGGGCGCATGCATATCGACATGGGCCCGGCGCGTTGGTCGATTGACGGCGCTTCTCTTGGCGCTTCGTCTGGGTTCGGCGTCTTCTTCTTGCCGTTCTCGGAGAACTTGGCGCTGGTCGCGACGAGCTCGCGGATCCGGCGACGCTGTGGAGTCGCTGTCGAGGTGGATCCGCGAGTCGGCGATCTTAGGTCTTCGGAAGGGGAGTGCACGGTGGCTGCACCCCGCAAGTCTCGTCGGCATCAGCTCGTGCCTTGTCGCCTTGTCGCGGCTGTGAGGCACTCGGTTGCCAGGGGGCGTCGCCGTTAAGCGGCCGATGAGACTCTGATGTGGCCCTCCATTCGTCGACCTTGTCGGCCGTTGGAGGGTAATCTAAAGTAGTTGTGCTCTTGCCAAGGCTTCGCTGGTGTGGTGGGTGGCAACGGCGTGCGCGAGGAACGGAGGTGCTCGGACTCCTAACTAAGTTAGGAGGAGCAGCATCCTGCCCAGCGACCGTACTCCACTGCACCGGCATCTTTGAGGCGCATGCGGTCTCGAGGCCTCGGGATCCTCCAGCTCGGCCTTGATCCAACGAGCGTATGGTGCCGCGAGCATCATGACGTTGTCGGTCCCGCGCCTCCTGCGAGGGACGCGGTGCGGACTTCGGGCGCCGACGCTGTGCTGCCTTGTCCTTGACCCTGGCGGCATTGTGGGCTCTCTCGGCGACGCCGGTTCCTCCGCCAACGTTTCCGCCACCACGACAGCTCCGGTGGTGGTGGGTTCGATGCGGACGGCTCTGCTGCTGCCGAAGACTTCTTCTTCGGCGCCATGTTGACGAAGATGTTGATGAAGTTGCTCGTGTGACCGCCGGATCGGGTTCACACAGCCTCGACGCCCCCTACCTGGCGCGCGAGAGATGTCGGGGAGGGCTGATCGCGTCCCACGACAGTGGGTCCCCCTCTTGTGAACTTCTTCCGCTCAATATTTTTTATTATTTCCAAAAATGACTTTCGTGGAGTTTCAGGACTTTTGGAGTTGTGCAGAATAGGTCTGTAATATTTGCTCCTTTTCCATCCCAGAATTCCAGCTGCCGGCATTCTCCCTCCTTATGTAAACCTTGTAAAATAAGAGAGAATAGGCATAAGTATTGTGACATAACGTGTAATAACAGCCCATAATGCAATAAATATCGATATAAAAGCATGATGCAAAATGGACGTATCAACTCCCCCAAGCTTAGACCTCGCTTGTCCTCAAGCGAAAGCCGATAACGATAAATATGTCCCCATGTTTAGAGGTAGAGGTGTCGAAAAACATAAAATACGGACATGAAGGCATCATGATTATTCTCATAACAGGAACATATATAGATATTGTCATATTATTTCTTATGCTCAAGTAATAATCTATTCACAATGCAAAAGTACGAATCATAAACTTTATTAAGAACCAACAAACTATAATCTCAGTCATTGAAGCAATTGCAATTTATCATAACATCAGAAAGAGTCTATGTCAGAGCTTAACAGCAAGTCCACATACTCAACTATCATTTAGTCTTTCATAATTGCTAACACTCACGCGATACTTGTGGTTACGGAGTTTTAACCGGACACAGAGAAAGATAGGGGCTTATAGTTTCGCCTCCCAACCTTTTACCTCAAGGGTAATGTCAACAATAGTAACTCATGCTCCCCTACATCCAATTAGATATATCTATCAGGATCTTTCCAACATGCTGTGCTTGCCAAAGGATAAAATGAAAAAGGAAAGGTGAAGATCACCATGAATCTTGCATAAGGTAGGAGATGATAATAAAAGATAGGCCCTTCGCAGAGGGAAGCAAAGGTTGCCATGCGCTTTTATGGTTGGATGCACAAAATCTTAATGCGAAAGAACGTCACTTTATATTGCCCCTTGTGATATGAAACTTTATTATGCAGTCCGTCGCTTTAATTTCTTCCACATCACAAGATCGTATAAAGCTTATTTTCTCCCACACTAATAAGTCATACATATTTAGAGGGCAATTTTTATTGCTTTGCACCGATGACAACTTACTTGAAGGATCTTACTCAATCCATAGGTAGATATTGTGGACTCTAATGGCAAAACTGGTTTAAGGGTTTTTGGAAGCACAAGTAGTATCTCTATTTGGTGCTGAGAATTTGGCTAGCATGAGGGGGAAAGGCAAGCTCAACATGTTGGACGATCCATGACAATATACTTTATCTCAGATATAAGAACATAACTCATTACGTTGTCTTCCTTGTCCAACATCAACTCTTTAGCATGTCATATTTTAATGAGTGCTCCCAATCATAGAATATGTCAACGATAGTATATTTATATGTAAAACCTCTCTTTCCTTATTACTTTCTATTAATTGCAATGATGACCAAAGCTATGTTTGTCAACTCCCAACAACTTTTAATCATCATACTCTTCCTATGTAAAGTCATTACTCCCAATAATATCAATATGAACTCCTTATTTCTTTTTATTCCTTTTATCCTTTTCTTTTATTCACTCAAGATCATGGAAAAATAATCAAGCCCTTGACTCAACACTAATCTTTATTATATAACTCACGGACTCGATTACATAGAAAGATCATAAAGCAAAACTCAAAACTAGATCATGACATAAACTTTATTCTACTAGATCAAGATACTACTAATAGGATCGAACTAAGAAAAATGGTAAAGATAGGAGTGTGATGGTGATACGATACCGGGGCACCTCCCGCAAGCTCGGCAGTTGCCAAGGGGAGTACCTATACCCATGTGATTATATCTCCTTCTTTGTTGTTGGTGAAATATTCTTGGCGATGATGCCCTTCAGGATACGGTGAGGTCCATTATTTCCTTACGAAGCTTTCCTGTAACTGCTAAGGCTCCTTGCACCCAAGGGTGTTGCATAGCTGCGGGAGAACAAGTGACACTCCTCGTCATATTTTCATAAGAAAGAAATCTAACATTGGAAGGGATAACCGAGTTTGGAATAGCTGAGCTCTGTAGTTCGCCCATCGTGAGCCCAGCTCGGAAGCGAGAAGTGACTTCTTGATCCTCCATGGCATCTACCCTCATCAGGTCAGCCTCCATCTCTTCCTCCGTTGCTGGCCCAAACTGGTCAGTGTCGCTGTTTGCCCTTGGTTCCGATGCCGGATGAGACACCCGGCTCTCCCCGACTGACTCTTGAGAAGACATCTTGCTCTAATCTGCAGCAGCAACAGCTCGAAACAAAAATAGAGGATATTTGCGTGATACAGGAGTCAAAATCTTCGGGAGGTTATATAATGATTTTTTACCGACCAAAATACGTATCGTGCAAGAAAACGGAGTCCGGAAGACACACGACGTGCCCACGAGGTAGGGGGCGCCCAGGGGGTAGGGCGCGCCCTCCACCCTCGTGGGGCCCTTGTGTCCTTCCTGGACTGCTACTTATTTTTCTATTTTTCTAAATATTCCAAGACGGAGAAATATTGCCTTAAAAACTATTTTGGAGTCGATTTACTTACCGTACCACATACCTATTCCTTTTCGGAGTCTGAGACGTTCTGGAAAGTGTCTGTTATGTATTCCTCCAGGGTTACGGTTTCAATAATATTGGTTTCAACATTTATAGGATTACCTGAGATGTAGTGTTTGATTCTTTGACCATTTACCACCTTCGGATTTGTGCCTTCGAAGTTGTTGATTTTTATGGCACCGGAACGATAGACCTCCTCGATGACGTAGGGGCCTTCCCATTTAGAGAGAAGTTTACTTGCAAAAAATCTTAAACGAGAGTTGTACAGCAATACATAATCACCTACATTAAACTCACGCTTTTGTATCCTTTTATCATGCCATCTTTTAACTTTTTGTTTAAACAACTTGGCATTTTCATAAGCTTGGGTTCTCCATTCATCAAGTGAGCTAATATCAAATAACCTCTTCTCACCGGCAAGTTTGAAATCATAATTGAGCTCTTTAATAGCCCAATATGCCTTATGTTCTAGTTCGAGAGGTAAGTGACATGCTTTTCCATAAACCATTTTATATGGAGACATACCCATAGGATTTTTATAAGCAGTTCTATAGGCCCATAATGCATCATCAAGTTTCTTGGACCAATTCTTTCTAGACTTATTGACAGTCTTTTGCAAAATTAATTTGAGCTCTCTGTTGCTCAATTCTACTTGACCACTAGACTGTCGGTGATAAGGAGATGCAATTCTATGATTAACATCATATTTAGCAAGCATTTTACAGAAAGCACCATGAATAAAATGTGAACCACCATCAGTCATTAAATATCTAGGGACTCCAAACCTCGGAAAAATAACTTCCTTAAGCATTTTAATAGAAGTGTTATGATCAGCACTACTAGTTGGAATAACTTCTACCCACTTAGTAACATAATCAACAGCAACTAAAATATGTGCGTATCCATTAGAGGCAGGAAAAGGTCCCATATAATCAAAGCCCCAAACATCAAATGGTTCAATAACAAGTGAATAATTCATAGGCATTTCTTGATGTCTACTAATATTACCAATTCTTTCACATTCATCACAAGACAAGACAAACTTACGGGCATCCTTGAAGAGAGTAGGCCAATAAAAACCGGATTGCAATACCTTATGTGCAGTTCTATCTCCGGCATGGTGCCCTCCATAAGCTTCGGAGTGACACTTGCGTAGGATCTGTTCCTGTTCATGCTCAGGTACACAACGTCTAATAACACCATCTACTCCTTCTTTATAAAGATGTGGGTCATCCCAAAAGTAATGTCTCAAATCATAGAAGAACTTTTTCTTTTGTTGGTATGTGAAACTAGGGAGTATGAATTTAGCAACAATATAATTAGCGTAATCAGCATACCATGGAGTACTATGAGAAGTACTTATAGCATTTAATTGTTCATCAGGAAAGCTATCATCAATAGGTAGTGGGTCATCAAGAACATTTTCTAACCTAGACAAGTTGTCCGCAACGGGGTTCTCAGCCCCTTTTCTATCAACAATATGCAAATCAAATTCTTGTAGCAGGAGAACCCATCTAATGAGTCTAGGTTTAGCATCTTTCTTTTCCATAAGATATTTAATAGCAGCATGATCAGTGTGAATAGTTACTTTAGAATCAACAATATATGGTCTGAACTTATCACAAGCAAATACAACTGCTAAGAGTTCTTTTTCAGTAGTAGCATAATTCCTTTAAGCATTGTCTAGAGTCTTACTAGCATAATGGATAACATTTAATTTCTTATCAACTCTTTGCCCTAGAACAGCACCTACAGCATAATCACTAGCATCACACATAATTTAAAAGGGTAGATTCCAATCAGGTGGCTGAACAATAGGTGCAGAGATCAATGCTTTCTTAAGTATTTCAAATGCTTCTACACAATCATCATCAAAGACAAATGGTATATCTTTTTGTAATAAATTAGTGAGAGGCCGAGAAATATTTGAGAAGTCCTTAATGAACCTCCTATAAAACCCGGCGTGACCAAGGAAACTTCTTATACCTTTGATGTCCTTGGGACATGGCATCTTTTCAATAGAATCAACCTTGGCTTTATCAACTTTGATACCTCTTTCAGAAACTTTATGCCCCAAGACAATACCTTCATTAACCATAAAGTGGCACTTTTCCCAATTCAAGACAAGATTAGTTTCTTCACATCTCTGCAAAACTCGATCAAGATTGCTCAAGCAATCATCAAAAGAGGATCCATAGACGAAAAGTCGTCCATGAAAACCTCACAAATCTTTTCACAAAAGTCAGAGAATATAGCCATCATGCATCTTTGAAAGGTAGCAGGTGCATTACATAAACCAAAAGGCATATGTCTATAAGCAAAAGTACCAAAAGGGCAAGTAAAAGTGGTCTTTGATTGGTCTTTAGCTGACACAGGTATTTGAGAGAAACCAGAATAACCATCTAGAAAGCAATAATGTGTATGTTTGCATAATCTTTCTAGCATTTGATCGATAAAAGGTAAGGGGTAATGATCCTTTTTAGTAGCCTTATTTAATTCACGGAAATCAATTACCATCCTATAACCTGTAATAATTCTTTCCGGAATCAATTCATCTTTATCATTAGGAACAACAGTAACACCTCCCTTCTTGGGGACACAATGGACAGGACTTACCCACTGACTATCAGCAACGGGATAAATTATACCTGCCTCCAGAAGCTTTAGTATTTCTTTTCTTACCACTTCTTTCATTTTAGGATTCAGCCATCGTTGATGATCACGAACTGGTTTGGCATCTTCTTCCAAATTTATTTTATGTTGACACAGAGTGGGACTAATGCCCTTAAGATCATCAAGAGTATACCCAATAGCAGCACGGTGCTTCTTCAGAATTTTCAATAGTCTTTCTACTTCATGCTCTGAAAGGTTAGTACTAATAATAACAGGATATATCTTATTTTCATCAAGATAAGCATATTTAAGATTATCAGGCAATGGTTTAAGCTCAAAAACGGGATCACCCTTGGGTGGAGGAGGATCCCCTAGGATTTCAACAAGGAAATTGTGTTTCAGAATAGGTTCCTGTTTAAAGAATACTTCATCTATTTCCCTTCTTTCATTCATAAACATATCATTTTCATGCTCTAGCAAATATTGTTCTAAAGGATCACTAGGAGGTACGGCAATAGAAGCAAGACCAATAATTTCATCCTTACTAGGCAATTCTTCCTCACGGTGTTGTCTACTAAATTTAGAGAAATTAAACTCATGAATCATATCATCCAAACCAATAGTAACAACATTCTTTTCGCAGTCTATCTTAGCATTAACGGTGTTCAAGAAGGGTCTACCAAAAATAATGGGACAAAAGCTATCTTGTGAGGAACCAAGAACAAGAAAATCAGCAGGATATTTAGTTTTCCACACAAGACGTCAACATCTCTAACAATTCCCATTGCTGATATAGTATCTCTATTGGCAAGTTTAATTGTAACATCAATTCCTTCTAACTCAGCAGGTGCAATTTCATGCTTAATTTCTTCGTATAAAGTATGCGGTATAACACTAGCACTAGCACCCATATCACATAAGCCATGATAACAATGATCTCCTATTTTAACAGAAATAACAGGCACGCCTACCACAGGTCTATGTTTATCTTTAGCGCAAGGTTTGGCAATTCTAGCGGTTTCATCGCAGAAATGAATAACATGCCCATCAATATTATCAGCCAAGAGATCTTTAACAATAGCAATATTAGGTTCAACTTTAACTTTCTCAGGAGGTGTATAAGTTCTAATATTGCTTTTACGAATCACAGTTGAAGCTTTAGCATGATCCTTTATCCTAATAGGGAAATGTGGTTTCTCAACATAAGAAGTAGGAACAATAGGATCATTATAAGTGACAGTCTTTTCTTCAACTTTAGTAGGTGCAGCTACTTTTACTTCTATGGGAGGATGATATTTAAACCACTTCTCCTTGGGGAGATCAACATAATTAGAAAAAGATTCACAGAAAGAAGCTACTATCTCAGAGTCAAGTCCATATTTAGTGCTAAATTTACAGAAAACATCGGTATCCATAAAAGATTTAACACAATCAAACTTAGGTGTCATACCTGACTCCTTACCTTCGTCGAGATCCCAATCTTCGGAGTTGCATTTAATTATATCCAATAAATTCCATTTGAATTCAATAGTCTTCATCATAAAAGAGCCAGCACAAGAAGTATCGAGCATGATGCGATTGTTTTCAGAAAGCCGAGCATAAAATTTTTGAAGAATTATTTCTCTTGAGAGCTCATGATTGGGGCATGAATATAACATTGATTTAAGCCTCCCCCAAGCTTGAGCTATGCTTTCTCCTTCGGGAGGCCAAAATTATATATATAATTGCGATCACGATGAACAAGATGCATAGGATAATACTTTTTATGAAATTCCAACTTCATTCATTTATAGTTCCATGATCCCGTATCATCACATAGCCTATACCATGTCGATGCGTCTCCCTTCAAAGATAAATGGAAGACATTCTTCTTAACAACATCATCGGGTATACCTGCAAGCTTAAATAATCCACAAACTTCATCCACATATATTAGGTGTTCATCAGGATGCTTTGTTCCATCTCCTGTAAAAGTATTAGCTAGCAGTTTTTCTAACATACCCGTAGGAACTTCAAAAGGAACATTTTCATTTTCAGTAGGTTGAGGAGCAACTCTTTGCTCTACTGGTCGGGGTGAAGATACCCCGAACAAGCCCATTAGAGGATTACTTTCCATAGTAACAAGTGACAGTAAATTTCAGCACACTATACAAATTTTTCCTTACCAAATTCCACCTACCAAAGGCGCTTCACTCCCCGGCAACGGCGCCAGAAAAGAGTCTTGATGACCCACAAGTATAGGGGATCTATCGTAGTCCTTTCGATAAGTAAGAGTGTCGAACCCAACGAGGAGCAGAAGGAAATGATAAGCGGTTTTCAGCAAGGTATTCTCTGCAAGTACTGAAATAAGTGGTAACAGATAGTTTTGTGATAAGATAATTTGTAACGAGCAACAAGTAACAAAAGTAAATAAAGCGCAGCAAGGTGGCCCAATCCTTTTGTAGCAAAGGACAAGCCTGGACAAACTCTTATATAAGGAAAAGCGCTCCCGAGGACACATGGGAATATCGTCAAGCTAGTTTTCATCACGTTCATATGATTCGCGTTCGGTACTTTGATAATTTGATATGTGGGTGGACCGCTGCTTGGGTGTTGTTCTACTTGAACAAGCATCCCACTTATGATTAACCTCTATAGCAAGCATCCGCAACTACAACAAAAGTATTAAGGTAAACCTAACCATAGCATGAAACATATGGATCTAAATCAGCCCCTTACGAAGCAATGCATGAACTAGGGTTTAAGCTTCTGTCACTCTAGCAACCCATCATCTACTTACTACTTCCCAATGCCTTCCTCTAGGCCCAAATAATGGTGAAGTGTTATGTAGTCGACGTTCACATAACACCACTAGAGGCTAGACAACATACATCTCATCAAAATATCGAACGAATACCAAATTCACATGACTACTAATAGCAAGACTTCTCCGTGTCCTCGTGAACAAACGTAACTACTCACAAAGCATATTCATGTTCATAATCAGAGGGGTATTAATATGCATAAAGGATCTGAACATATGATCTTCCACCAAATAAACCAACTAGCATCAACTACAAGGAGTAATCAACACTACTAGCAACCTACTAGTACCAATCCCGGACTTGGAGACAAGAATTGGATACAAGAGATGAACTAGGGTTTTGAGAGGATATGGTGCTGGTGAAGATGTTGATGGAGATTGCCCTCTCCATATGAGAGGAGCGTTGGTGATGAGGATGGCGATGATTTCCCCCTCCCGGAGGGAAGTTTCCCCGGCAGAACAGCTCTGCCGGAGCCCTAGATTGGTTCCGCCTCGTGGCGGCGGAGTTTCGTCCCGAAAGGTTGCTTACGATTTTTTTCCTCGACGAAAGACCTCATATAGCAGAAGATGGCCATCAGAGAGCCAACGGAGGGGCCCATGAGGTAGGGGGCGCGCCCCCCACCCTCGTGGCCAGGTGGGTCCCCCTCTGGTGAACTTCTTCCGCTCAATATTTTTTATTATTTCCAAAAATGACTTTCGTGGAGTTTCGTGGAGTTTCATGGAAAGATTATACCGCAGACACAGAACAATTTCCAGTCTTCCTCCGCAACTTACGTGTAAGTAATGTACTAATGTTATTCATGGTCATTACTGCAAATGTTTCTGCTGATAGAAGACAAAAGATTTCATTCTTTTAAATAGGTGAGGAGCAAACTGGATTGTGATGACGAGCAAGGGTTGGTTGCGCTTTTCAAGCACTCGTTGATGAAGTATCGTTCCTACCTGAGGCAAGCGCACTTCAATGGCAAGCCTCTGGACGAAATTTCTATAAAGTTTACGGTGCTACATTTATCCGACGGTGACTGGAATAATCTTGTTACACATTGGTCTCAGCTGCAGCGTAAGGTACTGTCTATGATATCACATTGGTCTGCATTTGCCTTAATGTCTCACTTGTACGAAAACTTTTAGCAGAAGAACATTCGTTCTCAAGGGACCACAGAATCTCGCAACTATACTGCACACTGCATTGCTCTTGTGAGTACTTCTTGCCCTGTATGACCATACTTACTTTCATAGCTGTTTGATTATGTAGCATCACTGCACATGTTAGCCTCGTTATCGTCCATTTGGTGGACATTATAAGATCCGTATTGACTCTTACATAAATTTAGAATCAACCCAATGCTTTTGATGAGGTTTAGCTCTGCAGTCCTCTTGTAAGGACTGAACGTCGTCTATGACTGTACTTACATTAACAGCTACTCCCTCCATCCCATAATATAAGAACATTTTGTACAGTACACTAGTGTTCAAAACACTCTTGTATTATGGGAAGAGGGATTGGTTCATTGTGTAGCATTCTGCATCTTTTCTCCCTCGCCCACCATTTACTAAAAAAGATCAGATCTATATTTAATCTTACCAAAAAGTAGAATACACAGACAATGCCAGTGCAGAAGTGTAGCCCATTGCTCTTGTTAGTACATTTTGTCCTGTAATGCTTGTACTTCCAGGGATTGGTAGTAGATTATGTAGCATCAATCTGCATCTTATCTTCATTATCCTCTATCCCTTCCAGTATTATCATATCTATAATTACTCTCTACAAAATGTAGAGTACATGCAATGCTTATGAAGAAGATTCTGTGCTGAAATACTTGAGTTATCCTTCCCTTGACATGGAGAAGGGAATTATAAAGCCGGAGCCTTTATCCTCAACTGCTGTTTAATTTTCTCATACTCCCTATCGTTTACTGCTATTTAGTTTGTTGTTTCTACCAAAATGCATGTTCGCAAGAACCGTAAGTTCTAAGTTTTACTTGTAAAACCAAATTCCTTATTCATACCATGAACATTACTCAATACTCCCTATATGTATGCTTGTTTTTGTGGATCTATAATCCAGTGTGTGGTGAAGCAGCCCACGTTTTCACCTTGTCATCTCCTGTTTTATCTTACTGATGTGGCTGATGATATGAACAACATGCCATGCACATAAACAAAATAGATACAATGATTTTCTTTGCCCTTCATCTATGCTTGTTATGTTGACATGATAATTCAGTAGTGTGGTGAAGCTCCATGCATTATGAACAATGCCAAATTATGCTATTGATATTTTGAACTTACTCTTTATTTTCTAATTTGAAATTGGATGGAATTGACAGCACAGTTATCATCTTTGTTTATACACGTGCAAAACCTGTCATCTCTCTACTTTGTTTCAGGGTGATATGCCTGATGGCATGCACAAGTCTGCTGAAGGTTGTGCGACAAACCCAACATATATTGCAGCAAAGAAGGCAAAACATCTTGAAGATAGCGAGACAACCCCAAAGTCTTGTCTTGATGCAGTGTTCAAGTTATTTGAGACTAGTAGTTAGACAAGCTCACATAATTTATTGTTTGAATCAGTTTGACTTATTCAGTCCCAAGTTCTAGCAGAAAGGCATTCTGCAACTCAACTTCGACTTGAAGTCCTATCTCTAAGAAAGATTGCGGAGAACACCAATGAGAACCTCATCGCTAAACAGCTACACCTGGAAGCTATGGCCGACATGCTAGGCCGGTCTCACAGCCTTGCTTAGCAGCTTGCGCAGCAGTTCCTGCGCAAGGCTAACCTTTCTTGAACTGTCTTGGAAGTGGTCTCGGTTCAGTATTATTTTGTTACGCTGCAATGGTACCCAGTTTTTGTAATCTGCTTCTTCGCTGCGCTTTATGATCACTGGTGGCGAACTTCGATGCCCAGTGGATGTAGTATACCATAAATCCTTTATTGTATAGTGTAGGTTTATTCTTAGTTACTATGCCATAATTTCTTTATTGTATAGAGTAGGTTTGTTCTTAATTCCTACTAGTTACTGTCATCATTCGCTATCTGAAAAAAATCAGATGGAGTCGACCGGGCCGAAACATTCGCCTCTAACGGGCCTGGTGTTTAATGGGCCACAATTGGGCCGGCCTGCATCATTCTTGGGCCCGAATGATTGGGGCCTTCACACTTTGCGCGAGGCCCACAACTTACACCGGCCTATATTTTAGTTGGGCCTTTTGTGGACCCAACGCTTAGTTTGGCCCAGGTAGCGTTGGGCCATTAACAAGCTGAATATTGTACTGGCCTATTACAGCCCAGATGAAACCATGGGCCTTTAGCAGGCCGAAATGCATATTGGGCCTCAATTTTCACTAGTCGTCGATAGGCCTTCAGCAGGATGAAATGTAAACCGGGCCTTTTTGGGCCCAGTTATATCACGGGCAGGTACCAGGCCGAAACATATCTCGGGCCTTAGTTGGCCCACTGATATCATGGGCCTTTCAGAGGCCGAAAGCTTAGAACAGACATCAACGGGGCGAAATATGCGACAGGCCTTTAACAGGCCCAAAGTCACATTGGGCTTTACTGTTGCCACCTTTATCATGGGCCGTTAGTGGGCCCGATGTCCCGTCAGACCATATATGGCCCATGGGCAGCACGGGCCATTCCCAGGCCGAAAGTCACACCGGGCTGAAATGGTCCCATGTCTACATCGGGCATCTAACAGGTTGAAAGTCACTAGGCTGTAATTGGACCCAAATATTCGGCGAACAATTAACGGGCCAGATCTGGCTTTTGGCCGTAAATGGGCCCAAATATTCGGCGAACAATTAACGGGCCAGATCTGGCTTCGGGCCGTAAATGGGCCTTTATTAAGCAGGCCGTTATTGGGCTGGCCCACTAGTACCTGAGTAAGTACTATGGGCCTTTGACTGGGCCGGCCTTTTTAACCTATATGGGCCTCTGTTGGGCCGTGCCACGTGTCAACGTATCATAGGCGCTTTGGGTCCAATGAGTGGATGACATCTGTCCCAACGGTGAGCCGGCACGTGTTTCCTCCAGCCAATGATTATTTTACATGTGGATAATCCCCATTGGTCGGGGCTGTTAACGGGTTATCGGATCCAAAACCGGAACCGATAGCTTAACGGCGTTCCGTTACGGTGGATGCCACGTGTCGGTCACCCTTGACGAAAGCACTTCTTTGACGCGCGATTTATCGTCATGGAAGTGGACACTTCCGTGATGATAATTTTGGTAATGTCATGGAACACTTCTACGACAGCACAGGTATGACTATCTTGATTCTTTCATAAATTTTTCATGGATATCCATGCATGACAGAAAACGTGACCTACTGTGACAAACACGTATCATCACGGAAGTGTATTTTTTTTGTAGTGTAGGGGCGTTAAACGATAGCGCTTGTTGGGAGGCAACCCAATTTTATTTTTGTTTCTTGATTTTTGTTTCTGTTTAGTAATAAATAATTCATCTAGCCTCTGGTTAGATGTGATTTTATGTTTTAATTAGTGTTTGTGCCATGTAAAACCTATAGGATCTTCTTGGGTGATAATTATTTGATCTTGCTGAAAAAGACAGAAACTTTCTGCTCACGAAAAAAATTGTTAAAAATCACCAGAAAGTGATAAAATATTGATTCCAATTGCAGTGGATCAATAAACAAATTATTTAGGTTGTCCTATTTTGGCAGAAGTTTTGAGTTAAATAATTTTGCGTTTGATACAGATTACTACAGACTGTTCTGTTTTTGACAGATTCTGTTTTTCGTGTGTTGTTTGCTTATTTTGATGAATCTATGGATAGTAAAATAGTTTATAAATCATATATAAGTTGGAATGCAGTAGGTTTGACACCAATATAAATAAAGAATTAGTTCATTACAGTACCTTGAAGTGGTTTTTTGTTTTCTTTCGCTAACGGAGCTTACGAGTTTTCTGTGAAGTTTTGTGTTGTGAAGTTTTCAAGTTTTGGGTAAAGATTCGATGGACTATGGAATAAGGAGTGGCAAGAGAGTTGGATGCACACCCACTTAGTTTCTTTTGTTGAGCTTTGATACACTTATATCTCTAGTGCATCCGTTGCATGGAAATCCCTACTCACTCACATTGATATCTATTGATGGGCATCTGCATAGCCCGTTGATACGCCTAGTTGATGTGAGACTATCTTCTCCTTTTTGTATTCTCCACAACCACCATTCTATTCCACATATAGTGCTATGTCCATGGCTCACGCTTATATATTGCATGAAGATTGAAAAAGTATGAGAACATCAAAAGTATGAAACAATTGCTTGGCTTGTCATCGGGGTTGTGCATGATTTAAATATTTTGTGTGATGAAGATAGAGCATAGCCAGACTATATGATTTTGTAGGGATAACTTTCTTTGGCCATGTTATTTTGAGAAGACATGATTTCTATATTAGTATGCTTGAAGTATTATTATTTTTATGTCAATATTAAACTTTTGTCTTGAATCTTTCGGATCTGAACATTCATGCCACAATAAAGAAAATTACATTGAGATCTATGCTAGGTAACATCCACATCAAAAATTCTTTTTTGATCATTTACCTACTCGAGGACGAGCAGGAATTAAGCTTGGGGATACTTGACACGTCTCCAACGTATCTATAATTTTTATTTTTCCATGTTATTATATTATCTGTTTTGGATGTTTAATGGGCTTTATTATGCACTTTTATATTATTTTTGGGACTAACGTACTGACCAGAGGCCGAGTGCAAATTGCTGTTTTTTGCCTATTTCAGTGTTCCACAGAAAAGAAATATCAAACGGAATCCAAACGGAATGAAACCTTCGCGAAGATCGTTTTTGGAACAAACGCAATCCAGGAGACTTGGAGTGTGAGGTGTGCCAAGTAAAAATTAGCGACACCAACCATGCTCCATGCACGCATTGTCATCCACCACCACCAGTTGGGATGTGTGGCGCTCTCTGTGGACGGATCTTTCTCGGCAGCAAATCCTCTAACCAAATACTAGTAGCTTATATTGGTAGTTTTCTAGGGAGTACTCTTTTCTGAAAGAAGCACCAAACTATTTTTCTTTATTTGTACACAGTGTGACAACTTTGACCCAAAGGTCCAGAGCTATTTTAGGGTGATTGGGATAGTACTCGGAGACTGATTGTAAGCATGATTTTCATTAGCTGTCACATTGATTGTAAGCATGAGAAGATGGAACATTAGGTTAGTGTGAAGCTTACCTTAAACCCTACCACCGCCGTTGAAACGAGGCGAGCGTCGAGGGAACCGTGGAGAACGGCGGGGAAGCGACGTCGTGCCATTCGGCCTCCTCTTGCGGTGGGAGAACGAATACTCATGTGGCTCCGGCTGGCTCTGCACCCTCACAAACGGCACACCATACTCGATCGATTCATTATCCTCTGGGTGCTCGACCTTTGACCTGTACGCCCACCACCTCCGCCTGACTTTCGCCTCGGGCAAATCTGTCTGCTCCATCGCCTAGAGGAGATACTCGATGAACTCGAAGGACTGCGGCGTGACTGCCGCCGAGGAGTACATCACCGCCGTCTTGCTCTTTCGCATACTGATAACCCACAAGTATAGGGGATCGCAACAGTTTTTGGTAAGTAAGAGTGTCGAACCCAACGAGGAGCTAAAGTTAGAACAAATATTCCCTCAAGTTCTATCGACCACCAATACAACTCTACGCACGCTTGATGTTCGCTTTACCTAGAACAAGTATTAAACTAGAAGTACTTTGTAGGTGTTTTTGGATATGTTTGCAAGAATATAAAGAGAGCGAGTAAATAAAAAGTAGGGGCTGTTTAGATAAAGATACAACTAAATTAGTTCTAGTAGAGAGCTTTTTGTTATGAGAAAGTTATTTGTCCCTAGGCAATTGATAACTAGACCGGTAATCATTATTGCAATTTTATTTGAGGGAGAGGCATAAGCTAACATACTTTCTCTACTTGGATCATATGCACTTATGATTGGAACTCTAGCAAGCATCGGCAACTACTAAAGATCATTAAGGTAAAACCCAACCATAGCATTAAAGCATCAAGTCCCCTTTATCCCATACGCAAACAACCTACTTACTCGGGTCTGTGCTTCTGTCACTCACGCCACCCATCATAAGCAAATCATGAACATATTGCAAACCCTATAGCGGGAATCCCTCACGCTTGCGCGACACGGGGAGCACCATAGGACAGCACCAATAATAAAACATGCAACTCAAACCAATCTTGATCATTAAATAGCCCATAGGAAAAAAATCATCTACTCAAACATCATAGGATAGCCATACATCATTGGGAAATAATATATAGCGTTGAGCACCATGTTTAAGTAGAGATTAAAGCGGGTAAGAGAGAGGTTACACCGCTGCATAGAGGGGGGAAGAGTTGGTGATGATGGCGGTGAAGTTGTTGGTGAAGATTGCGGTGATGATGATGGCCACGCTGGCGTTCCGGCGTCACCGGAAGCGAGGGGGAGAGAGCCCCCCTCCTTCTTCTTCTTCCTTGACCTTCTCCCTATATGGGAGAAGGGTTTCCCCTCTGGTCCATGGTCTCCATGGCGTGGGGGCGAGAGCCCCCAAATTGGATCTGTCTCTCTCTGCTTCGCGTTACTTTTACGCCCTTCACCGTTTCTTAAATTACCGGAGATCCAGAATCCGATTGGGATGAATTCTGACACGGTCTCTATCCGAAATTAGCTTTCTTGGCGAAGAAAGGCTCAAACCGCTTGACGGGTGGCCACGAGGTCCAGGCGCGCCTGACCCCAGGGTGCGCCCCTGCCTCGTGGCCCCCTCGGGCACCGCCTCGCGTGATTTTACTTCCCAAAAATCATAAATATTCCAAAATAATTCTCCGTCTGCTTTTATCCTGCTTTTGACTCCGTTTGATATTGGGTTTCTGAAAACATAAAACATGCAACAAACAGAACTGCACTGAGCAATCGGATCAATATGTTAGTCCCAAAAATAATATAAAAAAGTTGCCAAAAGTATATGAAAGTTGAATAATATTGGCATGGAACAATCAAAAATTATAGATACGACGGAGACGTATCACATACATTGCCACATAGCCCTCACCGTCCTTGAAATCTCCCACTCAGTGTCAAACCAAGTAAGGATCTCCTTCAACCTGGCTAACTTTGCCTGCTCACCGCCGACGATCTGCCTGATTCACTGCTGCATCCTCTCCATAGATGTACCTCTGAGTGGTCCGGTGCTTGCTTTGGAAGATGGAGGAGAGACGGAGAGGCGGGACAGTGGATTTGGAATGAAGATCATGGAGAGGAGAGGGGTGGTTTTTCAATGGAGAAGAGGGAGAGGCGAGACGGTGGTTTTGGAATGGAGATGATGGAGAGGAGAGGAGGTGGTTTTGCAATGGAGAAGAGGGAGAGGAGCGTGCAGCAGCGATTTAGGATTGGACGAGAGGGCCGGCGTGCTATGACTGGATCAAAATCAAAATCAATTTACCCTTCAATTAAGAAAGCGACCCCACATTAACTAGTCTCCCTTTTATTCTGGGTCATGATTGGCCATGATTTTCACAAATAAAATATATATTATACGTTGCAAAAATAATATAATTTGAAAGTACATTCAGATACGAACCAAACGATACAATTTTTGTGACATGCGTTCACATTTTGCTTGTCAAATACAGTACATGGTCAAACTTTGACCCAAAATATGCAAAACAAAAAAAAATACTTCCAAGACCAGTGCCGCTCCTCTCCTCTTAAACCATCGCCTCTCCTCTCCTGTTCTAAATCCAACGCCGCTCCTCTCCTCTTCCATTTCTAAACCACCGCCCCTCCTCTCCTGTTCCAATCTAAAACTAGCATCGCTCCTCTCCCGTTCTAATCCAAAACCAGCACTGCTTCTCTCCTCTTCCATTCAAAAACCACTGTCAGCAAGTGAAGGTGCTGTGGAGAAGTAGATCAATGGAGGAGTACAACCGATATGTGATGATCACAGACGGTGACCCTGTGAAGCTAGCTAGCATGTTGGAGATACAGTCTTGGTTTGAAAACAAGGACCAACTAGCGGTGACGGCGACATCCATGGCAAAATATCTGCAACAGAGCGAAAAGGCGGCGATACTCCCGAAGGAGGTCGCGCGGGAGTACATAGAGCTGCTCCTCTGGGCCATGGAGCAAACAGATTCAACGAATCCGATCGTGAGGGAGTGGTGGTGGGAGTATCGATCCCAGATGGAGCATCCACCAGAGATTGAAGGATCGAGCATCTACAGGGTGCCATTTGTGAGGGTGTCATGCCAGAATGAGCCTGTGGAGTCTTCGTCGACCGAACCCAACTGCAAGATGAGAAAAGTAGTTGGCCCGACGACGCTTCCCCGCCATCCTCTCCCTCGCCATTCACATCGTCTCACGGGGCGGTTGTCTGCCGCCGAGGAATAGGAGGGGACTGCCCCACCCCCCAGCCCAATAGTCGGGCAGGTTGTGAATTGTCAGGAGGAGCTTAGGGTTGTCAGTATTTGCAGGTTGTGAATTGTGTTTTGTGTTGTGTATTTTGAGAGTACTTTCAGATATCAATGTCTTTTCAATTTCAGATTTGCAGTATTGAGCATATGAAGTATTTTATGAATTCTAGAGATCTATTTTAGCACTTAAAATGTGGTTTCATAGGAGTATAAAAGTGCGAGATAATGTGATTCTCGAGAAGAAACTGCAAGTTTCGGTTTCAGATAAAAACTGCAAGTTCGGTTTCGATAAGAAATCGCAACTTTCATAGGCGAGCATTTATATTAACATGGCCTTTTCAAACAGGGTTAACATCATGTTGGAAGTTTTATTCATGGTCAAAAATGGAACTACCAGACATTTAACATCATGCTGATCAACATTCATGCATAGCACATCTTCATATGATGCACAGACAAAAAGATATGCTATTTTCAAAATGCCCTCACAATGTCGAGTGTGCGTAAAACAGAGAAAAGGAGGGACGAAGTTCTGGAAAGTGTTGGACATGGTGTGCGTAGATGACAATGGGGACCCACATGTCAATAATGGCAGAGGCAAAAAAATTGGAGATATTTTCCCTGCATCGGGTGAAATCGAACCCGGGCGGAACAGCTGTCAGGTAGTGTCACTTGGCCACTAGGCTAGTTCAGTACTTTCATTACCAATAAGGCACTGCCTCAGGTGGTCCGATCTCCTCCTGCGCCTTTGTGCGCTCGTCGTAGCGCCGCTGTCTGCCGTTGTGAACATGCTGAACAAACAAGAGGAATCTGGAGAGGATTGTACATGGAGAGGCGAACAGTCGGGACCCACCAGGTCTATGGCCGTACGCACGCAAGTGCCTCATTGAAAAATACTTCCTCCTAATGCTATACTGACGTGGGGCCCACGGGTTTGTCAACATAGTTACATTTTTTTAGGTGCTTCAACGTAGTTACTATAGGAGATAAATTCACAACGAAGCCGGGGAGCTGGCAGGTATCATTTATTATCACTGGGGCAGCAAGTATCAGCTGGGTTTTGGGTTGCCCTGTCTAAGCTTTCTGTTTTAGCATGCGTAGCCCACGACATGTCGGTTTGTATTTTCTTGAGGGCTGTCATGTATCGACCGGCCTATGGACCTCCCATCCGAGGTTTTATTTTTCCTGAAACATCAGCAACCCAATTTATGTATTTTTTGAAGAAAATGCAGAGGTATGTTCTATTTTTCTATATAAGAATAGGAACGCCTGGTCCAACTTATGTTTCCCTTCTAACTATACTATATATTTTTAAATTATTCTATATTATTATTATTGTCATCATATAGTTAATGATACTTACATATGTAAGAAAACAATATCCCACATCTTATTAACTTATAAAAATAATTTCTTAACAATTAAATCCTGGATTTTTTTGGCAACGAAAATCCTGGTGATTGTGTACAAAAGCTTGGTAAGATTTAAGGACCAATGTAATAATAAATCACTTATTATTTAAATAAATTTTAACAAAATGCTCAGCCCCTATTTATTTTTTAATAACATTGCTGCGCCCAACCCAACATTATAATTAGAATCAGCCCAGCAAAATCGTGTATTTTGAGAAAGTGCAAATGTCCTGTTATTTTTTAGGAAAAAAATAAATGGGCCGCATGGACGCTACATTATTTGTTCACCCAGCCCAGCTAATGGACTGTAATTCAAAAAAAAGATCAAATTGACTATAAATTCTGAAAAAATGGGTTGAATACGTGTCACATTTTTGGAGGCTGAAATGTGGGCCAATAGGTCGAAGCCAACGCAAGTCGTTGTCAACTTAGTCAACAAATGATTCTACATCTTTAGCCGTTGGATTTACATGCAACGACTGGCATCCATCTTCAATCTCTCGTCTTCTTCCTCCAGCGTCGTCGAGACCACCTGCTCCCGCCTCATGCTGCTAGCAGCTCTGCTTAGCATGCTTCACTGTGAAGCGCTACCCCACCGTTGGCCAGGCCATCCCTCCACCCCTCGACACCTCCTGTTCTTCTCCACCGACTGTCGTACCACACCGCACCAGAACCATTTAACCCTCATACACCTCTCCGTCTGCGACTCTACTCCCGCGTCTTCCCATCTCTGGCTCGTTGCTGTCCGGGGCCTCGCCGTCGTCCACCACCTTGGATGCGCTCGGCGCGGAGTGGTCAACGTGGTCAATGAATGACATCCATCGGAAGTAGACTTCGCGTGGAGAGGCTGATAGCTGGGTCCACGGCCGCACGCGGGGAAATGCCTCCTTATTACGTGTAAAATAATGATTCCTCCACCTGACAACTGGGACCCACCGGAAGGGCCTCTGTATTTTGTGAAAAAAAACATTCCCCCCGCTGACAGGTCAAACCCACCAGCTATATCTTCGCACGCAAGAAAGTGCTTCCTTATTACGCACAAAAATATGAACTCCCTCCTGCTAGCTGGGACCCACCATAGTGGGAGGCTGACTTGTGGTCCTACTAAGTTGACGGGGACGGAGGGCTTTGTCAACTTAGTCAATATGAACGATTCTAGCTCCATTGACCGTAAGATGTCCATCCAACGGCCATAGTGCTTCTTCAACCTCTGGTCTTCTTGCTCCAGCCGCCCAAAGCAGCGCCGGTCGTGCCGCTCCGATCCGCCTCCCGTGGTCGGTCAGGCGCCATGAGGCCTCACCGCCACCTACTACTCCCACCGCTGGCCAGCCCCGCGGCGATGGCAGCCTCACACCACACCGAACCAAAGTGAACCTCGATTCTATCCGCATGGGCATCCACTGCGGCGTCTTCCCCAGCTCCGTGTCGTCCCCTTCCTAGGCCTCGCCATCGTCCACCGCCTTGGTGCTCTCGGCGCACCGTGGTCAACGTGGTTAATGAACGACATCCATCGGACGTGGACTGTATGTGGAGAGGCTGACAGCTGGGTCCACGGACGCACACAAGGAAATGCCTCCTTATTACACGCAAAATAATGATTCCTCCACCTGACAGCGGGGACCCACCAGACGGCACACGGTATTTCACGAAAAAACGTTTCCCCCCTGACTGCTGGTACCCACCAACTACATCTTCGCATGCAAGGAAGTGCGTCCATATTATGGGCAAAAAAATGATTTGCCCCCCTTACTGTTGGGACCCACCAGCTACATCTTCGCACGCAAGGAAGTGCCTGACAGTCGGGACCCACCTGGTCGAAGCGTACGTAGCGTTGTCATTCTGGTCGCGAACGTGTACGTACACACGATTGGTTTGTCTACAGGCTGCAGTGATGAACCGTGGCCGTGTAAGGAAGGGCACGTGTCGTAGTAGAGGCACGCACGTAGCATGTACACGTACGTATAGCGGCCAGGGTGCAAGAAAGTAAATATGACCACATACGTACATACGGGTGGGGTCTCGAACGCGTACTCACGCATACGTACGGCCAGGGCTCATGTACATGGCTGGGTTGGAACAAAGAAATTGCGTCGTCGTCATATTCATGGGGAGGCAATGGAATGCGTCGTGTTCATCAGGTGGCAACGGAACACGTGTTGTTCATCGGGTGCCAACCAGCATGGACGAAACAGCCGATGGAAACAAGGTCTGGCGTACCGCAGAACGGAGGAAACAACCATGTGTTCGACCGGCCACGTCGAAATGGGATCATGTTCACTGGGAGGGGTCTGGCATACCGCAAAACATAGGAAACAGATCTCCTACGGTCGAAACACGGTGCTGTTGATCGGGAGGAGTGTGGCGTACCGCATAACGGAGGAAACAAACTTGTGTTGGAGCGTTACGGTCGAATCGGGGGTCCTGTTTTGTCACGCCCAATATGCGACCCTATCCAAAAGGAACTCGAAGGTCCCACCAAGGATAGACCCGCATATTGAAACGCTTTTGCAAGGTGGATATCATTACATCAACATTACATAATAGATGGGGATACATACATAAGGCACGAATGCCACAAGAATACATCAACATCATAAACAAGATCAACATCCGACTACGGATGAAACATAAACAGAAACTCAAACAATATCCACCCTGCTAGCCCAGGCTGCCGACCGAACCTATCCCCGATCAAGAAGAAGCGTAAGAAGAACTCCAATACAAACAAACATCGCTCTCACGTCATGATCATCGCCAACCTGTACCTGCAACTGGTGGTGTAGTAATCTGTGAGCCACGAGGACTCAGCAATCCCATTACCATGGGCATCAAGATGAGCTCAAATGAAAATGATGCCATGAGATGAAATGATCTACTCTTCGAGAAGAACATTTTGACATATCATACGCACAAAACGGAGCAATATGCAGAGAGTTATGGTATGATGAACAGAGCAATATATTATGACAATTTCGGGACTTAGCAGAATTTTTGAAAAAAACAGGAAAGCGCGCGGGATAGCAAAATCACGCACGGGCGGGTAAAGGCGGGGCTCACCTAGCAGGCCTTGGCCCGGTCGGTTGGAGGCAGGCCGGGGCAGGCCGAGCTGGGCCGGCAGCAGGGCCTCACGGGGAGGGGCCCACGCGCTGGCGCGGTTACGCGTCGCCCGCGACGCACGCACGATCGGGAAGGCCAGCCGCGGCGGCTTCCGTGATGGAGGGACGGCGGCGAGGCAGGGTGGTCCGCGAGAGGTGACGTGGCTCGCAGATCGGGTCCGCGGGTCACAGTGGCGGATCCGGTCGATCCCCGGCCGGATCTGGCCAGAGACGAGGCCGGCGGCGAGGTGAGCGGCGACTTGGCTACCTCCGGCGACGGGGATGGCGACCCTGTGCGAGAGAGAGAGAGATGGGGTCAGGGAGAGAGAGGAGGAAGCCGGACGGGGCGGCGCAGTGCTCACCGGGCGACGAGCGCTGGTCGGCGGCAGCGCTCCCGCAGCCGGAGCGGGTCAGCGGGCGGCGCCGAGGAACTCAGGAGGAGCGGAGCCGGACGCTGGGCGGCGGCGGCGCTGGCTCGGCCGGGCCTGGATGGGCTCGGGCGCTGATTCTGGGCCCCGGCCTGTGGTGGTGGAAGCGCCGAGAAGGCGAGGAGGCGGCGTGGCGCGCCCGGATTGGCCGGGCGACGCCAGTGGCGGCGCTGGCGATCGCAGCGCGCCAAGTGGCGGCGGAGGAGCGGGCCAAGGAAATTGAGGAGGGGGCGCTGATTTCGAGGAGAAGGAAGGTGGCTGCGGTTGGGAGGCGGCTAGAGGTAGGTGAGGGGCTAGGGATGCCCAAAATTGGAAGGAGGGGTCTATAAATAGTAAGGGGGCTAGGGTTAGGGGAACCATCATCCGTTTTCGGGCATCGAATCTCGATCCGACAGTCCGGAGCGGAGGGGGTTTTAGGTGGGCTGCAGGTTGGCTGCGCAGAAGGGATTTGGGCTGAGAGGAGAGAAGAGAGGGCAACCCGGCATGGGTTTCCGGAGACCGAAAACGTCCGACGAATAAACCGACAACGGTGTCGCTACGGATGGGGGGGACGTATTTATAGGTAGAGGGAGTTAGGAGACTCCAAATGAGGTGCGGTTTTCGCCCACACGATCGTGATCGAACGACCAGAGCATGGAGGGAAGTTTGCTGGGTTTTGGGCCACTTTGGAAAGGGTGTTGGGCTGCAATACAAAAGAGGCTTTTGCGGTTACCCGGTTAACCGTTGGAGTACCAAACGACCTCCAAATGGCACGAAACTTGACAGGCGGTCTACCGGTGCTATACCAAGGCCGCTTGACAAACCTCGGTCCATTCCGAGACCGTTTCACACCCGCACATGAAAAGAGGTAAACGGGGGCGTCGGGAGACATAGGAGTGCCGGATTGGAAAACGGACAACGGGGAAAATGCTCGGATGCATGAGACGAACACGTATGCAAAATGAAATGCACATGATGACATGATATGAAATGCAGATGATGACATGGCAAAGTGCAACACGCAAGGAAATGACATGGCAACGACGGTGAATAACTGGCAGACACCTGGCGCATCGAATCCGGGGCGTTACATGTTTAATGGGAGGGGTGTGGCGTACCGCAAAACGGGACTCCACGGGATACTGTTCATCTCCACCATCGACCTCCACCAGCCTCCACGGGCTACTGTTCATCCACAGTCGACCTCCTCCAGCCTCCACCTGCGACTGTTCATCCATGGGCTCCTGCTCATCCAGCCTCCATCACGCGCTCCTCAACCGGCTACTGTTCAACCAGCCCTCTCCACGGGGTCCTGTTCAACCACCCCTCCATGGGCTACTGTTCATCCAGCCTCCACCGCCATCGCTCAACCAAAGACTCCACGGGTCGTCCTGTTCATCCAACCCTCCATGGGATCCTGTTCATCCACCCCTCCACCTGCTCGATCGATCGGGGTCATGTTCATCCAGCGGCAACACCACGGGTTCCTCTTCATCTAAGCCCCCCATCGAACTGTTCATCCAACCCCCCCAACAACGCCACCGCTCATCCAGAGGCAGCATCGATCGGCTTCATTAGCAGCAGAGTGAAGGAATCGCCGATCGGGTTCATTAACAGCCATCGATCGATCACTCGGGTTCGATGAACGCGTAGCTGCGCGGCAATCGCCGGGTTCAAGAGTCGAATGCCTCGCTCGGGTTCAATTAGAGCACAACGCCTCGCACCCACGCGCGTACGTGTATGAGAGAAACGCGCATCGCTCGGCCCCCGACCACCCACCGTAACCGGGAACTCCCCGATATTTTCCTCGCCCTCGCTTCTAACACGGTTTTTTCCGTCATGGACGGCCCAAAGAATGTCATGCAGCTGCGTCTCCGGCCCGCCCAGGATGAAAAGCCCATTTTCTATCATGATTTTTTGTCGTAGAAGTAGGATCCCACCACATCTATGATGATACCGGGTTTTGTCACAATTATCGTCATAGAAGTGTCATAAGTATGACAGAAAAACATTTCGTTCGGCCCAAAATGTCACGTATGTGTCTTTTTTTTGTAGTGCGACGTACGAGGTGAGCACAACCCACCACCGTGAGCCAGGCTCCTCTGGCGCTCCCTGGTGTCTTGTGGGCTATGTGGGCCTCCGTTTGCGGTGATTCCAACTCCCAAAAATCACATATATTCCATAATAATTCTCCATGAAATTTTATTGCATTTGGACTTCGTTTGATATGGATATTCTGCGATACAAAAAACATGCAAAAAACAGGAACTGGCACTGGGCACTGGATCAATAGGTTAGTCCAAAATGAATTATATAAAAAGTTGCCAAAAATATGTGAAAGCTGTATAATATTGGCATGAAACAATCAAAAATTATAGATATGATGCAGACGTATCAATCTCCATCTTCTCTTATAAAGCACCAACTAGGGAGTACTATGATCATAAATGTGCATTGGATATAGCTAATATTCAAGTGTGTTTCATGAATGGATCAATGATTGAGCATAATGGGCTAGTGATAGCATTCTTTAGTGTTGATATTTGAAAGACATGGTTGCTTGTTAGTATGCTTGAGTATTGATGTCTTCATGTCAACTTATAGACTATTGCTTTGAATCAGTCAAGTCCAAATGTCCATGCTACAAAAGGAAGAGTATATGATGAATATGATAGGTAGTATTCCACAACAAAAAATATGTTCTCCATTGCTACTTTAACGTGACGAGTTTTATTAGAAAGAGTTGTTGTTATGATTCTAGGATAAGTGATTGAAATTATCACTGATCAAACTTATGCACTTTAATAGCGTTCACACTTCATAAATTATTTCTATTGTCATTTACCTACTCGAGGGCGAGTAGGAATTAAGCTTGGGGATGATGATATGTATCCAACGTATCTATAATTTATGAAGTATTCATGCCATGTTTACAACAATTTTATATGGTTTTGGTAGGATTTGGATGGAACTAACCGAGACTGACATTGTTTTCAGCAGAACTACCATGGTGTCGTTTTTTGTGCAGAAATAAAAATTCTCCAAATGCAACGAAACTTTTTGATGATTTTTTTGGAACAAAAGAGGCACTAGAAGCTTCGTGGGAGGGCCAAAAGAGCCACGAGGTTGGCACAACCCTCGAGGGCCCGCCAGAGAGGCCTGGCTTGCCCTGGTGGGTTGTGGTCACCTCGAGGCCCATCTTCGCGTGATCCCAACGTTGAAATCCTATAAATAGAGAAACCATCAGAAATAATCCTAGATCAGAAGTTCCGCTGCCGCAAGCCTCTGTAGCCACGAAGAACCAATCTAGACCCCGTTCTGGCACCCTGCCGGCGGGGAAAATCATCACCCGAGGCCTTCTTCATCATCCCAATGGCCACCATGATGAGGAGGGAGTGATGGCTCATGTCCGCGTCAGTATTTTCTCCGAGGAGGAAGGGATGATGCAGCACAGCTACGGTAGGTATTTCCCTCGGTGATGAGACCAAGGTTATCGAACCAGTAGGAGAACCACGCAACACTATGTAAATGGTACCTGCACACAAAGAACAAATACTTGCAACCCGACGCGTAAGAGGGGTTGACTATCCCTCCTGGGTAAAAAGATAGATAAAATTGTACTAGGTTGGATAAATAGATCTCGCGGAAACGCGTAATAAAATAAATAACGAAAAAATTCAGCAAGGTAATTTTGGTTTCTTGGATTAATAGATCTAAAAATAAAAGAGGCAAATAATAGATTGGAAAGCAAATATGAAAAAGAAGAGACCCGGGGGCCGTAGATTTCACTAGTAGCTTCTCTCGAGAAAAATAGCATATGGCGGGTAAACAAATTACTGTTGCGCAATTGATAGAACTTCAAATAATTATGAAGATATCCAGGCAGTGGTCACATATAGGCATCACGTCCAAGATTACTAGATCGACTCCTACCTGCATCTACTACTATTACTCCACACATCAACCGCTATCCAGCATGCATCTAGTGTATTAAGTTCATGAAAAAACGGAGTAATGTAATAAGAACGATGACATGATGTAGACAAGATCTATTCATGTAGGAATATACCCCATCTTGTTATCCTTAATAGCAACGATCAATATGTGTCTTGTTGCCCCTTCTGTCACTGGGAAAGAACACCGCACGACCGAGCCCATCACAAAGCACCTCTTCCCATGGCAAGAAAACTTGATCTAGTTGTCCTAACTAAACCAAAGATTCTAAGAAGAAATACGAGGCTATAAGTAATCATGAATATAAGAGATCAAAACTCAAATAACTTTCATTGATAAAATAGATCCGATCATAAACTCAAGGTTCATCGGATCCCAACGAACACACCACAAAAAGAGTTACATCAAATAGATCTCCAAGAGACCATTGTATTGAGAATCAAAAGAGAGACAGGAAGCCATCTAGTTACTGCCTACGGACCCGTAGGTCTATAATGAACTACTCACACATTATTGGAGAGGCACCAAGGACGATGATGAACCCCTCCGTGATGGTGTCTAGATTGGATCTGGTGGTTTTGGAACTTGCGACGGCTGGAATTGTGTTTCGTCAACTCCCCTAGGGTTTTTGGATTTTGGGGGTATTTATAGAGCAAAGAGGCAGTGCGGGAGGCCACTGAGGTGGGCACAACCCACCAGGGCGCGCCTGGGCCCCCAAGCGCGCCCAGGTGGGTTGTGCCCCCCTCGGGGCACCCCTCTGGTACTTCTTTGGCCCAACTTGTTCCTTCCGGTCCAGAAAAAATCTCCAAAAAGATTCGCTGCGTTTGGACTCCATTTGGTATTGGTTTTCGGCGGAGTAAAAAACAAGCAAAAAACAGCAACTGGCACTGGGCACTATGTCAATAGGTTAGTCCAAAAAAATGATATAAATTTGCTATAAAATGATTGCAAAACATCCAAGAATGATAATATAACAGCATGGAACAAGCAAAAATTATAGATACGTTGGAGACATATCAGGGAGTAGTCCACCCTCGGGGCTAAGGGTTTGTACCAGTAGCTATGTGTTTAATCCCTCTCTCTCATGTTCTTGAGATGTCATGATCTTGATGTATCACGGGCTTTGTTAATATATAGTTGGATCATATGATGTTTTCTCCTCTCTATCTTGTTGTGAATTGAGTTTTCCCTTTGAGATTTCGTTTTATCGGATTGAATACTTTTATGGATTTGAAAACACTTGATGTATGTCTTGCTATGAATACTCGTGGTGACAATGGGTATCATATTGATTCACTTGATATGTCTTTTGGCACTCAACTCACGGATTACCGAGGTGACATTGGGGTAATCTATGCATAGGGGTTGATGTAGGTTCTTGTCTTTGTTTCTCCAGTAGAAATCTTGGGGCACTCTTTGAGGTTCCTTGTGTTTGTTTGGGTATTATGAATCTGTAATTGTTTGACGCGTATCGTATAATCAACTCACAGACTCGCGGGGACATTGGAGTATGTAGGTGGCATTAGAATTGGTTGATGTGTATCATATGGTGTTATTTTAGTATGAACTCTTGGTTAGATCGATTGGAAAGAATAGCTTGGTGTCATTTTAGTACGAACTCTAGGATAGATTGATCGGAAAGAATAGCTTTGACGTGGTTTCGTACCCTACAAACAATTTCTTCTTATGTTCTCCACTAGATAGGAACTTTGGAGTGATTCTTCATCGCACGTTGAGGGATGGTTATATGATCCAATTATATTAGCATTGTTGAGAGATTGCACTAGTGAAAGTATGGACCCTAGGCCTCATTTTCAAGCATTGCAATACCGTTTGTGCTCACTTTTCTTACTTGGTACCTTGCTATTTTTTATTGTTCCTATTACAAAAATCAATATCTACTATCATTACTACACTTGTATCACCATCTCTTCGCCGAACTAGTGCACCTATACAATTTACCATTGTATTTGGTGTGTTGGGGACACAAGAGACTCTTTATTATTTGGTTGCAGGGTTGTTTGAGAGATACCATCTTCATCCTACGCCTCCCATGGATTGATAAACCTTAGGTCATCCACTTGAGGGAAAATTGCTACTGTCCTACAAAACTCTACACTTGGAGGCCCAACACGTGTAAGTTGCATAGTAGATATCACCGGCTCAAGCCGGCCTTCTGTCTCTTCAGCATGTTTCAACAATGCTGCTTTTTCATCCTCATATGAGGCCTTCAAGGAGTTTAAGTTTTCAGAGGCAATCGACACAGATTGCTGCAGTAAAGAAGCTGATGACTCAGCCTTCTCACGATGTCTTTTCTTAGTTTTGAGCCCCTCTTGTAAGTTGGCTGCCTTTGATTCAGCATAATTGAGCATATCCTGTCATAATCAGCAAAATCAATACAAATATTGTGGAGTACCAAGCCCACAAAGTTTCGTGACTCGGCACTTGGGGGCTACAAGAGGCAAATTTCTTCCATATTTAAAGTCCCAAGCAGCTGCAAGCTACCTACATGGCACTTGGGGGCTAATGCAAGTTTGTTTTTCACGACGCATACAATGAGTTTTCTTCATTTTGGCTAAGATCAACGTTTAGAACACCCGGCTCTTTTCTACAAATAAGCCGACCCTTGAGGGGCTACAGAGTACTTATCAAAATTTATGTGCAAGTCTCACATATACACATGTTTTCCTATGTCTAAGACTTGGGGGCTACATAAGCATATACAGTATTGGGAAGCGGAAGCTTCTTATACCATATATTTCTTCTTCATCATATTCACCATGTTCCCTTCCATATCCTGGCTTGTGGACAGTCGGGTTAAATAGCCTTGATGAACCTCATATGTGCAGAGATTTTCAATGTTTGGGCAATTCCAGTTTTGTTTCCCTTTATCATCTGTGGCTGGCTCGCCTTGGTCGTGATTTTGGCTAACACATTGGAGGCCTCTAGAGTTTTAAAGGCTTCTCCAGTAATGTTGACCTCATCATCGGCCACTTGGGACGATGGAACATCTTCAGCTTGTTTCACAAGGATGGAGACCTGCACTGGGCTTGGCTCGTCGGCATTATGGGTCGTATCATCTGCACCGACTTGTATGTCCATGTGGACTGACTCCACTGTTGCCATCTCTTCAATACCAGCCGGCTTATTTTGCTACGACGGCTCAATCCTTTCATCAAGATTTCCTCCTGGCGTCTCTGTCTGGCCCTCAGGAGTTACCAAGAGTGGGTCTTCTGACTCAGGAATTTCTGAAGTCAAAGATGACTCACCAATTTTCCTCTTCTTGGCTTTGGCCCTGCAATCACATGAATATGTTAAATAAACAAACTAATGTCTATGAAAGGATATGAATTATCGAAACACTTAACCTTGCTTAATGACCAAGGGCGGGAGCTTTGAAGAAGTTGAGTCTCTAGATGATGTTGCGACTCTTGATAATTTGAGTTAGAAGGGTTAAGAGGTTACCTAGTAAGGCCAGATCCTAGAAGAGATGAGGTTAGATTATGAGGCACCTCGGTGCGTCACTTACGGGCGAATGGTGCATCAGATAAGCCGACAACTAGTTCTCCAGAGCCACTCCAAGTCCGGCATTTCGATGTACCAACATGCTATGATTTATTCAAAATAAATTATGGATCTAAGTGAGCATCTGGATGAGAAAACGATACTTTTCTCATAGTCCGTCTTGTTTTCTTCATAGATAAGTGTTCGGGCTGGATGAAATTGAAATTACCTCAACGTTGTTGACTCGACTTGTTTCAGTGTTATCGTGGGAAGAATGAGTTTCAACTAATTGAATAAAAAGGAGGCCAAGCGAGTCAAGTTCTACCTCTGAATCGTTTTCAACTGCCGGCTCATCTGCATCCACCAGCTTGTTCTCTTTAGGAGCTGGGGTAGGATTAGACTTGCATGTTTTCTTTCTCCTCCAGAATATGTCAGTCGCCTATATTTGTGATAAGTCAGAAATCAATATTAAGATGAGTAAGTCAAACATAGAATAAGTAAGACCAATGTAAAAGTACTTACTGGGGGCACATGATTCTTCAAGCAGAAGGGAGCAAGCCCAGTCTTGTTGCATGTTTCCTGGGACTCACCCAGTAACTTCTTGGTGGCTTTATTAACTTCAGCTACAATCAAATTGACTTGTCTACAGCATTTCACGCCATTTGACTCGCTTGAATAATCGCACATTAAGTCGGTCCTTTGACTTAATGGTTGGATCCGCCAACCGATCCAGCACCGGGTCAGGTCAACTCTGGTGAGGTTGTTTGCTGTCAAGGCTCTTAACTTAGAATAGAAGGGGGCGACTTGTTGTCGCTCCTCTTCAGCAGCCCAACCCAAAAACGCAGTGGTCGTATCAAGCCAATCTAGTCTATATAACCCGACAGAGGGTTCTCATTGGCGGGAGCAATGTTCTTGCAGTAGAACCACGTTTTATTACATCCTTTTGGATGACTCGCCAGCTTGGCCTTTGGAAAAGGGTAGCTCTTCCACCTCTGGACTGACACTCCGCCAAGTTCAATGCTTGGGCCATCTGCAAATTTGATTTGATGATTGATGTAGAAAAACTCCCGGAAGAGAGTGACAGACGGCTCCGTCTGAAGATATACTTCACAAAATGCTTGAAATTGATGCAAGGTGGTCATCGAGTTCGGGCAGATATCTTGGGGACAGAGGTTGAAGAAGTTAAGGATATCCCTAAAGAATTTTGAGTCGGGTGGTGAGAAACCCCTCTAGAGATGATGTACAAAGATAACAACCTCCCCTTGATCAGGTTGAGGGGGATTTTCTCCTTCTGGTGCCCACCAACCGACTACTTCCTGAGCCGACAAAAGACCTTGGTTTACAAGATCGTTGAGCATGAGGGTGGATATTTGAGATCTCTCCTAGTTGCAACCCTTATCCGTTCTTTCCATGATGAGTCGCCTGAGGGTTAAAGCTGTAGATGGAATATGGATGGCGGATCATATTTATTGGAGATAAGTCGCCAATTTGTTTATATGACAAGTTGGCACAATAATGAAGTTACTACAATTTAGGGCAGGTTAACACTTCCATTCTGTTACTAATGAGACGCCAAGATACTCAATATTGAACCGGGCAGATAAGGGGCAGCTTTGACTATCAAAATTAGGCGAGTTACAAGATGTAACAGTGAGCCGGCCAAGCATAGGACGACTCATCCTACTTAAAGACTTGGTTTTCAGCTAAGTGCTGAGAGAAGCAA
The DNA here is from genome assembly GCA_021605205.1 of Aegilops longissima. Lineage (NCBI taxonomy): Eukaryota > Viridiplantae > Streptophyta > Magnoliopsida > Poales > Poaceae > Aegilops > Aegilops longissima. Next base: position 254,556,080 of record CM038682.1, on the reverse strand, counting down.
CTTTCTGTTGAAGCGATTGCTACTACGAATCTATAAAATGGGTAAAAAGGAAAATATCCACTAAACCTAGGGTGGACAGTGGAAGCATCAGCTAATCTATTCGCATGATTTAACAAAGATATGAAGCTTCTAGATGCAAACACGTGTTGCTATTACTAGTGGAGTATTTCTATGAGAGTTTCATTTGAATCTAGATCTACATAGCAGGCAATGACAATATGAACTGATGAACATTGATGAACTATGAAGAACGTTGGGGCATTGCTACGAACCTAAAGGGGGAAATGAGTCAAACCTGGATGCGGCAAACGAACTCCAGGATGACCTTGAGCAACCTTGACGGCGGCGCGTGTGAAGAAGAGGATGTGGTTGACATCGCCAGAGGACTCGCGGTCGCACGGCGGTAGGGCTCCAGTTGCGGGCAACCGAGGGGCAAGGAAGAAGAAGAAGTAGGGAAACAAATCATTCAAAGTCAAAAGAGAACCCTTTGGGGTATATTTATAAGGAAAGAGAGAAGGAGAAGAGGCATGCGCAAGAATCAAGGAGACACAGTAACTTTTCGAGTAAAGGACGCCTCGATTTTCGAGCCCGATGGATATATACAAAGATTCACTACGACGTCACACTTGAACCCCTGAAATTCTGGAAGATAACGTCATGCTTAAAAAAGATAGAAAATGTCAAGTGTGGAGGTATCATAAGCCGAAACCTATGACCCGGACACGATGCAGATTCAAGAGGGGAAAACGAGCCGGAATTATCATCAGTTTGAAGATTAACATGGATGAATCCAAGTCAATCTGGGGGCTAATGTTGGGGATATAACCCCACGGTATGACCCACCAGTTCAGGACCGGGTCATTCAGTGGAGACTTAAGAAGTATGGCTTGACAATGGGCTGAGACGACCACAAGTTTCAAGGCCCAAGAGATGAGTCGCCAGGCGGGCTGACTCATGGCCTAGGAGTATAAGTCGCCAATAGTTACCATGATACCGAAGGAAGTTTCCTTACTTAGGAAGCAAGGCAAGTAGGAAGCATATTAGGGCATGGGTTGTAGTACGACCCAGACTCTGTTGTAAGCCCAGGGCCTCGACCTGTATATAAAGGGGAGCCCCTGAGGCAGAAAGACAAAGTTACAATCTCTTGAGTACAAGGTTAGCCAAGTCATACCCTTGTAATCGAGATCACCATTATCAATATCAATCAAGCAAGAGTAGGCCTTTACCTCCACCGAGGGGCCGAACCTGGGTAAACCCTTGTATTTCGATTCCGATCAACCCCGTTAAGGCTACTACCTAACGGTGATGGCCTCATGACTAAGTCCTTTCACAAGGACATCTACAGTGAAAAAACCACGACAATACCTAAAGTTTATGATTTCCTTACTATACTAACAGATATCATGAGGTTTCTGTTGAGTTTTGTGTGCTGAAGTTTACAAGTTTTGGGTGAGATCACGATGGATGACGGAATAAGGAGCGGAAAGACCCTAAGCTTGGGGATTCCCAAGGAACCCCAAGGTAATATTCAAGGAGACTCAAGCATCTAAGCTTGGGGATTCCCCGGTTGGCATCCCCTCTTTCGTCTACAATCCATTGGTATACTACTTGGAGCTATATTTTTATTCATCACATGATATGAGTTTTGCTTGGAGCGTCTTGTATGATGGTAGTCTTTGCTTTTTTTTTCTTTTTAGTTTTCCACAATCATTGTTTGCTGCACACACACCTTTTAGAGGGACACGCATTTCTTCATGATTTGTTAGAATACTCTATGTGCTTCACTTATACCTTTTGAGCTAGGCAGTTGCTCTAGTGCTTCACTTATATCTTTTAGAGCACGGTGGTGGTTATATTTTAAAGAAATAGTTACACTTTCATGCTTCACTTATATATTTTTGAGAGATTCTAATAAATAGTAATGGAAATATGCATGGGTTATTAAATTGGTCCTGATATGATAGGTATTCAAGAGGGATATAATAAAAACTTTCATGTCGATCACTGAATATGATAAGTGTCGGTGTCAAAACCGGCGGATCTCGGGTAGGGGTCCCGAACTGTGCGTCTAGGCGGATGGTAACAGGAGACGAGGGACACGATGTTTTACCCAGGTTCGGGCCCCCTTGATGGAGGTAAAACCCTACGTCCCCGCTTGATTGATATTGATATTGTGGATGTTTACAAGAGTGGATCTACCACGAGATCAAGGAGGCTAAACCCTAGAAGCTAGCCTATGGTATGATTGTAAGGGTTGTTGTTCTTCGAGTCCTACGGACTAGAGCCATCTGGTTTATATAGACACCGGAGAGGGCTAGGGTTACATAGAGTCGGTTACAATGCTAGGGGATCTACATATCCGTATCGCCAAGCTTGCCTTCCACGCCAAGGAAAGTCCCATCCGGACACGGGGCGAAGTCTTCAATCTTGTATCTTCATAGTCTTGGAGTCCGATCGATGATGATAGTCCGGCCAATGATAGTTCGGCTATCCGGACACCCCCTAATCCAGGACTCCCTCAGTAGCCCCTGAACTAGGCTTCAATGACGATAAGTCCGGCGCTTATATTGCTTGGCATTGCAAGGCGGGTTCCTCCTCCGAATGATAGAAGATTGTGAACACCAGGATAGTGTCCGGCTCTGCAAAATAGATTCCACATTCCACCGTAGAGAGAATAATAATATATACACAAGTTCAATCTGTCGACGTTTTTGTGGCATGACGTCACACCACTACCAAGCCATTACTTGAATTGTTTTTACTTTACCACCTCAGCGCATTTTAGCGAAGCGGTTTCATGGCACGTCTTGTCGAGCGAGATCGTGTTTCCCTTAATCCGGGATTCTCATCAATACGGACGTGGGTAACCCAACCGCGCCATTGATGGTGACGCTCAGAGATAAGCGAGTTTTACCAGGCGGTGGGGGCGCGAGACTTCGCCCGCCCATATAAGGGATAAGGATTCACCTTCTCACCTACGCCTTCTTCCTCCTTTGCTTATCCATCTCCGCGCACTCGAGCTCCAGCGCCCAAGTTCACGCATCTCATCTCAACCTTCTCCGATCATGTCCGGAGCGGGAGGTAAATGGTTGGCCTCCACCGTTAAGGAGGAGCACATCGCCAAACTGCGCGGCGCCGGATACCTCTCCGGCGACATCGCGCACCGGCTGCCCGACGAGGGGCAGCTCATCCCCACCCCCAGGCCCCATGAGAGGGTCGTTTTCCTTCCCCATTTCCTCCGCGGACTGGGCTTTCCACTTCACCCCTTTTTCCGGGGGCTCATGTTCTACTACGGCCTGGATTTCCATGATCTGGCGCCGAACTTCATCCTCAACATCTCGGCATTTATCGTCGTGTGCGAGGCCTTCCTCTGCATCCAGCCCCACTTGACTTGTGGCTCAAGACCTTCAATGTCAAGCGAAGGTAGTGAAGGCGCTCAAGCGGAGTCTTGGAGGCGCCATGTTGGGCAAGATGCCCAATGTCCTTTAGTTGAAGGGCCTTCGTGGAATCCGTCAAGGTGGCAATCGGGTGGTTCTATATCACCGAGCAGCGTGACCCTACATGGGCGGCGGCCCCGAGTTTAGATCTGGTATCCCCACGCAGCTCACCTCCTGTAAAGAGAAGGGCTTGCTGTGGGGTAGTTCGAGGAGCCGACGGACTCAAGCCCGTATCCGAAGCTGGTGAAGAAGCTCAGGCTGGTTAACGTGGTCCAAGTCATGCTCGTCCGCCGGATTCTCCCATGCCAAGAGCGGCCATTCAATCTGTGGGAGTTCGATCCGGAACAGCACCAGGCGCTGAGCGGGCTCTTCGACACGACGTACGAAGGCGCCTGGAGGTTGCTGTTCAAGGGCGCTGAAGCCCCCGCATCCGCGATTAAATATCGCGGATTTCACTCGCAGCGCCAAGCCAACGAGGTAAGTGATTCTACCCCTTTACGGGACACCTGCTTTTCATAGTTTGACTCTATGCGGTTTTAATTTCCCCATTTCCTTTGACAGACTGGATGAGGAAGGCGGAGCAGATTATCCGTCCGGCTCCTATGCCGAAAATCCGATGAGACGCCTGTCTATCGGGTTGCTGGTTCCGCACCGCACGTGGTGCCGGAGAAGAAGGCCAAGAAGGAGGCCACGGGTGCTCGAAAGAGTTCCCTTTTTCAGGTGTCCGACGACTCCGGGGCGGACTCCTCCCCCGAAAACGAGGAGGAGAAAGAGGACTCTCTCCCAGAGGAGGGAGAGAGGAAGAGGAAGGCTTCCCCAACAGGGGAGGCCGAAGGGTCCAAGAGGGGAAGAACTATTCCCCCGGACAGCTCCGCCAACATCAACGTTGGCGAGGAATAATGGCCTTTAAGGGCCAGGCCTCCGGCGAGATCGTAAGTATCCGGATTCCTGAATGATTTATAATTTCTTTTTCTGCGTCACACAGTGTCATTCTAATGCCGCATGCTGCCCGTAGTCCGCCAGTGATGATCTCCTGCTTCATCGAAGGGTCGTTGGCTCCGTCGGATGTAGATTCCATCCCGACCGCCTCCACCCTCGCAACACCGAGGACGCCGAGGTGGGATCCCAAGAAGGGACCCATCAGAGGAGGCTCGGGAGGCGCCGCAAGGCGTCCTCCGGACTTTTGCGCCGGACTCCATATCAGAACCCGCAGTGGTTCCGGAGTCCGGCCGGCGGCCCCTTCGAACGAAGGGCAAGACCGTGACGCCGGCGGCTTCCGTCCAACCGGAGGCGCCGGGTAATTTGTTGGAGGCGCTGTAGAGCACTTCCATCGAGGAAGAACACCGCACTATTATGAGTGCGGTGATTCAGAAGGTGCAGCTTGCTAAGAGCGGGCTGACCGAAGCCTACAGTAGCCTTCTATCAGGCTTTGAGGTAAGAAGTTAAAAATATGTAATGTAATACCGCATAGACAGTAGCCCCTGATGCTCGGTTCGGTGTTCGGAAAGAAAGGCCGGACTGAGGATCTGAAAAAAAGAAGATATACGCAGGGTTGCTAAAAAATTATGTCAATATGGGTTGCAGGCTGCGCTGCTGACCTTTGCCGCACTGACTGCGGAGGTCGGTGCTTTGAAGCAGGAGCTCGAGCGGTCCGGACAAGAGCTCGGCCGCGCCAGGAAGCAGCTCCAGGACAAAGAAGGTGAGTAACACCACTTTGAACTTGTACCTTACATAAAAAGATTTAGGTTGCAACAAAAAATAACAAGGATAACATGGGTACTGCAGGGGCCACGAACGAGGTGGCGACCCTGAAGGAGGCCGTGTCCGTTGCCGAACGCAATGCGGCCACGGAACGGGCGAGTTTGGAGCGTGACTCAAAGACTCGAGAGTCCGATCTTGCCTCGGCTCTCGAAAGTGCCAAAACTGCCAAGGCCGATGCCCATAAGTCCCTTCACGAGATTGAGTTGATGAGAAAGATAGCAGCGGGTAAGGCATTTTTCATGCAAAGCAAGCATGTGAATGTAAATTACGTGTTACTTACCCGAATTCGAGCTCTCCGGGGTGTTTGCAGATCTGCCTCATGGCGTGTCTCGATGCCGCCGATTCTACCGAGCCGAGGAGGGAGCTCAACGAGAAGGTCTTCGGTCTCGGTATCTTTGAGGCCGGCCATCCGGTGCCCCTAGCGACCAGCCGAAGCAGCTGGTCGAGCTCCACAAGGCGGCCGAGCAGGCCATGAAGGGCCTCGTGGTCCGGATGTGGCTGGAGAGGCCATGCCAGGAGCTACTTCGCCTCGTCGACGGCTGGTGGATGCGTGCCCTGGTGGAGGTCATCAAGCGCTCCGCCTATATTGAAGGTGCTCGTCGGGCCCTTGCCCGTGCAAAGGTGCATTGGGGCAAGCTGGATGCGGAGAAGCTGATCTCTGACGCGACGCCAGCGGGCAAGGAATATCGTACGCACGAAATGTACTATAAGACTGTCCTGAAGGGTGCCCGCAAGATTGCGAATGAGTGCCCTGTGATGTAATTATTGAGTAAAGTCGCAATGTGTTATCCTGCGCTGAAAACTTTGTTCATATCGCTAAGCAACGCTTGTTAATTTAAAGTATTACCTTCATGCGGCCGCTTATTAAATCTCGAGAGATGGCAAGTCGTCGGCTTCAGCCCCCATGCCACGAGTCTTTGGGTGTTCGAGATAAACTTGAGCACTCTAGTTCCCATTTTGGGTCCATCTAGGAGGCGCTCAACACAACGAACCAGAGCAACCGGACTTATAGTGCTTGAACACTCTCACTTAGCCATAGAATTCTATAATTTTAAATTTCGTGAAGCCCCTAGTATTCGGAGGACCGAATTGGGGCGCTATCCACGCCTTCGTCGGACATTATCCGAACTTCGCTTGAAGCGGCGTGGTCTTTAAGGACCCAAAAGGACCTCTCGAACAGCGACCAGTCTCGCCTTTATCATGACAATCAGTTTAGCTTTCTCCATCGAGGCGTTAACCGGCTCAACCGGGCGCAATCGCAGTGGTTCTCCCAAAGGCTACCTTAGCCGACGAACGGAACATAAGGTGCCAAACATGGGAGCCGGCAAACCCAACTATTGACCCAAGACATGATTGAGCCGATTCATATAATGCTATAAGTTCGGGGTGCCGCACTTGTGAAAGTGTTCGGACTTTATCACGCCATAATGCGGAGAACATAAGCCCCTGGTGTATTTGGCCGTACCAAAATGTACGGATGCAACATGTCGTAAATGAACATATATATATATATAAGGTAGTGCAATTATAAGCAAAAAGGTGCTGCATTTTATTCGAGAATAAATGCTATGAGTGCGGAATGATACAAATAGTGCGGAGAGCAAGGGATTGGACGAATTAAAGGCGTCTCCCTCCAGGGGTAGGCCATGGAATGTTGTATTTAACAAATTTAATGCTCGTGATGGAGACCAACTGAGTGTTAGTCGCGGCCTTTGTCCTTCCCTGGCTGTTGCATCATGAGTTCGGCAGGTTTGCCGCCGGACAGAGTTCTGTATAAAAAAGAGAGAAAAAAAAGAAAAAAAAAGCGACACACTTGGGAGCCCCCTGGTGTGGTCGAACCGCACTCTGGGTCTGTTGTGGTTGTGCCTTTCCCGCTATGCCCATGGTATCTCCAAGGCGTAATTACGTACGCGGAGAGTTTGTCTTACAATGAAGGGATAAGGTTGTACGCGGAGAGTTTAATTCCTTGCAATAGTTTGCAATATTGAGATGGTAATATGTGGGGGTGCTACTGAATGATTGTGGTTTAGTAAGAATATTTGTGTTAAGATTTGTGATTCCCGAAGCATGCACATATAGTCTCCCGTTAAGCGATGAAGTTGGAGCATGATTTACTATTGACTGTTTGCCTTATGAGTGGCGGTCGGGTTCTTTTCCTACCAATCTACCCCCCCCCCTAGGGGCATGCGTAGTAGTACTTTGCTTTGAGGGCTAATAAACTTTCACAATAAGTATGTGAATTCTTTATGACAACCGTGAGTCCATGGATTATATGCACTCTCATATTTCCGCCATTTGCTAGCATCTTCGGTACACTGCATTGCCCTTTCTCACCTCGAGAGTTGGTGCAAACTTTGTCGATGCATCGAAACCCCGTGATATGATATGCTCTATCACACATAAACCTCCTTATATCTTCCTCAAAACAGCCACCATACCTACCTATCATGCCATTTCCATAGCCATTCTGAGATATATTGACATGCAACTTCCACCGCTCCGTTTTTATGACATGCACAGTCATGTTCATATTGCTTTGCATGATCATATAACTGACATAGTATTTGTGGCTCAGCCACCATTCATCATTATCATACATGTTACGCTAGCATCACTGCACATTCTGGTACCCTGCCAGAAGCATACATATAGAGTCATATTGTTCTAGTATCAAGTTGTATATTGAGTTGTAAGTAATTAAAAGTGTGATGATCATTGTCGGTGTCAAAACCGGCGGATCTCGGGTAGGGGGTCCCGAACTGTGCGTCTAGGCGGATGGTAACAGGAGACAAGGGACACGATGTTTTTACCCAGGTTCGGGCCCTCTCGATGGAGGTAATACCCTACTCCTGCTTGATTAATATTGATGATATGGGTAGTACAAGAGTAGATCTACCACGAGATCAGAGAGGCTAAACCCTAGAAGCTAGCCTATGGTATGATTGTTGTATGTCTATCGACTAGCCTGGCCTCGGTTTATATAATGCACCACAGGCCTAGGATAACAAGAGTCCTAGCCGAATACGCCGGTGGGGGAGGAGTCATTGTCTTGATCGCCAAGTCTTGTGGAATCTTCCTTGTATCGCGGCAACTGTCCGAATCGCCCATGAGTATCTGACCATGGGGATCCTCGGCCCAATCCAACTGATCGGGAGACGACGTGGTGAGTACCCCCTAGTCCAGGACACCGTCAGTAGCCCCCTGAATCGGTCTTCAAGTTGGGGACACTCATCGATTCTTCTGAATTGTTCTTCATCTTCGGTCGTCGGTCTTGAAAACTGGTTCAACAAATCTTCTCATCTTCGATCTTGAGGATCGCCTAAGTGCATACGAAGAGTTTACACGTTGGGTATCCGAGGAGCCCCTTTAAGTTTACGGCCTTTATCAATGCCTTGTTATTTTTATGCCACGCCTCGGGTTTGAAGTTATTCCCGGGAGGCAGTGTCCTCTTGCGTCCGAGCTCTAACGCCGGACTACATTTGAGGTATCTTTTGCAGCCGAGCACCAACGCCGGACTGCTTCCCAGCTCTATTGCCGGACTATGTATCCGAGCTCCAACGCCGGATGGTATCCGAGCTCCAACGCCGGACTATGTATCCGAGCTCCAACGCCGGACTGTATCCGAGGTGTCGTAAATCACCTTGGTTCAAAGAAGTTTGAAGGAGTTTAGCCAAGCTTAATGCCGGAAATGCCCTCTATGGAGCCAGCCACTAGCGTCCGAGCTTTATGTCGGACTGCTTCCGAGGTGGTGCACCACCCCGAATGTGGGCTGATTTTTGTCAATATTTGTGATTGGTGCAATTTATTCTCTGCCGAGATACATAGCCAGTAGCCCACAAGGTGTGTATCGGTCTAAAACCCGAGATGCACCTGAAGGATAACATAAGACCGCTGATCCCAATGGCACGAGACTCAGGTTGATTTGCAAAATCAGCCTGAGGATCAAGTCCTAGCTCGGCAGAATACTTCGGGACACAAAAAGCGGCGTGCTCAGTCCTCGAGACTCGGGTTGGGTGCGGCCGACCAACCTGAGGATCAAAATCTCCTCGGAAACTGTATTGCACTTAAAATTTTCTACATAGAACAGGCAATGCAGTAGCCCTCGAGACACTGGTCGGGTGGCAACACCAGATCAGGGGATTGATGTGCCCCTTTAATATTTGTAAATAATAAGCCCGAAGCCCAGTAGCCCCCGAGCCTTAATGCGGGCACGGGTGGCCGAATTAAGGATCGATATCCATAGTAAAATCACAAATTATGTGTAATGACTCAATGTATCCAAGTACTTTATGTCATTAATACTCGGATCCGCATTGTACAAAACTTTGTTGACCGACCATCGGCTTCAACCTCCTCGGCCAGTAGCCGAGGAGTGTTAGTCCTAGTTTATAAAGCCTTTATGAGGGCAAAGATTTACAACAAACAAGGCAATCTGGCCATACGGTTTTATAAACAAAGGTACGCAGAGAGATACGTTATATTACTGTTTAACAGAAGAAATGTCTTCCAAAGAAAATAGTCCCGCTATCGGTTCCTTTCTTTGGGTTGTCATGCTAAGCATGATCATGAAACCTCAGCTCAATGTAAGAGCAAAATATTGAGGATTTAGTTTGGGAGGCGATTACTAGCCCCGGTAGTGTTCGGCGACGATCGAGGTCAAGCCGAAACACTTGACCAATTTTATGAATGGCCCGTCATTTAATATAGTCATCGGATCGCTGACCAGTTTACACCTATTATGACGGTGAGTTTTTGGCTTTCTCCTTTGAGGTGCTTGACCATGCGAGCTGGAAGCACAATCGCGATGGTTCTCCTTTGCACACCTAGCCGAACAAAGCGGAACGTAGGAGGCAAGCGGAGCCGGGCAACCCAACTATTGACCAAAGACACAATTCAAAACTGATGCATATATAGCAATATCCGAGAATGTTTTGGCCGAATCTCTAAAGGTGTCCGGCGTTGCACTGCAAGACTTGTGCTGAAAACACACAAATAGTTTAAAAGTGCCAAAAGCTTGGAAAAACAAAAAACGCCAGTAAAAACATGACGTCCGAACAGGATCAAGTGTTCGGTGCCAATCCGAAAATTGGACTTTAGAAAAAAAAAGTGCTTCTTCCGTGCTTTAACATGACACATCCTATCTCAAGACTTCAAGCGGGTCAGCCTACGGCTTCAGTCTCCCATCCCGAAGGCGGAGTACTTCTCATTAGGCCAGTTTAGAAAACTAAACTCTAGCGGTTTTGAGAGAGAAATTAGGCTCTCCGGCTAGTGACCGCACACTCGTGTCGAGAAAAGGAGAGATAAATAATAATAAAAACTCTGCAACGTCTAAGAAGAAAAACACTTATTATAAAACGGCTCAAATAAACATAAGAGCCCCCAAGTGACTTGGGTAAAAGAATGATTCTATGTACCGAAGTACGTATATCATATCTATGTTCAACCGAACTTTAAACGCGTCTTAACCGACCGTCGGCTTCTCCCTCTTCGGTCAAGGACCGAAAAGTGTTATGTACTCCATCTGTCGAGAATATCGACGGTGTTTCCAATAACCAGGCAATCAGGTCATAAGGCTGTAACAGACAAAGCGCGCTCAGGGAGCTTATGTTATATTACTGATAAAGTGTAAGAAGCATCTTCGAAGAAAATAGTACCCCCACCGATACCTTTCGTCGGTGCTCATTGTTAATATGAGACTTGTGCAATAGATTTTTTGTACTCATGAGTTCCGTTGTGTGCCGACCATTATTGAAAACAGTAAGAGCGCTAGCTTTCGGCTTCACCCAGTCTGAGGTCCGGCTCGGGTGACCCGATCGTGACAATCGCAGAGGTGCTCCCTTTACTCCCTAGCCGAACAATCGGGAACGTAGGGGTAAACACAGGAGCAAGGCAACCCAGCTTGCAAATCACTTAAGTCAATATGGTGCATATTGTGGCGTAATACACGAACAAGGAACGAAGCCGTACAAGTATAATCATGTGCAAGAGGAAAAATCTTCTTTAAGGAAGCCCCCAAGTAAATGGGGTATTTGAATTTGCGCGTCACAAACAAAGTTTGGACAAGGAAAATTTTTACAAGCAACTTTTTCCCAAAAAAGTATAACGCTTGGTCGAGCCGAACACAAGTTAAAAATTTAAAACTTTGAGCATGAAGGCAACTTAGCTGGTTGATGTGTTCGGTATTGACGACGCGGTCCGAGCTTGATCTTGGACAGGTTCCATCGCCCAAGCCGATCCCGAGGTGGCGAAGCAAAAGAGCTCGGCACTCGAAGTGGTGACATAGCACGTCAATGCAGGACGGCGAGTGATGTCAAGTCCCCGCATGGGGTAATGAAGTGTTGACGAAGCCCCCGTCCAGCCGAGGTGGCGCCAAAGGATATAGTCCGGCTGGATCATTTTCCTGTGCACAAAGAATAGTGCAGACTGGGGATAATAGTAATAATAGGAATTAAAAAATGTTGCATAATAAATAATTTATGCAAAGTGAGTAATAAAAGAAATATGGCCTGGCGCCGAAGTCAATGTTGATGCAGGTCATGACGTGGTCGATGCCGGCTTGATGAGGCGACCGTGCGGTGATGCCGGTATACCCGCTCCGTGTAATACGTGGAGCGGCGATGTTTGGTGATGAATTATCCTTCGCGATACCGGACTCTTGTTCGGCTTGCCGAGATGATGATCCGAAGAAGTTGAGCTCGGCTCAACAAAGTGACGACGTGGCTAGCGTAGGTCGGCAGCCGTGGAACAATATTGCCGGATGGGTTTGACACCAGCATGATATTGAAGATCATGTTCAAAAAAATTTGAAGTTAGTGGGATGTGTTCGGAAACAAAACACGACATCCCATACAAAACTTCCTTCAAAAAGGATGTCCGAAATCCCGTTCATAAAAAAGACGAACTCGGATCGGATTCGTTTTCACGCAGAAAACAAATCCGAAAAGTGATGCACTAATCGGAAGGTTCCCGGAGTTTGGACGGTCGGATCGAGCTGAAATTTTGAGGGGTGGTAGATATAGGAATTCCGCAGCCGATCAACAGTTGGATCTTCCAAAGGAAGTCCGAGCTAGAAGCTGGACACCACGCCCTAAACTCGTCCAGATTCTCGTCCAGATTTAATGCGGCTCCGGTATATCAGAGATTGCCAGAGATTCCTCCTTCGGAACTCGACGAAATTTTCCAGGGTTTTTGTAGACTCAATTCCGCACAATTCCACTGAAGCAATTGTTAAAACGATGCTTGAGGAGGAGGTGGTGGCAGACACAAGTCCGCTGTCCAGAAAAACAGTACAGTCGCCCGAGGGCAATGTTGACGTTGAGCCCCCGGGCTCCCTGGATGATTCCTCCATGATCTTGATAGAGATCGGAGTTGATGTTGATGAAGGCCCTCAGCCGAACATGACGATCGGAGGTAGGGCGCAGTCCTTGGTCGAACCAAGGTGACCAGTCGAGCTGGTGACGAAGATGCCGAAGTCGCAGATGATCTGCAGGCGAGCCATCGACCTTTTGCCGAACACACAGCGGAACTCTCAATGAAAGCACCAATGGCGGTGTCAAAACCGGCGGATCTCGGGTAGGGGGTCCCGAACTGTGCGTCTAGGCGGATGGTAACAGGAGACAAGGGACACGATGTTTTTACCCAGGTTCGGGCCCTCTCGATGGAGGTAATACCCTACTCCTGCTTGATTAATATTAATGATATGGGTAGTACAAGAGTAGATCTACCACGAGATTAGAGAGGCTAAACCCTAGAAGCTAGCCTATGGTATGATTGTTGTATGTCTATCGACTAGCCTGGCATTGGTTTATATAATGCACCAGAGGCCTAGGATAACAAGAGTCCTAGCCGAATACGCCGGTGGTGGAGGAGTCCTTGTCTTGATCGCCAAGTCTTGTGGAATCTTCCTTGTATGCGGCAACTGTCCGGACTGGCCCATGAGTATACGGCCACGGGGATCCTCGACCCAATCCAACTGATCTGGAGACGACGTGGTGAGTACCCCCTAGTCTAGGACACCGTCAATCATCATTACTAGAGCATTGTCCCAGTGAGGAAAGGATGATGGAGACTATGATTCCCCCACAAGTCGGCATGAGAAACCAGATGAAAAATAAAATAAAATAAAAAGAGAAAAAAAGAGGCCAAAAAGAGCCCAACAAAAAATAACGAGAGAAAAAGAGAGAAGGGGAATGTTACTATCCATTCCACATTTGTGCTTCGGAGTAGCAGCATGTTTTTCATATAGAGAGTCTCCTATGTTGTCACTTCCATATCGTAGTGGGAAATTTTTTATTATAGAACTTGGCTTGTATATTTCGATGATGAGCTTCCTCAAATATCCGAGGTCTTCATGAGCAGGCAAGTTGGATGCACACCCACTTAGTTTTTTGTATGAGCTTTGATACACTTATAGCTCTTAGTGCATCTGTTGCATGGCAATCCCTACTCCTCGCATTGACATCAATTGATGGGCATCTCCATAGCCCGTTGATTAGCCGCGTCGACGTGAGACTATCTTCCTTTTTTGACTTCCCCTTATTGATCTCTATCACCGCATTCTATTTCACCCATATGCTATGTCCATGGCTCACGCTCATGTATTGCGTGGGGTTGAAAAAGTTGAAGCATATTAAAAAGTATGAACCAATTGCTCGGCTTGTCATCGGGGTAGTTCATGATTAATATTTTGTGTTAAGAAGACCAAGCATGACAAGATTATATGATTTTGTAGGGATAGTGTTCTTTAGCATTTTTATTTTGAAAGGCATGATTGTTTGTTGGTATGCTTGAGTATTGATGTCTTTATATCAAATTATAGATTATTGCTTTGAACCATTCAGATCTTAATATTCATACCCTAAAATAAAGATTACATGATAAACATGTTAGGCAGCATTCCACATAAAAATTCCATTTTTATTGTTTACGTACTCGAGGACGAGCAGGAATTAAGCTTGAGGATGCTTGATACGTCTCCAACGTATGTATAATTGTTTTTGTTCCATGCTATTATAGTATCATTCTTGGATGTTTTATATGCATTTATATGCTATTTTATACATTTTTTGGACTAACCTATTAACCCAGTGCCTAGTGCTAGTTGTTGTTTTTTTGCTTATTTTTGGTTTTCTAGAAAATCAGTACCAAACGGAGTCCAAACGCTACGAAACTTATTAACGGTTTTTTCTGAACAAGAGAGACCCTAGAAGCTTAGGGAGGAGACCAGACAGCAATCAAGGAGACAACAAGGCAACAGGGCGCGCCCTCGGGGAGCCCGTTTACCTTGTGGGCCCCACGAGGCTTCGTCTGGCCTAATTCCACTTCTATAATTTCTCAAATATTGGGAAACCAATAAAGAGCCACCCAAAACCATTTTTCTGCTGCCGCAAGTTTCTGTTCTTCCCCGATCCGGTACTCTGCCGGAGGGGGAATCAATCACGGAGGGCTTCTACATCATCCTTGCTGCTTCCGATGATGCGTGAGTAGTTCATCACAGACCTACAGGACCATAGGTAGTAGCTATATGGCTTCTTCTCTCTCTTTGATCTTCAAGACAATGTTCTCCTCGATATTCTTGGACTTCTATTCGATGTAATCTTCTTTGCGGTGTGTTTGTTGGGATCCAATGAATTGTGATGATCTAAATATTCATGAGAAGCAGTTGAGTCTTTTCTGAACTTTATTATGTATGATTGTTAAAACTTTGTATATATCTCCGATATATCCGTTTGGTTCAGCCAACTAGATTGATTTATCTTCAGTGGGAGAGGTGCTTTGTGATGGGTTCAAACTTGTGATGCTCTATATCCCTGTGATAGAAAGAGACAAGACACGTATTTGTATTGTTGAAATTAAGGATAAAATGATGGGGTTTATTCATATTGATTGAGTTTACTTTGTCTACATCATGCCATTTTGCTGAAGGTGTTACTCTGTTTTTATACTTAATACCATAGATGCATGCTCGATAGCGGCCGATTGGTGGAGTAATAGTAGTAGACGCAGGCAGGAGTCGGTCTACTTGTCTCGGACATGAAGCATATATACATGATCATTGCCTTGGATATCGTCATAACTATGTGCTTTTCTATCAATTGCCAAATAGTAATCTGTTCACCCACCATATGTTATGTGTTCAAGAGAGAAGCCTTTAGTAAAAACTATGGCCCCTGGGTCTACTTTTATCATATTACAAAAACCAAAATTTCATTGCTGCAATTTTTTTTTGTTTTGCAATTTATCTATCTACCACTACAAGATTTGATCCTTGCAAGTAATGAGTTCAAGGCGATTGACAACCCTCTTCCCCGGTTGAGTGCAAGTATTTGCTTTTGTGTGTGTAGGTGATGTTCACGAGGCTTTGCGAGATTCTCCTATTGGTTCGATAAACCTTGGTTCTCACCAAGGGAAATACTTATCGCTATTGTACTGCATCTCCCCTCCTTCTTCGGAGAAAACCCCAACGCAGCTCACAAGTAGCAGATTTTCCCAATGAAATTAGCTTTCTTGTGGAACAAACATTCACAGCTCCTTCACAAGTCCCTCACGTGGGTGGGGAAAATGCCACCCCGGGAGGCCATGTGCAGCCCTCGGCCACCGCCTCCTGATGATTCCTTCATCCCAAAATCTGATATTTTCCATAAAAAATTCAAAAAAATCAGCTCGTTCTGGCTTTGTGAATTTTGACCTGTTTTTCCAAAAACTATAGAAACATGAACTGGACTTTTGGCACTGGATTGATAGGTTAGTGGTTAGTTCAAATAAATATTGTGCCAAAAACATAAATAAATGATGTAAATATAGTATGAATACTTCAAAATTATAGATACGTTAGAGACATATCAGTGAGTGACATAGGGCGACATGCCTACTAGATGGAAACAACGATAACAACCTTTTGATGTTGCGGTCCGGCTGGATGGCGTGTTTTGGCATGTTTACCTGGCCTTTGGACATGCCGGTTGGTGTATGTGGTTGCACGTTCTCGCTGACTACGCTCTAATACGTCTCCAATGTATCTATAATTTTTTATTGTTCCATGCTGTTATATTATCATTCTTGGATGTTTTACAATCATTTTATCGCAACTTTATATCATTTTTTGGGACTAACCTATTAACATAGTGCCCAGTGCTAGTTTTTGTTTTTTGCTTGTTTTTTACTTCACAGAATATCAGTACCAAACAGAGTCCAAATGCAGCGAAACTTTTTGGAGTTTTTTTTGGACCAGAAGACACTCAGTGGGCCAAAGAAGTACCAGAGGGGAGGCCCATGGGCATCACAACTCACCAGGGCACGGCCAGGGGGTTGTGCCCCCCACGGAGCCCCCCGCACCGCCTCTTTTCCCTATTAATTCCTAAATATTGCAGAAACCCTAGGGGAGTCGGTGAAACACAATTCCAGCCGCCGCAAGTTCTAGAACCACGAATCCAATCTAACACCATCAGATCTATATCCCCCCTAGGGGATCCGATGAAGCTTGAGTTTATGATCAGATCTATATCCATGAATATTATTTGAGTCTTCTTTGATCTCTTATATGCATGATTATCTATAGCCTCGTATTTCTTCTTCGAAACTTTGGTTTAGTTAGGCCAACTAGCTCAATTTTTCTTGCCATGGGAAGAGGTGCTTTGTGATGGGTTCGATCTTGCGGTGTTCTTTCCGAGTGACAGAAGGGGCAGCAAGACACACATGTATTGTTGCTATTAAGGATAACAAGATGGGGGTTATTCCTACATGAATAGATCTCGTCTACATCATGTCATCGATCTTATTGCATTACTCCGTTTTTCCATGAACTTAATACATTAGATGCATGCTGGATAGCGGTCGATGTGTGGAGTAATAGTAGTAGATGCAGACACGAGTCGGTCTACTAATCTTGGACGTGATGCCTATATATTGATCATTGCCTTGGATATCATCATAATTATTCGATCTTCTATAAATTTCCCAACAGTAATTTGTTTACCCACCGTGTGCTATTTCTCGAGAGAAGCCACTAGTGAAATCTATGGCCCCCGGGTCTATTCTTTATCGTATTTGCTTTGAGATCTATTTGTATTCGCATTTATTTTCAGATCTATTATTCCAAAAACCCAAAAATACCTTGCTGCACTTTTTTATTACTTATTTATTTTGCGTTTTATCGAGAGCTATTTATCCAATCTACAACAAATATTCTCCTGTCAACTTGACAATTTCTGGTGTCGTTACCCAGTAGGGATTGACAACCCCTCATACGCGTCGGGTTGCAAGTATTTGTTCTTTGTGTGAAGGTACCATTCACATAGTGTTGCTTGGTTCTCCTACTAGATTGACACCTTGGTTTCACAACTGAGGGAGATACCTACCGTAGCTATATTGCATCATCCCTTCCTCTTTGGGGAAATAATAACGCAGTTTCAAGCGACATCACGCTCCCCCAGGACTAATCATCTATTCGGTTTGCTTTGCTTCCTTCTGCTCATGTGGTTTCAGGTGAGGGTTCTTGGTTCTGATGCTTCAGGTCATTTGACATGGGTGGTCGGTCGAGCATTGTATCGATCCGGTCGTTGGGTTGCCCTGGCTAGACAACGAAGCACATGGCCAAAAATCGTTGTTGTTTGTCATTGCTAACATACAGGGCAATTACAAACACAATATGAATATAATCACTTACATGCAATTCACTAGAAACATCGTTCAAATGGTTCACCTAATTTCTTGATTGTTGTTCTTCTGTCGCATTTACGAGGTGAGGGAAGGCCGAAGCATAAAAAATTCTTAGAGTCCATTCCCCTGCTCAAGCAAACGGCTTATGTGTTGCCAAAAAAGCCATGGCAGTGATCATCGTCAAGGCAAATACAACTGTGGTACAAACATAATCATTTGCAGACGGTTGACAAAAACAACCCTTCAAATAGTTTTCTTAACTTTCGGGTTGCAGTTTATCTCTTTACCAATGGCGCAACGGTTCATTATAAAAAAACTTGACCAAGAGAGATTAGCACCTTGTTTCTTGAAACAAGGATCACCCCACAATCAGTTTGTATTAATTACCATAACATAGTTTTACATTCGTTATTAGCACTTGTGGCTTTTTTTAATTAACAAGGAATAAGCCTTCCACTAGAAAACCAAGAAACAACCAAGGAACACACCCTATGGAGCAGGTGTAGTGGTACTAAACATCACAGATGATATAAATAGTGAAATTTATAGTAAAAACAATAGTTGCATGCATATATGTGTACCTGTATAACACAATAATACACTGGCCTGAATGTAAATTTCCAACAAGCATGCACATTTTTACCTTATTCCAGGATGCATTTGATATACTTCATTTTAGTTGAATTTATTTATGAAGTTGATTATATGTGCACTAATTTCCTTTGGTGTTTATTCGTTAATGAAATGTGCGACATCCTTCATTATCACCACATCATCCAGTAATGGAACAAACTTTTTGAAGCCTCCTTTGTTTATGAAATCTTGTGCCCCCGCAGTATTGTATGTTAGATCCAAATCACCAACAATGAACTTGGTTGGTACCGTTATCTTAGTTCCGGTCCATGGTGAAGTTAGATCCCATGTCCTGCATAGAAACAAACCAAATATGGTGGTTTAGACCAAAACATTGTGTGGTGTCACTGAGTCATCCTAGAAATACTTTTTGTGACTATTTCTTTGGGAGATCTAGAGTAATTATGTCTCTACGAGTGTATTGCGGATGACAAACACCATTGATTTACAATAAAACTTAACAATGTGGCATTGTCATCAACAAAATAGAGAAGTGTAAAGTTTTGGGCAAGTAAATGACAATATTAATATATCATGTGTCACAAATTACAACGGTTGCTCCATTATAGCAAAAGGTGAACTTGCTTGTGAGACAGCCTTTACAAAATTATGGTAAATATTTCGTGAAACACCTTTTGGAGAAACCTTCTCTCACTTATTTAGTCACCTCTAAATGGATTGATTATTGTTTTTGAAAAAGCAAAATTTATAGTATTGTGTATATTTTTTTTTCTTATCCAGAACAGAATTCAAACAGAATTGTGTATGTATGTATGTATGTATGTATGTATGTATGTATGTATGTATGTATGTATGTATGTATGTATGTATGTATGTCATTTGAATATTGATGATATATCGATTAGAAATCCAGTCCGTCTTTCTCCCAAAAAAATTATATACCTGTAAAAAATATCATTATGCAAAACATTTAAAGCCTTGAATCATATTTTAAGTTCAGATCCACATGTTTACGTTAAGGTGATAGTTAAGTATAATTATCCATAAGGTTAGAATCTAAAAGGAAAAGATTCCAAGGTAAGCAACTTATAATTACTTATTCAAAGCACGGTAGTAGTTCAATCCCCCGGTGAAACCAGACTTGTCAAACTGGGTCGTGTAGTACTTGATGTCCTCCTCCGTGATCCAACTCGGCAAGGGCACCTCCTCATCTGGTGAGCCCCATCCGCTCTTCGGGATGAATAGTGGGCCAGGAGTTCGATAAGCGAAAAACTTTCTTAGCACCAACTCTGTACCAAGGCGCCTAAATTCTGCTTCAGCTGCTCGAGGCTCCTATAAATTAGAAGTAGCCCAGTCATGATTTTTGAATGCAACTCAAGAGACAATATGAGAGTTGAAAATGAAATGACTTTAGTTAGGGCATCTTTGATCCACGTGATTCTCAAAAGCTAGGAATAGAATAAAACGCAGTATCACATTGTTATGTCATGTTGAACTCTACATGTCTAAAGAACTATAAGAATATAAAATAAAGAGTGTTTGGCAATATACAGATAAAGGAAGTGTAGTAAGTTGTTTGAGTTGATGGAAAGTTCTCTAAAACGTAATTGAATGCCATCCTTAGGATTTTTTTTGGGGATTCCATTAATCCTAGGATTTAAACAACATACATGTGAAAATTCCTAAGGATAAAATCCTCCTAACATCCTATGAATATCCTTTGAGGCAAAGAGCCATTATAGCCTCACCACACCAGAGAAGATGCCACATACGTGATATGGGAATAAACATTTCGTTCCTTCATCACAAAATTACACAAGAGTCAACCAATCTTATGGAATAGTAGATTGATAGAAACAAGAAGTAGTAAATAGAATGGTAACTTGGAGAGTGCCTTCATCACTAGCATGAAAACACTTTTAGCTAAAGAGGAATTTAATTGTTTTTACATTGTATAATATGTATCTATTACAGACTCGATTATTAACTAAATTTTAGAACAAGTGTCAAAGTTTCATTCCGATAGTGCCGTCAGGAGGATGGAGAGATTGTTCGAAGGAGCGTGTGTGGTATAATTAGAATGGAAGATGTTAGAATGAGAGGATTTGCCCAAGTTCGGGACCTCCGGGAAGGAGGTAATACCCTACTCCTGCCTTGCTTGTCTTTATTTCCAACAGTGGTCGAGAGAGATCTAAAGGATCGTTGGCAAGATCTTATCTTGTGCTTATAACTGACCCTGCTGGTGGCTCAGGGTGGCATCCATCCTAGGGTTTCTTCTCTCTTCTCTTTCCCACTGAGCCTTTCCCTAACCTTCGCCTTGTATACCAACGTGGCTAGGATTACATTGCTTAACTTGAGATGGTCCAGGGTTGACTACTCGGATGGCCTCGTGTCACGATGTCATTAACATTCAAAATGTCACGGAGTCGCTTCAGGGCCGACGGTCGAGCCCATGTGCCCCTATAAAGCCTGGGTAGCTAGGGCGGGTGAGCATAGGAAGCCCTGCCCTTATTCCAATGCTTCTGTTTCTCCGGACCCAGTGGTGATTTTGTTTTCAGTGGGAGAAGAATGACCAGCTGGGGGTTTGGAGCAGATGACTCTGACAGGTAGCGATGAAGATAGGGCAGGCCTTCCCCCTCCCTCCTCGCAAGGCACGGTGCTGGTGTTCTACGATTCCCTCCCTCTATGATGTTTCGTGAATGATATAATGTTGCTGTTGAGGGGAACATGGAGGCCTCCAATTCTTCCATGGCCATGCCCTCCGATTTCCTCACCATGGACGAGGTGGAGAAGAAGGATTTGGGTATCTTATATTACACGCTGGCAAGATATGAATCCAAGAGTTGTGCCTATGTCAAGGGAGGCCACCTAGCGATCTAGAAGGAGAGGCGCCGCTCTGGGCTTTCCTCGACAGTGTCCTTTGAGTAATAGTTTTGTCACATGGTCTTTAGAGCATCTGATTCCGCACGAGTGTCAACCTCTTAGCTGTTCGTCACCTTCACCGAATGGCCCACCTGATTTGGAAGCCGAAGCTGCCCAGGACGCCATTCCATCGTGTGCAGCACTCAAGCGCATTCAACACGGGAAGGATCTCCTTGCATCTGCTGAAGCATCAGAGATGAAGGGGCACTCTCAGGGTGGAGGTGATGCTCCAAAGGGCAAGGTGAGCATGGCTCTTCACGCTTCTCAGATGGGTTACCTAGCATCATCCACCCGACTGGGTAGGGACACCGTAGACGAGAGTTGCTGACGGGTAGAATACTGTGTATCCAGTTGGCTCCCAGCTGGGGGAATCTGGCTAATGGCCCATTGTTGGGCATATCATTAATTCCTTTAGAGTATCGAGTGGTGTTTGGTAGGCCGATGAAGTCTTCCCCCAACTAGTATCATGTGGTTAACACCATCACTTATCGTCGAGAACCGTGTCCTGAACCATGATGCATCATGCCTCTCCTGGGAGGTGTTTATCTTTCAACCCATGAGGTGCGCGTCGTGATCACCCTTCACTCAGTGTGCCTGTCGGCGTTCTGGGAACGGGGGTCCCCAGACTTGCCTGCCTGCGACCTGCGGCGTGGCTCAAAGGAGGCCCAGGACGGCTCATCTTCATCAACACATGCTCAAGATCCTCACGAGGGGCCAAGCCTCGCGGGGCGGACGACCAGGGGCTTCCTCAAGCATGGCCTCGTCAGGCTGGCTCATGAGGAGGCGGAGAGTTCAAGGCAGGGTACCTCGCGAGGTGCCCATGACGCAAGCCATGATGACCAAGGGTGCCAGTCGGGCGCCAGCCCGCGCAGCGTCCTCCTTTCCTCTTTCGTGCAAAGGGAGCAAGCGCAGGCAAGAGCATCAAGCAAAGGCATCCGTTTCGGTGCAACAAGACCAAGACCAGCCCCAATGGCGGAGCAGCGATCATCGTGGAGCCCAAGCGAGGCGTCATCACGAGCCTTGGCGAGAGGACCAACTTTAGTCGAGGATAAGTGTACCGCTGTTCCCCTTCAAAATGGCCAATTGTTGGCGCCCTTCCCGCTCAATATTTGGGAAGAGGCCCAGGGCCTTCGTCTATATAAGTAGAGCTAGCCACCATAGTAGAGAGATCCCCCCGACGATCGGATAGAGCAGGAAGCAACCGAAGAGAGAGAGAGAGACCCGATCCTCAAGCTAGAGCGACGGGACACCACTAAGCAGTTCATCACACCCACCAAGAACAGACCCTCGCGAGGTTGTTCTCCCTTGTACTGTTCTTCATCAGCCCCAGAGGCAATCCACACACCACACACTAGAGTAGGGTATTACACCATGATGGTGGCCTGAACTAGTATAAATCTTGCGTCTCTTGTGTTGTTCTTGCTAGTAGTTTAGGTCCCTGCAATTCGGCGAGGTACGAGACGGTGGAGGGTTGGATCTCCGCGCACCAATTGAAACTTAAGTGCCGGAGCCGTAATCCGACATTTGGCGCACCGGTAGGGTGCGCCGGAATCCGCCTCCGCCACCTCGAGCCCGTCGCGCGTCATCACCATGTCCGCGACCAGCGGGCAACCCAGATCCTTAGGCGTGGCCCGCCCACGCAGAGCCGCTTCGCCTCAGGCGACCCGTGCCCAGGCAACTCGCGGTCCACAGGCGCTGCGGGCATGGCGGCGCAGACAGGCCTCGGCGGCTCTCACACGCGGCGCGCGGTCGGCAGCGAGCCTCCAACCACGCCGCGACCTCATCACCGTACACCCGCCGGGGCAGGCGAACTCGAGGCCGCGCTCATAGTGGCCCGAGGCTGCTGCAGTCTGAGCTCTTTGGAGGCGGCCGCGACGTCTTCTGGGCGAGTGGCGGAGCTCTGAGCCGCCGCCTCGGGGCTCACCCTTCGCACCCAACTCCCACCTCGGGCCGAGGCGGCCCTGCAGGGGCTCAGCGCCCCGCTGGCTCAGAGCTACTCCAACACCAGCGAAGCTGTCGGCGCCGGGCAGTGGCGGGTTGCCCGCTCCGGCCCATGGGAGAAGAAGGACTCGGCGCAACTCACGCGCTGGTGGACGCGCGCCACCACCCGGCGGGCGCATCAAGCGAGCAGCAAACGCGCTCAGCACTACAGCGTGGCCTTCGGATGGCGGCGGAAGAATCGTGCCCACATGATGGACCAAGGGCACCCGGCTGAGGGAGAACAAGACTCGCTCCTCAGCCCAATCTGGGGGATGAGGCGCGGAAGCCGCGCTCTTCCGAGTCTCGAGATGGTCCCACTGTTCACGCCCGAAGCGGCGATTATCGAATACCGCTACTTCCTCAAGAGCAAACATCGCTAACCATAGGTCGCAGGAGGTACAGTCGCCACGACGGCGGCTGCCCGCTCGCGATCTCCTACCCCTTGGGAGGCGCGAGGGCTGCGGAGAAGGCGAGATCGATATCACCACCGCGGCGTTGAACAAGCGTTCTCGGGAGGTAGGCCCTCTGCTGGGGAGGTGCCTCGGGGCCTGCCTGGCGAAGGACCCGTGGTCGTCAGGGGAACGGCTGGCGACCGTTCTACCACCGGCGGCGTCTGGTTTCCGGTCATCATTGGTGGCACTAGAGTGTGGCGCAAGGCGGGGCCCTCGTCTGGCGATATGAAGCAAGGCGGTACACAGAGAAGGCCCGGTGCTGTGAAGCTCGCCGCCCGTGACACTCTCACGTAATAATGAGTGGGGCTGTACATGCCCGGAGTCTCGAGGGTGCCGGCCTCGGGCCTGGGCTCCCTCCTTGATGGCAACACTTAGCTCCTTGTTGGTGAGAAGGCGTCCAAGACTAGACTAGGTGCGGACGCGGCCTTTTCTGCTTTCATTTGGTTTTCCTCTGGTGTCGTTTTCCCTGTTGGATTTAAGTTGAATTTGAGCTTGAAGATTTGCGTGTATTGGGAAGGGGTGCTTAGTCTCGTTCGAGCAAATCTCTCGCGTTTGATTACAACTCCGCCTCAGCTGCCTTCCCTCATGGCCGGCCAGGCCAAGCTTGCGCAAGAGCCCGACTGCCGCCACCGCGTCCTCTCGGAGGTTTTACTGCAGGTCCTCGGATTCGATCGGTGGGCGCTCAGATCGCCTCAGCCTCCACAGGTTATCTCGGGGCTCGTGCGAAACAAGGTAAACCATCCAACTAAGCGCACGCTTAGCCAACCACTTGGCGGGGGCATATGGGCGTTGTGACACCAGCTATCTGAAGAACACAAGTTTTACATGAGGGCTCCCCTCCCAAAATGCTATCACCCCCATCAGGAAAAACCTGAGTTCTATTCATGCGGGGTAATGGAACAAGGACAATGCATGATCGGTCGGACAAATCCCCAATGCGTCCTCGGGAGCACCTCCGAGCCGTTCTTGGCGTCGGCTGGCCTCGCCGTCGCTGTCTGCGTGATCGTCGGCGGCGTCTGGGCGTTCACCACGCCGCCCTCGCCAGCCACGACCACGCCGTCGTCGTCGAAGCGAAGGCCGGACGAGGCATCCGTTATCTTCCACCCGGTCGCCCGAGTCGCCCGGGCGGCTGAGGAAGCTGAAGGCGATAACTGCGTCAAAATCGAAGTGAGGTCCATGTCCGGAGATGGCTGAAGACGCGAGAGAAGGCGTGCCGAGCAGCACACGGCTCCTCTCCTCCACCAACACTGTCGGCCACGACCGACGCGCCTCAACCAGCGCCCGGCCGTCGATAAAGAACGAAGGTTGCGGCGTAGTTAACGCGTCTGCGGCTGGCCTCTGCCGCCTCGCGAGATATTATCAAAGGCTCGTTAGCTCTTTCCGGGCGTGGCGAGCATGGGATGGTGCTCGTGCTCAAGATTAGCTCTTGGCGCATCTCGTCCACGATACGGCGCGCAACAGCCTCGGCCTCCTCCACCCGCTGGCGAAGAAAGAGCGACTCGGCCTGAGAGGTGGTGGACTCCCTCTGCGCCACCTCGAGGCGGCCCGAAAGCATCGGCCGCCCGCGTTGCCTCCTCGATTTGGCCCTCAAGGTAGCAGTCCTGCCGTCGGCCTCGGCCTTGATCAACCCCAACCGCTCCTCAAACTCGCGCTCGAGGTTCGGCGCGCCGCCGCTCACTCGGCGTCAGACCTCCTCCATGGCGCTGGCTTCCCGTGCTGCAACCTCATCCTCTGCCCGCGTGTGGCGCTCCCTCATCTCCAGCGCTTTCGTACTGCAAGCTTCAGCGGCTTCAGCGTCGGTGCCTCTTCACGCTTCCACGGAGCTCCGCCCGAGTCACGAGGCCACCTTCATCGGCGCAAGGGCTACCTCGCGCAGCTCCGCTTGCTCCTCCAACGAGTGGCACCGGGCAGGCTTCCCGTGCCGCTCCTCCGCCGCCTCTCGCCGCCAGCTACCGGGCCTCCTCGGCGGCCGAGAACAGGCCTCCCAGAGGCTGCCCGTGGCCTTTGGCCTCTTCATCATCAAGCTCACGCTGGCGGCAGCGCAAGGGCGGCACCCTCTCAGCTCGCGCCTCTCAGCAGCAGTAGCAGGCCCTCGGCCTCAAAGCGCGTCTTCGTCGACCAAGCTCTTCACCAGAAGGCTCACCGCGTCGGCCGCCCTTGAAGAAATCCTTGGCGCGGTAGCAGCAGCTCCCAGGCGGCTTTCGCGCCTGACCTCCACACCATCGACCGCCCAGGGCCAGGCGCCGGGAGCCAGAATCAACCTCCCCTCCGGGCGGGGGCTGGGGCTGGCACCCTCGCGGCGGCCGGCGCGCGCCGCAAGCCCGGCACAGGCCAGCCCATCCTCGGGCGAGGCGCGAGAAGCGCCTCGGCCAATCGCTGTCCACGACCAGGCGAAAGCCCACAGCAGGCTAGCCATGCCTCGGGAAGGCTCGCGAGGAAGGATCGCGGCCTTGCGGGCCAGCCCTGGCGCGCTCGGGGCAGCTCACCTCTCAATCGCCCTCACCACAAGAGCTCCACTGCTTGCGGCACTCGAGGCTGGGGAGGGGCGGCGAAGGAGCGGCTCCTCACCCGTCTCTATGAGCTCGGCGGGAAGGGGCTGCAGAGCGAGGATCGATCTGACGATAGAAGAATCGGGGAGCTGGAGAAGGAGAATGCTTACTCATCGGTGGCGAAAGTACTTCCTATGCTTGAGCAAAGTGACAAGGGTAATCATCGCCCAGCGCCTCCCTTCTCTTCGGAGGCCTCGAAGTTCAGCGGAGCGACCCAAGATTTGGCGCAAGGATCAGCTGCGGCGGGGAGAAGCAGCAAGGCGGCTTGCGTCGGGGTGTCATCTGGCGCTGCTGCTAGTCGCCTCACCAAGAGAAGCAGCGGGGGCCTCGGGGGCTCTGGCAGCAGGCGCTGCAGGCGGTGCTGCCGCCCTCGGCCTGCGGCATGAGCCTCGAGCTGCCCCTCATGAGCATCACCAGGCGTTGTCACCCGGCGGGGGGGTCCTTGACCTCTGGCGGCTCGTGCCTCCCTACTCTGCCACTTGAGGAGGAGCCGCCTTGGCCATTGGAAGGGCTGTCACCACCACTGGATTCTCCACGAGGCCCCAGAGACCAGCGGGCGCCTTCATTCATCGAAGATAGGCATCTGGTTCACGGATCACCCTGTTCGGCGGAGAGGTACAACCACGGCCCCTTCGTCTTGGATGCCACGGGATTAGGATCGCCGATCGGGATCGGAGCACTTTCCTTAAGCGCTTACGGCGTGGGGCCTTCTTCACGGAGCCTCATGCGATCACAGGGCCCTTGAAGGCCCACATCCAGTGGGAATGGCGTTGGAGAGGAGCAATGTGGCGCATCAGAACTCCTTCACCACCTTGGCGCCGTCACGACAGCGACCTCTGGAGCATGCGGCGCGGACAAAAGGCGAGCCGAGGGCTCAGCGTCTCCTGCCCGGCTGAATTGGGGAGACGATGGCGGGTCGGCTCGAGATAGCGGGGCTGGGCACCCCACATCCGTACAACCACCTCTCGCGGAACTAAGCGTGGGCGGAGCAGGCTGAAGTCAATCCACGAGGCCGCTGTCTCGGCTGCAACGCAAGCTCACGCGCCGAGCATTGAGTGGGGTCGACAAAGCGCGAGAGAAGAAGTGGCGCAGCAAGGCAACCGAGGAGGATGCCCATCATTGCCTCACAAATGAAGGCGAAGACCGAGAGGAGAGTAATGGACTCGGGACCCGGATGCATCATGTGGACTGATAATGGGAAAGCACGGCATTGAAGAAATCAGAGAGGGAAACCAGTCCGCCCACGAGCGTCGGTGAAATACCGGACCTCGGTGACTATCCTGTCGATGGCGAAGTGGGGCCTTGGCCAGGCCGTCGTCCTCCGCGTCGTTGAAGGAGGTGGCGAGCCGAACTGCCTTGCCCAAGCCCTCCAGTTGAGTATGATTGGCGGGTCGACAGCGGAGGCCGCGGCCCGGCGAGCAAAGCGGAGGCACAGTTTCTTCCTTTCCCTTCTTCGTCGGATCCATAGCGATCGAAAGGGGAAGGGGGATTTGAATTGGATTGGAAGCGGAAGGCGGAGTTCGAGAGAGGAAGAATGGGGCGCTGGCAGCGAGAGGGGAACAGATGTGTGCAGCAGCGTGTCCGCCTAGCAAGGCACGAAATAAGGGCGTGAAACGGTGCCCACGTCCAATCAACCGTTCTGCGTCGCCCAAGGCAGCGGGCTGTTAGGACCCACGACGCCGCGACTTGCCCTTCGCCTCTCTGCCGGCCAAGTTGGGGCGCCGTGGGCCGGGGAGCTCTTTGTCGGCGTTAAGGGCAGGGGTCCCCAGACTTGCTCGCTGCGACCTGCGGCGTGGCTCAAAGGAGGCCAGGGCGGCCCATCTTCATCAACACATGCTCAAGACCCTCGCGAGGCCAAGCCTCGTGGGGCCCGGCGACCGGGGGCTTCCTCGAGCACGGCCTCATCAGGCTGGCTCATGAGGAGGCGGAGAGTTCAAGGCGGGTACCTCGCGAGGTGCCCATGGCGCAAGCCATGACGACCAAGGGCGCGATCGAGGCGCCAGACCCGCATGGCGTCCTCCTTTCCTCTTTGGTGCAAAGGGAGCAAGCGCGAGCAAGAGCATCAAGCAAAGGCATCCGTTTGATTGCAACAAGACCAAGACCAGCCCCAGCGGCTGGAGCGCAGATCATTGTGGAGCCCAAGCAGGCGTCATCACGAGCCTTTGGCGGCGAGGACCAACTTTAGTCGAGGATAAGTGTACCGTTGTTCCCCTTCAAAATGGCCAATTGTTGGCGCCCTTCCTGCTCAATATTTGGGAAGAGGCCCAGGGCCTTCATCTATATAAGTAGAGCTAGCCACCATAGTAGAGAGATCCCCCCGACGATCGGATAGAGCAGGAAGCAACCGAAGAGAGAGAGAGAGAGAGAGAGACCCGATCCTCAAGCTAGAGCGACGGGACACCACTAAGCAGTTCATCATACCCACCAAGAACAGACCCTCGCGAGGCTGTTCTCCCCTGTACTATTCTTCATCAGCCCCAGAGGCAATCCACACACCACACACTGGAGTAGGGTATTACACCACGATGGTGGCCTAAACCAGTATAAATCTTGCGTCTCTTGTGTTGTTCTTGCTAGTAGTTTAGGTCCCTGCGATTCGGCGAGGTACGAGACGGTGGAGGGTTGGATCTCCGCGTGCACCCCAGAGTTCGAACCTTAAGGGTCTGCCGGAACCCGTAATCCGACAGTGCCCGCACAGTTGAGGACCCAATGGTCATCTGTCAGGACCCTATATGAACTGAAAAGCCCACCTCCTGTGGCTATCTAGGGCAGTGCAAACAATGAACATCATTCCCGTTGTGAAAACGAGGTCTTCCTCCTTTGGGATGCCCAATTGGTCATTTTCCTTGCTATTGTTAGAGTGATGGCGCACTCGAAGAATCCTTCACCGCATGGCACAACATTCCTGGGCCTTGGCCAGCTAAGGTTTTCATGCATTTTACTGGATCACATTGCCAAAAGATGAAGATGTAGCTTCTCAGGCTGGACTCCCTTAGCCCCTAGCCAGCAATTGGGATGCTCAAGACATTGGTCTCGAGGCAGGAGGGCCCTAACCCACTTACCCCTTTCACTCATAATGTATCCGATCGGACATCTAGTGTTCGGATACTGGTTAAGCCCGAATGCACGTTGTTGACCCACAATGATGCGCTTACCCGCTTACCCATTTAGATCAGGTTGAGTATATGATTGTATCCAGGGATGAGGGCCATCGAGTGTTGGGACATTGGGTAACCCCCAGTGAACAAGATTCACCCATGGTGATGCACCGAAGGCAAACAATCCCATCTAATGGAGCCCCCTATCTGGGGAATTTTAAGGCTATGTCTTTGTATGACAATGACTCACTTGGGGATTGGCATTCGGAATAGTAATCTTGCGTAACGGGGGTGCCTTTGACGAGCGTGAAGTAGAGCCTGAGAACATCAGAGTACCCACCCTGGCATGTTCATGACTTCACAACTAAGCACATTGGTCCATCAGTAGCCTAGCACGCGGGAAGTGACTAGGAGATTTACCCTTCCCAGGACAAGAGAATGATGAACACAGGCAGCCTTTCATTGATGGGAAATGGACCAACTCGACGGTGGAGATGGAGACTCATATGTTGTCCAGGGTGCCAGTGTGCATAATGTTCATGTCGATCCCTACATCCATCGGTACATGTGGGACCATAACTCATGAGATGAGGGGTTCCAATGCCAATGGGAAAACACCAAGCCTCATTGGCCCGATCTTTCCACTCGGGGTAGACATCTTAGCCACCACAAGAATTGCACCAAAGTGGGCCCATGCACCAGGAGCCTAGGGCTTGAGAGTTTGCCATTGTATTGGTCCTCGGTGCTACATCGACCCTTAACGATGGACCAAATCCTTCTTAGGAGATCATTCACGGGAGGCACTAGGACCTCCTTATCACCATCCCGGGTGAATGCTCCGGCTAGACCCCCCCCCCTCCTTGCGCTGGCTAAGAAGATGACAATCTTCAGTTCTCTGCCTAGAGCTTGGTCTGTGAAGTCTGCACGCCTCGCCCACCGTATGATGAGGGATATGTTAGGGCTTTGGGGACCACATTTCTGCTTTTGGGGCTTGTCGAACATCCTGACGGAAGGAGTCCGAACGCTGCCTCACATGGGTCTCGTCCCGGGAGCGGCGAATGAGCTCGGGGTCGACGGATCTAGAGGTGAAGGACTCGGATCCGATGACTGCCATGCCGGAGTCGGTTGGAGATCGCCGGACCAGAGCTTGGGTGGCAGAGGGGAGTGGAGTAAAGTGGATTGGGCTTGATCCGGCAAGCGGGTGGGAAGAAATATATGTGGGGTCGAGTGGACCAGCGTGGACCAGGTCCAACGTGACGGACGTGCCCGGACGCTCCATATTTGAACTCGATATGAGTGGTGCCGGTCAGCCTGGGCGTTTGAGGAGCCAGCCTAGGTCAAATTTTCGTGATCGGCAGTAACCGGGCCATCTGCCAGGGCGTTTGAGACGTCCGCTGCATATGCTCCGAGGGGTGCTTGATTGCTTGATGGTATGAAGATCGAACAATAACTGTTGTATGTGGAGCAGTTCAGTTCAATTTATGTTTATGGTCCTTGTTTGTTTTTTTTACTTTGGTTGTACTGATCTGTACAGATCGTTGGTTGTCGGTGACTGTGCCAGGATCCTTAATTTGGTCATCCGTCAGGGATTGGATTTGCATGCTTTACAATTCTCTTATCTAAGAGCATCTCCAACAGGCGCCCAACGCGCCGTGTGGTAAAAATAGATTTGGCGCGCGCCCATCGCCTGGTTTGGCACGGCGCGCGGCGTTTGCTCCAGCAGCCGCGCTGAAAAGCCGCACGCACGCACAGCTCTAGCGGGGGCGGTAAAATGCAGCGCCCGCGCTCATTCTACAATATTTTTTAAATTAAAATTGCATAGATAAAAAAATGATACATAGATATTTTACATCGGTGCAACTACTAAGGCATAGATGATAGATAGTTCAACATACATAGATAGATAGATAGAAACTACTACGACATACATAGATAGAAAACTACTCTAAGTCGCTACCATCACCATCATCCTCGTTGGTGTCGTCCGAGGTTGAGAGCCATACGTCGTCCCAATGTTCATCGTCCGAGGTGAAAAGCGACCTCCCACCTGCGGAGACGATGTCGCACTGCTCGTTCGCCACTGCCTTCCGCTGACGCCGGTCCGCCCGCTCCGGCGGCGCCTTGCCATCCTCTCCGCCCGGTAAACGCTTTCGGCGTCGGCGTCCTCTGGGTGGCGGCAGCGCCACTCAGCCATGGCTCGCTTCGTCCTCCTCGGCGGCGAGGCGGCGCTGCCGCCGGCGTGGTCGGCACGGTCCAGTCCGTGATGAGGCGGCGGAGGCGGCGTTGCGCCTCCTCGCGCGTGAAGATGTCCGGAAATTCATCTGCAACGGGGCCTCTCAAGCGCCACGCCGCCGCGTCGTATCGCGAACGCCTCGCGCTGCGCTCCGGGCGTCGAGGCCGAGCGGACATCACCGGCCCGTATCTCGGTGGAGTACCAACCGTTAGGCGCTTCGCGAGCGCTGCGAAGCCAAGCACCCGGTAGCGGCGGCATGGTGGCGGTGGTGGCGAAGCGGTGGAGTCTGCGGCGGATTGCGAGGAGGGTGTGTGGCTGTTACGTGTGCGTGGCGGCCGCGGACTTTATAAGCGGCAGCGGCAGCGCCAAATCTACTGCGCCAGCGTGCGCTTTATACAGCAGCATAAGCGCTTCCAGCGGTAACTTCCCGCCACCGATGGGCCGCGGAACCAACATTGTAGCGAAAAACTGCTTTACAGCAGCGGTACGCGTTTTGCCGCACCTGTTGGAGATGCTCTAATGATGAATATATACAGCTCATCCGCATGGTTAAATAAAAAATACTAGTCTCGACGAATAAGTCATTCGCGTAGTTCTAGGTTAATGATTTAACTATCTAAATATGTATTATACTCTCTCCGTTTCATTTTAGTCTGCATATAAGGTTTGGTCAAAGTCAAGCTTTGTAAAGTTTGACTAATTTTATATTAAAAAATATAAACATTGATAATATGAAATCAACATTATCAGATGCACCACGAAATGTATTTTCATACTATATAATTTTAATATTGTAGATGGTCATATTTTTTTATATAAATTTGGTCAAACTTTGTGTAGTTTGACTTTGACCAAATCTTATATGCGGAGTAAAAGGAAACGGAGGGAGTATGTGATAAAAATATATATTTAGAAACTACATCCGTATAGAAATCTAGTGATATACTTAATGACGTATAATATATATTTAATTTTACAAATCAATGACCTAAAACTACGTGAATGATTTATTCACCTAGACGGAGATAGTAGAGTTTTGCATGGTATCTTAGGTCAACTCCACCGCGCGACCCCAAACGGACGTCCGGATTGGCCTTAATTTGTCCCTTTGGGGCGCGGATGGGTTCGCCAGTGTCCGGCTGTGTCCGGTGGGTGGTGCGTGCGCCCACCGCGCGGTTGCACCCCAAATCGTGTCCGGGGTGGATGTGAATAAAAAAATATAAAAAACTAAAATAAAATAACTAAAAAAGCAAATAAACGCATTTAAAAACATAAACCATATATAGATTCGGCCCACAAAAGCGGCCCAGTTTCAGCAACCATTAAAGGCCCAGTTTCATAATTAACATAATATCAAAATAAAAAAACTCCTCCAGCGCTCCTACAGCCCCGTCCCGGTGCCGTGGCGTCGCCGTCTTCACTAACCGCCCGATGTGGTACGTCGTCGCCAGCAGGCAAGGCCTTGATCGGCGGTGTCCAAAAGGTGAGGCGGCGGTGCGTGGTAAACGAGGCGGGCTGGGCGGCCGGAGGTGCTGCACCACCTCCTCCTGTGCCGCCTCCGCTCCGGTGACCGCGCGAGGGGTGGGGCACCAATTCACGCCCACACGGCTGCCATCTACGGAGCAGTGCAGGGACCAGCCCCACCCCAGCCTAGCAGACTGCTTTCGAGCAGGCGGGTCCTCCTCCATCGGCTCCTCCGTGGCGGCCGCCCGGTACCGGGAAAGCGGCGTCCCGGCGGCGAGAGGCCATGGCCTCCTCGAGGCCTTCCCTGCCTCTCGTCGTGTGTGTTCATGGGTAAATCCATGACACGCTGCGAAATGGCCTCCTCCTCCGCTGTCATGCGAGGAGGGGAGGTGCTTCTGAGAGGCAGGAAAAGCGGCGGCGTGGGCGTCGAGCCAGCGCACCCGCGTCGCCCAGCGGCTCTGCGTGGCCTCAGCGGCCCGACAGTGCAGGCCATGTCTGCGCACCCTGTCGTGCTTTCGTCCACAGGCCATGTGTCCCTGGCGAGAAGTCGAGGCATACACTGTGCGTAGTACA